>OZ012677.1:177564895-178296277 GCA_963942445.1 Argyra leucocephala
TTAGTAGACTATGATTTAAGTATTTGAAGAGTTTTTAAATTTTAAAATCACCTGTAATTATAGTGTTTTGATGGGTTGGGTCCGAAATCCCAAAATCAAAAACCCAAAATTCCAAAGCCAAAATCACAACATTTCAATATTACAAAATCTCAAATTACAAAATAATAAGTTTTATGCATTTAAAAATTAAAAATTAACTTAAAATTAACCGAGCTCGAACTAAAATATTGTCATTTCTATTGCTGTCTATGTTTTTGTTAACTAGATAAAGACTAATCTTGTTTTAGATATATTAGAAATATAAAACATTAATTAATGTTTGTACCCATTTTATTTTATTAAGTTTGAATAAAATTCTTGTGTTTCTGAGAATCACTAAATGACAGAACGGCCGTACGGGACTCGCTAAAACCAAAAACGAATACATAATTTGGAGATTTCGAATTTGGATAACTACTTTTTCTAGAAATAAAAAAATAATTAAAATAAGTATTCTGGAAAAATGGATATATCCATTTTTCCATCCAACAGCGGCTACTCATAATATTAATTAAGACAAATATTCTGGAAAAAGGGCCAAACCTAATTTTTGACTCCAACTCTAAAATGCTCCTAATTCAAAATCTCAGGTACACAGATACATAAATACTAATAAGGCGTAAAACTCTAATTTTGAATCCAACTGTAAAATGCTACCCATTTAATGGAACCCTGCTTTTGGCGACATTTACTTGCGCTTACGGCAGAGTTTTAGTAAAAAATATAAAAAAAAAAGAAATATTTTATTTTTAAAGTCGGGGGCTGCCGCTCCCAAGCCCCCGCTACTCATTTATTCGAGCCCTGTTTTTGGCGAATCGTTTTAATGTATTAAGTATATTATTTTAAATTTGAAATAAATTTTTAAATGCATAAAAAAATTAATAGTTCCTTGGGACTTTGTATAACTGGGATTTTTTTGTTTGGGATTTAGGTGGACTCCTTTTTTGACATATTAAATTTTGTTCTCATATTTAGTATCGGGTATTCTATTTTTGTTGTATTTTTATTATAATTTGGAGATTTAGGTGCCCATTATGTATTTCGATAATGATTATGATTACGATTTGATCGAACAAAATGTCAAAATGCAAAATTGCCATTATGTATTTCGATATCGTTCAGAAATTGTCGACGAAATCGATAAAGTTTATCGATATAAAATTTTATCACGAAAAAGACATCGGAAGAGAGATTTTGTTCAATTTATTTCAATTTTGAATTGAAAGGATAAAATAAAAGAGTGACGCCTCTAATGCGTAATGTAATTTGATACACTTTAGACGAGTATAAACTGCAAATACATAATATAGAACTTCCTTAACCACAAGAGAAAAAGTTATCTGTGCTAGTCCGAGATGAAAATCATTTCCTACGCTGCAAATCATTTCCTTGGTACATACCGCACAGAATCTTAATACGCTGGCCAATTTAATTATATTTGGAATCGACGTGTTACTTATTGGCTATTTTAATTTTTACCCTAATTTTTCTAATAAATCCATAAAAGCAATGTTGTTTAACAGGACATTTTGATCAAAACTGTTAATAAAATTAAGTTTTGTAGATAATAACTTATCAATTTCATGTATAATTATATACGTATGTATAATCTCCCAAATCTAGTGAATTGGAATAATCCCGACTATATGTTGGCTTGTTTTTTAACTCTAAAATTTGATAGCGTTTTTCAGCACTATCAGAAACTGAAAAAATTAACTCTGCTAAAATCATTTTGTTTATAAAAACTTTTAATTTAATAATTTTCATTTTATTTAAACACTTTTAACTTCAATTTAAAAATTTCAAATAGTTATAACACTATTGTTTTGTTGTTTTTTTTTCGTATAATAATTTGAATTTGATAGTCAAAGAATCAAACATATGTCATTTTCATCGTATACACTTACTTTGATTATAAAATTTGTAGAGACTAATCGTCTCATTGTACATCGAATACAGTAAATAAAGTAAAAAATGAATAATTAAATACAATTATTGTTGTTATCTACCATTTTATGCTATTACTATGTAAATATTTTCTGAGTCTAGTGGGATGTCAATGTAATTGATAACAAGATTTTAAAATATCTACAAGTTAATTTTTATTGATTGTACAATCAAATTTCTATTGAAAGTAATCAATATAACCACAAATTTCAAATGTAGACTTCAGAAATATATTCATTTCATACGTCCTATCTACATGTGATATTATATTTAATTTTCCTCTGGGTATTTTAAAAATATGTATTGTGAAGATTTTATATAAATAAAATTTTTCCCTTTTCAAATTTGAATATAATATAATATATGTACAAAACGTACGGCACCACGGTACCTTGAAATATGTTTTATTTGATTTGGGGTCCTTAAAAATAAATTCTGGAAAATCTCTTCATTAACTATTTAAAATTCAATTAAAATCGAATCAATTAAACTTTATATAAAAAGTTATTAATTTTGTTTTTATAACTTCGAATTGAATATAATAATTTAATCGAACTATATTATAATAATTAAAGTGTGTGTGATGATGTACAGTAATTATGTATCGTAATAATAATTATCAATATAAAAATATGGATAATGAAAATTTTAATAAATTGACAGATAAAAAATTGTTTTTAATATATTTTGTTAAATTTTTGTCAATTAAAACGAAACAAAAAAAGGATGCAAAAGATTAATATTGTCAAAAGAGAGAAATAATTATCGAATATACCTTAGTATACAGAAAAATTACTCTGTTAGGGCATACAGAGAAGTGCAGTGCATAAAATTAAATTAATTATTGAAATTTAAAATAATATAATAATAATAATATGTTATAATTCAAACACAGATTTATAGGAATGATAACCTAGAGAAATTTTAAATTAAAATAAATTTTAAAAGTGAAAATACGAAATGGTTTGAGTAAACCAGAATACAGTAAGAGATAATTCGTTAGTTAAATTTTGTGTTATTTTATATTTATTTTATATTATAATTATCATATTTTGTTTTATATGATTATTATATTGCTGAACCTTTTGATAAAGTTTGGGGAAAAGGGTATATGTTAATTTTAAACATAAATTAAACTAATTTATTTAAAAAAAAAATAATCTGTAAAATCCCAAATGATTGAATTATAAAAATTAGGCGAAAAGATGAGTATATTAAATTTTAAGGCACACCATATCTATACGTAAGACAAAATTTTGATTAAGAAAGGATTTAATTTAAGTTTGATTATTAAAATCGAAACAAAATCGAATATGCACACAATAATTGTTATGTAATACATGGCAAATTTTCAATCAGTTTAGACTTGATTTTAGATTTTGTCTGATGTATAAATTTTATCTTAAATAAATTAACACATTGGTTACACAAGGAAGTGTTCTCGTCTCCTCTAATATACATATTGTAGTGTTTTATGGAATTGTGCCAAATAAATAAAAGCCTGTTGTGTCTTGTCGTGTTATCCGGAAGCTACTGACTTCGTTAGTTGTTAGTAATTGCTTTCCTTAATATTTATTCCTTTACTTCTATTATCATATTTACTTACGTATTAGTTTCCCTATAAACTCTTATTCTAAAAGACGTACTAATTTGATACGTACTAACTTACCTATGACTCTAATAATATATTCTATATTATACTCAAAGAAATCAAAGCTACAATCAATATCCTGAAGCACAACAAAGCAACAGGTGAAGATGGAATTCCAGCAGAAATAGCCAAACTGGACCCTGACTTATTCGCAAAAACAATTGAACCCCACATCAGGAAAGCATGGATAGAAGAGAATATACCACCATCATGGAAGAAAGGAATGATTGTCAAGATACCTAAGAAAGGAGACTTGGCAAATTGCAGCAACTGGAGAGGAATCAGGGTTCTAAATACTATTCATAAGATAATAGCAATTATTATAAAGAAAAGATTAGAAGAAGTACTAGAACTAATACTACGGAAAGAGCAGGCAGGTTTCAGACCAAACCGAAGCTGTGTAGACCAGGCAAATACTTTACGGGTCATAGTTGAACAATCAGTAGAATGGAATGCCCCGCTATATCTACTATTCATAGATTTTAAGAAAGCATTCGACACAGTCAAGAGATGCGCAATATGGAGAACACTTACAAAGAAGGGAGTTCCTGAAAAAATCATCAACATCATCAAAGCGATGTCTGAAGATGCAGAGATAACAGTTCAACACAGAGGTAAGATCAGTGATCCATTCTACACCAATATAGGAGTTAGACAAGGATGTCCACTATCTCCACTTCTCTTCAACACAATACTAGACGACATTCTAAGAGAAGTTTGCACTGGAATAAACGGAATAGAATGGGATCTCTTCGGAAACTTAGAAGACTTAGATTACGCAGATGATGTATGCCTCATATCAAGAAATCAAAAGGACCTACAGAACAAAGTCAACAGATTACAGGAAGAAGCAAAGAAATCGGGACTGGAATTAAATATCGAGAAAACCAAAGCGATGAGGACAAACAATAGTTACAGTGAGCCAATAACAGTGAGTGGACAACAGAGAGAATACGTAGAAGAATTCAACTACCTGGGGAGCATTATAACATCAAGAGGAGGTGCAACAGAAGATGTCAACAGCCGTATAAATAAGGCAAGAAGAACATTTGGGAGCCTAATGAAAATATGGCGGAGCAACCAAATATCGAGAACAACAAAGCTAACAATATTCAGAGCATGTGTTAAGTCAACATTAATATATGGCAGTGAAACATGGCTCACTTCGGTCAGAATCAAACAGAAGCTACAAGTATTCATCAACAAGTGCTTGAGAATTATATGCAGAATATTCTGGCCGGCAAGAATTAGCAACGAGGATTTATGGATGATAACTGGAGAAGAACCTATCAACAGACAGATAAATAGGAAAAAATGGAAATGGATAGGTCATACACTAAGGAAATCAGATAGTGATATAGCAAGAAGAGCTCTAGAGTGGAATCCACAAGGACAAAGGAGACCCGGCAGACCATACAACACATGGAGACGCACAATCGATCAAGAATTAACAGTCAACAATTATACCTGGGACGATATTAAGGAAGTAGTACTCAACAGAGAGGAATGGAGGTTCACTATCGAAGCCCTATGCTACCACGCGGAGTAATAGGAGAAAAAAAAAAAAAAAAAAAAAAAAAAACAAAAAAAAAAAAAAAAAATTATACTACACATATGCAACCATTATTTCAGATATAACATAAGTTTTATTTTCGCAAACAGTACTACTATACTACTTATATATATATATTTTTAGATGTACGGGTGAATCATTAACTAAACCACAAAATCCAGGATTATAAAAGAGCTAACACAAATATCAACCTCAGCTCAAATCTCAATTCAAATTTTGAGTAAGCTCATAGTTAAGCTGAATACACATGCTTAAAATTTGAGGTATAGTTCAATTACATATCGGTAAACTTACATTTTCAACTAGCGCGTAAATTGAACTTATAATGTTAAGTTCAACGTGTTGAACCAGCTCAATATGTGAATTAAGTTGAAATAATGTAGTTTGTAGGCTATATCATTTAAATTAGGTCAACCTATGAGATCGCTCAAATTTTGAGGTGAACTTTAAGTTGAGTTTAAATTTTAACTTTTAGAACCTTGTCAAAAGCTAATATATAAAATTTACAGTTGGAGAAAAAAATTGATAAAAATTAATAAAACCAATTTTTTTTTTTTTTTTTATGATCTTGACAGTAACTTAGGTAGAACCACCTTTTCGTGCTTTATTAAGTACGGTACTGCAATTTTACACAACAATATCTACAATAACTCGAATATTTATTTTACCGAATTACTGGCTTATCCACTCATTAAATGTGGAAAACTACTACTATTGTCAGGAACTAAGCCTTCTTAAATAGAGTAGTTTTATTTTATTTAATTTGTTACCAGATTAACTCTCAATTATTATTTGTCATTTATTATATCCAAGTGACAAAGGGTACTAGACCAGCTCGAAAAACCAATGAAGCTTTTTTTTTGCTTCATCGGGAATCGAACCCGGGACCTTTCGGTTGAAAGGCAGGCGCTCTACTTACTGCGCCACCCACCATTAGTACAATATGTTAATTTTACACATCCGAGAAAAAAACATTACAATCCTATATATAAAAATTGAACTAGAATTGCACATCCTAAAATGGCCAAATATTTTGGAAGTATTCTAAAGCTAAATTGAAAGAAGAATACAAAAACAATATGAATAAAAATGGAAGTAAAATATAGTATGCTACAACGGTTGCTGAATCAGAAGTCAAATGTTGCAAGGCAAAATAAAATCCATTTATATAAACCAGTGAAATCAATATATACAACATAACATATTATCACATCGAACTTTTAGGCTGATGTATAACCAAACAAAATTACATAAAGTTATCAAAAATATGAATGGTTATAATGGTACTGCATATATCGGTCTCTACATCAGCGACCTAAGCATGACTATCTACAGTTGACAACAAAACTTAAAACTGAAATATGAATTCAAGTCACAAAACATGAATATATCTAAATCCCAACATCATTAAAATATTGATGCTCAAGAAATAAATTCAAAATGTAATTAAAAAAACAAAAAACATGCTCCGGTGAGATGACTTTTGGGTTGGGTAAAATTTATTTACATTATACTTACCTTATTTTTCATTTTATTACTAATTAAAAATTTAAATTATTTTATTAAATATTATTTAAAGCTTATGTATTATTTTTTAACCATATAAACATAACAAAAACAATAATATAGTATAGTACAACAAAGATTTGAGTTAGCTTTTTCAGTGCAATATTGATATTGCATGACTTAGAACTGTCCTTGCCAGCTGGCTCTATTTTGATCACGTTGAAAGAAATTGCGTTACTACGAAATAAATTATATAAATCGCAATTGGAACCGAAAATGCATTGAAAAGTTAATAAATGGAATTAAAATTGTATCGTAACATACCTCAATAGTGGGCTATTATGTAATTACTTACGTAGGTGGGCCTGACTCAATGTGTTATGTAATTACAAGCTTCCAAATCTACAAAGCTAACACACCTCGAAAATTATTTTTATACTTAAAATACCAATTTTTTGATCAATTTTATTAATACGTTGCATAGCTTAGATATTTTTTTCAATCATATAAAACCAAGCCATTTTGAGGTGTGAATCTCACAATTCAGAACACAATACCACACCACGTTCACTATTTATTTCATCATCATCACAATCCCATCAGTGGGGCATAGGGCGGAAGTTTATTTAATTTATTTTATTTGTCTACCCTCACATACCACATTAAAAATATATATTTTCACATGTATATACAATGTATATATATACATTAAATTATAACTAATTAAGTGGAAACAAATAAATTTTATCAAATCAATTTACAATCAAGTAAAGTTATTTTTTATTTATTTTTTATTGCTTTCTGTTTATTTTTTTTGTTTGTTTTTTATTTTTGTTTTAACTTTATAACTTACACATATTATATTTTTATCATTGTTTCCATTTAAATTCAATTTTGAATTGAAAAAGAAAAAAGAAAAAATTTATTTTGATACAACATATTACATACATATACACTATAATATTATATACATTTGTATGTCGATTAAAAACAAATTAATATAAATAATATTTTTGTATAACTTTTTGAGTATTAAAGTAATTTATTTTATTTTTATTTTTGTGAAAATTAAAGAAAAAAAAAACAGATACCTACCAGAGTTATTCCAATTCGAAATTGAATTTGTGAAAATGATTTAGAGCTGAAAATAATTAACGCGAAGTAATTTAATTATAAACAGAACTCCGTTGTGAGGCCTGACTATATCAAAGCAAAACTATATTCAAACTACACATTAGTTATAGGGATCAGTTACAAATACAAACCAACACAAAGCCCTAACGCATAATTACAAGCAAGTAGAAGAAGGCAACCGAACCCTTACATGGTTGAGCACAATAACTCTTCTTTCAATACCTAATCTTTGCATATGTATTGCAATTATGTTTGAAGATAATTTCGAAGTCCAAATATATCCAAATTAATTAAAATTTTAGGTGATAATATTCTAATAATTTATATTTTTCATGCAAGAATTTTCTTCTTTGAATTAAGCGTTTGAGAAAAACGTCATTGATACCACAATATCAAAGTATGCAGGCACATTATGTAAGATAAATATAATTTTTCTGCTAGCTTTGTAGAAATATTTCTGCTTCAGGGGAAAAGTACTAGAGTCGTTAATCCTATTTAAAGTTATTAATTCATATTAAGTCATAGGACCATACTAAAAGTGAAATTAAATAGAGTACTTACTGTTACCCCAATTGGAAAATAGACCATGCAGTACAGTTATAACATTTAAACGCAAAAATAGTAATGAACTGAATGTAGATGAAACCGGTATATTAAATTGATTACTTAAACGGTAATTTTTTTTTCGATTTCACATTAAGTAAGTTTCAATTTACTGAAAACGATTTCGAATTTGCATTGACGCCATAGATTTAGACTAAAATAAAAAAAATTGCAGTTTAACAAAAAACTGTATTAAAAAAAATTATATTAATCAAATTAAATATTTTAATAGCCACATAAAACAAAATAAAAACAACCACCTGATCAAAACGGCAGCAATATTTCTTCCAACTGTTTCGACAGATTTCTGGCAATAAAATATTATAGCTATTAATTTTTTATGTAAAATGTATTGGATAAATGCTGGGTATGCGGACCGTAATATATTTTTCCATTTATAAGACAAAAGTAACCTAATGGTGCTTCCAAATGTAATAAAAGTGAACGAACTATACGAAGTAAGTATATTTATTCAGAAAGAAAAAGAGAAAATATTATAAATTAACTGGTGGTACCCATGTTCGTTTTTCTTATATCTTAATTTAAAAATTATTTTACCATAATTCTCGTAGGTAGATTATTTGATTAAAAATCGATCAACAAATAATATACCATATATATTTTTGTTTATAATTTAATTTGCCACTGAAAACCAATTTGACAAACACATCCAATTTACACTTTTTTTTTAATTAAACTCTCAAGTTGAATCGGTCAAAGCAAAATTAAGTATTTCTTCGACAAATCGACCACTTATTTAATGACTTTAAGTTGTATCTGGAAAAGTTTAGTTATTAACTATTATTTATCTAACTGATATAACTATTATTCAATAACACAATTATTATTTTCAGCTAAATATTATTATTTGTCTAAAACTAAACTATAGCAGTTAATCTCTTCAAACATACCTAGAAAATTATTTATTTTTATTTTGGAAATGCTAGTTTAAGATAATAATAATTATTTTTGATTTAGACTATATTTGATCATTCTATATCTCATACAATGTGATCGTACAGATCTTCTTTACAACTCTTTATACATAGAAGTCAATTAACTAACATTGGTCAATTGACTTGCTGAAAGACTCGAATTTCAAACGAAAATACAAAATTTCATTATGCTCTAATGAATATGTTCTAAAACACTATAGGATATTATTATTCGACGAACAATTTATTTTATTTTTATTACCAATGCCATTTAATACGAATTTAGAAAGAATTAAAAGGATTATCCTTAAATATTTATTTACCCCAACCTATAATTTTTATTTTATTTTTATTTAATAATTTAATAAAGGAATAAAATTAAAACAAAAATTAACACAAACTCATTCATGAGACATTAAAAACAAAAAATAAATAAAATGAAATGAAATATAATAAAACAAAAATAAAAATAATAATTGAGCCCAGACAATAATAATATCCTTCAATTGAATAAGGACATAATTGATAAAAAATAACACTGATTTGTTGTTGTTTTTGTTTTGTTTTTTTTTTTGGTAACCAAATGACAACCGCAATTTTCATTTTCTCATAAATATTTCATGAAAAATAACCAATATTCAAAACAAAAAACAAAAATTATAATAAAAATAAACAAAAATAAATCTATATTAAAAAAAAAAAAAAAAAATCTGATAAAATGAAAAACAAAAACACAAAAAAAAAAAAATTACTCTATTTTATCATGAAAATTGTATTCCATTATTGCGCAATATGTCAATTTATTGTTGAAAAGAAACGGTTTATTTTTATAGTTTTTATTATTTAATTTTTATTTATTTTTTTGAGGTATAAAATTTTGTGAATTATGTTTGCAATGGTATTTATCGAATTTTAAAATTATTCCGTTCAATTAGACTAATAATATTTAGTAAGTTTCAAAAAATTGTCACCAGAGTGAAAATGAATTAAAATATTTCAATTGAGCCATTATTTATGACAATGGAAATACTGGAGGTCTTAAGTTAATGTTTTTATGTTTTAAAGTTCATGTTTTGTCTATATTATATAATAAGTAAAAAATTACCTGTCTTATGTACAATTGTATAGAAATTAATAAATAAAATTGATACACCCTTTAATGAAGTTCGAACCAACAATTTGTGCAGAATATTCAATATCTTCAACCTTTAAAATTTATAAACGAATAGATTATTATTTCAAAACTCGTCAAATTTAATTTAAATTATTTATTCGAAATTTTTTATGTAAAAAGTATTGTAAATCTTGAATTTAGAAATAAATAAATAAAAAAAATAAAGAAAAACAAAAAAAAATCAAAAACTCTCTTCTTTTCTAAAAAATCGCAAAATGTTTTAAATTATCTTATAGATTTTCTAGAATTCAGGGATGCAATTTGAGATCAAAAAAATACCCAAATTCGTCCTACGTAACAATTTTATTGCTATAAAACTATTTCGCACTCTTATAACACTACTTTAAACAAGTCCTATATGAGTGTTATTAACGTTAATTTTAGTGTTCCGCAATTAATGCAAAACATTATAAATACGTTTATGGAAACAAAATTCAGAATCCTATATAGCCCGGAGCAATTACTATAATATTGTTATAGGATTTGTACACTATGTACAGGGTGGGCCAAAAGTCACGCCTGCGTGTAAAAATTGAATAACTTTTTTGTTTATTATTATTTTTGTGCTGTTGGTGATTCCTACATCCTCCTGGAACCACTTGTTGGCTGCCACAGGGCGTACAAAATTATTAATCATAGTACAATACCTGTACCCATTCACCGTCACTCCATTCTCGAAGAAGTAGGGCTCTATAACTCTTTGTGATATCACTCCACACCATAATGTACACTTGAACGGGTGCAATTGGCGCTGGTGAACAACTCTGTGGTTTGCAGTACCCCAAAATCGCATATCTTGTTTATTTACATATTCATTAAGATGAAAATGTGTTTCATCACTCATTATTAAATTGTTAAGAAACTCGAATGCCGGTTGGAAAAGTAAAATTCTACCACTTTGGTTTGTTGCTTGGTCGTTAAGTTTTGCATGGTGGTTTAACACGGTTCGATGAATAAATCTTACGAATAAATCTGAAAAAAAATAATAAATAATAATAAATGAAAAAGTTATTCAATTTTTACACGCAGGCGTGACTTTTCGTCCACCCTGTGTTAGTGTAAATATTTTTATTTTGAAATGACAATCTTTTAAAATGGTTTAATTACTTAATTTTTTAACTTTATCCTAAATATAACAATAAATTATTTTTAATCAATCCAATGAGAGTGTTCTATCAGCAATATTATCTTCAATATTTATAAAAACAACATTATAACATCTTTAGTGTTTATTGAGAGTCTTATGGGAGTCTTATTGCACTGCTTGTATAGCAATAAAATTTTTAGTGGACTAGGAGCTATTATTTGTGTAAAAGCTCAAATAGTACAGTGATTATAGAAAAATTAATAGTTTTTGTCTGAAAGCATATTTTTACTTTCTCCAAAAATTCTACTCAATCTATTCAAAATAAAAACATAAAAATATCTACGTTTTTTTTAGTTTAGATTCAGGATGTTATAACATCGAGGATTTTGAGATTTTCCGAATGTTTTTATTTCAAATATTTTAAATCATTTTCCGGGATTTTTCATTTGAAATTTTCTCAGAGACCCAAGATGTTCATATTGCATCAGACTATAAAAATATGATATTAAAATATTTTCGAAGGTCTTTGCCTTCCTGAAAAAAAATAGAAAAAAGAACAATTTTGTGGAGGACAAAACATCACACAAAAGCTATAACTAGTTTTAATTTTTAAAGCTTTAAATTTAAACAATTATTCGCACCAAATGACATCAAAAATTTTAAAATTCTAATCCTTGCTGTAATGACTCCATTTTGTAGATGCTTACGAATAACGATTGAAGAAAGTAGATGCTAAACTTGCTTGGATGTATATAAGGATGTCGCAGGAAGAGTTGAACAAATCTGCAATCTAATAATCAAAATTTAGATTTTTATTAAATAATTGTATAAAATATAAAAACTCAATACTAAGGACTCTACACCATTTGGCTTAATGATAATATTATATCGAATCCTTTTCATTATTATTTATACCTATAGTTTGGATGACTCCACCAATTCCCATATTTATGTTTAATTTTTTTTTTGTTTTGTTTTTTTATTTATTCCCTTTAACTCTGATTTTGTATGTTTTTATTAATTTTCGACACATCGTATTAATGGTGATTTAATGTATACGAGCACATACATGCCACCAATACATTTACGCATAAATTATGATATGAGAAAGTGTTTCTATTATATATATTTTTTTTTTATTATTATTTTTTTCTATTTATTTATTATTTTTTTTTTTATATTATTAAAAATAGGAGGAATATATTAATTTTGGTGTGCGTGTATAATATGAAAATGATAATGTTTTTGGTATTAAGGACAATATTTTTCAAGAATTTATCAATAATGTAGAATATTAAAAGAAATTCAATTTAAATAAATACAAATGTGTGTATATAAATATTAAAGTTTATATTATGTATGTATGTATGTGTGAGTATGTTTAGATATAATGTAAATATTATGAAAATTCTAATAATAAAGTTAAACGTGACATTTGTGTGAATATGGAATTGAGGAAATATAAAATGAAGATTTAGAAGGTTTTCTATTTTTGTTTTTTTGCTGTATATAGGATATAAATGTTATGTGTTGGTCAATGTGAGTCAATTTAAGGTTAAATAGCGAATATAAAAAAATTAGATTGGTAATAATAGTAATGTAGTCGTACACGTGGATACATAAAATATTTTGTTTAAATTTAATAAAATATTGTTCAAACATGGTTTTCTATGTTGTTGACAATTTGGTGACATCACAGCTAAAATAATTTGTATGACATGGTGTTTTGCAGTAAAATTTTATAAGCAAGTTATGAAAATTTGATAAAGAATTTCTATCTAAAAAGATTTAATTTAATTTGTAATAGTCAAATTATTACTTACTACCGTTGTTAAATATTATATAAAATTGTTAACTTCTCATTTAAAACTATAAAAAAATCAACATTATTGTGGAATTTGGTTCCGGATTATCTCTTATTTCTGTACCAACAAATCATAATTGCTTATACTTACTAAGGTGGCCAACAGACCAGGTATTGGGCCTGATTCATCAACGTCCTTCATTTTTTTCGGTCACGTCATTACCGTTTATGACAACATAAAAATCCACTACATTCAGAATGTTCGAAAATATTTTCTGTCAAAACTGAGCTTGATTCTGATGAGTAACATTTTTACTGGGGCTTCAAAAACTTGTGTTGTACCGTTACTATCTTTCTAAGCTCTTATTTAAACTTTAAAATTGATTTTACTCGAAATATTAATTTCAGACATAAGCGATTATGACTTTTTGCCACAAATTTCATATAATCAAAAATCTTTAAAATAACGGTAGTAGATTTTGAGAAATATCAGCAGCAGACTAATCCAAATTTTTGAACCATTCAAAATAGGTATATTGGTAGAACTGAATAGAAAATAATCATATCAAAAACATAGTAATTTTTAGTTAAATATTCTAAATCTAATCGTTACTTACATTCAATAGAATTTAAATGTAATTTCATTTTCCATTTTCTTGACCAATTTACTCATAAATACTTTTTACAGTTTACATTAAAATTTTCAACTATCGTTAACTAATTTTAGAGCTTAATTCTCTTATTTGCAAATTACTTTTTTTTCTTACTTTCTTTTATTTTTCTTTTTTTATAAATTAGAACTCATAATCGTTTATTTTGTTTTTAAAATATTTTTTTTTTTTCAATATAATATAGACCTTTTACCAAAACCTGGAAATAAAATTTTAACTACTTCCACTCTTTTTTGTATTAAAAAAAAAAATTTTTTTAATGAATTTTGTAAAAAAAAAAAAAAAAATAAACAAAATAAAGAAAAAAAAAATTAAAAGATTTAACTCTTTGATAACGGTGAAAAAAAAGACACCGTTATACATTTTTCTTTCTGTTGCTTTCATTATTTTTATTGTTTTAACATTTTTATTGTAGCAATTATCATTATTTTTTAAGATAATGAACGAAAAAAACAAAAAAAACTAAGTATAAGGATGACAAAACAAATGAAATCAAAACCAAAATAACGGTATAGAATTTTTTCCGTTTCCTGGCAAATAATAGATACCAAAAATAAAAAAAAAAAATAGATACCTGCAAAAAAAAAAAGAAATAAAATGGTGCTCAATAAAAATTATCATTTCTAATTTGTTTTTTTGTTTTTAATGTTTTTTGATTATTTTTTATTCTTTCAACTTTATTTTTTCAATTTTAACACTCTTTACAATTTTTTCGTTATATCCTTTTAGGTATTCGATTGGAAGAAATTTCACCATATTATTATCTTTCCGGCGTATACCTATGAATTTTAAGAGGTTTAAATTTAAAGGTATCTTTAGTATTTAGATATCGACACTAATTACAATATTTTTGTTAATGGATGACTATTCGGTACTTCTATATTGTTGTCTGATACGGTTCTAAGAAGTTCCATTGAATTTAACACAAAATTAAATTTAAGTTGATTGAGACTTATTGAAGGTTTTTAAATTATTTTTAGATTATTGAATAATAATAAAAAAAATGTTCTGGTGATGCAGTAAGAATTTGTGTGTGTTTTTTAAAGAGTTATAGGTAGGTAGTATATACCATTATGATGCATAATATTTTCTTCGCCCATTTATGTATTTTGTGAGTACACGAGCCATGCCAAATGAAAGCCATTTACTGGTATACAGAAAATTTTTAAATTAAGTTGTAGAAATAGACCAAATTATTCTAACAAATAATTATTTAAATCAATTTTACATTGTTGATTTCCTAATTCACCCATAATAATCAAAAATTTTGTTTTATCAATATTCAAATTAAGTTTATTCCTTTAAAATCAACAACTTAGGCTGCTACATCATATTTTTCTTTATTTATGCTCAGTAACTGAGGTAGAACCACCTTTTCATGCTTAATTAAGTACAGTACTGGCAAGTTTATACTAAAATATCTACAATATTTCAATTATTTATTAACAAATTACTTGCTTAACTACTCATTAAACTATACTGGTATTGTCACGAACTAAGCCTTCTTAAATAGAATAGCATAACTTCTTAAATAGAATAACATTTTATTTTATTTGTAAACTACCTATTGCTACCTGTCTACCTACTGCGCCACCCAGTGTGTTTGTTTAATTTAATTTTTTTGATGTATTTTACTGCAGTATCTCCAATAAAGTACAACGAAGCAACATCTGCAAACAGCACTATTTTTTAAAAATACAACAGTTATTTCCATAATATTAAAAACAGAAAGACACGAAAACTCAAAAACAGAATATTATTGTGTACACTCAAAATACCATCAATTATAAGCTGTAATCGGAAATGTCAGCTGCTCATCAAATGACTTAGCAGTGTAACCTAAAACGCCACAAGCTAAAATCATTTAACTTTTATTGCAGACAGATGGCGATTGCTTTTGTCAGCCCACCGAAATTGAAAAAAACAATAATCATCTGACAGAAAATGTTAGTTGCAAATCATAACATCATACCAAAAAGCAATTGTGCAGTTATTAAAAATAGATGTAGAATTTTCGGAAATGAAAATAAAATTATTATTATTATTGTTAATTAGTAAATAAAAAATTTCTTTAGTGAGTACCTAGCTGGAATTATTACAAAAAAACGGTGTAAAAAAAATTGAAATGAATTTTATTGAAGATTACCAGGTTAAAAACATTACATATTGGGTAATGATTATTATTTTTGGTATGTTTTTATTTTTATATTTTGCATCAATAATTCGATTATCCCTTCGTTGCATACCATTGCATATATGCAATTATAACTTTATTAGTGTTTAATTCAGCTATGTTTTACAAATTTCTCTACAAAAGGGTTCAAAAATATTATTTTCTGTTATTTCAAACAAAATTCAGTTTCTTTTCTAATTTCATTACTCAAATAGAGAAAATATGTCAGTTTTAATTGAATGTGTGACCACGTGCGTAACATTTGTACGTTATACCAATTTATTTTCTTTTAATTAAAACTTGTTAAATTATTTAAATAACAAAAATGTAAGTAAATTTTCAATTAAAAAATTTAAATTTAATTAAATTTTATTATTTTGTTGCATTTATGGCTGAAAATATTGCTTAAATACGTTTTTAAATGTTATATTGCAAATATGCAAAAACATGTGGGAACAGATTTTGTAAAATTTATGTCATATTTGCAAGAGTTGCATATATGCAAGATTGTGTTATAATAATCGTTAAAATTTCTAGATCAAGAGCTATTAGTGACGAAGAATTGAAAAAAAATTATAGAAGGTTGGAGTTGTAGTGAAGATGAATTGTGTGATGATGGTGAAAATTTTGATGATGTAATTATAGAGAGAATAATGAGGGACAGATAAATGGTTGCAGAAAGTGTGTTTGTCGAATATATTGATTACATGGACTCGAATAACTATAATATAGAAAACTTAGAAAATGTACCTCTGAATGTTATTGGTGGTAGAGATGACGAAATCATAAACCGCGAACAATATGAAGCAAAAAATGCTTTGGTAATGAAAAATCGGTATTCCAACAAGTTTATGGGAGGTGTAGACTTGGTTGATAGCTTCATAGAAAGATATAAAATAAGAATACGTTAAAAAAATGGTATATGCGTATATTTTATCACTTACTTGATTTAACTGTCGTAAATTCATGGTCACATGTAGTAAATTCATGGTCTACAAACGTGTAGAAGAACAACGCGGAACGGAAAAATCGGCTATAATAAACTTATATGATTTCCGTTTAGACATAGCTACAACTCTGTGTAAACTAGGAAAAACAGAAAGAACTGCTGGGCGACCATCAAGTGAACTCAATAAAAATATAGAACTGAAACGCAAGCATCACCTTAGCGTTCCTCTACCACCAAAAGATGTTTGTGTTGACAAAATGGATCATTGGCCAATTTGGGCTGAAAGACTACAGTGCAATTAGGTACCTTGCGACAGATATACATTTGTTAAATGTATGTAGGAACTGTTTTAAGCATAATGTTGCACATATGCAAGAAAAAGAAAATGACGAAATTCATGCAATAAAGGGTTATTTTAATTTTTTTTTCCTAATAAAGTATTTTTTTTTTATTTAATTGTCTGCATTTTCAATATTTCTTCTACATTTTAAAGTTTTTTCAACAAAATAATTAATCACCAAAATGTCAAAAGCGCTGTAAGAAAAGTAGAAAAAAGTTTGCTTGCTTTAGCCGTCAGATGCTTTCGCATCTGCAGCAATAGTAAAAATAAAATTTTGCAAGCAATCGTCAGATGCTTAAATTTTGTAAATGCAAATTTTTGACGTCAGGTGCTTTTGCATTTGATGTGCAGATGGCATTTCCAATTATAGCTATAATGTCTGCTTTTCAATCACTTTTACTAGTAATATTCGTAAGTTTTAGTTGCTATTATAATTTTTTTCGTTACACTTTATTCATTTATGATAGATATTTTATAATATTCTATTCTGTAATATTTTCAGGGGATGAATAACGTGAAAGATTTTTTGGCAGATAATAAAGAATCTTTCTATCCTCAGATGATATGTATCTGTAGAATACAAATAAAGGGTACCACTAGTACTGGTCACCCTAATTTAATAAAGGCAGTATATAGAATTTAAAAAATAGTGTAATAGTATTTATAATAGAACATTTCTATATACTTCTATATATAGAATTTATTCGTTTGGCAGACCTTCTTATAATTCTTGCAAATCTTTATTCTTACGAAGTTGTACAAAAGAGTTCCTTTATAATTAGCTTTACCGGGTCCGCGTGGCTTTCCCTTGTTCAAAAGCAATTGTTTTATTCATTTTACTTTTACAAATGTTTTATTCGTTTTACTGTTCATCTTTATTTATCTAGTAACTTTGCTTTGTTTCAGTATCCTAGTTTCGAATAGTTGCCATTATAACTCCTAGCATTCTCCAAAAATATTTCAAAAGCCAAATCATCGGTTTATTTCTATTTTCGGACAAACGTTTTAGAATAGTTTCGAGTAAATGGAGTTTAAAGTTTGAAGTTTAATAAAAAAAAAAAACTGCCCGATAAAACTTTATTTTAAATTTGAGTACTAGCTTTGCATATTTTCAAGCTATAAGAATAAAGCTTTCATGATGGTTTGCACCAAAGATTCGAGGAGATAGAGTTAAAAAAGAAAACCAACCTTGTTTTGCTGTTGATGGCTTTATACCATGGTACGTTAACAAATTTGTTAACATTGTATGAAGTGTACGTAATTGGTTCGGATATGTTCGATTATAGAACAATTTTTTTTTTTTGACTGAAGTGTTGTAAAGTAGATAAGTATAAGAAAAAGTATAAAACTAAATAATATAAGAGAAAAATAGTATATTTTATTATTGTGTTTTTTTTAAATATTTATTCATTTTGAGATTAATTTTTAAATTAACAGCTTTTCTCACAGCTGTTTTCGTAAAAAATAGGTCCACATACTCTGTAAATATGCGATGAAGCTAAGCAATATTTGAATGAAAACGATGTCATGTGCTTGCTATTAGATGTACGGCGACGTTTAACATTGCATTGCTTTACAAATTTCAAGTAAAGTTTGGTCTTTTCATTATCCAACAATTCCCAAAAAAATACTGAAAAAATGTTTGTACCGGAAAAGTTAAAATATTTTTATAAGGTGGTTTCATATAATTCGGTTATATATCTTAATTTTTATGATTTTCATAAGATAAGACATATTAGCCTCTCGTAATTTCTTCTGAATCTTTTTCCATAATTCAGGTTTTCTTATTTTTTTCTTCACTTTTATTTTTGTTCTTTTATTATTTTCCGGAGAGGATCATTTTCGTTTTTCAATACGATATTTTCACTTATCAGTATATCAATAGTGTTTCTCAACTCACGAATTTCAGCTTGTAGATCTTCCATATTTTGGTTGCTTGAATTTTGTTGGGAAAGAATTAAATTAAGTTTCCTGGTTGTAGATTCATCTTCTAAAATACTTTGCCCACTTGTAGAACTTATTGAAGTACCACTGCTGAAATTGAGGTTAGTTGACTTCCTTTTTTGACGCTTTGTTTTGCACGAAACACAAATGCAAATTTTTTTCAGGATTGAGCTCGTAACTGTTGAAAACTTCATTGTTCATGTTGATACATGCTATATGGAAGTGATCTTTACAATCTCCATCACATTGAATTGATTTATCTTTTTTAATTATATTTTTATTACACTTGAATGGCTGCATTCAGCGAACTTTGATTACTCAATTACATCAATGAACGCGATGTATTTTTTGCATGCAGATTTTACAGATTTTTATTGAATTAATCATTTTAAATATAAAAATGTTCTAAACTAATATTTATTATCAAAAAATTGGATATGTCCGAATCTTGTATTTAAAAACGTTTAAAAGGTGTAAATGTCCGAATCTTGCCTCTCCATATCTACAAAACTAAAGTAGATAATTAAGAACGGATGCTAAAAAATGAAAGAGCATCCCAAAAAACCGTAGGACCAAATCCAAAGTCAAAAACATAAATGTGGATGTTATCGTTTATCCAAAAATAGAAATTTACCGACGAAATATGTTACAGACCTGAAAATGGGTATTTAAGTACTCCTTCATAGGCATTAGACATAGACAAGGTCTTTTACCCATTTTTCAAAAGTTCATACTGGTTCGATTTATTTAAATTTGATTTATTCAAAAATTTTACACTCTTCAAATTTACTTATTTTGAAAATGTAGTATTTTTAGTTGGTAGGGTATCCAATTTTTTCACTGAAAAAGTAAACAACGATTGTTTTCAAATCTTTTAAATTTTAAACGCTTTTCTTTGATTGAATATACTAAACTCCCGAATAATAACAATTAAGTGACTGAATACAACAAAAACAAACTGTTCAAGATTGTTTTTTTTTTTTAATTTGAATAAAAATAAATATTGTTAATTTATCATTTTTATCATATTTATTTATATTTTTTCATTTCAGATGGATATTTTGTTTTTGATTTGAATAGATAATTATTTTTATTTCAGTCTAAATTGAAATTAATTTCAATATTTTTTATAATTAATTTTTTTGTTTTTTGTTTTTGTTTTTGTACCATTTGCAAATCCCAATGTACATACATCTAGATAATTTTGTAAATAAATATTAATTACATTAATTTATTTTATTTTAAATTCATTTAATTCAATTACTGCAAAAAAAAAAATATTTATGACTGATCGAATATTATCTATAGTTTTGTATTAGAATTGTAATGTATTATAATAATATATTATATGAATTTAATTTGTAATTAATATAAATTCAATTAAATTTTTAATAAAATTAAAATTTTAATATTTATTTAAAATAAATATAATATTATCTAATTATACTTTTTTAACAGATATATTATTATAATAAATTATTTATAAATAATTTAACAGTGCTTTTTAAAATTAAAATATAATATTTTGTAAATACAATATTAGTGGTTATTATTATGATGATAATTACTATCCAATTATTATCATGATAAATACTATACAATTTGTTGGAAAGTCAAATTTATTGAGAATTATGCATATAACATACACTAATTCTAACACTAATTAAAGTAGTAATATTATAAAGGATACGTAATAGCCAAGTCATAATGATAACACATCAATTATTGTGAAAGAAAGTGATGATCCTTCGAAATTAAACAAGTGAAAATTACCTATCGTGATTACAAGAATTGCAATATTTCCTTACTATTCCATTCTGCAACTAGATTACTGTGGTACCGATTACATCTACACAATTAATAACATAAACGATAAAATTGCGTTCTTTAATAATCTAGTTCTGAAGCTTTTCGACCAGGATGCTCCCCTACGTTATTTTACTCCATGTGCTGATTTTGCTCCGTATTTCTGTCCAGAAATTGTAAAAATGGCGAAAGATAGAGATATGGCTTATGAAATTTGGAAGAGAACAAGAAATTCGAATGACAGAAATTTATTTAAGAGACTAAGGGATATGGTAAGCTTGAAAATTAGGCAAACTAAAAAACAATACATTTCTAAGATACTCGATCCTCGGCTGCCTTCAAAATATTTCTGGTCTAATACCGCTAAGCTTGGAATCAGTAAAGAAAACAAAATGGAAAATATTGATAGCTTTGATGTTAACGAATTAAACAATAAATTTATAACTCCATTTTTTAACTTTACTTCATTACTATTCTTTTAGAAATGTCTCAAATGATGAAGTATATGATGCTATTTTAAAGGTTAAATCCAATGCTATAGGACCAGATTTAATTCCTTTGAAATTTATTAAATTGATTATCCCTTCTGTGCTACCTTATATTACACACATATTTAATTTCATTTTGACTATTGGTCAATACCCTCCAATTTGGAAATGTGCCAAACTTGTTCCCGTTCCTAAAAAAAATAATCCAACGATTGATGACCTTAGTGTACTGTCCCTTATTTCGAAATCTTTTGAACGGTTATTGCATGCACAAATGAGTCAGTACGCAAGTGCTAATAATCTCTTATACGAATTCCAATCAGGTTTCAGAAAACAGCACAGGTTTACCTCAGCACTCTTAGAATTAACAGATAACATATATTGTGAAATCGATAAGAAACATGCTATATTATTGCTTCTTCTTGATTTCACAAAAGCTTTTGATTGTGTTAATCATAACTTATGTTTAAGACTTAGAGCAGCTTTTAATTTTGAATCTTCTGCTACTACTCTCATTCAAAGTTACTTAGATAATAAAAGTCAATTTGTGTTTCTAAATGGTGCTAAGTCTAATAATCTACCTGTTGAATGTGGGGTACCCCAAGGATCCATATTGGGTCCCTTACTCTTTAATCTATTTATTAATGACTTACCCCGTTGTTTGTCTGAATCTCATTGCCGGTTGTATGCAGACGATGCTCAACTCTATCAGTGGTCCAATAGCTGATATTAACCGCTCTATTGCTAAATTGAATGATGATCTTGATGCTGTTGCTTTCTGGTCTCTAAATAATGGTTTTCGATTAAATCCGTCAAAATCCCAGGTTATGTTAATTTATGTTCGTAATATTGATACAACTAATCTCCCTAATATTAAATTAAATAATTCTGTGGTAAAATTTGTAAGTAAAGCTAAAAACTTGGGTGTTGTATTCAATAAAACTCTAACCTGGAATGATCACATTAACTTTATTTCTAGAAATGTTTTTTGTAAGCTACGAAAACTGTGGAAGTTGTCTTACAATATTAATGAGTTGGTAAAAAAGAAACTAGTTATGTCTTTAGTCTTTCCACATTTCACTTATTGTGAAGTAGTTTATGCTGAGATGCGTATGGGCGAGTTTTCCAGGCTCAAGGTTATTTTCAATGCTTGCACTCGATTTGTAACTAACCGTCGTAGATTCGATAGCATCACTGATGTTTCTAAAGTTTTGCTTGACGGTACTTTCGAAAACTATCTAAACTGTTGAAGTACATCTGTTTTATGAAAAAAATCCAATCTAAAAATATCTTTTTAAGAAAATAACCCCTGAACGATCACCAAGAAGTGCGAATTTAACTATTCCTAGACACTCTGGTAGATTAAGATATCTATCCTTTTTTGTAAGGACTGTCGTGTTGTGGAATTTTTTGCCGAACGTAGTCAGCTGTGAGTTCTCTATTTCTAAATTCCTTGAGCTTTGTTGGGTATATTTTAAGGAAAAAGTGTAGTCATTAAGCCATTCCCGCCGGTTGGCCTATATATAGGAAAGCAAACAATATGTCATACAAATACGTATAACTTACATTAAAATTAACTTAGCGCGGTCAAACTTATTTTGAAGTTAAAAACTAAAGTAACATTTTTCAATATAGTAACAGCAACTTTTCAGTTTATAAATACCATTTAAACTCAATTCAAAATATAATTTTTTCAAAAATTAAAAATAGTAGAGGTTAAAAAATGTTAAAAAATAAATACTGAAAAATATTTAATTGTGTTCAAACTACCAAAATTTATCTGTTTAAGCATTAAGGAAGCTTGGACAACTATTAAATATTGGATTTTAGTTGAAAATATTAATTATTTTTTTATTTAAAAAGTGGTGTCCTACATATAGTCCAACCGGCTTAAGTATGTAAGAATTTTTATTTCGTTGGTAGTTTTATTTTGGAACCTGTAAAGCGTAATTATTACACAAGTAAAAGCATTTGCATGGTAAAAGTGGGTTGAAGGGTCTTCTGGTAGCTATTGAAGCTTTATTGGGAGCTCAAAATAATTTTGAAGATAAACGTAAACATTTTCCCACCAGAATTGGATAAAATGACGAATTGTGAAAAATTTTATGATCAAAATCTCTTTGAAAACGAATTACCAAGAGATGTTCAAAGTGCAATAGAAGTGAAAATTTGGGATGAAAATGATGAAATCGAAGATACTAATGATAATTCGTTTTTGTTGTTAACTCAAGATAAAGATATTTGTGATTGTGTCTATACTTGGCATATTTAACACTTTGTTTGATTACAGGGTTTTCTACAGTGCTAACTAATGTTGACTTTATAAATCCTATACATTTAGAAAAACGTTTGAATAGAGAAACGCATATAGAGAAACGAAAATTTTGTAAATTTTTACGCTGATATGAGTGGTGATAGAATTGATCAAAATAGCAATAAGTACAGAATCATACTAAAAGGTGAGGGTTGTAGTGGGCGATTTTATTTTCCTAATTGGTTTAGCCTTATTGGTTGTAAACGTTTGGAATTTATACTTTGTATAATCAGACGAGCCATCTCAACACATCGCAGCTACCACTGTTCTATATTTTGTAAATATCTTCAAAAAGCAAGATTTTTGTAAAAGAAAAAAAAAATCCTTCCTCAACAGTAGACCCCGAAATAAAAAATCGCGTTCTTTCGAAAATGAAAGAAGAGCTTCGCTCATTATTCCATCACTTGTACAAAGACCTTATGCATTAGTCGTTTATGTTTTACAAAGTATACTAAATTTTTATCATATAATTGAATTTCTTATTTATTTTTAATTGTTTTTATTCCATTTCGGGAATTTAAATAGTTTTATTTTTCTTTATGTATTTAATTTATAATATTTAGTTAGTTTGTTTCAATGCATTTATTTTTGTCATTCGAACTCTACAAAATATAATAAACCAAGTATGTGCTCGAAAAAAACCAAACAAGGGGGGGAAGCATGGTTGGCGTTTGAAACGCTCTTTTTTTAAACGCTAAAAAATAAGAAACTTTTGTAAAGTAATTGTTTTTTTTTTTTTTTTTAATTTTCTTTTGTTTTTTTTTTTATTTTGTTTAAACTTTGTAGGAACCCAAAACTGAGATAAAAAATATAATAACATGAAAAACAAATTTATTTATTCAAAATGATTATCAATAATTTTAGTTTACAAAAGGAAAATATTGAGCATTTTTGTTTTATGATTGTTAATTTTAGAGAAAAAGAATGAGAAAACAAAAAAAAATCATTTAACATAATTTTCTTATTTTTTGTCGTAGAATCCGAATTTGTATAAAAAACTACCCCTTCTCATTTGAAAATCTCGATTTAAGCCAATTTCGACGAATTTTTGTCTTAAAAAACCGGTTTGCGGTCCTTTCCGGACGTTGAAAATACCACCAATCGATAGAGCACCCTCGATTTAGTTAAGAAACTTTTTTTTAAATTTTAAAATAACGGCTCCTTCTCTTCTTAGAAAGAAATTACAAAAAAAAACTAAAAAAAAATAAATGGCCCATTACTGAATCGAACTTAAATCTAACCCTACTTATAACTAACCACGGGCTCTGAACTACTAACTAGCAGAGCCAATGGGCCATTTGCATTTGCTGATCAAAAAGCCTTAATAAACATACGAAACATTTTTTTTTATTTTTTTTTATAATTAATTTTTTTAATTAAAAAAAAATAAGAAAAATTAAATGGATTATTGGAGAATCGAACCAAGAGATTTTAGTTGTTATGATGAGCTCTAACCAACCTAGCAAATAGCCCATTTATAAATATACGAAACACTGGAAGTGGAAGTTCGGCGAAATATGACAGTTGACAGTTGACAGATGACAGATGACAGATGACAGATGACAGATGACAGATGACAGATGACAGATGACAGATGACAGATGACAGATGACAGATGACAGATGACAGATGACAGATGACAGATGACAGATGACAGATGACAGATGACAGATGACAGATGACAGATGACAGATAACAGATGACAGATGACAGATGACAGATGACAGATGACAGATGACAGATGACAGATGACAGATGACAGATGACAGATGACAGATGACAGATGACAGATGACAGATGACAGATGACAGATGACAGATGACAGATGACAGATGACAGATGACAGATGACAGATGACAGATGACAGATGACAGATGACAGATGACAGATGACAGATGACAGATGACAGATGACAGATGACAGATGACAGATGACAGATGACAGTAATAATAATGTGTTTAAATTTGAAACTATTAAAATAAATCACCTTAAGAATATATTGGAGAAATGAATAATAAAAAAAATAAACATTATTCTGTAAATATAAATATTATAATGGATAATTTTGATCTTATTGGCAACCTTCTCTAAATTGTAAATTGTTCCTTACAGAGCGGACTATTTCCAGAAATATGGAAGGACACAGTTGTTATAGGTACCAATAAAAAAAGAAAGGTACTGATATGGCTACTGAATTCAGACCGTTTAACAAAATTTAAATAGAAGCTAAAATAATGGAGATTAATGAATAATTTATTACTGAAAATTTCAATCAGGACTAAGAAAGACTCACTGTTGTGAGTCCTAATAATTACTAATTGGAAAGTGACAACGTATGACAACAAGGTTATAGTGGCTGTTTTTGAACTTAGTGTTTTTGAACTTCAACCGAGCTTTTGAAACTGTTCATAGAAATATCTTATTAACAAAATTGAACAGTTACGGTATAAGAGACATCGAATTGGAGTGGTATCGTTCTTATGTATCAAATAGAAAGCAAAAGAAAAAAAATAAAATGATACTTTATCTGTTAAAAATAGGCTGCAAGTATTACAGAATAAGACTATGAGAGTGATAGTTAAAGCAAACAGATACACATTAAGTAAATTTATGTTAAATGATTTAAAATCGTTAAGTATCAATTAAAGAACTTTAATGAATGTATTAATAATTGTCCACAAAATTAAAATTCGTAAATATCCAAATTATTTATGTGATCTACTAGTTTATGTATCTGATGTTTATAATTATAACTTAAAAAATGTTAATTGTTTTAGATTAAATTTTATTTAGAAAGGAAAAACAGAAAAATATGCTTTTGTACAATGATTTAAAACTTTTCAATGATTTGACTTATGAAATAAGTAGTGAAACTAATACAAATATATTTAAAAATAAATTAATAGGATATGCTAAACACTAAATATATGTAATAATAAAAATTATATTGTACAATACTGAATTATATAATTATAAATGGTTAAATTAATTAAAACAATAATAAAAAAAAATAAAAATAAATAAATTTAACAAAATTATTATATATTTTAAGTGCTCAAACTTATAACAAATACCTACCTACTTACCTTATTTTAGTTGTTGACAATTGTGTAATTATTATTAGAGGTTTATCAATATTTATTTATTGTATTGTTGGATATATAAGATATATATATGAATATTGATATATAGGTTAGAATATTTTAGACCGTTATAAAAAAATAAAGTTAGTTTTTATTTTGTTAATGATTATAAACTTTTTATACTATCTCAATACTGTTTTAATTATGTTTTATACCAGGAAACGAACCCGTGACTACCACATCATAATTGAAACACATTTATGTGCTACAATCACGTGCTCGGCCACGGAAGGGTTATCGATATTATTAAGAAAGAAAATTATATTTATAAACTTTGTTATCAAACTACAATAAGTTATCCCATAAACTGTACCCCATTCTTTCTGTTGACGCAATGAAGAATGCGTTCTTTATATATAAAAAAATGTTAGTATTAGAGTTTTCGTGAAATTTAACACACATTGATTGGGTCTTTCATTCTGATATAACAAGATGTGTTGTATATTCTCTGGATCACTTCAATGTATTAAATTTTGGAATAACTGAATATACCATTGGTCTAGATCAGTTTAAAGAGTTGATTGTATATTTTAAGTTCAGCTTTATTTTTCTTAAAATTAAAAGATAGATATGTTACAATAAGAATAATAAGAATAATGTCCCAACGACAATTACATCACAGTGCTTGGAAGAATAAATCTCTTCTTATTAAAAGTATTTTTTTTTTTTTTTTTTTTTGTCTTTATTCTATACAACTATCTACATAAAATATAAAAGATATTGAGTATAATGTTGGAATTAAAATTGACGTGATGTAACTGACATGTAATCTAAGTCAAAAATCCATTGATTCTTGACTTAATATTCAAATTTATATTTATGGAGTCTCAGGTAAAGTGAATCTAGTAGATAAATCCAGCGGTCTGAAGCGTCTTAATCTGCGCTCGCTTGTTCGTTCATTATTGATGAGTTGAGGAGCAAGTAAATTTGGATGGTTTTCCAGTCGAACATAGTATTTTTCAGCTTTCTTTTTAATGAATTTCTTAACAGATGGGATATTTAAATCTGATCTAATTGTGTCATTTCGGACATACCAAGGCGCGTTAACTATAGACCTTAATACTTTGGACTGGAAGCGTTCTATTATTTCGATGTTGGAGTTACTAGTTGTTCCCCATAGTTCCAACCCGTAGCTCCAGATTGGCCTGATGATAGCTTTGTACACTGCAACTTTACATTCTAGGGATAAATTGGAGAAACGACCTATTAGCCAAATTAATTGGTTGAATTTTAATCGTAGTTGGTTATTTTTGCTGATGATGTGAGTTTTCCAAGTGAGGCGTCTATCCAAGTGCATACCTAAGTACTTAACCGAGTCTTGGTGAGTCAATTCCATGTCGTTAAGGTGAACAGCGGGGCAATTTCCCTTGCGATTAGTAAAGGTGATATGAAGGGATTTCGATTCATTGGCCTTTATTCTCCACTTTTTCAGCCAGTTTTGTATATCCAATAAGTAGTTCTGAAGAACTTCTGAGGCTAATCTCGGATTAGTATGAGACACTAAGACCGCTGTGTCGTCAGCAAAGGTAGCAGTGAGTACCCTCGGCGATGTTGGGAGGTCTGCTGTAAATATCAGGTAAAGTAGTGGGCCAAGGACACTGCCCTGAGGAACCCCAGATTTAATTTCTTTTAGTGACGATTGTTCCCCGTTGTATTTAACGAAGAACCTCCTATTTGATAAATAAGTTGACAAAAGTTGCTGGTAGTGGTGAGGAAGTAGTTTTTTAAGCTTGTAAAGGAGACCTTTGTGCCAAACTTTGTCGAAGGCTTGCGAAATGTCCAGAAAAGCTGCAGAACAGTATTTTTTCTTGTCAAGTGAATTATTTATATGGTTCACTACTCTATGTATTTGCTCAATTGTTCCATGATTGTGACGAAAGCCAAACTGATGAGCTGGTACGATATCTCGTTCATTATTTATTTTAGTCAATCTTTTGGCTATTAGTTTTTCGATTAATTTTGATATTACTGGCAGAAGACTTATTGGTCTATATGAACTAGTCTCATTTGGCTCTTTCCCCGGTTTAGCTAACATTATGATATGAGCAGTTTTCCAGATATCTGGGAAGTAGCTAGTTCTTAATATAGCATTAAAAATGTGGGTTAAGAATTTTATACTGCAATACGGAAGTTCCTTTACCATTTTGCCTGTGATACCATCATACCCAGGAGCCTTCTTGTCTGACACAGAGTTTTTTATAATTTCCTGTACTTCCTTTATCCGGACTTTCTTTATCGGTAAATCCATTTGATAAGGCACTTCAAGGTAGTTTTCAATCTTGTTGTTTTCGTCGGTTGAAATTACTGGTGGATACGGTACAAACACTTTTTGTAAATGTGATGCAAAAAGCTCTGCTTTCTCACCATCGCTTCTGGCCCAATTACCATTTGATTTCCTTAGTGGAGGTATAATTTGTTGTGGCCGTTTCAGTTTTCTTGTTGCTTTCCACAGTGAGTAGTCATTAAGATCGGTATATGTTAGTCTTTCAAGGTAATTCTTCAACGAACTTTCTCTGCTTTTATTTAACAAAAATTTTAGTTCTTTGATTGCACGGCTTAACCTGGCTTTGATTTCAGGGGATCTAGTTTGTTGCCAATATTTCCTAAGGTTTCTTTTTTCCATGATTTTGGATTTTATTTCAGGTGGAGAAATAACATATTTTCGGATGTTACCTTGCGTCGGAGTTGATGACATTGCTGCTTCAATCATGGTTATATTTAGGTTTTTTATAGCTTCATTGATATCTTGGGGGTTTTTCAGTCCTATATTTAGAGAAGTTTTCATTTCAATTTCCTTTCTATAATTATCCCAGTTTGTTTTCCTTGTATGTAACCGTTGTTCATTTTGAGTTATTACTACTTTGGATGAGGCAGAGATAATGATAGGCGTATGATCTGAAGACAGCTCGAGGCTTGATTTAACAGTAAATAGTTTTGGTGAGATACCTTTCCAGACGCAAAAATCCAAAAGATCCGGTGTCTTATTAAGATCAGAAGGCCAGTATGTAGGTTGTCCAGTAGACAGATAATTCAAGTTGAATTCTTGCATGGCTAGTAGTAGCTGCCTTCCTTTTTGAGTGATCAGCCTAGAGCCCCAAAACGTATGTTTAGAATTATAATCTCCACCGGCAATAAATCTATTTCCCAGAGTTTTAAAATAATCAATAAATTGAGATTTGTTGATATTGTGTTTAGGAGGGCAATATATAGCTGAAATAGTTAAGGGTCCATTCCAGTCAGCTATCACGACACTTGTTGCTTGAATATGATTAAATTTATATTTAGGAAGTTCATAGTACTGTATGTTTTTCCTGATGATTATTGCAGTACCAGCATGAGCCGTCCCATCAGGATGATTTGTGGAATATGTGTTGTAATTTTTTATGTTAAAATAACTTTTGTTTGTAAAATAGGTTTCAGAAAGTAACAAGATGTCTATTTGGTGATCAATAATAAAATGATACAATTCTATTCTCTATTAAAAGTATAGAAAGATTTTAATAAATTAAAGTATTCAGTATGTAATACTGTGACGAGCATACACTCAATGAACTTTCATTAATTAAACTTTAATATTTATTATTATATATTAATTTTGTTCAAAAAAGAATACAAGCACGTGATAACCCTTAATGAAGAATGTGTTAGCAAGGAGAGAATTGGGTCAGGAAATGCTTAAAACATGCATGCAAAACAAAACAAAAAACAGGGGAATTAGTAAACACAATTAAGGAAATTAGTAATTAGTAATAAATTGATAAAATACTAAAAACACAAACAAAAATAAAATCCATAAACGGAAAAAACGGTTAAAAATCTAGTAAGTTTGATTTGCTTTCCAACATGTCAAGGCAAATCAAAGAACAAAAATCAATAAGCAATATGCTCACAAGCAATTAAAAATCTTCAATCAATTAAAAAATTATATCATAGATTTAGACTATTTTCCAACATGTCAAGATAGGCCAAATCAAAATTTTGCAATTTTAAATTATGCCGCAGAAGCATTCAATCTATTCAGTCAATTTATTTAGGTATACAATAAGGAAATTAAAAAAAAACAAGAAAAAGAAAGAAAAAAAAAATATATATACATACATATATATAAAAATACATCACATGCAAAACGCAATTAGTTAAATACACAAAAATAAAAATAATAATAATAAAAATAAACATAATTTATATACACTTATGTATACATATTTAAAGTATGAAATACTACTGATTCAACGTGAACAACTACGTATACTACATGTATTACATGTCAAAAATTTATGACCTGTTTGAATAAAGCAGATTCTTTAATTTGGACTTACTAATGTGAAAATCGAAGACATTAGAGTTATTGTTTACGTTTCGCAACATTCTTGTAATTGGCTCATTCTTTCCATAATCCGTGCGATGAAACTTTAAACGAAAGAGGGCAGAATGCCTAAGAGAACGAAAGTTGATATTGAAGTTTATGTGTTCTAAAATACCAACCGAGTCAATTGCACCTGAGAGAATTTGGTGAACAAATAAAATATCAGCCACTTCACGAAATCGCCGAAACTTTGCAAACCTAGAAGCTTAAGGCGGTCTCTGTAAGGGGGTTAGTTATATCGGTCTGTCCATGAAAGACCACGAAGAGCGAAACGAACGTTGAATCTACGTTCAATCTACGTTGAACAGATTCAATCCTGTCGATGTGAACTTGATGAAATAATGGGCTTACCATAGTCAAATATAAAGTCCTGGTGACATATGGGTCGGAAAATCAACTTAATTTCAATGCAATTATTATACTTGTTGTTGCAATTTTTTTAATCTCATTGACTGTTTGAAAATCACAACACAAATTCTTAATGCTAACATACCAAGAAGCATTCAATTCATTCCGTATGTATTTTGTTTACGCAATCCTATAACTGGATGTCATACTCCACATCACATCCAGAAGTGGATTATAAATTTGACGGTCAGCTTTTCTTTCTATATTCTTCTTTTTGATGTCCCTTTTCCATTTAAGTTTTAAATCCAGGCTCATAACTATAGAGACTTAACCGTATTTGCATGATTATTAACGCGTGACGAATCTAGAATTCTGTTTGCATAAAAATAATTAATGTGTATTAATTTTTCATTTAATTTAATACACCCTACGTTTAGTTCGTTCACTTATTTTACAGGATATCGAAGCTTATAAGTGACTATTAATACAATCAGGATCACCGTGAAATCTCAAAATGCAAATTATAAATCTTTTATTTACCAGATACTGAAATTTCAAATTATTTGGTTGAAAGATCCAATAGAAATAATCTCAGAACCGTTGAGTTGTTCCACATTCCCTTTCACCCTACTGAATATGTTAGATTCGAGCCAATCACTAGAATTATCCGTGAAGTAAATTCTAATTCTAGTTCTTTTGATCGACAACTAAGTGTTTCAATTGTTAAAAAACAATTACGTTTTAATGTTCGTACAACTGAGACTAACACTAACAACTGTTGTTCTTTTCAGCTTTGATACTTTCGGCCTAACTTTTAGCAGTATTTTTAATAAATGTATAGCTATTAACGCATTCCCGCCGGCATATATAGAACAGCAAACAATATGTCATACGTATAACTTTCATTAAAATTAACGTAGCTCGATCAAAGGTACCTTATTTTGAAGGTAAAAAATAAATTAAAATTTTTCAATATAGTAACACCAACTTTTAAGTTTATAAATAACATTTAAACTCAATTCAAAATGTAATATTTTCAAAAAGTTAAAAATAGTAGAGGTGAATGTATAAAATGTTAAAAAATAAATACTGAAAAATATTTAATTGTGTTCAAACTACCAAAAATTTATTTGTTTAAGCATTAAAGAAGCTTCGACAATTATTAAATATTGGTTGAAAAATTTTAGTTGAAAATATTAACTATTTTTTTATTTATAAATTGGTGTCCTATATTACAGTCCAACCGGCATAAGTATGTAAGAATTTTTATTTTGTTGTAGTTTTATTTTGGAACATGTAAAACGTAATTATGACACAAGTAAAAGCATTTGCATGGTAAAAGTGAGGTCAAGAGTCTTCACTGAAGCTTTATTGGGAGTTCAAAATAATTCTGAAGATCATAATGTCATAAACGTAAACATTTTCCCACCAGAATTAGATAAAATGACGAATTGTGAATAATTTTATGATCAAAAACGAATTGCAAAGAGATGTTCAAAGTGCAATAGCAGTGAAAGTGATTTGGGACGAAAATGATGAAATCGAAGATACTAATGATAATTCGTTTTTGTTGTTAATTCAAGATAAAGATATTTGTGATTGTGTCTATACTTGGCATATTTAACACTTTGTTTGATTACAGGGTTTTCTACAGTGCTAACTAATGTTGACTTTGTAAATGCTAAACGTTGGAATAGAGAAACGCATATAGATAAACGAGAATCTTGCAAATTTTAACGCTGATATGAGTGGTGATAGAATTGATCAAAATAGCAATAAGTACAGAATCATGCTAAAAGGTAAAAACTAAACTTGACTTTTGGCTTATCTAGCCAAACATTACTCTGGCTTTAAAATATTATTCGTTTTAGAGAACGGGAAAGGATAGCCCGCGGGAAAGGGTTTTAATTAAGAAGAATAAAAATTTTGTAGAATAATGTTTGTTAGGTGTGTGACGTCTGAAAGATAGTTTTTTTTGGAAAAGAGCCTTTTTTTTTCTTTTTGTTTTTTGAATTTTGTTATTTTATTACTTTATCTCCGTATTTTATAGTTTTAACTTTAATTTGTTCTTGTTTTTTTCTATTTTTTTTTATATTATTTTATTTTTTATTTTTTTTTCTTTCTTTCGCTTTATAAATTTTCTATTATAAATTTATTGTCTTTATTGTAAATTTCTTTACGTTAAGGTTTAATTTAATTAAATTTAATTTAAGAATTATGAATTTGCTACACATTATACTTTACATACTCCTATAGACACTTACAGTCTCATCTATACTGAAAAAAAACACTAGGTAATATTGACAAAAATTTGGGATGAAATGACAAAAACTAGGTAAATATAGCGTCAACAAAAATGAGGAGTCAATATGACAAAAAAATAAAAAAAAAATTTCATTCTGTAAATATGACAAACAGTTGTCTACATAACAATTTAAATCTGAAGAAATGATAAAACTAAATTTCTTAATATGACGAAATGAATTTTCAATATGATAAAATATTTTGTCAATGTAATAAAATAATATGTTGAAATTTTTTTTTTTTTTTTTTTTTTCTTGCGAAAGATAGGAGGTAATCCCCGAAGGACATCAAGAGCTCCAGCCGCGTGTGCATCTTGATAGTGTAGGAATCGAACCCACTAAAGCCCACCCCACCTATCTTTTTCCGTTATAACCAATCTACGTAAGATCGACTAATGACTTTTTTTTTCGTAAATTTTCGGTCGCGTCTTTAGGAAATTATTATAGTGATAGTTTCCGTGGAGGATCGCTAACATCATAATAATTACCGTGTAGGAACTTTATCACTATGATATTTCCCGTGAAGGAGTCAGTCACAGCAATAGCTCCGCGTGGGAAGATTTTTTAGATTTTTTCGCAAAGGAAAATTATTGAAATAAAAATTTCCGTAAAGGAAACTATTATCGTAGAATTTTCCATTTTAGGTCGTGACCAGCTCGTGGGGTTTCGTTCTCTTGAGTCGACGGATACTGCTGTCGATATGAAGAACTGCTGCCATTTCCGAGTTCACATGAGTTTGCAGTCTCTGCTCGTGTTTGACTGCATGTTTCTTGATCTCTTCCGTGACTGTTTCAATGCGCAAGTCACGGTGGAGATCTTTGTTACGTATGTACCATGGTGCATTTACTATACCACGGAGCACTTTATTTTGAAATTTTTGCAACATTTCAATGTTGGTTTTCTTTGCACAGCCCCATAATTGGATACCGTACGTCCACACAGGTTTTAATATCTGCTTATATATTAATATTTTGTTCTGTACTGATAACTCAGAACCACGCCCAAGTAACCAGTAAAATTTTTTGAGTCTAATGTTGAAATGAAAATAATATTTTGTTGATTAGAGAAAAAAATATATCAATTTAAATAAAGTTTTTATTAAATCAACAATTTTGTTTTGTCAAAATAACCTCTTTTCAGTTATTGAATTAAGAGAATCATTTTGTCAGTAGGATATATGGCTAGTATCACATCAACAATATTTGTTAATTGTATGCATATACAAATAAATAACTTTATTTTTGTTTTAACATTATTTTGATGATAAACTAATCTGTAAGTTATTTATTTGTATGCATACCGTACTCTACAAGTTAAATGTAGAATCATATTATATATAAATGTCGGCATCATATATCTGGATGTTTGTAAGTTCGACGGAATAGTCCAACAAATATACAAATTGAAATATATATACAAATGGTAACATCGTGTAATTTTCATAAACATAGTATCTGGTTTTTATTGCTTATATATGCCATCTGTCATTTGTTACCTGTTATCTGTATCATTTGCCCATCATTTCATAATGATTGTGATGTCATTCAAGTGTTAAATTTAGATGGCGCCATAGAACTTTTTACTTTTATTATATTTTAATTAATTTCATTTTACAATTTGAATTTTACAGTAGAACGCTGCTATGATTGTAAAAATATAAAACTATTGTAAGTTTATATTATATAGTTAGATTTTGTTTTCATTAAAAATATTATTTGAATTTAGTATTTTTTTGACTAACTTATATTATAATTAATTGAATACAATAGAATGTCTGAGAATAATGATTGTTTAGAATTATTGAGGTCTTAGGATATGTTTAAATTTCCAATGATGACAAATAAGATGTCGTTAAAATGATCGACTAAATAACCCTTAGGAAATTGAAAATTTTGCACCTTACTACAAATATTCTGTTAATATGGTAATTAAAAGCATTCTAATAATTCTAATAAAGGTATGATACTGATAAATTAGTAAGCAAATACATATTTTTCTTAAACTTGAAATGAAAACTCTAATGAAGGAAGAAATGCTAGAATTTATTGTGCTTCCGTCATTTATGGCGGGTTACAAAACTAGTATCTTATATTAGCAAAAGAAGGCAGTCCTTATAAGAACTATAAATATATGTGCGTCTGAAAAATAAATACATGATATTATTACAGTTATAAAGATTAATTGTTAACAATTAATTTACTTTATAGCATTTCTATTATTTGAAAACAAACAAAAAAATTAAATTCATTATTTAATTCAAAAAATTTAAAATAAAGTTAAAAAAATAAAGTTTTTTTTTTCAAATTACATTTTTCAAAATTATACAAATAAAGTTCAAAATATTTCAAAAAATGTTCAGACTTCAGTTTCTGATTGTTCCAACTCTTGGGTTCATACTGTTTCTTTAAAGTATTTATTTAACCCTTGTTTGTGCACATTACAAGGGCAAATCGTACGAAAGGGTTAAATTTATTTTTTTTCCTTCTTCAAATTATTTACAATTTTTAATAAATGTTTTAGGTGCAAAATTCAACTAAAACTAACCAAATTTATTAACATCGCAAATTAAATAATTCACTAGTTCTGTTAAAATACATATTAAGTAAATAAATTTTAGCCTTAAATATTTCACATTATGTAACAAAAATTTATTAATTGCAATGAACTGCATAGTAAAATTTTTTGTCAAATTAAGATAAATTTTATCAAATATACAAATATTGATTTAAAACGGTTTTTTGTCAAGATAACAAAATATTATTCACTTGGATAAAAATTATTATTTTTTTTTGCCAATTTTACAAACTTATTTTCCATTTTACAAATTATAAATTTTGAGAAAACTATAAACAAAATATTCACAAATTAACAAAAAATTTTTGAGCAAACAAACATTTTTGATAAAATCGAAAAAAAAATTGTTGCATGAAAAATTTTTTCAGTGTGTATGTTCGAAATAAAATAAATATATAAATTAATAAAATAAAAAAATCATTATTTCCATTGTACTTGTTAGTATTATCAGAGACTAGTATTATTATTTTCATTGTCATTATTATTATCGATATTACATATTATTATTTTCTTGTTCATCCTTAGAATGAAACTCTTCTTCAGTGCTGGTATTGTGTTCAGATTATAAACAAAAGTTAGAATCTTCCACAATATCATCATCTGAAAAATCATCTAAGATATCACAAACTTATTTTTACGTATATTTTTTCTTAAAAATTCTTTCACAGATGTTGAGTAAAAAATCTTCCAAGAAAATATCGCAGAATCGCAGATATTACGTAAAAAACCTTCCAAGCAAAAATAATTCAATCACAGAATATATGTAATTTTTACTTCACTATAGGTACTAATTTCTCATATATATAACCTAACAGAAACAGTTAAATCATATCACTGACATGTAGAGGAAAATAAAATATGCGAATAAAAAAAAAAATTGTATGGCTTGATTTTTAGAATAAATTTTGTTTTGAACAGAATGTTTTGAAGCAAATTTTACGTAATGTCTGTGATTAAAGGTAATATTTAATGCTTCGACTTCGGCAATCCCATCATAATAAGAAAATTTTCTATATTCACTAATATGGTATACAATTTAAAAAAAGCCCATAGCCCTGACAGCTATAATAGTGCTTGTAAATTACTATTATGTATAATTTAAAATTATATTCAATAAAAAATAATAATAATAATAATAAAATGTTTACTTTACTTTTAATGATTCAGTAGAATTTCAAATTATAAATAATACAGAAAATAGAAAATTCAAATTATAATTTCCAAGAAATGAATTGTGAAACCCCTTAAATTGAATTTCAATTCATTTTTTGTATTTCCTCATTTTATTTCTTAGAATTTATTTGAAATAAAATTTCAATTAAAAATAATTTACTAAATCAATGAACTGCACTTAAAAATTTTGAAATTAGTTATAAAATAATAGAATAGTTTTATCTATATACACAAAAGTGTTCTTTAATTGTTATTTATTTACATAAATAGAAAATATTATTCGCAATTAAGTTTTAACATTTTTCTTGTTTTTATTTTTGTTATTCACTTTTAATTTACTTAATGCTTCAATTGCAATAAGAGCAGATACTTTTGTTTTTTTTTTTTTTTATATATATACACAATATATACAATATAATTACATACAATATTTTAAAAGTATGCCTTCAATTTCGCAAACATTGATAGGTAGGTAGGTAGGTACCTAACTTCAATAGAATATCATTTATTAGAATATTAGTATAGTGTTAGTGAATAAAATGAGTGTGCAAGAGTGAGAGTACCTATCTATTGAATGAAGAGTGTATACTCAAAACAGTATTTACTGTTATAATAATAAACAATAAAATGAAAACAGTTTATCTTGCATTCAAATTTATAACAAAAGTGTACATGAATTACAATTTTCCAATTTTCATTTTCTTTCCGTTGAAATTAATTTACATTGTTATTGTTTTTTTTTTCTTTTATTCTATAAAAGTCCTTTAAATATTATTATTTGTTTCATTCTATCTTACCTATTTATTAGTGTTGTATTTATTTTTTTGTTTTATTGTATTTTTTTTTTTATCAATATTGTTTTTTGATGCTCTCATCCATTTCATTAAAAACAAAGAAAAAAATAAGAATAAAAAGAAAAAAAAACAAAATGTGATTTATCAAAGTGCTTTGATGTACCTACTACTACAACTGTCAGGATTCGATTTAAAAAAAAAAATAAAATAAAAATAAAAATAATATAAAAAATATGTTTTCAATAAGCAGACGGAGGCAATTCACGTAATAGAAAAATAATTTCTTTTTTACTCACTAATATATTATAATATCATTCATCTCATTTCTACAAGTATTCCCTATATCTTTATCTACATTTTCAATTTTTGAAGAACACATCACAAGTGAATGTATGAGTATTGAAAAAAAAAAACAGAAAATAAACCTAAAAAAAAAAAAGAATATTCATTTCAGAATTTTTCTTTGAGTGGTTTTAACATTTACGATTCGGGACAATTTAATGGAGTAAATATTGTGATGTAATATACCCGTACTTCTGTAATTGTGATGCCAATATTATTGTAAGGTGACTTTTTTTTTTGCTATGAGCTATGTAGGTAGGTATAAATAGGTATAAATAGGTAGGTATAAATTTTCAATTAAAATGTTGTTGAAATAAATCTTACCACCTAATATTAAGGCCGAATGATTTCGGCATTTGGGCCAGTTCTAGATAGATATTTAGAATTAAGTTATCTGTTGATGAAGCGATTCAAAATCATTATTTTTTTTTTAATATAGGAGGTTGTGGTTTATTTAAGCTCAATATTATCGTCAACCTGCACGGCATGAGATTTCAATTAGATAACTAATTTTATGCCCCGAGATATCAGCAATACTGTTTGATAATGTTTTACTTAAATGACCGGTATCTGAATGCCAAGATGTCAAGCATCATCATAATTGATTTTTTTTTTTCATCCATAAATCCTTGTTGCTAATACTTGCCGGCCAGAATATTCTGCATATAATTCTCAAGCACTTGTTGATGAATACTTGTAGCTTCTGTTTGATTCTCACGGAAGTGAGCCATGTTTCACTGCCATTATATTAATGTTGACTTTACACCTGCTCTGAATATGGTTTGCTTTGTTGTTCTCATAATTGATTAATTTAATTTAAATAATTTTTTTTTTTTGGTTTATTAATAACTAAATGACGTCGATCGATATTAGTAGAACTTCACGACGAGCAGCCATCAAAGTCTTCACATAGTTTGAGGAAAGTGCTAGAAAGGTGGGTTCTTATAAACACGAAAAATACGACGTATCGTCAAATAAAAAATCCTCACAATATTATGCAAGACACAACACATGTTAATGTCGGCTCATTTAACTTTGAGGTAGTCTAGAAGGTAGCTTCGAACTAACATCAACTGCAAAAAAAACATCAATGTTGAAATAAAATCCCTTGCGAAACGCTTCTACTTGGGATTTGTTTAAATGATTGGGTTCAAAGCTCTTATGTCGAAATACCAAATGTGAAAGGAGTGCAAAAGCTCATTCATTCGGTACTGTTATATGCTTTTAAATTGTAGACCTTACCAAAAGCAAGTGCACATACACTTGGTATTTTCGAAAGAAAAGTTCTTTGTTGAATTTTCTGGTGCTGAAGAGGTTTGGAGAAGAAGATATAACGCCGAATTATATTAACTGCTTAACGACATGAACTTAGAAAAAAAAGTAAGACTAAGACGTCTTCACTAGCTAGACTTCACTAGCTGGAGCACACCTTCGAATGGGAGATGAAGTATTGACGGACATGAAAAAAAACTTCATATTTTCAAATGAAAAGAATCTACGCGTAACTGCAGTCAGTGGAAGACAATGTTGTGCCAGTCAGGACCTTCAATATGTGTACGCACAGAAAGTAAGTAAGTAACATAATTATAAAGAAAATCGATAGACTATCTACTGGCCTATCCACTAGAGAAAAAATATCAAGATTATCAAATAATTGATATCCTCATCAAAATATCACTTTACGGCAGTACGCTCTTAAAAAGTAGGTACATACAGCGTTTACCATTTATGGTATACATTAGATCACGACAAAACTGGGACTGCTTATGCAAATTAATTCTTTTATATCAAAACTATATATTATTAGCTCAAATACTCAGCATTTCGAAGAAAAAACATTCTGTGACCTATCAATGTTGTTGCAGACATTGTAGCTGCTTAATGCCTATGGCATATAAAGAAAAATATATTCCTTGTATTGTAAAAAGCTATAAAGGAAAAAGTTAAAATTATTACACACCAATAAATTTTGCGAAACTTTTGTGAAAGTTGAAATAGAGTGAGAAATTGTTCTAGATTTATTTCATAAAGTGCGGGCAGAAGATAGTGGGAGATATTCCCTGGTGCATGCTGTCATAATTTTGGAAATGAAGAAAAAGACCAGCCCAACTTGTTCTATACGTACCCTTGTAAAGCCACGAGCTGACCTGTCTATTCCATCTGATTCCAGCTGATCTAATCCAGTTGTATATTTCTTATTATTATAGTGTTATAAAATTAGTACTTAAACCATTTTGTCGGATTAAAGAAGTCAATTATGTCACTTATTTGGCTTCCCCATAATAAACCCTGTCTTTTTATGTTACTAGATCTGAAAGAAGACTGCTTAAGTAAATTATGATCTGTGTTGTTATGGGTACAGTGGGTATATATGAACGTCAAACACTTTCGTAGTATATATATATAGTTAAGTTCATCGAGCGAGAAATGAAAGACGAAATTTTGTTTTAATTTTAAATTTGTTATTTTAATTTTTATTATATTATTATTGATTTTCTTTATTTAAAATCTTATTTTATAATTTAACAATGTATAATTATATCACTTTTATTATTTTATTTAAATGTGTGTAAATAACTCCTTTTACTAATACGTTGTGTGTTGTTCGACGGTTAAAATGCAAGGAGAGGTTCTTTTAGACCGTTTAAATAACCGTTTAAATAATTGTACTTCCCGTAATAGTACTACGTGGATTGATTAAGCTCCACGTAGTATCACATGCGTCACACGGTGACTGTTCCTACCATTGACTGTTTCTACTATCTATTATTTCTGACATGCATGCTTTATACGTGAACTTGCCAATATATATATATATGCATATTACATATTATAGAAATATATAATCAAAATCAAACAAAATATACAAAATAAACCAAGATCTGAGGAACGATATGGTATAGTAATAGTGATTGTGATAGCCCGCTCATGTTGAATTTCATAATAGACATGGTTGGTTCTAAAAAATGTATTTCTTACTAGAAACTGGCAATAGTATAAAAAATAACAAAAGTCATGTTTAATCATTAATAGTTATTTTTCTTTCGTTTTAACCTTTTCTTCTTTCAATCAAAAATCAAATAAAATGTTATCTCTTTAGATCTTTTTTCTTCATTGGGAAATTCATCAGTAGTCAAATACTCTAAATATATTTCATACTAGTTTCAATTTGAAGTTTAAATGCACTCAAAGTATAACTATATTTGAATTCCCTTTTGGCATTTTAAATACAAACAGAATCTCAAATAAAATCTGACATCTTTTTAATCTTACATAAAACCTGGAGATCGTCCCTTGTTATTTAGAGAAGGCATTGACTGTAAAATAATTCATTTTTTTTATTCTTATTTCACAACAGATCTCAATATTCATTAGTTTTGAGAATAATTTTTTCTTCTCTAATTTTTGTTTTTACATATATATATATATATCAGTGACGGGGCGTGGAATTTTCAACTGAGGAAGCACAATAAAAGGAAACTTTACTTTGCTTTGGCTTTCCTTTTCTATTGAAATTTTTGCTAAATTCGACAGTTAAAACTGTTAACATTTATTTCTCAAAGTAGTTTTAATTCAGTTTAGTCAGAAAAACGATCGTTCAACTGAAATAGTTGTTATAGAGAAGTGTTATTATCAATTAACAAAGCTTAGACTATTCATTAAAAGAGTTGTGTAATTCTGTTTCAATTAAAAATAATAATATTTCGCAAATACTGTTTTTGTTATTAAAATTTTAATCTGAAAATAAAACTTTAATTAAGTTCTGATTTTAAGAAAGCAATGTAAAAAAAGTGTGAATATCAATTTTCCATATTAATGTTGGAAAATACAACGTATACGAATTATAAAATTTTATTGAAAAATGCTGATTACACGTTTTATTGCTGTTATTAGTAGATCAAACATTGGTTTACCATCCTTAACAATTAATAATTTTTCCTCAAAACTTCCAGCAGAAAATTATTTGTTCTTTCAATAACACAATTACAATGTTCTATTATAATTATTTATAAATAATAAAAAACAAAATGTTTTAAATTTGTTAACAAATTAATTGTTTCAAAACTGCATAAAACAAAATTATGGTTGAAAATAAACAATGTAGCATTCAATAACAAAAAACTACAGAATTACTTAACACAAATCAATACTACTCTCTAAAAAAACCCAAAACTACATACATTATTTAAATAAATATTAATTCTCATTTAAGTCAACAACCACAATAATGCATAAAATTAATTCATTCCCTGCTATTTTTTTTATTTGTAATTTCATTTTCTGTCATGCGATATTTTGTTGTTGTTTCCCTAGATAATCTATTTTCTATCAGATATTTTCTAATTATATCAGGTAGATTTGGAATGAATATCAGCAACTCAATCAATTTGTTTTGCTTTTGATTTTTTTATTGTCGCTTCTCTTATTATTTTGTTGCTGTTGCTAAATAGAGACAGTGTGTGTTAAGTGTATGTATTTTTATTATTATTATAGCTACATTGGTTGGTAAGAGAAGAATGATTTTTAATAGGCATTATTTTCAAATACTTTAAATTTGTGGTTATTGAATATTTCTTGTTGGCTTGTATGATTGAAAGAATAATAAAAAATAATGATGTTTATATAGGCATTATTTTCTAAACATACATAATGCAGTTAATATCTGTGCATATAATTTTTGCTTGAAATTTTTTTTTCATTCGATTTGAATTTTTGTAGTTAAGTAATTTTTATATTAAATTAAATATAAATTTTATATTAAGCTGTAAAAAATAATAAATAATATTTCATTTGGGGAAGCACTCATTCAACTCAATATATGGACGCTTCGTGCCTGATATATATGTATATATACATTTTTCTTCAGTTTTTCTTAAATATTCGATTTCTTGAACTTCCGTGCTAGCGTGAAATAAAAAAAAAAACCAAATAACATTTTTTTTTCTCAGTCTACTTTTTAGTTCTGGGTTTTGTTGCTGGGAAACGTTGTTAAGAATTATGAAATGATAGGCAATCCTGATGGAACATCGTATTCATATATATTAAGGAAATAGGTAGATATACGCGATATTATAAGAAAGCGTATATATTTTTAAAGAATTTGTAAAATATACTTAGGCATAAATAATGTAAATAAATATCCTGTGTATGTGAATGTGTGTGTCTACTGTGTGTAGGGATTTTAAATTATTTTTTTAATATTCTTACTTTAGGCAAAAATTTTGATCTTAAAGAAAAAATGTTTTTTAGAGTAAATTCTTTTTTCTCTTTGGTAATATACAGTGCTGTACAATAGATTAGAGCTAGATGTAAAATTGAAATATTAATTTTTTGAGTTTTATTGAAGTTGGATTGTGTTTTTTGATGACATGCCCTCTTTCAGGGGAAAGGGTTGAAATAAAATGAATAGTAAACATTTTTTCGTTACAATTTGTTTATTTTTTTATTTATTTGTTTTAACAGGTGAACCTACACAGTAGGCCAGCAGCCTGTAGGCCAACTTTATAGGTCCTTTTCCCTTTCGAAATGTGGGCCTTTTTATCAAATTGTATTAATTATTTGGTATATATTTTTGTATATTATATAGTTTTATTATTGTTTTTTATTAGTTATATATATTATATCTTTATTAATTATTAAATTATATTGGAAACGATGTGGTTGTATTGAAAATTACATTTTCAATAATTTTCACCATTTAAAAATTTTTTCGGTTCTCACGGGGATTGAACCTGTGCTCCTTCGTTACATTACTTCACTGGAGTGCTTTATCACTCGGCTACCAAGGACAATGTTACAATTTGTTTTATTCATTCATTTTAAGCTAAAAATAAAAAACTTAAACACATATCGTTGAAAAGTCCTGCGGAAAAAGGTTTGATATAAGAATCATACCACCGCCCAAATAAAGATGTATTTACCGATGAAAACCATTAAAACAACTTTAAGTTTTGCTGAAGTATAAATATAGTTTTCCAGGTGCAAATAGGTTCTGAAAACGGTTTAACAACTTATCTAGCAATGGTTTTACTTTAAATAGCTTGGAAGAGGTTTAATATACATCAGAAACTTTATACCAATAAAAATTTTATCTCGCCACTATTAGTGGGTATGTACAGTTTTCCAATTTGTATAACATAAAGTTGTATTTGAAATACAATATTATTTATAATCTCAGTTGTCATATCGTCGTCTGAATATTGGTTTGCTCCATACGCCAAATCGTCGATTTGGAGTCAGGAGTTGCTTCTGAGGTTTTATAGGGTGCTGCGTCCATTGCACTTATCCGCTTTCTCCTAGCTGTAGTACTTTCAAAAATATCCAGATAGATTTTTGTTCCATATCAAATTTTTTATCAAAATGTAAGTATTGACAATTTTTGGCGTATAGGGAAAAATATTCATACAAATCATTGGTTACAATTTTATTGGTATTGTTTTGCCTTACGTAGTTTTAAAATTTTGTTTTTTAAAGATTGTTTTGCTCTATACAACAAAATTTTGGTGTATAAGGCTCAGGGCATATATAACGTGTACATATACAACGAAAATATGAACCCACATAAATACTGCATGCTCTATGGATACACAATTTTATTTGTGTGTTTGTTTAGAGAAATTTGTGATCAGTTGCTTGTGAACTTTGTAAGTGTCATGTCGTCATCGCCACCATATTTGTTGGATAGTATTATAAGATAAATTTAAATTGAATTTTAAATTATATTCATATATTCGTTTTGTTATTTCGGTTTTTGATCCTTGCTTGAAATTTTATTTTAAAATTTCGCGTTTTTTATTTTATACGTTTTTAACACTATGTACATTGAATATCACATCTATCAGAGTGTGAGTGAGAGGGTAAGCTTTGAATAATTTGGGAATGCCCGTAAATATTTTCAATAAATGGTTTATGAAGTATATCTATGCTGTGTGTTCCGCATTTAGGTGGTGGTATTGGTATTGTTATTTGGTGTTTCGGACTGAATAGTTTGATCGCCAAATGCGTTTTGTACTGACGTTATCACTGTTTGTTTGAGTAATTTAAAATACGAAATGACATGAAAAAAATAAAATCCATTAATTCATGTCTCAACTTGACCATAATAGAAACATCGGGATGTTCATTTTTACTTTTATTTTTGCAATGTGCAGTAGATAGAATTATAATGAAATATTTTGTGATTATAGAAATGTCTTAGAATAAAATATATAACAACTTTAATTTTGTATACTATATATACCACCACCCTTGAAAGAGTTAACCTAACGTTTGAACGAATGTAACACCATGTTAAATTGCATTTATGGTAAACACTTTATTTTTCAACTTCATGTAGCTATACTAGGCTATCATGAAGACTTTTGTGATATTGGATAACATCAGATATAATCATCAGATCGTAAAGAAAGCCTTTCAAGGATTATGCACAGCTAATGTAAAAATATCTGTGATTGTGTCGGCAATAAAGAAACCCCAAATATTGGTTATTATAAATTGAATCGGCTTTTCCCTTTATATCGATAATTGTCGGATTCATTTCTCAAAACAAACGAATTTTGACTTGGTATGAACTAGGCTAATGCAAAAAATTTGGGTCACCTGTAATACAAACAAGACATGGTGCACCAACTTTTTGGCAAAGGCAGTACAAAAATTTTAAATTAAGTTTGAAAATGATAAAGGCAAAAATCAATAAAATCTTCATACTTATTAACATTCCTATTAACCGGTTCATATTTCCCATAGTTAGTTCGGTGAAATTCGGGTTAAAAATTTTCCGATTAAAAACGAGTACTTGTAATTAAATGGATATCGATCAGCTGCTTAATAGCCTGTAAATCAATTTCCCCATTTAGAACTTGCGTTAAAAATGCAATATCAGAAACAATTCTTCGGAACTTTAATATATTTAATTGTAGTTGTTTTAATTGGTTTGTGTAAGGAAGGAGAATAAAAGAGTTAGCAAATTATTGACAACAAATAGAAGAAATTTTTTATTTATTATTTCAGGGCTATCGATATGGTACTGGTATTTTGGTACTATATTATAGTATCGATATCGAACTGGACTTGTATATTCCAGATTTTGAAGAAGGATAATGCTTTAGTATGATAAACAGATCATCAAAGGCTTAGAACTACTTTACTATGAAACTTCGTAATGAATTTGTGTGCTGATTAAAATTATAATGGTCTTCAAATAAAAGCCTTTCATCCAAAAATATCCTTAAGTCTTTTAAGAGGGTCACTTTGTAGGTTGTGGTATGTTAGATATTAATAAAATAATTAGACTTACTACTTTTTTCTGTTTTTCTAGCAATAAGACCGAACGATATAACATTTTATTTTTCTCAATTTACATAATCTTAATTCTACTACTTTATCTACTTAAATGAAAATTAATTTAGTGTAGCCGATTAAGCCAGTACAACTTTTTTAATATATAAAGCTAAACGATAAAGCTATAATCTATGCACACTTTTCACTATTGAGTGGAAGAGTATTTTGCTTAAACCGATCCAAAAATTAGGTCAGGTATTCCTGAAGTACATAGTAGAGCCCCTAATTGATTTTGTCGTTTTAAAAATTTTCAGATCGTTACAAAATTTCTATAAAATTAGATTGCCGACACTAAATATTGCGGATCAATTATATTCATATAGTGCTTGTATATTCGAATTTAATTATTGAGACATTGTTAGTGTAGAAAGGATTTTGTTTGTTTTTATTATTATTTGATATTAGTTGGGAATATAATTTGGATATCAGAGTACATTTTTATACATAAAGTTATAACATAAAGTTATAGTCTGTACTTTATAACAGATTTAGTTTTCTACAACAAAAGAAAGTTAATTAACACCGCTAAGTCGATGGCAGCTAGTGCATGTAAATCTTTATTGTGTACAATATAAATTATACTTAGTAAAAAACAACATTAACTAACATCCGAAAAGTATCTTGTTTGATTGCTGAAATACAAAATTAAACGGAAAACATTTAATGTATGCATCCCATACTGCCCAACCTAAAGTAGAACGTAGGCGTTTACGTGTGTAAAAATTGGATCATGATAAATCATTTTATATGATGATGTCTGAAAAACGCTACGCTGATACGCTGTATGTTGAACTTTTAAATTTTTGAGAACCATATTTTTATTTTCATGACATTTTTTTGTTTATTTATGTTTAAGTGCTATTATACAAAGCTAATTGTAATTTTATACGCCGGTGAACCCTAATTTAATTTGGGCAAATAAAAAAAATTGTCCGAAAATAATATTAATTTTTTTATATCTGACTTTCATATCTAACTTTATGGTAACAAATTAAACACAATGAAACTATTCTATTTAAGAAGGCTTAGTTCCTGACAATAACAGTAATTTTCCACATTTAATGACTTACAAGTTAATAATTTGATAAATAAATGCTCGAAATATTGTAGATATTGTAGTTAGATTTACAGTACCGGACTTAATTAAGCACAAAAATGTAATTTTACCTAAGGTCAAGAGCATGAAAAAACAATATGGTACACGTTGCATGAACAGCAGCTTATGGATGGAATGATTTGTGTTTGAATCTCCATAATAACAGAAATGTTTTTTACAGGTTAATATTAGGTGCCTATATGTATTTTGATAACGATTACGATTTGATCGAACGAAATGTCAATTTCGTTCAGAAATTGTCGACGAAATTTATATATTTTAATAATAAAAGAGATATCGAAAGAGAGATTTTGTTCAAGTTATTTCAATTTTGAATTGAAAAGATAAAATAAAAGAGTGCGCTTGGACACTTGGTGTTTTTTTTATATTTATGATAATTTTTGAAATAAAAATAAATTTAAAAGTTGAAATGAAAGTATGTATTTTACTTTATTCTTCATAATAATTTTTGATTGAAATAAATTTTAATAGGAATGAAAGGTCAGTTACAAATAAACTGCAATATGAAAAGTTAGTGCGTAAATAATGAGAAACCATTTTTCCAAAGAGGTACAGGATATCTTACAATCACAAAACCAATTACCTGATTATGATCACATATCTAAAAAAACTGTTATAATAATGTAAACTAATTACAATAAAGTATAAACTTATCAGAATTGCATTAATGCTAAAAAATCCATTTCTACTATAACATAAATGTCGTACATTTTGCTTCGGTGATTTAATTTGAATAAGCTTTAGATCTACTGCTCCAATTATTTCAGTAATTCTGCTTTAATCATAAAAATAATGTTTGCCTGACTTTTTTCTTCTAGTGCGTAATGGAATTTGATCCATTTTGCACATAATTATAAACTGAAAATACATGTAAAACTTTTTTAAGAATAAAAAAAATTAGCTGTGCTAGTTCGACATGAAAATCATTTCCTACGTTGAAAATCATTTGCTTGGTACAAACCGCACAGAATCTTAAATAAATACTTATTATTGGCTATTTCAATTTTTGCCCTAATTTAATAGTTTTAATAATGTAGATAATAACTCATCAAATTCATGTTTAAATAACATACGTATAATCTTTCAAATCTAGTGGATTAGAATAATCCGGAATATAATGTTGGTTTGTTTTTTAATTCTGCAATTTGATAGCGTTTTTCAGCACTATCAGAAATTGAAAAATTTAACTCTGCTCAAATCATTTTATTTATAAAAACTTATAATTTTGTAATTATATTTTATTTAAACACTTTCAACTTATTTTTAACTTAAAAATTTCAAATACAACACTATTATTTTGTTTTTTTTTTTTCGTATAATAATTTGAATTTGACAGTTAAAGAATCAAACATATGACATTTTCATCGTATATTTGAATTTTAAAATGGCAGCATTTTAAACTCTTTCGATCAAATTTTCATCGAAATACATAATGGCACTAACGATTACAATCGAATAACTCTAATTATACGATTAAAGATTCGATTAAAATCTATCTAAATACATAATAGGCACCCAAATTTATGTCTTTAAAACATTATTTTAAATTATGTATTTTTATTATAAGGCATCTTTGGGCCAGCAATGTAGGTCGCGTGGGTACAGATAGTTAAATATATATTTTTATATTGAATTGAAAAGTCTTGTCAATAGAACTACTTATAATTTATTAAGCAAAATAGCACTTAACAATGTAAAGTTCTAATATCTATCGAAATCGTATTTAAGGACTACAATTATACTACCGTTAATTTTTAAATCAATTTTATTTACCTTCAAAAAATTTCAAATATAACACCTTTTTTTGGTTTTTTTTTCGTATAATAATTTGAATTTGACAGTCAAAGAATCAAACATATGTCATTTTCATCGTAGATTTGAATTTAACAATGGCAGCATTTTTCAACTCTTTCGATCAAATTTTCATCGAAATACATAATGACACTAACGATTACAATCGAATAACTCTAACGATACCGATGAACGATTCGATTAATTTCGATCGAAATACATAATAGGCACCTTATTGTCGCAATTTTTTTTTATTTTTTATTTTTAGTATGTAGTTCTAATCAATTGAACAGTATTGTTAGATTTATGAATTATGTATGTTAAAGATTCATATTTGTTGTATTGGCAAAAGTTTCTTGATAATTGTGCTATAAAAAATCATTTTATGAATTCAATCATTTATTTTCTCTGTTTTTCTTTTTCTTTCTCTTTTTGTTTTTTTTTTTATTTGATGTTTTGTTGTTGATTTTTTCTTCAATTTTTGTTTCTTGTTATTTTTTCCATTTTTTTATTTTGTTTTTCTTATTTTTGTTATAATGGCAATGATAATGGCAGTGAATGACTTGAAGGCAGACACTATTTTAGTATATTATTATTCTGAGATAGAGAAAGAGAGAGAGAGAGTAAGAGAATCATGGGACGTAAAGTTCAATTGGTTTTTGGTTTTGTTGTGTATAGCCTTTAGAAAATATTTTTGATAATTTTATATAAAATAGTAAATTTATAAAAATACATACATATATACCTACATTTTAATTTGTTTATTATATAATAACATCCTTGTACGTACAAGGACGTAACATTGATAATATTTCGTATAAAAATATAAAACTGACTTGGAATTTATTTCTTTTTCGATTTTGTTTTTTTTTTTTTTTTGGTTTTTGATAAAAGAAAGAAAACAAAAATTTTTGTTTTGATTTTTTATGAACTTTATATTGTTGAAAGTAATAAGAGAGCCTACATAAAATAATACTGTTAAAAAACAAGGAACAAAAAACCAAGATTACGAAAAAATAAATGAGTAAATAAGACAAGAGGGAATAATATCGTTTTACTGCATATAACAATTACTGATGACATCAAATTATCTTTTATATTATATATTCTACTAGATTTTTTTATTTTCTTTTTTTTTTGTTTTTTTGGTGTACTTCAAATCATTACCCAAGGTTGTGAAAAAATTCATTTGAAAACCAAAGGTTACAATAACAAAAATAGCTGCTTTGAAGACAACCAAAAAGAAAAAAATCAAATAAATTAAAAATAAGAGTTTGTATATAGCTTTTTGATCTTATATACAATTTATTTAATATTTATTACATAAATTTTAAATGATAATTAGAAAATAATAAATTGTGAAAATTGAAATATCGTTGAAATACTAACCTACCCTATTTGATATTGTTAGAAATTTAAAAGTCTTAATTTTGAATAGTTTTAAAAGAGTTAGGACTGCAGAGTAGGTTGACGGTAAAAAAAATGTGTATAAAGTTATATACCGGGTGTGCCACAGCATGTGTATCAGCTATTTAAGAGGTGAAGGATCCGTTGAAAACTTTGATTTCGGCAAATTTCGGCGTATTTTGTGCTTAAAAAGCCTTTTTCCGGTCCTTATCGGAAATTGAAAATATCACCAACCGATAGAACACTATCGATTTAGTTAATAAACTTTTCTTTAAATTTTGAAAAAAAACGGCTCCTGCCCTTCTTAAAAAGTTGATATGCATACTCCTGAATATCCGGTATAAACGAAAAATATTGTATTAAAGTATGCTTCCAGATCTGAGAATTGCGTTGTGGTTTATTCATAAATAATCCATGTAAATAAATGATCCACTTGATTTCTATTTTGTTTTTGTTATAAAATTAAATTAAATCTTTTTGTTTTTTAAAGTTAAGCCAAACATTAGCTTTAGACCGATATCAGCTTTATCACGAATGCACAGCTTGGATTAATTGAAGATTGCTGAAAAAACAATATCTCTTTGATTGGTATGGACATTTTTGAGTATTATTTTCTTGCATTTCTGCGTTTATTCGAATATGATTCCACATTCGACAACATTTTATTACAATTGATTGTATTTGAGCCACATAGAAATTCTGGGTAGAGATCGAGTATTCATTACTGAAATCAAAGATATTTGTAAATAGAGAGTTACTTTTGAAGCAGGTGTTGAAGCAAAATTTATATAAAATTTAATTGGTTTTGTTGGGATTGGAATTTTCCATTTTTCAATTGCTTAATGTAATTCGGAGTCCACGTACCACAAAGATCTATTCTTAGCGCATTTACTAGCATTATTATATCGATCTAATAACTATTTTTTTATATGTTGACTATTATTTTAGTTAGCAATATGTTTCCCGTTAGCATTTGTTTTTATATGTCTATACGGACTTACGTAGTCTAAAGCATATTTCAAACTAAGTGTCCAAAGATTAAATCAGGTTATCAGGGACACCAGATCCAATCTCAGAACACTGAATCACAAATTATGACCCTTTTATTAAGTATCTGTTCAAGATTGTTAGATCGCCGTACACAGATAAGTGCAGATTCTGCTTAGAAGAAGACGAATCCGTTTCTCAGTTTTTTGCATAGCTCGCAAAAGACATAAATATTTCCAAAAATACACATAGCTTGATTTTGCAACTGGCATCAATGTAATAATAGTGTCCATCAAGAACATAAACCTACAATTCTAAGATAATTCAATTATACAAGACCTTAAAGGTTGTGCTTACGTAAAAATCCTCATAAAAAAAATATTACTATACCGCCGTTATTTTGAAATATCTCGAACTCTTAAGTTCAATTTAATCGAAAACTTTACAAAATTTGCGCTTATTTTAGTTTTTATTTACTGTTTGTGAATCATGAGCTAACTAGGTAAAACTCTTAGTAAGAATTACATACTTCAATTAAGCTCTTAGAAATTGAATTCACGTACGAATATTTGTAAATGAATACATGGGCTTTACGTTAGGGAGATTACAAAAAATACTACGTAAACCAAATGATGTTAATAATTTGATTGTAGCCACCCTTATCGAAGGGATGATTATTATTTAAATAATAAAATTTTGAAAATTAAGGTATGTTTCCCTAAGTTTGATTAACATTTCGATCGTTTTCGATTGTTACACCTGATGAACGTCAGAAATGCTTTTGATCAATGCTCTGCTGATAGTCGGGTAACAACCGAAATCAATCAAGATAATGTGTTAGTAATTAAGCTTATAGTGAATCATACCAATAGTGTTTCTAATTTTTATTATTCAAAAATATTTTATCTAGAGCCCCTATTGCAAATATACAGTGAATTTAATTTCAATTTAATTTGTGCGCTGTTATTACGCCACAAATATAATATTATTATGCGATAATAATATTGGTTGGTGAAAGTTTTTTAACGTTTAAAATATTTGACTGATTAACTGGTAAGTTACCATATTTTGCTAAACGCAAGTAGTATGATAAATTACACCATGCAGAGCACATATGGCAGAGTTGAAACAGTGATACTTGCAAACTTGTGAACATTTCTTACGTCTTTCTTACATCTTGCGAAGGAGATATAGTTTTTGGTTAATCTACTCAAATTTAGTTTTAAAAATAAATAATATTAGATTTTAATAATTTATACTACAAAATTAATAAACATCTAAGTACAAGTATGTATACATGTCATTTGTAGAATTTATGACAATTAAAGTTAGTATTTTAACTAAACTTTGTTTTGAAAAATTTTTTTACCGATAGAATCCCAAATCCCAATTTTCTATTATAAATATTATGCAAACAAAAACTAACAATAATATTTACATATTAACAGTAAAATACTTGCAGCTATAACAAAAAGTAATGTTTAGGACCATGTTTTATAGACTTGAAGGAAGCTTTCAATTCGGTATGGATTTAAGGAACTCATTTTCAAGCTTTAACAACACAGGTAATAACTATGATAACAACACAGGTAATAAAAATGATAAAAAACATGTTAGAAGACAATAAATTTATCATAGTAGAGATGGACAAACATATTCTAAAAAGATATTTAAAATAACTAATGGATTACAGTAAGGGACTGTAAATGCACCTTTGCTCTCTAATTAATATATTCCAAATCTATTAAATAAATTTTATCAAACCCAGACTCAGACAAGGAGCTTGGCCCTTGCGAATGATCTTATTATTTATAATGTAAATAAATATGTAGTATCAAAAATGCAAGTACAGCTACAAGAAAATTATAATGAAGCACAAAGCTAGGTTATTATTGGAAACTAAGGATCAATTATAGCAAGTGTGAAGTTATATTATTCAGAACAAGCCTAGATAAAGCTAACACTGATGTTAGAAAAAACTGGTGAAAGTTCCACATAAAAACTAGAGACAGTATAAAAATTACGAACCAAAAATGTGTAAGAAGATATTTGGGAGTAAACTTAACACATAATTTAAACTATAAAAAACATTTCATCCAATTAGAAAAGGAAAGAAGGCCTCCAAGAAGCTTTTCTATGCAAAAGGAATAAATAACACAGTAAAAGTCATCGAGTTTCAAGCGTTGATTAGACCTATTCTTAAATATGCTTGCCCAATATGGTATAATATAAATTCATCATGTATGGAGTTATTGAGAAAGTTTGAGAGAAAGTGTATAAGGCATTGCACAAGTAAATTAAGAAAACCGGAAACAGAATACAAACACTATATATCGAACAAAACGCTCTATGAGGTTAGCAAGATAAAATTGACCAATTCATAATCAATCTAATAATAAAACATTATTTTGGGTTAGAGTCGGTGACAGAAAATAGTCTGATTCCAGATGATATACTCAAAATGAAGAAAAATTGCCCATAATATACCATATATTTAGGAGAGCTACAAACAAAAAAATAGAATACCAACCAAATCTTAAATTCGGAAATAACAGTGAAATATTTAGGTACGATATGTATGTAACGAATAGAGATTTAATAAATATTGATAAGTATTGATGGAAAGAATAGAAGAATAGAAAATTGAGCTAAAACAGGAAAACATAGTATATAAGAATAGTTAGGATAAATATAAGGTATTTACTAAGGGTAGTTATAAGCTAGATAATATAATTAGCTGGTAAGTTAGAATAATGGGCAGGGTCAATATAAGATAGATTAGAATAGTTGTAAGTCAGATATAATTAGCCGGTAGGTTAGAACAATTAGTGTAGATTTAAAAAAAAAAAAAAATACAAAATAAAAATTGGTTTTTTGATAAAAAAGCATTTTTCTTTTCTAATTGAATAATAAAAAGGAAAAAATGTCTAAAGCACGAAGGAATAAAATAATAATAGATAGCTAACAGCTGATTAAATAAATTAATAAATTTAAGAAATTTAAAATCTTAGAGTATCCTTCTTAGTAGGTCAGTAAGGATGAAAACAAGAAATAGAATAATTTGGTTTAAGTGTTTTTTTGTACAAATATCGATAAGAAGAAAAAAATTAATTAAAATAAAACACATTTAAAAACAAACAAAAAAATACTTATAGCTATATTAGCAAATTTTGTATTTGAAATTAGATGATTTATATTATTTTAATATATAATATATTATTAATTAATTTTAAAACAATAATGTGAAAATGTTAATTTTAAATATTTTCAATGACTGCACATTTTTGCGGTGCGTCTTTATTACATGGGCTCCTTGAAACTACATGTTACCAAAAAAAATCGATTTTCTTCACAATTTTCCAAAAAAACTCAACATACTATAATGAAACACTGGTTTAATCTTTTTAAATTACAACATAATAATACATAAACAAATCCAATATGTACGAATATGTAACCCATGAACAATAATTTGAAATTTTACCATTAAATAGAAGAGGATGAAGAAAGAGACAGAAAAAAAATTTATCGTTATTGTTTACATCTTATTTTGTTGATATTAAATTGAGCTTTACAAAAAAAAAAATTAAGTAGGGTGTCTAAAATAAAAACGATAGATCGCTCAATCAGTTACTCATCTTAATTCTATATTCACATGTATGTACATGTATTAGAGTACATCTCATGTACAATAATTGTGTATTTGTAAATACTGTCATTGTGAAAAGTTGTATTTTGTAGTGAAATGAGAACGCTCTAAACCAATTGCTCAAATTTTGAATTTTCGTTTTGCTTTGGTTGAGGGGACTAACAACCCCAAAATCGACATTATCATGATAATGTATGATTTTATTTTTGCAATTTTTCTTTACTCGTATCATGTTTTTTTTTTTTTTTTTTTAATATAGAAATAAAAGAAAATGTATTGTTTGTATAATTTAATATTATTTTCTATAAAAAAATTTTCTCTACGCATTCAGTGATGATGTATCAGAAGTATATACATTTCTAAAAATTATATTTTTATTATGTTTGTATATTCAAAATAAAAATAAAAAAAAAAAATTCTTTATAATATAAAATAATTTATAATTTTATTGTATATAATAGATAACATTATGTTGATAACGCTGTGTAATATATAATAAATAAAATATAATAAAATTATAAATTTCTTTTTGTCTTTTAAATTATTCAATTTATTAATTTTAAATTTTTAATAGATATTCGCGTGCCGTGCGCGTGTAACAATATTATTATTGTGTTAAGGAAATTAAAGTCTTTAAATTTTGATGTTAATATTATTATAGGAATTTTGCACAATATTAGCATTATGTTGAGGTTCAGACAGAAATTATGATTTGGTTAAAATGGGTGACTGATATGTTATGTAGAACTGAATCTGATAGTTAATCAGTAGTAGAAAAATAGAATGTAAGTGACAAGTGATATAGTATGACATCTGACTATTTAATCAAAAGTCCAAGATCAAATTCCATTTTAGAAGTTGAGTCTATACGCTTGTTTGATCCAAAACATTGACCTGTAAACTGGGGTACAGTAACTGAACAATCAATGGCAAACAAAACAAAGATATGGAAAACCATCTGTATGAAAATTATTTTTTTAATGAAAAATGGATTATTACATTAACTCATGATTATGTGGGGATTTTGAGGGAGATGTTGTATCAGCGTAGGACCTAATGGTCATATCCCAAGAAAAGCTGGAATTACTAGCTTTCCAAAAATATATATCTTTAGTTAAAAACCAATTACCTCAATATTTTACCACACAACCCTCCCAATATTTATATACTGCTAGAAAGACCTCTTTTTGCCTTTTACGCAATAACAATCTTCTGAAGTAAATGTTACACCAGCGTATTACATTACTTTGTAAAAGGCGCAACATTATTTTTTTATATAAAAACACTATAAAATAGATAATTTTCTTTTAAGAAAATTTTGAAATATCTGATTTTTTAGGAAAATGAATATGAAAGATTACTTTTTTTTCAACAATTTTTAATTAAAATAGAATATCTGCCCAACGGCAACATTTGTCGTCATCAAACGACAATTTTTTTTTTTAATAGGGCTATAAGCTCTTATTTTCGGTTTTTATTCGTTATTATTGTTCTATTTTTATTTTGGTCAAATATTTTTTTGTAACTACACTCGCTACTCCATGCTTTTTGCATAGAGTGTTTTTAACTTTTATTTTTATTGTTTGCTTAATTTAGTATATAATATTTTGCCTTTTGTAGAACACTTTTCTTTTCGTTATTTTATAATTCTTAATCTTAGTTTAATTGATATTTTACTCTCTAACTTTATTTTTGAATACAATTTTATAAGTTTCTTTTTTTATTCTGTTATTATAATTATATTAAAATAATTTCTTAATTAAATTTGTTAATTTTGTTAATTGTTCAATTTATAAATATGTTAATTTGTATTTTTTTTTATTTATTCTCTTAAATTTTTTTAAATATCACCTTAATTATTTTATGTATATTTTTTATTTACATAATTATATTAAAAACCGCTTGTCTATAGAACAGTTATTATATATTAATTAAACAATGATATAAAAAAAAAAAAATAAACCTTAAATTATTTTTCAGATTGGTTCATTCTTACATACTAGAAAAACAGAAAACCGAACACATATAATATGCACTATATATCTACTAGATCAGCAGATACAAAACTCTAAAACAACAAGCATGTTACTAAATGTCCTTTTTGTACTTAAAATAATAAATGCACTATTAAGGACAAAAGTCGGCAACATCAATTATTTACGTGAAAAATGAAAGTCTGATATGAAAGATGTGTATGAAAAAATTGTAGAGGATGATGTAGCGCATCAACACAATTAAAAAAAAAAATTAGCGAATTTTTTCGAGATAATCAACGTTTTTTACAAAATTTTCAGTTTTTAAAAGCAAAATTTTAAGTTTATGCAGTTATTATTTAAAAACGGTAAGTCTGATACTCATTCAACGTATACCGTTAATTAGGTGTATTAATTCTAAAAAAAAAGCTATGAAGAAGATGTTGCTCTAGTTTCAATTTCTTCTAAGCTGTAGTTGATATTCTTTAGACATAATTTTTCTAGTCCGATTTTCTTTAACCTTTTGTAGCCCAGGTAAATTTAAAGACAGACCCCTCTTCTATAACAATTTCTTTCCTAAAATAATCCAAGGGACCATCCCTTAAAAACTTTTTGCTCTAAGCCACCCGTGTAGAAAAAGGATAAAAAAAAAAAATTTGTTTTGATAAAGGCATATAGCTTCTAAACTACTCAACGTGTATGCATGAAATATAGTCAAACAAGAGAACTTTCTATTAATATAAATATTGTGGGGCTTTTGTGGTAAAATCTTGAGGTATTTAGTTTTTCAAAAAAGAAAATAAAGATTGTTTAATTTTTCAAAAATTTTCTAATTTGACATACAATATCTCCATAACGGCAGCACCAATCATCATCAAATAAATGTTAAAATCTGTGCCGGAGCGTTATCTTTCCAGAATATGCAACTGGATATATATATTTAATAGATCAACATATATAACGGTTTTTATACAAAAACGTCAAACAACAATGATACTTTCAAATGTCCTTTTCGTCCTTAAAGGATAATATGCGCCACTAAAGATATATATTTTTGGAAAAGTAGCCATTCCAGCTTTACTTGGGATATGGTCGTTAGGTCCTTCGCCGATACAACATCCCTCTCAGAATAGCCGTAATTTATTTATTATATAAGAACTGCTTAAATGTGGAATCCATCTCATATGTTCCCCTCCGATAGAAGCGATCCATTATACATTTTGCACCATTTAAAATAAAAAACCAATTTATATTCGTCTCCAACGTACCTACCAATTCTTCCCTATCATTCTATTTCCTTCCTAAACTTTTCCCCCTTTCCAGCAACTACAATAATTTTTTTTAAAGGAGTTGTTTCTAGTGTTTGGGTCGTGTGTGAAAAAAAAATTCAAGACTTACTTCAAATCTTAAATTTTTTTTGAACTTGACTTTCTTGGCAACATCTGTTATTTGCCAATAATTTTGAATGATATCTGTTTTCTGATTTTTGTTTGGAAAAGCTTGACTACAACTAAAAATAGAAACATGAACCACAACTATTAATTAAAATACTAAAACCAATATTCTGTTTGCAAAATTTATAAAAAACGTCATTTCCCATCTGTTCAATATATTTATTAATAAAATGTCAGTATAAAACATCGTTTACTGTACTCGAACAATAAAACGAAATAATCTTTAAATAAAAGTGTAAAATAGTATTCGAATTTGTCATTCAACTGCATTGAAATTTTACCTCAAATTCCATAAAATTCAAGAGAACAGAATTATGTTATTGGCACTCTCGTCTCACACTGATTTTTTCACAAACGATATTGTTAAGCATTATTTTTGTTTGTTTAAAAAAATGTCTAAAGATCGCGACATTTGGGGAAATATTTTTTTAATAGAAAAAAATGTTTATTAAATATTGAAAATAAAAATAATTAAAAAATATTATATTCTGTCACTGAAACGCATTGAGTGTAATAATTTTCAAATTCAAATTATTGCATAACGACAACAACAGCGTATTACAACCGTGAAATGTTAAACATACGTTTTTAAATTTTTATTAGACCTTTTATAGCAAGAAATGGTACCGACAATGATTATTTCGTTCTGTTCTTAATTTGATTCAAGATCACCAGACTCAAGACCATTATTATTCTGTGTTGATACAGAATGTTCTTTAACAAATTTTGCCTTCTAATTCTTAAAATTATCTTATTAATAATCAATTTATAGTTAAAGCCAAAATTATCGAATATTTTCGTTCTTTAAATTAGTTGCAATAATAAAAAAAAAAAAAAAATATAAATAGTAAATTAAAAAAAAAAAAATAATAATAAATAAATTTGAAACTTTAAAAAAACAACTATTAAAATAATGCCTATTTGTGTATTATTCTATTTCTTCTATTTTAAATTTTAATAATTGTAATTTGTAAGACTAGTTTTATTAATTAGTTACTAATAGATATTTAATGTTAAATATAATATTAGTTATAGATTTAAGGTATTGAATAATTCTTTTTCTATTATTAGATAAATAACTGTAAATTTATTTACATAATATAAAACAGTTTTTTTTCAATATTATGTAAGTACTAATGTAATGTAAGTAACAATTTATCCAAGTTTTGAGCATGTCAAATCGTTTCATTATAATCTATAATTATAATAGACAAGCATTTAAGGACCTGTGCAGTAAACACCTTTTCATTTTCTCTCTCTTCTCCTTAATGAATTCTCAAAATCAATATGTATATAAGTTGTATATACAACAATAATGCGCATATATAGTTGTAAAAATTTCTCATAATATGGTTTTATTATTCCCCAAATACATGCATATGTGAGTTCTTATTAAAATAAAAAACAAAAACAAACAACTTACAATGAACTTACATATGTCAAATAAAAACAAAAAAACAAAAAAAAATCCCTTGAATTCTTAATTTCTAATTTTTTTGAGTAACTGTTGCTAAATTTTGGTAATTTGTAGTAATCACATTATTTTGGTTAAAAATATGTATATGTATAGGTGCACCTAGCTCTTTAATTACAAAAATATTTAAGTTTATCCACTGAATGCCGCTTACAAAATATATCAGAAACAAAACAGTAAATGAGAGAGGTGTATTTATGTGTCCTAAATAAATTTTACTTACCTCAAAACTTTAGTGCTGAGATGTTTATGTAAGTTACTGTTCTTTTTAAAACTTTTTAGCTTTCTTTCTTTTAAAAACTCTAATTTGGCTTCAACTTGAACTATAATTACTCAACAGGGGCCCCTAGTCTGACAATATTTTAATAAAATATGCAAGTTAAAATTAAATGTTGGTAATTTGATTGAAAGCTTTCGAATTAAAAGATTTTTTGATCTGTGTTATAATTGTATTTCCGGTTCAGCTACAAAAATTTACTAATTTATCCGTCTTGTCATAGACCGTTTCTAGAAACATGGAAAATTAACTTAATTCGAACTTTTAATGAACGTAGAAGTAAAGTGGTTGTATACGACGTATATAAGCCTTATATATAGTAGGTATGTGCACATTATTTTTTAATACCTCGGTTTGATATATTAATTACAGAAAATTTCCGATACGGTGTACAAACTATATTAGCTTTCAATGGGTTCAACATTATCATTTATGGTATTTGCGGATGGAGAAAAAAAAATACAAAAATAGTTGAACTACTGGATTTTGTGATGATGATTGTTTCACGTAGTATTTTGCTTCAAATTAAAATTCTTTTAATAGTTAAACTAATAGACCCATGAAAACAATAACAGTTTATTTTCTCTGTAAAATAATAAAAAATAATATGATACATAAATTAATACAATTATTTGAAATATCTTAATTCAATTACCTAAAACCTTTTTTTTGAATTACTGTTTTTAATTAGCAATTTATCAAGATGTGATTTCGTTTATTATCTTAAGTTAATCAGTAGATGATTATAGTGTTAGACAATAGGTATAGTGTTAGACGAGCTATACAACTCCTTATTCTTACTTTTGATCTTATAACTTGTTACAAGCATATAAAACTTCTGTGAGTTATAAAAATCAACAAACAATTGTTAATAACTTTGAAAAAAATTACCAAATCCATTTTCAACAATGAGAGCTTTACTTACTCTACATGCGAAGAGCTGAAGAGCCACAAAAACTTCTGAAGAACTCATGCGATGAATCAAACATATCCTAATAAGGATGTAGAAAAAAAATTATATATTATTATAGTGTATGTTTGATATATACCTAATGTATATTATTATTTATGATAATCAAAATCAAAATTAAAATTTTTCAACTTTATATTCGAAATTTTTCCTAATAAAAAACTTTAAAACAAATTTTCTTAAATACCAGTAAAAATAACAAAAACAGTGGCAAAAAGAAATTTCCCACCAAAAAAAAAAACAAAAAATTATTTATAAATAAAAATATGGAAGAAAATTTTGGGATAAATTATCCTTACAATTTATAAAATATAAAATTATATAAAAATTTTTTCAACCTTATAAAATTATTAGAAGAGAACAACACCAAAAAATAAAAAGAAGAAACAAAAATTTAAATTTCTTCTGTATCTAATGTTTTGGGTCTTACCCTTATTTAATTTTTTTTTTTTTTTTTCTAATTTACTACATTATTCCTGTATATTGGTAGTGGTAGCTTTAAATACCAATTTTAAAGTCTATATCCCTATCCCATTTATATTTAATGTTATGAAAATGAAACTAAAAAGAATTCTGTATTCTTATGAATCAATATTCAGTATCACCCTACTTTGTTAATGGATCCCATTTATACAAGCCCTAACCACTAAAAATTAATAGAAAATATTTGAATTTCGGTTGGAAAAACTTATATTATAGCTCACGTCAATGCAGTACATTTCGCGTCAAGTTCAGGACTTTCAAAGGGGTTGTTGAGTCTTTTCGAGAGTACCTAAACAGTAAATGTTTGTCATTACATTACTTTTTTTATGAATTTCGAAGTGAATCAAATATAAATCTGGTAGATTAGTGGGTTTCTTTTTATTTATCTATTTATTTATTTATATGACACTGTTCCTCCCATATTCATTCCTATACTCCCCACGTTATATTACTCAACTCGGGTGCTTTACTACTCTGCTACTGAGGCCACGACTATTCATTTATTTTGTTTATTTTTCATAGTTTAAGTTTTATAGCTACATATTGGATTGAAACGTATTACCATTAGTGACCGTTGATTTGGATGTAAGATCAGTATAATACTTCAAATTCACAGTTTTTAACTATAAGTTAATTTTTTAATTAATTAAGGTTCAGTTTTATAGGATTCTAGTTTTGAAAACGATAATATAGCTTGTAAAAGATATATTTCCGGAAACACAGTGTGTGCTTCGAAAATTGATATTTTTGCAATAACAACAATAATGTCAAGACTACAGGTAGGTATGTCCAGGATATAGGTAGGCAATTTTAAATGCACAAACGGAGAAGTACAACAGTTCTGAAAACTTTGCGGCCTGCAAAGAATCCGCCTTCATAATATAAAAACAATTTGTATAACTATAGGTATACAGAAACTTAATATTCTGTAGTAACATAGGTCTTGCGGTAATTATTTCAATTCAATTAAATAAGTAGTCCAACATAACGACATTAATTAAGCAATGTAACAATAGTTATTGGATATTGCAGTCAAATTGTATTTATATGAATAATCATTACACAAGCCTGTATTTAATTTGCCGCTATGTCATTTGCCAGTATTATCATTTGCTTGTCTTTTGTTTGACTGTATTTAATTTATCTGTATTTATGAACAATTTAAACGTTGGCCACGTAATCCCAGATACCAAATAAAAAATCCTAAAGTACCAAAATTCAAAATTCATGTTCATTCAATAAAACAAAAATCCTTCATACTTTCCTTTGGTAAGCTAAAATTTGTAATAATCATTTTTATAAATAAATTTGTTACACATATTATCCCATTCTTTTATTGCAGTTGTGGGTGTGGGTACCTACAAAGTTTAAATTAAAAAAAAAAAAAATTTCCTTCCCAAAGATTTGTTATTTTTTGATGTAGATTCCAATTTGCATAAAAAAGTATTTCTTCCCATTTGAAAATCCCGATTTCGGAATTTCCATTTTCCTCCCTTTCCGGAAGTTGAAAATATCACCAATTGTTCGAGCACCCTCGATTTAGTTTCATTTAATTTTAAAATAATGTCTTCTTCCTCTCTTAAAAAGCTGATACGCATGCTTATATGCATCAGTAACAACTATCCCAAACAGCAAAATAGAACCGTAACCATTCTAACCGTAAACCATAACCGTAAAAAGACGGTTTCTTTTTAATGAAAAAATAAAAAAAAGCATAACGAATCAATCGCAAAAATTAAAATATCGACACGAATGCTCAAAAATGATAACGAACAATTCGTAATTAAACGATGTGCTCCCGAATGTCAATATTTTAATTTTGACAAAAAAAAATACAGATTTGTTTTTCGGGATTTAAATTTGGTGAAATATCAGTTCCAAATAAAAATATAACGAAATAATGCACGTGCATAATAAACTAACGGTTTTAATGCATATATACAACATGTTTATACGGGTAGAAAAGTGATAGAAATGTACCAAACCTTGTTGGTGAAGGGTGATTGCGGTAAGTGGCAAGCAAATCTACAAAAATTTAAAATTTCTGGTAGATTTTTGACGTTTGAATTTTTTACCTGGGAATGTCAGTGTCAAAATTTTTTGATTATTTCTTATACACAAAATGCAATGAAATTGTTGTTGAATAAAAAGTTAATAAAACAAAAGAAATATAAAATATACAAATAATATTCTTGGATTTACATTAAAATGATAAGAAAAATGTATTTATTTATTTTTTTACCAATAGTTTCGTTTTCGGCCATATTGATATTTGAATAATGTAACAGCAACAATTTCAGAAATCTACCAGTTTTTTTTTACGTATGAACATGAAGGTAGATTAGCGGTAGATTTCTGGCTCGTATAAGCATGGGCTATAATAAGTACAGTCGTTTGTGAACTTTGTCCCAGTTTAGAGTGCTTTGTTTTCTATAAAAGAAATTAAATAAAAAATTAAAGATTGTAAATGCCAAATAAAAAGTTATTGGATGTTAATAAAAAATACTTTCAATTTTTTAATTGGATGAAAGAAGTGGAAAAAGTGTAAAAGAATAATAAAAAACTACACTAATATTTAGAAATTTTTATTTTCGCAGAAATCAACAAATTAGTATTTTTCGAACTGTGCAACATATTGCAATTATTGCGGAATGTGCACAATTATCTTAATTCCAAAAATATTGTTTCATTTGAAGCTGTTAGGAGTGAAAAAATTAAAAATTTAGTTTTTTAAGAAAATAAATACATAATCGTATCAATTTTTATAAATATTACTATAATTAAACTGTAAAATACCGTAAATATAATTAGTAGTTTTTACTAAAAAATAACTGACGGTTCGGAAAAGATTTTTATTTGGTAAAAATGTCACTTACAAAATAACTGAACCTACGGAAATGGTTTTTATTGATATTCCAAAACTTAGTTTCTACATTTTACATTTTAGAGCCCGTTCAAAAATTACACATTCCACAGTCCGCTCTCGGTTTTTTTTCATTACTAAAAGTTGAAAATGCTGTTGGGGTACAGAACTGAACTATTTTGTATCTCTACTCGTACACATCATTCATTGTTGATGTACAACTACACTGTGTACGTTCTTTGATTTGAGGTCTTAAATATCAGGTTGGCGAGAGATTCAAAAGAAAATTTTATTTATTACACATGTATATGATAATATAAAATATGTACATACATACATACATACGTTAATAGAATTTCGCGGCTTTGATGATGGTAATGACGACGGTAATAATTTATTATTTTATTTTATTTTGTTTTTATTTTTTTTTTCTTATTTTTCATTTTTTAAAAGAGTTTTGTCGAGTCTTTGGCTTCATTTTTTATTTTTTTTTTGTGTGTCACTGAGACATTTTGTCGTTTTAGCTATGTGTAGAATTTTCACAAATCCACAATGTTGAAAATATTTTTTTTTTGTCAGCTTCTTTAAATTTTTGTTCCTTTTTTTTTTTTTTACAAAGAAATTTTTTCAATTTCGGTGTGTAGTTTTTTTTTGTATAATGTTTTAAAACCAAGTAGGATATAATTAAATTATTTTTTGGGAATATGTATTAGAACTTTCTTTTTAAGCGAATTTTCGCATATTTAGTCACTGATAATTTTTTTAAAAATTAAATGACATTGCAAACATGAAGATTATTATATTTAAAAATATATATATATTTTTTTAATGTTATTTGAACATATTTGAGACTTCCTGCATTATTTTGATCCATTTTTGGGAATTGTATATTAAGATTCTATCAATTCTGTGTTGCTGTGTTCATTTTGATCTCTTACCGATTGTACCTACATTGCACAAGGTCACCAATGGATTTAAGTTTTTTTTCCAATTTTTCATGTTTTTGCCCAAAAAAGTTGTTTGCAACTACTGTCTTTTATAAATTTTACCTTGCATTTTTTTAATTTATTTTTTCCTCTTGAAGAAATTCAGGTATTTGGTTATTGCTTGGTTATTGGCAGAAATGTTATTTTGTTTCACTCTACCTTCTCCAAACCTTGGACTTATCCTCGTCAACCGTATCCCCGTCTCCGTCCAACGTATCTCCGTTATCTATTATAAATATTTTGATTACTCTAAAAGTCAACTCCTCTATACCAGACAAAGTAGAACAGAGTATACAAATCATATTTTATATTTATATAATTAATATTTAATTCAATTACTTTTTATTATTTAATATAACTTGATAGTTTGATAAGTAGTTGTTGAAGAGCAATAGGTGACGAAACTTTAACAAAAATGGCGTGGGGGGGTTTTTGCTTAATAGATTCATATTCAAACATTTGAAAACAAAGTGTTGCAAAACATTGTCAATGATCCCTGTTATGCTCGCAATGGTCATATTGATAGAGATCTCAAGATCGCTATCATAAGAGACAAAATAAAAGACTGGCAATACGCCACAAATTCGTCTTTCTCAACATGTTCAATAACAATTCAATATCATGTTCAGCTGACAGTCAAAATTTTGATAGAAGACTTAAACGGACGAAACCGATCGAACTGTGTTGGGATACAATCTTTTATCTCTCAATAATTGCTAATAGGATTTTGAAAAAATATAATTTTTGAACTTACTCTGGTCATAGTTTTTTTGTTTCAATGAGTTCATTTTTGTACTGAAACTTTGACAAATTATTAGAAACTTAAATTCCAAGATCCCTAAGAAAAAGTTAACAAAATACAAAATCCCCAAAAAAATTCCCAATGGAATTATTTCATTATGTTTTGTATCTGAAAATGGCTACACCGAAAAAAGGGAATATTTTCTTTTTAGTATCGAACAGATTGCGTACAATACAAAATTTCAATTATTTTGTTTAGGAGATTTTTATCTTTCAACATTTTGTTTTTGGTTATTTCATCTTTAGTGATTTTGTTTTGACGAGTTTTTTTCTTACTGGCACTTTTGTCGTTGTACATTTGGCTTTTTTGGGACGTTGTTATAGTCTCTCACTTGAAAAGACCGATAGAGATTAATACAAGAGACAATAAAATAATGACAAGTAATTTCGTAAGAAGTGGAAATATATTTTTTAAAAAGTGTGAATTTAATACAGATATTATATTAATTTTAACAGTTATATAAATTTTAACAGCCACTTTTAGAATTTGACTATAACAAACTTATTGAGAGTATTTTTTTTATGTAATTCCAAATCTATAGAATGAACACCCTAACTGCTTTTACACAAAGATTCGGCATACACAATTACATACAATAGTTTTTTCTTTCGCATTTTTATGGTATATCTACCAATTTAAATGTGAAAAACTATATCTATTGTGGAGTAACTTCGCCTCCATAATAGCATTGTCCCATTATATTCTTAGTGATAACGAAATTATACTTATAACTACTTTTTATTATTTATTTTATTCCAATAACAAAGCGTGCTGGATCAGGTCGAAAAACCCATAAAGCATTTTTTTTTTACCTTCGCCTGGAATTAAACATAGGACCTTTCCTTTGAAAAGCTATCTTTCTACCTACTACGCCAACCAGCGTGTTAAATGACCATATCTTGAAAAATAAAAGATCCGGAAAAAATGCATGGATATCAAAACTTCTTTAATTTTGGAATAAATGCATCTAAAAAAATTTGGAAATGACATTTTATAGAATTTCTGGATAAAACTTCCTTTTCCAGACTTTTCGGAAAATTTAATTGGTTTTGTAGAATTTCTGAAAAAATGCATATTTTAAACCTTGTTCGAAATTTTTTTTTGTAATTTTATATTTTTCATCATTCACGATTCATTTTTAGAATTTTCTTCGAGATTTTTGCTCAGAAAAAAATCTTAGACCCAAGCCCTGTAATCCCAATGATTTTTATACTTCTAGTTCGACAATGAGAGCCTCACAAAAACTTTAAATAATAAGTATTAAATAAATTTCTAAATTAACGCCATTTTAGCATTTGTTTTCGATATTGGAAAATTTTGAGTAAGCTTGAACGTGGGTATTAAAATTGAGGTTGGTTATAATGACCAAAAACGGGTTAATTTCAAAATAGAAAGGTATGAAGACGAAAATATAACTACACATTATCATAACACACTTATCGTTTATTGTTAATCAACACTTTGTTACAATATAAAACACTAGAATAGTACATAAATATTTTGTTTTAATAATTACAAAACTATGGAATGATCACCGTAGCCGCTTTTACGAAGAGACATGATGTGATACGTAACGCAAATTTACATGTTCAAAACTACATCTATTGTAGACTAGCTTCGCCTTTATAATGTGATATCTCCATTTTATTTTCAGTAATAGCAAATTTGTATTTTACATTATTTTCAATTATTCAACTTAACCCTTAGAGACATAAGCAGTATCGAATTAAATACTAAATTTCACACAATTTCGTTGAAAAGCCCCAAAATGGCGTTAATTTAGAAATTTATTTAATACTTATTACTAAAAGTTTGTAAAGTACAGAAAAGTGAAGCTATTGTGATGGTCTCACTCTCATTGTCGAACTAGAAGTATAAAAATTATGATAAAATTACAAAAATTAAAAACCAGAGGGATTTCATCACACTCTAACAATCATTTATGTTGGTTAAGTGATATTTTGTACCTGCATACGTTCATTACCATACCAATCTAATTTTAATTTTACAAAATTCTCTTCATTTTAAATGTAAATTAATGGTTAGTCTATAAGACTAGTTTTAATGTTGCAATAATGATAGGAGTTTTTAGTGGGTTAAAGTCCCACAGTCCTTCAAACTGCCTTCCCCGGTAATAGGTAGTCCCTGAAGCCTCTTTCAATGATTTACTACTATCTGGAAAAAAAAAAAAAAAAAAAACAAAATTCTACTAGCATTCATTTTATTGTTTTATAATAATATGCCAAACCAACTTCCAACATAAACCTATATTCGGAATGAATTTTCATATTACAAATTTTTTTTATCTACCTATCTATCTATCTCTTTCCATTTCTATAGTTTCATTTCACTTAAATTTAAATTAGATAACATTTCTTATATTCTTTTCTTTTGTATTATATCAAAATATTAAATCAATTTTTTTATTTTGTATTTTAATAAAAACAAAAAAAAAAAAAACAGAAAATGAGATAATAGAAATGTTCTGTCGATCGCGTAACATCAATGTTATCATAGTTAAAAGCAACTTGACTGATTTTCTTGCGTTAATACAAAAAAAAAAGAATGTATCTAGATTTGTATAATAGCTATACATGACTTAAATTGTACATATATATTATATTATATACCATCAAAATTAATGAATGAATAAATTGAATAGATAAAAAACGAGATGAGTAGGATAAGATGGATTATGGTTGATGTGGGCGACAACAGACATAAGTTTAGTCATTGAAATACAAAAAAAAAAAAAAAAAGAATTGTAATTTGTTTTTCTTTTTCATTTTTCTTTCATTTTCAACAAAATACGAATAGAAGCTAATACTCTGATGTAATGAAGCGAGGTCGTTTATTTATAACTGATTACAATAAATTTATGTCCTTGATAATTTCCTTAATTATACAATTGAATATTTTTATTTAAATTTTATTTTATTTAATTTTTTTTTTTAATTTATTCTTTCATCATTAAATTCATAACGAAAAAATAGAAAAAAAAAAAATAAGTAAAAAAGATAAAATATACATACACAATGACATCTACAAAGGAAGCTCGCGTTCTTTCAAATTTTCATTATAAATAATTACAATAAAAATAAATTCTTAAATTATAATAGACTAAGATAGAAGATAATTGAAATTTTCTTTTTGTCTCTGTTTCTGATTTAGAAATTACATGGAAAATGATCAAAGAAAAATAATTTTTTTTTTTATATAAAATAATAGAGACTAGAACTAACTGTAGTAAATTTAATTAATTTTAGAAAAAAAAAAACATTGGCTTTTTTGTAATGAAACAACAAAATTTTTTACTGCGAAATAAAATTTAAATTATGGAAAAAAAAACAAAAAAAAAATAATTAATAAAATTTTTCAATTATTTGACTTAATTTTATCAATGCTTTCACAGAATATGAATTTAAAATGGTTTAGGTAAATCACATTGGTTTAGGTTGAAGCTTATTTTCCTCTCAAAGAATTTCTGTCGTTGGCTCAAGATTGTATAACCAAAAAAATTATACAAACTTTGAAAGCTTTAAAAATGAATTAAAGAAACATTTACTATCACCATGTTACTTGAATCAAATCATTCATTAGTAGTATGTTTATAGGTATATGCGGCACATTTGCGCCTTCTACATCAGTAAGGCTAACCAGACCTATTTGATTTGTTTGCAAAAGTTTTTATAAATAATTTTGAAGGGTCAAAATTTCGATGCCTGGAACCTATTCGAGTGAAAGCTTTTTGAGAAAAAGATAAAAATTCGACTGAAAACTGTATGGGACAAAAACCATTGCCGTTAATTTAAAATTCTACAATCAGAATTTTTGTAAGAATTCAAGCAAAATATGTACCAATTTCCAATTCCAAAAATTATTATTTACTACAAGTTAAAGTTCTAATAAATAATAATAACAAACTTTCAACACAAAAAATAATGATTTTAATATTTTTTTTAATTTAACAAAAATGTACATACATTATAAAAATACATATGTTTTGTATCCGTTATATTAATACCTTCAATTATTAGGTTTGTTCAATAAACTGTTCTAGAACGATCTAGAGTAAAACACTTTTTTGTGCAAAAACCCCCAAACCCTCGATCGATTTTATTGAAACCCGAATTTAGTTGACGACAGAAACAAAAAATTGTTGTTAAACTATTTTGTAACATCTAGGCTAACTAATTTTATTTCATACATACTTCTCATTGCCCTCAAATACTTGATTAGTAGGTAAGTATGTGATATTGTTGAATTAGTTGATATGGTATTGGTATATAATATATACACATATATATTTATAATTTGTATGCTTGCACTTATTCTAAACGGTTTTGTGTTTTGGTAATAATAATTAAAAATTAATTTTTTTTATTAAAAAATATTTTTTATTGTTTTCAAAAATTAATATTATAAATTTTATAATATAGTAACAAAAAAAAATATTTTTTATTTGTAAAGAAAAAAAAAATTTAACTCAACAGAGAATTGAACTTACACAAAATTTATGATATTAACATGAAGCTTTAACCAACTGAGTTAATAACCGATTAAATTTATTTCATCAAAATGCAAACATAAAATAATATTTTGATCCACACAAAATTCAATAAAATAAGCTCAGTAAATATGCTAATACAATATTAAATATGTCCCAAGTCCTACAAATTCCAAATTGAAGGCAAATGACGCAAAATCGACCCTTTTAGAGAAATATTGTAATGCCTTCATTCAAATCTTACCTAGATCTGTGTACCTAAAACGTTTGAAGGGACTGAAAACCTTAGATTTAATTGAAGCTGCTTTTATTTAACCACACCCTAATTCGTAGCCAATTAAAATTTAAAATAACAGTAAATGTTGAGGTATATAACAACGAACGATTGGGGAAGCTTTAGCCAGATTTAAAAGGAAGTTCCCGGGCAACACATCGTCGAGACTCTTTATGAATCTATATATATATAGATTCATAAAGTTCACGATAAGTTTCACGATAAGTTTCACGATAAATAAAGCTTAATCGAGAAACTTTACGTTCGTTGTAGAGTTACATATTAATCTTTTTCATAAACATATTTCGTTATAATGTCTTTAACTACAAACAACGACAAATAATGCTGTATACAGCTATATAACTATCAACATAGTTATATCGAGATTTTTCTTTTAAATGTCGTTAACGATCAATATTAGAAGAGCAACGATTAATAACACTATTGTTAACACTATTGTAGTAGTTTAAGATATGTAATTATGTGATAGAAGTTGTACAAGTCCTATAGCCTAGGTCAATTTAAGCAGAACTAGTAAGTGTAAGGTCGATGGTCTCAATCCCGTCAAAATCAAGTAAGTTTATTTGATGTATTATTTATATGAAAAATAAATTAATTCATATTAAAAAAAGCATTCATGATTATAATATACTGAAATTGAAATTTGTAAATCAAAAAATAATTAGAAATAAAAAAAGTTAAAAGTTATTAACAAAAAATTGTTCAAAAAATTTATTTTTTTTAATTTTGTAAAAAAAATATTAAAACTCGTTATCGAATTTTTATAGCTTTCGATAACGATTTATATAGATTTAGTTAACGATTTATGTAGGCTTCGTTAAGGAATATCTATAAAGAATCCTATAAATATTCTATAAAGAAGACCCTCAGATAACTTTATAGAGTTATATATATCGTTTTCTTTAAGCACATAAACTAAATTCGATGTCGATCTTTAGCACCACCGTAATTATTTTTTATAACGAGCCTCACGTAGATATGTCAATGTCGTTGAAGAATTCTTTATAGTTTGGTTGCTCGAATTGGGTCATATCTCCTATCTTGAAAAATCAAGTTTACCAAACCTTTATACTTCCGGTGTTGTGCTCTACGGATGTGAGCCATAGATACTCGGTACAAGGCAAGTGAGCATGTAGTTATTGTCTTCGGGAAGGAAGTATGACATATGACGTTGAAAACGACGATGTAGTCTACATGAGAAATATTAATTTTAATGCAACGGAATAAGTGCAAGTTCTCATACATAATATTATTTTAAAAGTCAGACAAATTTTATAAATTTATTTCCAATTCTACTTCTTTACAATATTATTTTAAGCCTGTTGATTTCAATTTTAATATTAGTATCATTAAAAAAATAAAATGTTCTATTAATTCAAAAGATTTAGGTCGAAATATTAGATTGTTAAGTCAACAAATCCTGAATTTCTTTTTAATATATTAATTTAATTTTTATTTATATATTTTTCTATATATCGGATTAAAGCAGTAAGACATATTATTATTATTTACCTAACCTATAATTCAAGGATAACATCTGTCTATTACGTTCTTTTATGCCATTCAAATGGATTTCATATTGAATGTTCGTTTAAACGAAATTTTCCAATCCAATTTTGAGTTTTAGATATAATCCCATTAATATTAAAATATGCACTTTTTTTTGCTTTTTTTCTCTTTTTTTTTTGCAACTATATACTATTTAAAAAGAACCAAAACAGAATTTTCCATTCTCTTGGATTTTATTCATAACATTTTTTTTATTATTCCTTTTAGTTTATTTATTTTATTTTTTTAAATTAAACTTAATTAAACGGAAGAGTAAATTGTTCTGGTTAAAATAATACTCATGCTTTGTTTTTTGTCTCTATACATTTTTTAGAAATCCAGTTTTTGTCAATAAATTTTTAAACACGATTTTCACACAAGAATAAAAAAATACAAAATAAAAATGTTAAAAAAAAAAGAGAAAATAAATAATTATACAAAAAAAAAAAAAAAAAAAAATAAAACATAAAAAAAAAAAAATAGAAAATAACAATCATCATCATGGTGAGATTTTCGCGTCATTCAAAAAATAAAGCAAAAACTAAAAATAATACAAAAAATAAGGTTAGAACAATAATTTTTGATGAGTTGGATACATAGGTACAATTTTCTTATTTCCGTTTTCTGCAAAATCCCTTCAATTAAAATTTCAGTTTTTTTAAGGGTTGTTAGACAAAATAGTCTTATGAATTTTATTATTTTTATTGAAATGCATTTTTTGAAAAATTCGAGATAAATAAATCGAAATTAACGGTATCTTAAAGACGTGCGCGGATTTCAATTTAAAAAAAACTCTTTGGCAGACTACAATTGTAGTTCTGGATTTTGACACACCTTTATTCAATGAAGAAAATATTTTTGTAAAGAAAATATTATTTTAGAAATAAATACAGTTTAAGTCGAGATTCACTCAAATCTACATTTTGTATGCATCATTTTCTCCGTATTGGAATAATAATAAATATCAACGTTAATAAAACAAAGTTTATGATCATAAGTGAATGCAACTCGCCATGCACAATTTTTCTTTTTGAAGACAACTAGGATATGCTAACTTGCCTTGACAATGTCCATAACTCAAATCTTTAGAACAGAACTGAAGAGTATGAGCCACACTAGTCGTCAACAATTTTCCAATTGAACGTTGATGCAGCTTTAAAGCTAATCAGCTAGAAATCCTTTATATCTTGTGTATTGTCTGAATGAATATTATGTAACGTGTAAACAATAAAATAATTAAGATATCGTATCAAAGTGATGAGATGTCACTTGAGGTACTCAATAGAAACGTACCTTGTTGCAGAGATTTAAATTTTTAGATCTTTGTCTGCGTTTTGTGAAATACTAGCAAAGCTACCTGACATTGGCCGGGTCAACCACAAAATGTTTCGAATTTATTTCAATGAAGTTTAATTTATGAATCGAATTGAAAAAAATAAGTTTATCTAAAATATTTTAATATTTTTTTTTCACTACGATAACAAAATATCAACAATACTACAACTTAAACTATACTTATATTAAAATTATTTCTTTGTAAACAATATTTCGGTTGTCTTTTCTGATGAAGTATAAGAAAATACGTTCCTTGCTGTTGAGGTATTCTTGAAATAAAGATATGTTCGCCTTTTCCACAATCAATTGGAATTTGTACTTAAATGAAATGAGGATGCCAAGTTCTTATTCTTAATCTAGTACCGTAGTTTTGACTTCTTCAAGTTTCGTAGAAGCAATATTGAAGCTACTACTTTTAATTCCAATTGATGAGGATGAACAACTTCATTTAATCGATAACTATATCTATCGATTTGTACACATGGACCCCTTGGAACACTCTGCAGTATATTCTGATTAATAAAACGAATCGTCACATTTTTGTGGTCATCTAATGGTTTTGTAAAGTACCGCGTCCGGTACCTTTTTTGATCATAACTGTGCAGAATTTCAAAACTCTATCTTTGAAACTGAATAACGAACAAACAAACAAACAAATAAACTTTCCCTTTTATAAGTATAGATTATGTATGGTCTGTACTGTTGTATGGACTAGAGTTTTTAAACTTAGAAACAATCCATATGAGTAAATTCGATGCATTTAAAATGTGGTCGTATAAAACCGTTGTTTTCACATTTAAAATAATTAAATTCTTCGGTAAATCAATAAAAACCTTGCCATGTTGGCAAGTAAAAATTGTATATTATAATCGTGGAAAAATTGTATATTTTGAACATGTCATATGGGGCTAAGAATACGAATTTTTATAACTCAACGTACAAGGAAAATTCGAGGGTAGTAAATGAATTAGCAGAAAAGAAATGTCATGCTTCAAAATCTGGAACTGAGCAGATTATATCAGATATCGGTGATTTAATTGCCACGTAGAAATGGAATAGAAAAAATGAATACAAAGTAATTTTAGTATATTATATAGCATTTAAGACATACAACCAATGAATAACATCCAATAGTGAATAGCACCGCAGATAGAGAGTGAAATGGAATTAGAAATAAATCATTTTTCCTTAAAAATACTTCTTTTTTTCTACGAAAATAATATTTTTAGTGTTTTCCCATTATCACAATTTTTTGGCAATATTTTTTTTAATATAGAAAAATGTTGCTATATAGTCAAAGGGATATAATTAAGCCTGTATAACTATCTCGTCTGAAAATATTTCCGAGAAAAATGTTAGCTATATTCATAATGAAAGTAAAAATTTAAACTATACAAGGTGACACTTGCTTCATAGAAATGTTCGGCGTTTGTTATTTGTTCAAACCTTATACTCTTGTATAATGAGATGTTTGTGATAATGGGTCCGTTTGTATTTATACGAATGTAGTTATGTTTGTATTTATACAAATGTCTTTACTAACAATATCATTGTGACAGTAGTGTTATAGCATCGCTTCTGAACAACGTCAGTCTGAATTCCAAGAAGTTTTTTTTACTTTCATAGTGATGATAAAAATGTTGAAAAAGATCGAATTAATTTTATATAATAATATTTGACTTTTTTTCAACCATTCTAAACATGCATATTTGTTCATTTTGTTCCACAAGGAGGCCCCCTTAATTCTAAAAACTTATTTAATATATATTGAAAGTTTTAGACTTTAAATCCGCCCACGAACACTAACCTGGACTTTATTTTATTTAAACACTACTGTGTTCGAACAATTATGCTCTACCAAATATGTTCGAATAACATACTTGCTGGAACAATTACTGTCTTACAGCAACAAATGTCAGAGTATGAAGGAGTGTTCCTGATCTTTAAAATAAAGGCAAAATGTTGAAATTTAGTGACAAACTTAATTATTTTGAATTTTTCTATGCGTGGAAATGCAATCGCAATAGAGACGATTCAAATCAACTCCTTGTGTCACAATGGATATTAATGCAGCCAAAGTCCTAAATTGTAGCCAGCTAAATAGTGCTGGTGAAATGCTTTTGTCTAAAAGAAATTTTAATATCCTTTCGCTGTAGTCATTACTAAGGGGTAAAACTTAATTTGTAAAGTAGACCGAATTTTGGATTTAGTTTATTATTTTATTGTGTATTAATATATAAATATTTGTAATTCAAACTTAAGCCTTCATTTAGTTATACGTAATATGAAGTACCTAACCTAATACTTCTACCTGCAAATAAAGTATTCATAAATCGTGTGCTCTGTCCTAATTTTAAATTTTTATTTACATTTTCCATTCCAGTCTCCAAAATATTGTGTCACAGAAGTTGTTGTACAAATTCCAGTAGCATAGATTCCAGTAGGTTCTCGAGTTGCCACGATTCCAGTGACCAACATGTTGTTGTTGATTGTTTTGTTGATGATCACTCTCTCAAGCAATTCAGTACTATAAGTGCTCTGTGCAATTGAGCAGTTGAGAAAGTCGATCAGATTAACATTTTTGCTTTCCGCAGTATAATTCCTGTATTGTTAGTGAAAGCATTACCCGAAGATTTACTTAAATACATCACTCAGACACCCACATTTTGTATCTAAATAACAATTTTGTAGGAAATTAACTTTTTTAATCATGGTGTTTTGTTTTCCTTATAAAATTTGTTAATAGTCAAAATATAAAATAATTAATAAATAATTAAATATATTAGCGTGTGGGTCGTAGAATAATAGTACGTTTCACTGAAGTCTGTATAAAAGTAAATAAATGAAATGGAAGTTGCCAAATATCTTAAGACAACAATTAAATATTTAACAACTTAAATACAAAAAACTTATCAATATTTTTTGTTACATAATTTCAAACCTATATGGGATGAGCATCCTAACTGTTTTTACTCAGATAATTAGTTTTACACAGATAATTTGTAACTGTTTTTACACAGATAACTGTGTGAGACTATCCAAACAAATTATTGGAGCATTTTCCATTAGAGATATTTAACCATTAGAGATGTTAACAATTTTTTAGAAATATGTTAACCATGCCGTACAATTCTCTTCTATCATACTTTTTCACTCCTAATTCTTTTTTCCTTACCCACACCTACAATAATTTTGTATAAAGGAATCTTTTCCTAAATGTTTAGGTAGCGTGTAAAAACAAAAAAAAAAAAAAATTTATAATTTATTTTTTTTTTTTTTAAATATAAACCATCTTTCGATCAAATGTACTGACTCTATAAAATTTCTTATTCACTTTTGTTATTTTTTAATCCTAGTCGAAAATAATGCCAAATCATTGAAATGAAAACAAAAAACTATTTTTTGAAAAGAGTTTGTTTATCATTCAATGACAGCAAAAAAAAAAAAAAAAAAAAAACTAAAAACGAAAAAGAAAAATAATAATGGGAAATCTTGCACCAAAAACCATAAACTAACCACTGTAGTCTTTTCACAGCTATTTGGGATCATCATTTTGTTATTTCTGTTTTAACTAACAAATTTTTCTATATGAAAATCCAATACATTTTCACAACTAAAATTGGTACAATAGAATTGTTTTATAGTTTCCAATACAAAAATAAGTGGGTAGTATGTAATAATTGCAATGAGGCAAAAGATAGGTAATTTTTGTTTCAAATTCTTTGTACTCAAATTTTTTAGTGGTACTTATAGTTCCTCTTAGACCTCAATTCATTGTTCGACTTATTAATAATTTTTCTTATAGTTGGAACTAATTATAAGTACTTGTATTGAATCCCATTTAGAATTTCATCTAGTATTCTTTGTCTGATATATGAAAATATCCTTCAGAGGGTTGGTTCAACTTCTATTTTTCTAATAATACAATTTTTTGTCGTTTTTTGTAACAAAATATTCGTAATGCTTTCGTCATCATAATCCTTTCTTTCACACAAATTTATTGTAATGTTGACGTTTGCATAGATTTTAGTCTTTTATGAGACTAAATTTGCTGTTTTTTTTTTTTGCTTCTACGCTATTTATTTTTAACTTTTTTTTTTATTATTATTTTTCTTATGGTTTTGTTATTTTTTCTCTTTTTATTTTTTTGGTTTTTTAGTAGAAATCATTCATAACCGTTGAAACTAATGACCGTTTCGTTTAGGTTTTTGTTTAATAACTTGTCTGCATTTTTTTATTTGTTTTTTTTTTTGTTTTTATGTCACTTACCTTGAAATATTGCATCCGATTATCACCACACATTATTTATACATATCTATATACTTAAATATTATGATTTTATTTGAACAGATTTAGGGGAAAGATATTTTAAATGCAGAAAATTTAAATAGTTTAATGTTGAGGATGGTATAATGAATTTGTGAATTGTAGACCGTGCTAAAAAAAAAAATAACAGCTTTGTATTTAAGCATTACTGAGAGTATATGGTCGTGCGGAGAGTGAGAGGTGTATTATATAATTAAATATAATATTCCGGTCGATATTCCGAGCTTCATCAATAGATATTATTTAACCAAACATACTTGTATACGTACGTTATGAAATTAAGTATGTGTACCTGTTAAATTATATCACATTCGAACTATAAGTTGTTTACAACATTCGACAAGTGTAATTGGTATAAATAAGTAAATTTTGAAGAATTACTAAAAAAATTGGAAAATTTTGTTTACTTTTTGCTATGGGACTAAAATTATTGATTTAGATTTTGTACCACTGTGTGAAACCACAACTATCTTAAATAAGCGTGTAGTTCAATTTCAAGCTGTACTATTCAATTAGTATGATTCAGTTTGTTATTATAGTTGCGAAATGGATGAAAGTTAAGTATAAATATTATCTATTATAAAGCTGAAATAATTTTAATGACAATAATGGAGAGTGATAACCTAAGACAACATACAATAAAATATACATAAGTCCAAAATAAATATTTGAAAATAAAAAATAGATTATCGATACCAAAAACACAAGCTGAAGGTTAAAATAAGAGTTTTAGATATGACTTGCATGATTAAATTTAAATGCTTCTAATATTTTCTACTCGTTTCTACTATCGGCGTAGAACCTAATGATCGTATCATAAGGATAGCTGGAATTGCTAGCTTTCCAAAAATTTATATCTTTAGTAGCGCATCTTATCCTTTAAGGACGAAAAGGATATTTCAAAATATCCTTGTTGTTTTGATGTTTTTGTATTGTTATATCTATTGATCTATAAGATATATATATCTAGTAAGGTAACGGTCTGAGGCATATTTTAACATTTATTTGATGACAATTGGTGCTGCCGTTGTGGAGATATTGTAGTTCAAAGTAGAAAATTTTGTAAAAAAAATCAATCTTTATTTTATTTCTTGAAAAACCGAATACTTCAAGATTTGAAACCTCCCCTCCTAACATTCCAAAATCCCCAAAGCACTAAATCTCCCCATAATATATTAAACCTGCCCAAATCACTAAAGATATATATTTTTTGGGAGAGCTAGAAATTGGGATATGGTCACTAGGTCCTACGCCGATACAACATGTCCCTCAGAAGAGCCCTAGTTATAGTTTGATATTTGCCCCACAGCTTGTTTGTTACGACATTGTTTTTATATTGTTACAGCTTTATTTTTATTAGTCAGTCTTCTTTGGGAGAGAACCGGGTTTGTCTGAATCATTAAATTTTACAAAACAAATTATTTCACCACTACGGTTACCATTTATTTACTGTTGCTACTTAGTACTATTGAAGCTAAGATTTGAAATAAATTTTTGCATACGTTGGATTTTTTTTTTAGTGCTTCTATCAGTTAATCAAACTATAGAGAGTTTATTAGATCTTCTGAAATAGACCTAATTTATATGTTTTATTAATTGCTAGGGCTTAGGCAGAAATCTGGCAAAATTTTTCATCATATTGTCATAAAATATTATTGATATTTATAATTATATCAAATTAATAATTATTATATTTATATATTAAAATAAATTAAAAAATGAGGTCTGCCTACATCTTGTAAATTTTTTTTTTTTTTTTACTTTATTTATTTTTTTCTAATTATTAAATAAAAAAATTTTAATAAGTAATTTTAATTAAATTTGACGAATTTTGAAATAATATTCTATTCAGATATTAGCCGTAGCTATCTGGCTGTATTTTAACTTATGCTCCTTCAATATTTGTAGATTACATCACTTACCACTAGACAACCCATCCACCATTTGGGAGATTAATGCACTGTCCATTTTTTCAAAAATGACAAAAACAATTGTATTTTCAGTGTGTAGAGTTTTCACTTACAGCCTCTGCATCATTTGCGGATTGATTCACTTAATAGTAGACAACTCATGCACCATTTGGGAGATCAATGCACTATCCATTTTGTCAAAAATGACAAAAACAATTGTAGCTAAAGTATGTAGAGTTTTAACTTACAGCCCCTGCATTATTTTCAAACATGTACTTACCATTTGACAATCCCTACACCATTATTGTAGATTAATACACTCACCCTTTAGTCAACTGACAGCACAGCACATATTACTTCAAAATACATTAAATATTATTTTTTTATTATTTACTGTAACAAATTGTCCATCATTGATTTAACTTTAAGATTTATAATATTGGTTTGGGCATAATAATAATGAATAAATTTTATTTCATTGAAAAAAATTCTATCCAGGAAATTAAAATCTTATTTTGCTCATAGCCATTTTATTGAATAACACAACTTTTATTATATGTAATTGTCCTAATTATTTTTCTTATTAACTGCACACACACGCACATGCAGAATTTTTTTTTTTTTTTTTAATAAAATCCTACGCACTAACATATGAATAAATTATTTCATCCGGGATAGGATAAATAATGAAAATGCGTAAATGTGTGGTCAATGGGTAGTCAATCAAAAAAAATAATTTTTTTTATTTTAAAAAACAGATACTGAGATTAGCAGTCATTCTGTTTAATTTGTTTTCGTTTCGTATTCAACTGAAAATCATCTTTTCGAGTCACATAGCTTCTTTATCAACCTAGGTTATTAGGAAAATTGTTTTTTTTTGTGTTTTTTTTTTCTCTATATTAAATGTACAACTTTTTAACTTTAATTCAAATATCCTCGAGACTCACATACATACATACTAGATTGCAAATCTTAATATAAATCAGAAAAGGAGCAAAATGACGAAAAACAAAAATAAAAAAGAAAAGACAAATGAACTTGTCTTTTGTTTGTTATCTGTCCCAGTCATCCATAGATTTCCTTTTATTTTTAATTTTTTTTTTTTACTCTGGAATATTTTTTGTTGTTCATCTTCTCTGCTGCATGATAATTATTTTAAGAATAGACTTTTGAATAAAATATACTTCCATCCATGCACAGATTCAGATTTTGAAAATGAGATGTACATTGTACCTATATATTATACATTATAATATATTACGTAATCTTCATGATGAATTACTGTATATGTATTCTTTTACACACGTATTATGGTCCCGATATTGTGTGCATCAGCTGCAGATATATGGATATTCATTTTTTCTTTTGTTTTTATATTAATTTTTTTTTATTCCATCAATTTTAATGAACTACTCGTAAGTATAAAACTGAAGCTTTTCGAAGGCTGTCAGACAGTGTTGTTACTTAAAAAATATATATATATATATATATTATAATAAAAGAAATATAATATAGAAAAATATTCTATGTGTATTAGTGTGTACATTGAAGTGGAAAAATCTGTGTCTACAATATCAGGTAACTTCCAAAATGCTAAATAGTGGGATTCAATTTCTATACAATACATATTAATCATATCAGACTGTATTCAGGAGAGTACAACCTACTGTGTATCATTAATGTGTGATAATATTTGGCTTGTTTTAATGTTTAAAGTGATTTTTACTTTACGACAAGAAAGTTTGCGAAGAAATTTTAAAAACTGACTCACTTTTTAAGTGTAAGAAGCGTATTGCTGAAATGAACTCATATTCAGAAATATTTAAGATTAAGCCTAGAATAGTTTGTTCAATTTCTCGTGCAATTAATTAAAACCAAAAAATTGCTCAAATACTAACACGCTGGGTGACGCAGTTCCTGCCTTTCAGCCGAAAGGTCCCAAGTCCGATTACCGATGAAGAAAAAAAATGTTTTATGGATTTTTCGACCTGGTCCAGCACCCTTTGTAATTGGGATAAAATAAATGACAAAAAATAATTGACAGTATATAATAATATGGTAGCAAATTAAATAAAATGGAGCTAGGTCCTGACAACAGCAGAAAGTCTAGGTCCTGACAACAGCAGTAGTTTTCCACATTTAATGAGTTTATAAGGCAGTAATTTGTTAAATAAATAAACATAAAAAAACAGAAAAAAAGCTATAAGCGGACCAAGATTGTGAATGAACTCAAGGTGTAAATATAATTGGTGTTTAATTGAGTTGGGCTTGAAACAAATAACTCAAATCGACTATCAACTCATATAGCATTATTTTATTTATAATTTGATTTGTATAGGCGTATGTTTAATTTGATGAACAAGCGGAAACTTCACTTCTTTACAACTCTGTTTTATAATACAGTTTTTTTTTTATTCCTAATAAATAATTATTATCTAATTTCAATATAAAGCTAAGATTGAGTTTTATTTCATACGATTAATTGGTGTTATTAGTTAAAATATGCAAGAACTATGTACACAAGTAGGAATGTTTACTACTACAAACGTGAGAACAAAGATGAGAAAATTTTGAAGTAGTCGCAAAACTGAATTTATAAATAGAACAACAAACGATAAGATTTCCAGAAGACTGCAAATATATTTTTTATTGTCAACAACCACTAAAAGCAGAAAATTAATGTATTTCGGTCTTGCGATGCGAAATCTAAGATGTTACCAGTTATTGTTCATTGTTCAGGGTCAAATTTAAAGTAGATGCAATTTTAGATAGAGGAAAAACTTCTTAGTTAAAAAAAAATAGACTGATGGTATTATAATGACAGGTTGTCACTGAAAATCCCTTAGATAACACCATTGTAGCAAGCAAGGAGTTAACGATTTATTGGTCATAGATGTATTGTACTGTTATTTCTTTTTCTAATTATTTTACCTCATTATGTGTTATTATTATATGATTATTATAAAACTGTATTTTATTACAACTACCTTTAACTTCCCTATTTTGTTTACAATTTATAATACTTTAACCTACACTAAGAGAAATAATATGTTTATCCAATGGTTGCGATAAACATATTATGGTTATTTTAAACTTTATATGTTAGATATAGTTTTAACAAACATTTGATATGTGAATGATGAATATAACTATAGTTGATAGAAACATAATTATATTTGTCTTAAAAATATTATAGTTAATCGAAGTATATACCTATGTTGTAATAAATTATGGTTGCTACAACGATACTTAAAACGCTATTACGCGATTAAACGATACTTACAGCGATATTTAAAAAAAATATAAACCTACATATATACATATATATAAACTATAAATTATATTGCTTACAAAAATATTATGGTTGTGGATATGGCTAAGAAGCTCATAATCCAGTGGTTATAACAACCATAGTTTGATTAATAAATCATATTATAGTTGTTTTACAAATATTTGTAGAAATATTAATCATGTTATAATTGAAGCAATCATCTCATGTTGTAGTAATCATATTATAGTTATATAAGGATTGAAGTAATCATATTATGTATGAAGCAAACATTATCGTTGCAGTAATCATATTATGGTTAAAGTAATATAATATTGGGGTTGAAGTAATCAATCATATGTATTATATTTGGCGTTCAAATTATATCCTTCAAAAATATAAATTCACTGTAATTTTCAGTCTACTGTTGCTCTTTACGAAGTCAAAACTTGTTTATAAATGCAAGCGTAATATAAAAAATCTCAGTTAATGGATATAACTATCTAGATTTGTAAGTGTTTGCATAAATTTTTGCATAACATTTTATAAACTAACCATTAGTTTTTCTCTTGATTTTGATGGACAATAAAGTACCTTATGAGAAACTGGATAAGATCTTTCCGAAAAATAATTAATAACCAAAATTAAGACAATGTAAAGAAAACTATACAGGTTGGTTAAATAATGATTATTTAATAATTTGCTTAAATCAAAAACTTAGTTATTTTATGGAAATTTATTACGAAAATTGAGACTTTCCTTAGAGTATCTTATCAAATGCTAAATATAAGTAATTTCTAATTTTAAGGATAATCTTAACTATTAAATATGTTTTTTTTTTTTATTTCGTATAGTTAAAAATAAAAATTATCAATTCTGATTTAAAGAAAGAATCAACAATTTGACCAAATATTTATTGGAACTCATTGGAATTCATTTGTTGCAAATATATATTTTAAAATACCATTTTATAATTGACTGAAAAATATAATCCTATAGAAATTCAATAATATATTGTGTTGTGTTATTATTAGTTAACCTTAATTATATTTATTTTTGTTTCAATTAAAATTAAATGTAGCTGCAACCATAATTCAAGTTTGTAAGAATAATATTATTATTATTGAACCTACTATAAATTATTTTTGGTGTAAACATAAATATTTTTCATTCAACCATATTATATTTATTTTTAACATGATATATTAGTGAATCATATTTAAAACAATAATTTTATAGTTGAAAACAAAATATCGTGTTGTAGAAAGTAACTATAATAATGTTTACCCCAAACATAATTATTTTTTTTTCAATTACAAATAATATTGCTGCAAACATAATTAGGTTTGTGAATATAATAATATTAAATAAACCATATTATATTTCATTCAACCATATGAGAAACTTTTTAGCTTGATATAAAACCCATAGTTACATGATGTAACATGGTTAATGTAACTATATTGTTCAACCATATTATTGTTCTTTAGTTCTAGTTGAAACAAACATATTTTTTTCCTCAGTGTAAAAATAAATAATTTTGTTTATTTTCTATAATATAACTAACATAAAGATTGGTCTGACCCCTTTTTGTTAATTTTTAATATTAACACAATTTGAAAAATCGTTTTAATTTACATTTCATGTGTTAATCAGTCCTATTACAATTTTTTTGTTAAACAATATTATAGAAAAAACAAAATTAATTGTTATGACGTACTACAAATAACACTTAACTTCCTAACTTATGCTAACTTAATCTGTAATATTTAATAGTATTTACTGGAGTTTGTGTTTCGATAATAAAATAGGAGTTCTAGCTATTATATTTTCATTAACATTTTCAGACCCAAGACAAAAAAATAAAAACAGCTATGGATCGATGATTTTGAAGTTCAAACCGAAATATCAATTATTACGCAGTATATAGATGCAATTTATTTCCTCACATCTCATAATCGCTTATGATGTGTCTTTCAGGGTTAAACATTATAGTTTTGTGAATCTGTTTGTAAAAGGAATAATGTACAAGCCATATTTCAACTAGCCTCTATAAATATTGTCTGCAGTAAATTCTATTTTTTTTGCTCTTAGCCCGTTTAATATAACTAAAACGAAATATTGGCTTACGATATAATAACTTTAACTAGGTAAATAAAATATTCGGATGCCATAAAACTAGTTTTTAATTCTATCGTTATGGTAAAACAGATGTGGTATTAAACTATTTTCTGAGGGATTTAAAGGTAGGTTATATAAAATGTTTACCCTTTTATACTGCGCTGTTTACTTCCCAATGTCAATTGTCTTGACATAAATTTCCCAGCAAAAAAAATTTCTGACATAAAATCAGGCATAAAAGTTGTTTGCAAAAGTAAAAAATTTCAGACATTTTTTTTTCCCGGGGAATAAAGTTGGCGAGGAACTAGATACATCCATTATTAGAGAGACATAAAGTCAGGCATAAAAAATGTTTGCAAAAGTAAAAAATTTCAGACATTTTTTTCCCGGGGAATAAAGTCGGGCATAAAAATGTATTTTCCATTAATAAAAATACATTTTTATGCCCGACTTTATTACCCGGGGGAAACAAAATGTCTGAAATTTTTTACTTTTGCAAACATTTTTTATGGCTGACTTTATATTTCTCTAATAATAGATGTATCCAGTTCTCCGTTAACGTGATTTATTTATGCAATCTGTAATTCATTTTGCATATTAGTGGTCTACGTTGACATTGCGTAAAAATTGCAAAATACTTCCATTAGGCTGCATTTTATATTGAACCAGATTTGGGCAGCATATTAAATCTTATTTGTGTTTGTTAGGTTAACATTTTGATTCTTGTACGAATGGGTTTTTCTAAAATAGATTTTTAGAGGGCATGAATGCTTTATTACCTTTAAAAACTACTATTATAATTAATTGTTCTAAATCTCAGACTTTGATTAGGAAACACTTCCAAGAATTTTACTGTTTTTCTATTTTAATTTTAGTTGCTGTTTTTATTGTAAATTATTTCCAGTTTTTTTTCTTGATTGCGTGGTTTAGTTTACTCACTAACTGTAAACTGTGTATGCACCAGTACATACGATATAGAAATTATATTTAAAACGGTATGTTCGCATACTTTTTATATTTACTGTTTAAAAAATAGACACAAATATACATAAAATACCATTTGTTTGAATAAAACTTTAAGAATTTATGTAAGTGAACTGCATAATCATAATAATATGATAAAAAATTGATGAAAAACAAGAAAAACAAAAAAAAAGCAAACAGAAAGAGTGATGAAAAGTGATAATAACACAATGAAAGGTGGAAAATTGATGGGAAGCTTACAATTATTTTTTTTTTTTTTTATTATTAATTTCTTTTTATAATCGTTTCATTGTTTTCATTTTTTCTTGTGTGAGTGAATGGGTTTTTTTTCATATACGTGATATTTTGTAAACAAAAGTAAAAAAAAAAAAAAATAATAGCAAAAATTATTTTGTTGTAAATTTTTATAAGAAAGAAAATTGGTCTGTTTAACTGTTGTTCTATGTAATGTGATACAACTTGAATTGAAATGTTAGAAAGGATTGATTATGTTTTTTTTTTTTAAAGTTAGAATAACCGGGAGGCAAATATTAATATTACTTCTTGAAAATTAATTTCGATAATATTCTTTACTACTTAGATTATAATAATGTTCTATCACAAGCAAGTAGTTTTATATTATGTTATACATTACTTATCTGTTGTTCTATGCACTATGGCCTGAGATTAAGAGAGCGGAGATTTGAACAAAGTGTACCAAAAGTATGAAAGAAAAATATAATCTGTAGATATTATCACATCTAACTATGTAAAATGACAAAAATATTTAACTTAAATAATTCATTAGAAGTATTAGAACTAAATAATGACGAAATATTATTAGAATTGATTAGATCGAAATATTTGCTCCGATTAGATTAGTTGGTCTCTTTTATCCTAGTATTGTAATATTTTTTCTGAACCATTTGTTTAAAAAACTCTTTACTAGTCGTTGGATTTTCCTAACACAAGTGTGTATTACTTTAATATCTATTATTTAACCCAATACGACTACTTCCTCATCTTTCCTTAATCTGATGTCATCTGATGATTATTTAAAAATATTAGTACAATATTTCGGAAACTAAGGTATAACAACGCAATATACTAGGTTCTGATAATTTTCCGCTTCCGCTAGCATTGCACAAAATATCGGATAATTGTCCACAGCACATATTGTAATCCGATTAATCGGAAATAGATTTTGAAACCGACTAATTCGGAAATATTATCTTCAAAATCGTTAATTAAGCATAAGTTAACGATAAGCCATCGTGCGAATGAGCTTAGAATCGAACCCACAAGGCACAAGAAGATCTGGTCTCCCAAAGAACACCTGGCGGAGGACCATAAAACAAGAGCTTCTAAAAACAAACATAACGTGGAAACAAGTTAAATTAGCAGCTAGAAATCGAGTACGATGGAAATGTCAAGTGAGGATTATGGAAAAAAAATTAATACAAAACTGTCAATATCATTTATGATACTTTGAAGAGGCTTACTATGAAAATTATGCTAAACATTTAAATGTTGTTGTCGTAGAACAGTTTCTGCATAATAAAACTGATTCGAATCTCTCTTCATCTAATATTATTTTTCTGTAAAAGAAACAGCCACCTCCAAATCAACATCATATTTCACCAGACTTCAAAACCATCAAAATACACTAGTTACAAAACTGCTCGGCAGATACACGGACTTGGCAGCAGACACTCAGACTAAAAAGATTCACACCGTTGGAGTTCTTGAGCTTAGCTTTTCAAATAACTAGCCAAATTAATTCAAATTTCTAGAATCCAATGATTATTTTTCTTCTACAAGCCGTGATCGAATCAAAAGTTGCAGGTACTTGATATCTTGTATTTTATTTAGAATAAAAATATTAAGATAGTTGTAATGAAATAAAACAAAAAAATAAATAATATTCTACATTCAACAAAATGCTTGTATTTCAAATTTAAAGTAATGGGAACCTTTACTTATGTATTTAATTATGTTACCTAGGAAGAATAATTTAATGTTTTTTATTTGATTCGTAAGTATAAGATTTCGCCATAGTTCTGCAATCCTGCCGATTAGAGAGAACCGACTGACTTGTAGAGAAATATTTATATAGTAATTTAATTACTACTTTTTTAGTTAGTTTCTTTTCTTAGCTCTGGTCCAAAATTTTGTCCAAGCATATTATATTTTCTTTTTTGCTTTATTTCAAGTTTAATGCAGAAAAATAATTTGTAAAACTTAAACAATATCAGATCAGGTTTAAATTCACTTTTTTCCAGCATAAAATGGCACCACAAAATATAAAATGGCACTTACCAAAGCTACTTACGGTTATCTGATCAGAACTCAAGTTTAAATAGCGCTTGTTATAATATTTTTTTTTTTTTTTCATTAATAAGATTATGAAAATATAAACCCCATAAGTGGTCTTTACAAAGGCGAGTCAATAACATTTTAAAGAACCACCAATTTAATTTTTGTTTTTAGAATTATTAAGATCAGAAATATAGCTTATAGGCAAAAAAAAAAAGATGAGATATGGTGGCTTTCTTTGTCTAAATTCGAATAATAAAATTTTTTTTTATGGCATATATGCCAGAGTCGGTGGATTAGAAACCGAGACCTTCTTATTGATAGTCAGCTATAATCCTACTATCGGTCGACCCTGCCTCAGATGTTATTTTTATTGGAGTTTCATGTCAAATGTATATAAGATACATAATAAAATTTTTTAAATACCATTATTGTGTTAACGGTAAAAATATCATTGTTCAACTGCCATTATTTAAAAGAATATTATTATTATGCATATTATTGTGTAGATATATAGATAAACCGTTTTTTATTTTGATATATATATATAATATATATATTTTTTTCTGATTTATGTTTTTTAATTCATTTAAAAAATGCATTAGTACAGAAATTTGTATAAGAATGTGGGTGCCAATCAACTGAAGATAACTGATAATTATTGATGTTGCTGCAAGCAGATTTTTACAAAAGTGTATGTCTACCTAGTATACCTACAGTTAGTGTTTGTGTATGTATTGGAAAAATAAATTTATTATATAATTAATGAACATTTTTGTTTTATTTTTCTTTTTATTTTGCCCTTGATAAAAATGAAATTTTTAAGTAAAAGTGAATTTTTTATAACTACTCTCGTAATAAATTATAATGAAAATTACATTTAATCAAGTTAGTTTCAATGTGCCTGTAGGCTGTAATTAAAATGAATTTGAAAAATCATTTTATTAAAAATAAGTTTTTTTTTTTGTTTTATTAAAAATGTATGTACATATTTGTATACTAAATAATTTTTTTGCTTTAATATGAAAGTAAACAATTTAATTCGTTTAAGTATTTGTAAAGGTCAATTATATAATATTAAGTTCAAAATCTTCTTAAAGGTCGAACACACATTATTCTGCAGAGGGATTATTTTCCTTTTTGTTCATAAAATATTCTTAAAAGAAAATGGCGCATTTTTTTTTTTTTTTGTGTTTTGTAACCCAAATAATGAAATTAATATGAATATCAATTGTTATTATGGAATTATGTCCCCGGGTACAGTGATGTAGAAGTAGAATGGTTAAGAAGGAAGAGTTGAAATGAAATTTGTTTATTTGTGTTAGGTATAACATATTTAGGTATAGGACAATATTATTGGTTCATATTTGTAATATCATGTATTTCGAACAAATCGTATAATTTGTAACAATCTGTTTCAATCAATAATCCTTATTAGTTATCTGCAGACTGCAGTTGATTGGCACTTACAATCATTTACAAATTTTGTCATTACAATTAGATGGAAATATAATATTTGATTCCACTTTATTACAGTTCTAACAAATTTATCGGGCCAGACAATATTCCACCTTACAAATTGAGCAAACACTATAGCCAGACCACAAAGTAAACTTTCCCATACACAATACATTTCTGGTATTTACCAATGTTAATGGAAACTAACTCACGTCCAGCCAATCCCAAAAAAGAGTGCCCCAATATATCCCAAAAATTATCTTCAAATTTCTTTGACTTCAGTATTATCAAAAGTGATGGAAACGATCACTAACTTTAAACTCAAAAAATATAATAGAGAGCCACAGTCTTATAAATGACTGCCAATATATGACTTTAGGTCGAAAATAATATAATAACTAATGATCTTTTGACCTTTATGACGAAAAAATGGCACCGATGCATAGGCAAAAATGGTGAAGCCAAAACTAGCCCAGATATATCCAAAGCTTTTGATTCCGTCTTGTATGCTTGATTATTGAAAAACTGGAAGCTATTGGACTGGGAAACATTTTCAATACGTGGATTACGATTCAATACTTTCAAACTGTCCAATACAAGTTGTATTGGATGGTTTTATATTTATAAAAATTCACAATCAATGCTGGTGTCCCTCAAGGTTCAGTTCTCCCTGAACATTCTGATAATAATGATCTAATATCTACGCTCTCAAAGCAGATTCACACCTTTACGGATTATATTATCCTTGATTCCTTGTATTTCTTTCAAAAAGCTTGTGAAGTGGCCCAGACTTCAGTTCACAGAGAACAAAATAGCATATCTTTTTGTCTAAACATCGACCTTCAAAAAATACATGACTGGGAGGTTTAAATAGGGTAAAATTTAGTATTTCGAAAACCTAGAGTTGGCTGATATCAACAAAGCAAAACCCATCAATACCAAATATTCTATTTGAAAATGCAAATATCGAAAACTTCGAAACTCTAAAAATACTTGAAATGGAAATAAACAAAATTGCGTGGCATGATAACATTTTTTCTGTCGCGAAGGATGCTGCGAAATGTTTAGGATTCTTAAGCAGAAATAGAAAATCTTTTAGGTTCACCTAGTACCACTCTTTAGTAGCTAGATAAGGTATAAAAGCGAGTCATCAAAAATATCAACGACGAAGATGTTACATAAAACCAAACATCATTAAGTCATCGCTGTAAAGTAGGAGCAGCCATTCAGTTTGATAAATATCTGTTGGGTAATTATTGTTCTGACGAAATTAAAAGTATTATGCCCATCAAAATACAACCAATCCAGCATAGTACTCGTAGTGTAGAAGTCGCTCACAAACTTATAACTGCTGCTTCTTCGAACCAGAACTGTGAAAAATATAAAAATTCTTTCATTAACCGAACCTCAAAATTCTTTTCTAATTTTTTTTTTTTATTATACTTTTTACTATCCTTTTTTTTCTTTCTTTCATCTTTATATGATTAAAATTCTTCGAAGGCAGTTAAGGTGCATAATTACAATCGATAATTTTATGATAAAATTAATTCGAAAACATTATGATAAGGCACAAAACACTCCGGAAAATGGTTTAATATCGCATATATTCTACCACAATTCGGAATACATCAAAAAGACTTCATAGCTCCTGAGCATTTTATCTATTTAGATAAAAACGGTTATATTCCAAACGGTAATCATGTCCCTATATATTATACCATTAAAATAGACATGTAAAGCTATTGTTTATAACCCGGGCAATATTAACGGAGAAAATTTAAAATATGAGATGTCCATACCAGAAAAGGACAAATTAATTAATTCAAACTATTGGTGGTTGGACAACTAATTATAATTAGCACTTTTTTTTTAATTAGGTTAAGCATTTTTTGTTAGATTAAGATAGATTAAGTTAGTCTATTTAATAAATAACTATTGATTTTCACTCCCTACTTTTCCAATAATATAATTCGAAGACAAAAAAGCGTTGTAAAGCTTGTGCATAGTATAAAAATTCATAAAATTTTGGGTATAATTAACATAAAAACGAAAAAATTATGATATTAATAAAATTAGAAATAAATGGCTGTTTTTGTAAATTTTTATAGGCTTGACTAATGTAAGAATGTAAAAATAGTGGAAAAAAATAAAATTTATAGTAAAAACAAAAAAAGGCAGTTAAGGGGGCTTATTCCATTATTTCGGCCTAATATATACAAAAAAAAATACAAATATAGTAAAATTCATTGAATATAAGGCATCGATAAGAGCAATCCTGACATATTATATGCTTGCTCAAACTGTTACAATACTCCTTCGCCAACGTAGCAAGCTGAGATATACACCAATTTAATTTCAGTTGGCTCCAATTTCATGATCATCGCATGATTATTATATCCCCAGAATTTTATTTTTGAAAGGAAAATAGCTGCTATACACAAGAATTTGTATTTAATAATATTTAATAATTATTTTTAACTACAGAGCATAACAATTTTCAATGTCATGAATGAATCTGTTCATTATTAAATAAGCTTGATGAAAAAAGTTGATTGCTTCCAAAAAATCGATTTGATAAACATTTTTTAAATTTAATTTAAAACTAAATTCCTATGACTATGTAAAACAATATTTAAAAAAAAAATTCAACATCGAATTTCTGAAAAGAAAAGATTTTTCGGAAATATGACAATAAAAGTTTTCGTTTCGTAGGCGTTGTTTGTTAAAAAATCAAATAATTAATTATAATTGTTTCATAATTAACTAATTTGATGGGGTAAACTGAAAATAAAGTAAAATTTGAAAAAATTTAAAACAAAATATTTTTTTTGAAATGCTATTATTCGTTCAAAATGGTTTAATTAAATATGTTTGCGTACGTTTATATAGCCTTTACGCAATATAATTTACTAATGAAAATTTCAATTAGAACAAAAAAAAATTAATTATTGAATACATCAAAGTCTGAAGGTTAAAATTTTATTAAATTTATTTTATCCAGATCACTCAAATTCAGATTTGTTCTTGTTAAAATTTTGTGCTATTGTAATAGTTAGTGTTCTTGAAAATTAAAATTATTTAAAATGACTTACCTTCGTTTTGAGAAATTTCAATTTTAAATTCCACATTTAATAAAAGTCCTTGAAATTCTTGTTAAGTAGTAATTTTTGTCTATATTAATAAAAAGTTGGTACGAATGACGTAAATGAAATTATTTCTATTTTTTTTTGTTTTTTTTGTAGGAAATTTATACAAGTATGAAAAATGGATTAACAGTTTTTTTTTTGATCAAGGATATAAATTATATTATATTATTTAAATTTCTTACTGTCTACTAAAGATAAAATTTATCACTGGATATTTTACACTGTATTTTGAAAATAAAAGTTTACAAACAAATCGAATTTGTGTGCATGGCAATATTAAATAAATGATTAGGTAATTTCGGGAGAAATTTGGCCTCCATATCACCGTGGTCGCAAATCTCATTTAATATGATCTAATGTCAATATTAAACGTTAACTCTAAAATTCACAAACTATGAACATTAAATTTTAATCAAAGTTCTTAATAAAATCTGTCCGTATTATTTGGTATTTAATTGAATAAAGTTAGACATTAGAGACAAACCAAATCTTGTTGGAGATATAAAACATTAACGAATGGCAAATAAATAATTCATCTTAAATATTAATAAATGTACAGTTATGAGATTTTACAAAACCAATAATTTTTTTGAATCTAACTATAAATTGCATAATCATTCTGATATGGATTTTGCTAATGAAATGGAAGATTTGGTAGTCATTTTAGACACCAAACTCACTTTTAATCCAAAAATGTTGATTTTATCTTAGTTAAATTATTTCATATGTTTGATACATACACATTTAACAAATTATATATTTTATTAGTTCATCCTCATCTAGAATATGCTTCCCCTATCTGGATGTCATCTTATGCTGAACACATAAAATGTATTGAATCAATTCAGAAAAAATTGGTTAGGTTTTGACTTTGTAAATTTAATTGGCAGGTTAATGTCCAAACGGCTTATTGCTAAACGGCGGTAATATTGCTTCAGTAATGTTTTCTTAGTATGCTTTATCAGTTAGAATAAATTTGTATAATTTATAAGCTCCAATGCGCAATATGTACGATCTCGAAAATATTAATTTATATTTCGAAATTGTAAGCTTTCTGAGGCCATAGTTAACTTCAAACGTCTATTTAATACCTATTAGTTCATGATATATTTTCGTTATGGCAGACAATTCTTCAAGAGAAAAGCCATTAAATTTTTATATTATTTTTTTTTATATTACAGGTGTTCCTCGGCTTATGACCGAAATAGGTCCCTAGACATCGATTTGGTAGTAAGTACAATTCTATCAGAAAAATAAAAACTTAGCTGTTTAAAATAAATTCATAATTCAGTCTTTATTTAAATTAAAAAACATTCAAAATTAAAAGTAAATTTAGTTCAACGACAACAACGATTTGGTTTTGTTTTCTGTAGCTATGTTGTCATTGTGTTAACATTGTGTATGTGTCGTGTAACCAGTAACTTCATTTTTATCGTAAAATTTTTCATATATTTAGTAGAACCGAACAAAAATTAAAAAAAAAAATTAGTGTGAATGGTCGTAAGTCGTAAGTCCAAGACTAATTATAATTGTATTTTGTACTTTTAGTCAGCGTATTAGTTTAAGTTGAAATGTGTGACGGATATTTCCAGTAGATATAATAAATTGAATAGATTAAGTACTTAATTATATAATTTGTTTAAATTCATACAAAATATGCTTGATGAACTTTAGCTTTTAAGCAATATCTGGAAGATTTAATTTCCCGGTAATGAAAGGATGAAAATAATGAAAATAAATAAATAAATTATTATTATTTTTTATTGAATATAAATTTATGTAAATCATACACAATAGTGATTTACAAGAATTATCTTCCAGATCTACAGGCTTAGTAAGTAAGTAAATTTCCACACTGACCACTAAACTCTGTGTTCTCTTCTAATTACAATATTACAAACAAAAAGTATTCTTTCTCTTTCGCACTTATACATTTCTATTAGAAAAAGCTTTACAACGAATCTAACCCTTCTGTCAATACATAAAAATATTATATTCCATCAACACTTAACATACCCCGGTATGCAATACTTATTGTATGAAAAAATAATCAAATTTCAATTCCAAATGTTCTTTTTGAAATAAAACAACATTATTATCGTGAAAATTGGAAAAATTTATATTATAGAAATTTTGTTATTTTATCTATTTTATGTTTATAAATATGAATTGAAAAATAGTGAGAATATGCTTAATTTTTATGATATTTATTTTGTATTTTAATTATTCATATAAAACATGTGTACACACACGAGTATCTTAGGTGTGGAATTATAACAATTTTTTTAAGGTTCCCAAATTAGGACTTATATTATACGCTTTTTGACATATTTTTGAAAAAAAACTAAATAATAACAGTCTCACTTGAGGAATCATGAAACTTGGGTTGAATTGAATGGATAAAAGTGGAATATTATTCAAGACGAAAATAGGATAATATACCCGCCCGGGTATGTAGGTATAGACAAGATTAACCAAAAGAAAAAGATAAAAATTTTTTTTACAAATCGTTCAACCAACTTTAAACCAAAATTTAGCTGCCTCACAAATTGTAACTTACCAATACAAAGTAAAACTGTACAAAATAATGTTAGCAAATAAAGCATTCTTATAATATTAGAAATATAAAAAAAACTATTAAATCAGCTTAAACAAAATCTATATTATAATACATAAGAGCACGATTTTGAAGGCACACTTTTCGTGGTTTTTCGTGTGCTTCGTTTTTTTTTTCATTCAATCAATCAATGATGATGCAGGTCGTGGCGATCAAAATTAATTTTTATTTTATGTGTATATTTTGGGTAAACAATTTTTATAAGATATTAGCTGGATTGGTTAAAGCATCATTTAATATCAGATATTTTTGTCGATCCTCTTTTGAGTCAAATTCTTTTTATTTTTTTTTTTTATATACAGCGTTTAGTTTTTTCACTTTTAGTAGGAAGAAAATTAATTAGTAGGATAATATTATTAATATTGGTTTCAATATCACCAATTTTTTGTGAGTTCAATTCTTTATTAATTCAAATTTTTTTTTTTTTTTATTAAAAAAATATTTTTTTTATTATTATATGTATTATAATATTAATTTTTATAATATATCTTATATATATTACACAAGAAAGGCCATGTGGGGAATAGCTTATATTATAATACACAACATGAACGACGTGGTGAGTAAAAAACAAGAATAATTGAATAGTAAATTATTTACACCACAAAAATATTAAAATTTTCGCAAGTTCTTGGTGCTGAATACTTTTAGCACTCAAAACATTTCAAACATTTACACCAAATAGTGACAGTCATTTCCAAGTTGAGCGCCATCTGTACTCTAAAAAGAATTTCAATTACGGGAAATTTTTAAAAATGCTTCATAAAAATTCTGTCATTTTAAATAAACACACAAACTTACAGAAAAAAGTACAAAAACAAAAACACAAACAAAACAGAAAAACTGATTTTATCAGATCATACTATTCAAAAATTATTATAATAAATGTTAGTTCATTTGCTTCTGCTATCATCAAAAAAAAATATATGTAGTAAAACACGGTTATAGTCATTCGCTAAATTTCACTAATATTTCTGACTACAACCGTTTTGTGACTATAGGCGTAGCAAAAACAAACTGCATTTTTATAAGCATAATCAAATTCAATAAAATAAAATTGTGTTTGAAAGAACTACTTTTGTACAATTGCACAGGGGACCCACTAGTACTTTGTAATTTTTGTTATTTTTTTTTTTGCTTTTTAATATATTTATTTTGTTGTTTTCTGTTTTGGTAAGCGTAAAAGATTCAAACCGATGTTGGGCCGATAAGAAATTGGAATGATAGAACTTACGCACACATAATAAAGATGCAATTGCAAGTGATGAGATTATAATCTAAACCTTGATAGCTTTAGTGTAATAAGTTTTGTTGATTGCAATTGCAATTATTATTATGTGTGAACAGAGTGTAGACCCTGAAAAATAATGACAAAAAAAAAATATTATATAAAAAAACAATTTTAAAAGTTTAAATATTTTTGAAAATTTTTTATTTATTTTTAGTTTGTTTTTTTTATTTTTGTTTTGTTTTTTTTTTAATTTTTTTTTTTTTTTAATTTTAATAACATATAATTTAATTTTTGGTTTTTTTTTTGTTTTATTATTTTTATCCTCACAATAAGATTTGTTTTTGTTTTATTTTTTTTTTGGTTTTTATTTTTTATTTTGCATAAAAATCACTCAAGAAATTTTATTTTAAATTTTAATTAAATTTTTGTTTTTGTTAAATTTACACCATCTGTATTTAAAATTTTTTTCTTGCTTACATACACAATATTAAAATTTTTTTTTTTTTTCTTTGGAATTGTATTATTGTTTTTTTACATATTATTTTTTTTTTAGTTTTTCTTTTTTTTTTGTTTTAATTTTAAATCCTTAATTTTAATATTTCACAATTGTCTTAGCTCGAAAAGTGATTTTATTTTTGTTTTGATTTATTTTGTTCACAGAATTTTAACTTAGTTCTCTTGTCTACAAAAATAGATTTTGCAAATGATTGAAAAGTTGAATTCACTTTGCGAGAGTTTTTCTAAATTTTGTTAATTTCGAAAAAAAAATGAATATTTTTTGCTTTTGTTTTTGTAATAATTTTTAGTTTTTTTTTTGTTTTTTGTTATTTGTAATTTTATTTGAATACTGTACACTACTATCAATTTCCGAGAATTTTATAAAATTATGATTTTAAAATTAAATAATAATTGTAATGAAGGTAATAAAATATAATATTTGATATGAAAATAATAACAACAAAATGAAAATGAAAATAAATCAATTACGTAGAAAAGTGAATAAATAGTATATAGTGATATTGAAAAGGTTGGTGGTATTTTGATTGAAATTCGATCAGTAAATTCATTATTTGAAAATTAATTTTAAAACGGATAGGTAATTTCGATGTATTTAAAAAAAAAAAAAAAACATTTTACAATACAAATATGATTTAGATTTACATTTTAAAAAAATTAACCCATTGATTTCTGTTTAAATTCAAAAATACTGCACCTACATTCAACCCAAATGTATCAGAACAAAAATCATATCCTTTGTTATTTTTGTTTATCATGTGATTTTGTATAATTATTATTATATTACAAAATCAACATTATTATTTCAATTCAATGAAATTTCCATTGTGATCTTTGTGTATTCAGAATGTTTTGGAAATGTGTTCATCGATTCTATTTTTATTTATCATTATTAAGTAAAATTATTAAATAAACAAAAAAATTATTGATGACTATTTAGTGATGACTCATTGTGATACTTTTGAATTATTAGTCTATTCTAGTGTTTGTTAATATTATTTTAATTTTTTTTGTAAATAAAAATTTCAATTTCAAAGTCAAGGATAAAGGTTTAAAATTTAATATTGATTAAGAATAGGTTGATTGAATAAAGAGGTCCACAGGAGGGTATTATTAAACAATATGAAAATGGTATATCTTGTATGAGGCCAGAACTAGAATCAAATATAAATCAAAATTATTTAATTTATCGATTATTTTATTACAGAGCTCCGTTGCGTAATGGTTCTACACCTAAATCATTTAATTAAATATACAATGTTAGGGAAAATACCCCTTAATTATAGATCTTTATTGTCACTTCTTTACTTAGAGGATATAATAGACTAATTCGTGAATCGTAAAATTTCGGCGCAGTAAATTATTATTGCTATTAAAATTGTACATTACTGCATACTTCTTGAATGGCATTTACTGTGTCGTGGAGATGAAAAATTTAATTTCTAATGGTATTTAAATTTAAATTTTCGAAATCGTTTTATTGAATTTTTGCATTCCTCTACCGATTAACCTACATGAATATAGAAATAGAAATGTTTTTATACCAATTAGAGAATTATTTAACAAATTAAAAACAGCATTGCGTCGCTTTATGTCAAGATCTTTTTACAGTTACAGCTTCAAGAAATTTTCCAATAACATTTGTGTATTTTAAGTTCGTTGTATAAACAATTTTTCCGAATTTTATCTAAGTCACAAAATTAAGTATATAACCGTCAAATAATAGGAAAGTAAAGTACCCAAATATAAACTTGATATTAACACTGAGAAACGATAAATCTGACATGAAAATTGTTTCGGGTGAAAATGTAGAGGATAATTCAAATCATCTAATTGATTAATAAAAAAAATATAGTTATTAATAAAATAATTAAAAAAAAAATCAGTTTTTATACCAACATTTTTTCTTTGAACTGTTTATGACTCAAAAATGGTAAATTAAAAATGTCAACCCAAGAATAACTGTTATTTAAATTAATAAATTCATAAAAAAGTCATGAGGAACATTCTTGCTCCATTTTGCATAATTATCGGATGTATCCAATATGTACTCTTAGACACTATATAATTATTAGATACTTTTTTATAATCCCATTTTCTTGGATCCTTCTAGCCCTTTGTTACCTTCCCTAGAATAATTTTTTTTCCTAATATACTCCAAGAAATCCGCCCCTTTAAAGTATTTTATGCTTACAACAGTTCATCTGGAATATCCCAACTTTACTTTAGAGAAAAAAAGACCTCCGAATAATATATCAAGGCAGGTATGGGATTGGGATCCGCAAGGTAGTAGAAGAAGGGGTATAGACCGCGGAAAACATGACGCAGATCAGCCCATAAAGAATCAGAGAATAACAATCAAACATAGAGTATTTTCAATAATTTTTTTTTTCATTTTTACACACAAAATAGATGAACTGACCTGGCTAAATTCACATTTTTTTTTTTGTTGAATTGATTATTAAATAATATTTTTATAATGTATATGTCATAATAATAAATCTATGTTTTTAGATACTGCTTTTTCCGCCCATTGCTTTGATATTAATTCTGGAAAATTTCTATCTAAATAGAAATAAAATAATGCAAAACAAATAATCATTTTCTATATTAGTATTTAAATTTTTCAGGATAAAAATTTAATTGATAAATCTTTTATGTAACAAAACAAAACAACATAGCCATCGATCAATAATTTATATTCCATTGTTCTGCATATTTGAATATTTTTAGAATTTAATGTGCCAATTTGCAGACAAAAAAAAACAAAATAAATATTATTAATACCGTTATGATATTTTAAAATCAAGATAAAAGGTAAATTTTAATTGATTTTTAAAATAAATTAAAAATATTAGAAATGAATTAATAATATTTTAAATTGTAAATAATTATTGATGAATTTAGATTTTGTTTTTATACGAATATGGTTGATAATATAATTATTGTAATGTCCTGTCACATCGATACGTAAATGCGCGGTCTCGTGATATTGTTTTATTTTAAGAGTTAGTAATTGATATTTCAATTTTGACAGAAATTGATTTTCGAAGTTTCATATTGTAATTTCGGGTATTTTTAAATTCATATCGTTGTCAAATATTAATAATAATTGTATAATAAATAAATTTATAGCTAAATATTATCAATATCTAGTGTTAATATTGATTTTACATCCCATATGATATCATCCCATCGTTTCATGATACGATCCCATATCGTCTTATGTACAATTTATATAAATTAAATAAATAAATAAATATATCATAACAAAATACCCCATATTTAAAAGAAAGCGCTGGAGCATCTTTAAAAATTCAAAACAAGAAGTATTGTGACAGAAGCCAATATTTTATAAGTTATTTGTAGTTGATGATAGAATTTACTTTTGTAAAGTTGAATTTTTTTTTCAATTGATTAAAAATAAATGATATTTTAGAAATAACAGAAGAAATTAAATTGATGAGTATAATAAACAAGATAGCAGCAAAAACGGTTTCTACATAACTCAAAATTGTATTGTGACATTCGACATTAAGTTCGTATTAATATGATCGTAATTAAGTAGGCAAAATCAGATTCACTAAATATATGTTAGTAGTACATACTACAATTTTAGGACTAATATTTTGATGACTGAATTTTAGTATTAATTTTTGGTCCCAAAAAACATTAATCTAATTGGTTTTGCTTTGATTTTACTTGATAAGCTATATTAAGTAGGTATAAAGATTAAAGCGACTATCCATTCGAAACTCAATTAACAAAATCACTATTGATAATTTTAGAGATTCTCAATAAGTGACCCGATGATTTAAAAATATAATTATTCTATATAAAAGTACGAATTATACCAAAGAATAATATAAAATTTATCAGAATGGGTCGATGTGGTTAATTTTCCTACACTTGCTATACAGACGATATTTAACCAGAACAAATAATATTATTATTGTTATTCTAATATCATGATAATATTTATTTCCACTTTTCTTAATTAAAAAAAAATGATAGAAAAAAAATATATAAAATTAAGTAAATTTAATAAAAAAAATTACGATTAATTCAAAATTAAAATAACGGTTAATATTATATTTTGTGTTAGTCTGATGAATTGGTTTTCAAATATTACTTTTCATTCAATTTCTATTTATTTATTTATTTTAACAGTTGATCCTACACTTAAATCTGTAGGCCAACTTTATAGGTCCTTTTCTCTTTCGAAATGTGGGTCTTTTTAACAAAATTATATTAATTATTTTGTATATATTTCTGTATATTATATTTCTGTTATATTATTTTTTTTTTAATTATATTATATCTTTATTAATTATTAAATTATATTTGAACCGATGTGGTTGTATTGAAAATTACATCTATTTTATTCATAGATAGTTATTCATCGCTGTAAAACAACTTAAATATATATTATACAATTACTCGTATACACATCAGATCTAAGTCATCATCTAATTGATGAATTACAGAAACTAGATTGATGAAAAATTAACAAAAAATAATTTGTAGTATCAATGGTCCGAAAAGCACAAATTACCTACGATTTTGCAGAACTTAATCAACTTAAATAATTTCAAACTCAATTAAAAAATAGTAAAGATATTATTATTGATCGTGTTTCATGTCATCGAACAGACGAATTCTGTAAAAACAGCGCAGGACATAATTATGTTACTGTTAGAGTGATATTTTCTGGGAATACAAAATATTATAAAAAACTTTAATTTTACAAATCTTCAAGTGAAATCAAACAAAAATAAAAATAATTTTTATATTTAGTTGATTTGAGTTTAGATTACACTTATCCGAACTCATTTATGCATACAATTGAATTTTGGAAAACTAATACTTATACAATTGTAGAGACTTATAATCTCATGTATGTGCACAAATTAATAAATTAATGAAATAAAATAAAATATTTATAGTCCATAATAAAGCACACTTATTAAGTATAGAAAATACTAATCAACCGCTTTGAATTGAATGATTAAGTTTTCTACATCTGATTCTATTAGTCTCTGTGTATAAAATATAATACCAACCAAGTACTCTTGCGTTTCAAATCGAAATATTAATTATTACACAATACAGAACAATTTTATAACCTCACAACCTCCTCTGCAACTTTGGTCTTAAAAGGTTGTCGCAAACGGTGACATATTTGAAAACCAATCATTTTCTTACATTATCTGAATGTTGTATCGATATGTGTGTATTCATTTATTATTATTGTTTTTTTTTTTTTTATGTCAACTAATGTCCTTACAAAATTTAATATAAATGTATTAAGTTTGGTATTACGATAAGAAAATATAAAAAAAAAAAAAAATAATAAAATAAAAATAATTTTTTATTCTACTAAATTAATATTCTGAAATTGAAAATTTAATGTTTTATATTTTATTTATTTTAGTATGTATGTTTATGTTTGCGGTGAGTGTATTTATATGAAATAATAATATTATATAGGTATGATTGTAATATAATATTTACAAGGGAAATTTTAATTTTTTCTTAAATCTTTTTTTTATTTTATGTATGAGTGTGTGTTTTTGTGTGTGTGTGGATTCTTTCTTTGTTTTTGTCTTTTTTTTTTTAATATGTAAGTATAATTTTTTTGTATGATTTCACTTTTATTCTTTTATTATTATTGTGTTTAATTTAAAATATAGGTTTTAAGTTTTCTTATTATATTTTCTTTGTCTTTTTTTGTTCATATTTATTGTATTTTCATCATAATTTTATTGGATTTACTTTTTCTTGTTTCATTTTTTTCATTTTTTTTTTGTTTTGTCTTTTTGGAGGCTTTCTTGTTTTATTTTTTAATATTATAAATTTATCTTTTCTATAATGTAAAGGATTTTATTTCAAATTGTTTTTATTTTTAAATATACATTAATATATTTATTTATTTATAAATATTTATATACTTTTAATATTATATTTACATAGTTAAATCCTAAGTTTATAGGATTTTCGAGATTTTACAATTTTTTTTTTCTTTATTTAAATTTATTGTTTTTTTTTACAATTCATATATATATTAATATATATATATATATATATATATTTATTTAAATATATGTATATATTTATTTTATTTTTGAATGTTTTCTATTTTTTATGTTTTTTTTTATTTTTTTTTTTTTATTTACCTTATTATAAGGAAGGAACATTAAAATCGTATTTTTCTAATATTAAATATACATTTATTTATTTATTTATCTAAGTATAAATGAATTTTTTTTTTTGTTGTTATGTTATGTTACAAAATCAAAGAATAAAGAAAATATTAAAGAATCGTTAGATTTATGGTTTGTTTTTACAATTTTCTATTTATCTATGTTGATTTTAAGAAGTAAATTGGATTTTTTTAAACGAATTATTATTAAATTTTTAGGGGAAAAAAATGAATGCAAGAAAATTGTATGTACATTGAGTATGTTATTGTAATAAAAAATAACGGTAAAAAAATCTAACTGATTAAAACTTTGACAATGCATTTAAGACAAGTTAAAAAGTATGTATTGATATAGAAATGTAGTTCTGCAGATTATTTTAATATTGTTTACAATGCAGGAAACAGAATGAAATGGGTTCAGTACAATATTCCAAAAACTATAAAATACCATGCATAAAACTAAAAAACTCAAAACAAAAAAAAAAATACGTAACTATAATATTCTGGAAAAGGGGAAATCTCTGGCATTATAAAATTTTAAATGAAATATATTTTAAGTCAAATTTTAATTTTTTTTTTAGTTGTATTTTTGAATATATTTTTGTGTAAAATGGTTTTTCCAAATTATGGTGAGTTACAACAATTTATTCAAATGGATTTGATATTTTGAAATATCTAGTATTAAATTGAAATGATTAAGGATATGATTAAGAATATGTCGCAAGCTTGTTAAAATTAATATGTTTTGGAAACTATTAGATCATAGAAATCTAGCATTATTTTAAAATAACTCAAAATTAATTTTGCTACACAATTTACCTCCCATTTGAAAAATCAACATAATAAATTATAACTTTTCAATTTTTCTACAATTTTTATTTTTATTATTTTTTTTTTTTCAGTTCACTTATGTTTTTTTCTTTTTATTTTAAATTATGTATAATTATTTAATATTTACCAAATTATTGCTTTAATTTAAAAAATATTCAATATTTTTTTATTGAGCTTTTTAATTATTTTTATAAATAACGTAATATTTTTTGTTCAGTTTTTTTTTCAGCTTTATTTTTATTTATGTTTTGTTTCTTAATTTCTTTCTTTGTGTTAATTTCATATAAAAAAAATTTAGTACCTAAAAATATTTTTATACTTAATTAGTCCTAAATTTAGAAAAATAATTTTTCACAAAAGAATAAATATTAGCAAAAAAATTCAATTAATTATTATTGTAAATATTCAGACAGAAGAAGGCAGTATAATTTAATTTTTTTTTTCAATTATAATTTTTCTTTGTTTAAAATATTATTTAATTTGTTTTTATATGAAATTTATAAAAAAAAAAAAGAAATTGTTTAAATAAATAAAATGCTTTATGTTTTATTGTTTTGTTTAATTTCTTTAAATTAAAAGCTTATAAATGCAATAATATGGGTGTTAAAACATTAATAAACAATTAAAAAGTAAGTGTATAAAATATCTACTAGATATATAGTTAGTAAATAATAATTGAAATTTATTTAATATTTTTTTATTTTATATGAAAAATAAATTCAATTATTTATAAAAATTAAATTAAATGCAAAGTGAATGAATTCAGATTTAATTATTGTGAATGAATTTAAAAATAATATTTTGTTTAATAAAGTAAAAATAATTTATTATAGAGAATGAAATTATTTTAATTAAAATGATATTTAAATATTATTGCAGAATGCATATTTTATAGGGTTTTGAATCAATAAAATTCGATAGATGACCATATAAAATATTAATTTTAATATGGTCATCTATGAAAATTTTAATTTTAATGTCAAGTTCAGATAGGATATTTTAATTTATATTGATTAAATATAAACTGTATGAATACCATGTTTCGGCTTCAAATAAAATTTGAGTCAATTATTTTACAACTCTGTACGTAATACACTAAATAATATTAGCTTAAACTAAATATTAAAAAATTAAAATTGTACGCTTACTTAGTTAGATTGGTTATCGCCTTGAACAGGAGCTCACTCTGAATATGGTATATTATATAGGCTCTGTAAAAAATTACAACATAGTTTGATAGTTATTCATCGCTGTAAAACAACTTAAATACATATTATACAATTACTCGTATACACAATAGATCTATCAATATTTTAAATAGCCTGTATTTAAGATATTGTATCACTAACGCGTAACAAAATCCGCACTGATGAATAAAGTAAAGTTAAGGTGGTTTTCCTCTTGATGGACGAACGTCCGGACAATTTTTTTTTACACTATAATTGAAACACAAATACAATCAAAGAAATTTTATGATTTCCTCTCAATGCGCGAAGGACTGACTGGAGAAGGAAGGACTGTTATGTAGTCAAAAAAGTTTTACGTTTGAAAATATGTTTACATGCGTTGATATTACTTTTATTAAAAAAATTAAAAATTTTGTTAAGAGTAATAATGGATAATAACATTGTAATATCGAAAAAAAATAAAATAAAGCGCTTTGCTTTTATCTTAAAATATAAATAATTTGTTAGAAACAAAATAATCTTATACTAAAAAACAAAAAACAAAAAACAAAAAAAATACACTTCATATCTTTTTCTTAAAAAATATTTGAAATTCTTTATGTGAATGCGTTCATTCATAAATCGAGATAGCAATGAATATTTATCAAATAATTATATATCTATCCTTTTCTTTTTCTTCGTCCTTCAGCCAAAAGTTAAAAATATTTTAACTAAGAAATTGGATGAAGAAAATGCCCGGAGAGGATTTTTTGTGTATGTGTTGGTAAAATAAATTTTTTTGATTGGTTAAAAAATTTGTCCGGACGTTCGTCCGTCAAGAGGAAAACCACCATTTCTTTCCAAATATCGATATTTACACAATAAAAATACATTTTTTGCGAAACGAAATTCGACTTTTAATTAATAACATAAATATATCACTAATAACAAATCTGATTATCAAAAATAATTTAAAATCGAATTATTCAAAAGATTATTAGTGACATCTTATTTATTATATTTCATTCATAGCTTTGAATTACTTGGAAAGTTGTTGTTACAATGTGACGTACACGGTAAGTAATAATCCAAACCATCTTGGTAGTTAAAACAGAACCTTATCAAAATTCTAAGTAAGCGAAGTATAATATTTATAGGGATTTACGACTTTAAACGAGCTCTAGCGGAATTTAATTTTCATTCACAATTTACTGCTGTTAAAACAATTCAATTTTCATTCACTTTATCAAAAAAACCAATATGCTTTTCTTATTTAAAAAATGCATAAACAAAATATGTAATCAAATATTTAAAACTATTTTGTTTTAATTTTTGTTTTTTATTATTATTTTATTTTGTTTTAAATACATTATTATTTGGTCTGTGTTGTCTTATTATGGTAAAATTTAAAAATTGCATTTAATATAATATAACAATAATATATTTATAAATAAATAAATATATTAATTACACAAAAAAAAAAAAAAATTGTTTATTAATAAATCAACTATATAATTTACTAGATATAATTTTGTATAATATAATAATGTATAAATATATGTAATCATAAATAATTGACACAAATGTTACAAAATGTATTGCTTCAATAATTTAATAATACTTAAAAAATACAAAAAAAAAAATATTTAAATTGAATAAACCAAAAATAAAAAGACAAAACAAAAAATACACATGTTATTATATTATTATAAGAATGGTATTTAAAACAATATAACAAATATAAATAGATTTATTTAAATATTTAATTAAAAATTTTAAATTTATTAATTAATTTAATTTAGTTTTTTTTTTCTGGTTTGTAATTTAAATTTTTTGTTTTTGTTTTTATATTATTTTAATAATTTTTATTCTACCTAATTTTTTTTTTGTTTTTTTTTTTTTGCAATACGTTTTTATTTCCGTTCCCGTTTTCTGTTTTATTTTTTATCCGTGTATTGTTTTACAAATTAAAATTTTTTTTTTTATTTTGAATTTTTTTTATTATTTGGTAATATAATATTTTCAGATTATCAATTAATTTATTCATTGTTCATATTTGTTTTCATTTTTTTTTTTAGCTTTTTCGTATTTATTTTCCTATTTTTGTTTTTTTTTGCATTTGCTTTTTTTTTCTTTATTAACTATTTATTTACAGTGTTAGTGATATTTCTCCCAGTAAATTAACAAGTTTTTTTTTTTATTATCGATTATAATAATAATTGTTATTATAATAATATCTAACATAAAAAATTATTATGATTATCAATAAATAAACATAAATCACTGTTTTTTTATTACAGAGTGGGTGTGTGTGTATGTTTTAATAAACTGGATTAGGAATTTTTGAAAAATTAAATTAAATTTTTTGTATTCACTAAATAAAATTAATAATCAGAGCTGATACACATTACTTTTAGTCTAGTCAAGTTCATTTCTGTTCTTTTTTCGTATTTTAACATTTTAGGTACTATCCTTTTTTGCTGCTTTAGATAATATATAATTTTTTGAGCGAGCTTGGACGTAGCTTATTTTTATTTTTTCCTTTTTACTGCAGTTAATATTGGTAAAAAAAATTTTAAATAACCGTGAATAGTTTATAAATTATTATTATGTATAATAAATTTATTTTTTACTAGTCATAAACTAGGACACGTTTAATTTTATGCTATGGAACTAGGTGTACCCCCGGGTTTGCATTGCTGAACTAGTCAAAATTTAAAAAAAAGTTAATAATATATATTTTGTATAGGGCACTATACTATAAATTTTCAAGTCCATAACATTTTTATTTTTCGAAATATCCTGTGCAACGAGCTGCATGACAGTGGTATCAGAACCAGTCAAAATTTAAAAAAAAGAACGTTAAGCAAGTTTATTTTTGAAAGAGTACCATAGCACAATTTTTCAAGTATGTAAAACCATTATGTTTGTGAATTATTTTTGGCTGATGCTAATGGTAGTAAAAAAGTAACTATCCGAACCAGTAAAAAATTTTGAAAAACAGTAATAAACATGTTCATTTCAGGTTTGTAACAATTTTGTGTTTTGAAATATATTTCATTGGTGGTAGTTTTTGTATGGCAGCTACGCGAGCCAATGAAATTTTTGTAAAGCAACATAGCCTTGAACAACATGACCTTTCTCTCTATTTTAGCAATATACACTAGAATAGTTCATTGAAATCGATACAGTAGTTTTCGAGTCCGTAAATAACAGACGGAGCTAAGACAAGAACAAAGAAAAATGTACTATTTTACATTATTATATGTACCAATTTCCACCACATCTCTGATTTGTATACATTTTTTTATTTTCAAAATTATGCTGCAAATTCGAAAAATATAAAAAATTATTTTTAAATGAGTATTCAAAGATCGCATTGAAAAACTAATGTAACAATTTCGGAGGGCTAATAAGGGAAAACATAAACAGAAACAACTTCACATTGCTTCGAAAATGAACCCAAACAGTTCTTTATTTTTTTCACATCACTCATCTATGTACAAAAATTTAAGTAAATATATTCATAAAAAGAGAAAACGACATTTTTTTACGTTTCATTAAAAAAACTATTTAAAAAAAAAATAAAATATAAAATTTTAAAATATCAAAAACGGAGAAATCACATACAGAAAAAAACAAAAAAAATTGCTTTATTTATTTAAAAATTATTAAAATAAAAATTAAACACAGCTCTCTTGTTGTGTATACATAAGTGGAGTTCTAACAGTGACAATTTCTCTTGAATATTGTCCACTACCACCAGGAGTTGATGCACCAGCTGATGCATTATTATTATTATTAGTATTATTATTATTGTTATTATTACTGTTATTATTGTTATTATTATTATTTATTGTTGTATTTACTAATGCTGTTGGTGGTAATGTTGCTATTGAAACAATACTACCACCACCACTACCACCACCATTGCTATTTGTTTGTGCAATAGCTGCAGGAAGAGTTTTAATTTGATTAAAATTACTACCACTTGTACTTGCTACCATACCAATAGGTGGTGGTGGTGGCGGTTGTGTTGTTGTATAATGACTATGATGATATTGTGGCGGTTGTGGATGTTGTTGTTGTTGTTGTTGTAATTGATGTTGTTGTTGTTGCTGCTGTTGTTGCTGTTGCTGCTGCTGTTGTTGTTGTTGTTGTGATAATTTATTATGTGATATTAATGTATGATGTAAATTACTAGATGTTATATTACTACCATGATGATTAACATGTGGTAACGTATGATGATAACCTGATGTTGCACCTGTTCCAACCATATTATTTGGTGGTATAATTGCATATAAATTTGCTGTTGCTGGTATACTAATTGTACCAACATTACTACCATTATTACCAGTTGTTATTTGATGTGATGGAATTAATATATTACCACCAACACTAACCATATTAACTGGATTATTAATACCAACAATTGGATTTATTGGTGATATACAAGGTGGAAATTGTTGTACTGATGTTGATGAGCATACAGCTGATGCAATTTGATTACCTGTATTTGTTCCAGATGTTTTATAATGATCAATTTGTGCATAAATTGTTGGTTCTTCAAAATAATCATAAGATGGTGGTGGTTTATTACGTGTTAATGTTGCTGTATTATTACCGTTATTACAATTTTGTTGTTGAATTTTAACATTACCAACACCAATAGTACCATCATTTGTTATTGATAATTCAGCATAATGTAATTCATCAGATGTTTGCTATATTAATTTAAATTGATATTATGTAAAAATATTTAGAAATAGAAAAAATATATATCAATCAATAATAAATTTATATAGGGGTGCATGAATGAGGAAAATTTTTTTGATGTGGTAGAAATACAAAAGTTTAAAAAGTCAACAAAATGAAAATTGAAAAATTAATTTATATAACTATAATAATTTTTAAATTTATTTTTTTATATTTTTATTTTGTGTTTTGGTTTTTGTTTTTTTTTTTTTTTTGTTTACCTTATTGGCTTGGTAAGTGACTCGTTCATCAGCAATATTTGTTGAAACTTCCGGTTCACTTGCTTGTGATAAATGACCAGAGGGTGTTTGATTTGCTGATTTTAGTTTGTATTCAGCATCAACTGAAAAATATAGTTTTTTTTAGTTTTTATATTTTTTTTTTTATTAATAGAAAATATTTTGAATTAATTTTTTTGTTTTTAAATAAATAAAATACAAGGTGTATAACACTATATATAGCGAATATTATAGGTACCGAAAATTGTTCAAAAAATTATTTGAATTGAATTGATTTTTTTTTTTGTTTTATTTTGTATGAGACAGCTTTGAGCACTTTTAAATAAATATTAAAATATTAAATTGTAGAAAATATAACGGGAATATTGTTTTTTTTTATTAATATTATTAAATTTTAGTCACGTTATTCATTGCAATATTAGTTTGAACTCTTTAAATTGAAATTTTCTGTTGTTTGGTAGATTTTATTAGCTTAACAAACAATTTTTATTAACATTTTCTTATATTAGCTTGTCTTTGAATATTTTGGAATATTTCGACATAAGTGTACAGTTATTTCTTTATTAATATCTAGAAAAATATGTTATATAAAACTATACTTCACAGGATCATTTCTGTAGTAAGTCTTCACTACTTGTATAATATACGAAAAAACATATTAAACTATGATGAAGTCTTGATTGTCTTATCTAGAGCGTGAGGTATGAATTATATCAATAACGTAAGGTTTTGTGGATATTTTTCGTCGATGATCGCGTTTTTGTATGATAAGACAAATTCGGAGTAATTTAATTAAAACTAATTAATTATAAATAAATATTATATTATATATTAGATATATTTTGTCAATAAGTGTATGGATTAATATTCAAATGGTTTGTTTTAGTTTTCAACTCTTTCACACCATAATTTCAGTAATTCACACATGAATTTGGTTATATCATGTATTCGATAATAAAACAATATTTTTACTCATATAATATTTATTCGTCAACTATTTTAAGCTGCCACCTACAACCAAAAGTATTTTTGTAGATCAGCAAAACATTTAAGAAATAAACAGAATCAATTTTAAATTTTATTCTATAGTCAAATTTAATTATCAACATTTTGTAGTTAGGATTTTGCTACTACCCCGAACTATGTAATCAAATTCAAATCTCTCTTTTTAAAAACTTTATTCTTAAGACATTTTAAATAGTTGCCCTATAAGTTCTCTAAAAAGCTAAAATTTCAAATATGTGTCTTGTCAGTTCTCTTGCTAGAGTTCAAGAAAAAATTTCAATTAAATCCTGCATAAATTAGTTCCGCTCGTGGTGAAAATATTAATTATGAATAATTATTATGAAAAATGGATTGTACTAAAATTATAATATGAATTTTTTGAAGTTAAGTAAATTTACTAAATTCTAATACGATGTTTACAGATTTTTTTCTATAGAACTAAAAATAATTTTAATTTAGAGATTTTAGTTTCCCTTACTTCATATTAGATCTATTAATCAGATGTTTTGAATTTGAACAGTTTCTGATTATTCAATTTATACTTTGAGCTCTGTCTTATTTATACTTTAATCTTCTCAGGTATCTCTATACTTGAAATATACACCCATATTCTGTTAGACCCATCTTGCGAGATCGCGTGAGAATATCTCTGACGAGATAGTTTTGTATTCTGTTAGACCTTTGACGAGACGAGATAGCCATTTTTTATCTCGTCAAAATTTGTAAGCGATAGAGTATCTCGTCAAAGTATTTTGTGTTTTTTTATCAAAAAATTGAATTAAATAAATAAATTGGATAGATAAAATAGTTAAGTAAAGATTAATAAACAATTTTTCATTATTTTTTTTGCATTATTATTAAAATTGTGTTTTGTTTTGAAAAAAAAAAGCATCTTTACTATTACTGTTTAACTACTATTTATGTACTAAACTAAAAAATATTTAAAACATTTATATTTATTTTTCATTTAAAAAATATTTTAAAAATAATATTAAAACCCCACTAAAACTTTCCAAAAATTTTATAAATCATATTTCGTTTATATACCAACAATTATTTTTGATAGTAAAAAATAATCAGTACTACCAACAAATAAAATGTTCTATCGAGCCGCTTACAGTGTCTAACAGAAAGGCATATTCAGCGAGACGAGACGAGATGAATTTTTTCTTCTCGTCAACGATGGGTCTAAGAGAATATGGGTGATAATTGTACAAATATATTATATTTTAAATTTTACTTACTTTCATTATATGGTACAACATCTGGATTTTTTTCATCATACATTTCTTCGGAATGACTAATTGGTAATGAAATTTTATCTTTTATTTGTAAATTGGCTGGACGTGAAAATTTTTGATTTTGATTTTGATATTTTTGTTGATGTTTATGTGTACGTAATTTTAATGCAGCTATTGTACCAATTCCAATGCATATAATAGCAACTAATATACCAACAAATATACCAATTGATAAAATTGGTGTTAATTGAAATTCATCCTTTGATCCTTTAAATGAAGTTAAGGCTACTGTAAATAAATACAAAGAAGAATAATAAAAACAATAAAAATTTATTAAAAATAAAGAAGTAAAGAATTTGTTATGTAAAAAAGAAATATATTATAATAAATATATAATAATAATCTATAATAATCTACTTATATTTAAATGTATGAGTATATCTAAATATAAAAAATATAATTTATTAAATTGAGAGTAAAAATTTAAATTGAATTGTTTATTTAAAGAAGAGTAAAATGATTATTCTGTTAATATTTTAACTGAAATAGCACATATTTTTTTAACCTGAGAAAATCTATAGTACCGACTATTGTCTATATCTAAATTCAATTTTTTTATTTATTTAATTAATTAAAATATAAGCTTTGTTTTGGTAAGAAAATAATAAATTTTAATAGAGTTAATGTAAAAAGAGGAATATTTACAAAAAAAAAAAAATAAGTCATGATCAAGATGCATATTTCATTTAACACTAATTCCAAAATATCACGTGTCATCGGTTCGATAACACATGAATTGTTGGTATAGATTATCTTATTATTTATTTGTAATACCAGACATTACAAAAATACTATTATTTATTTCGAACTTTAACTAACTTATCAGTTTACTATTAATTCCATCCATATATAACCATCTTTCTAAATCGTTTTTTTATTTTTTATAATTTACTTTTCTTTCTCATTTATTTTTTCTTATTTTGATTTACAATTAGAAAACAAAAGCTTACAATACCAATCTTCATTCTAATATGACTTATGACCAAAACCTTAAAACAATGTTTTAATAATTATTTTAGTTTACGTCTGCTTACGTCTTTATTTTATTATGTTTTTGTTAATTATTAATTCTGATATAATTTTGCTGACTATTTGTATTTTGGAAAATTAGAAAAACCAAAATTTGTTTCAATTTTATTTTTATACATAAAACTTATACTAACCTTAAAATTATACACTATAACTAAACTAAATCTAACCCTACCTAACTTAATCTATACTTTACTCTATGATTAGTTTTTTAAAAACTAATTATTATCTTTTATGAAATGTTCAACCACCTTTTCAGGAATAAATGCATCTTATTTCAATAAATTCGTCTCTATGTTGTTTGGGTTATACTCTATGCACTGGCATGTGGCCTATAGTGATATAATAGGGGGAAATGCTCGTGATTTTGAATATAACCATTCGAATCTAGGTAAATAAAATGTTGGGGCGCTATGAAACCCGTTTTTAAACTTTTATTAATATACTCTTCGTTATCGTATAGTATATTCTGGATATTAATCCATCTCAAACCGTTTTGAGAGATCTGTTAAAGTGATTACGAATTAATTTTATCAGAAAATTATCGAATCTGACTATATTAGCTGTACGGTACAAAAATTTATTAGAGTAAAAATGTTTGTAGCCTCTTTCTAAATCGTATTGTTATGCGATTTTATATACAAAACTATTAATCTAGAAAAAATTTTTCTATAATCTGAATGAAGTGATGTAAACTGTAACTGTGTGGCTTAAAATGACTTAGGATATTTGTAACAACACAAAAAACGAAATTTTAATTAAAACAGAAATAACTATTATTACTTTCAAATAGGTAGTTTTTTTCATATATAATTCCAAGTCTATGGGATGAACACCCTAACTGCTTTTATAAAGAGATTTAGAATACACAATCACATACAATAGCTTTTCTATAGAATATTTATATCAACTAATTTAAATGTGGAAAACTCTAGAGTAGCTACTTCACCTACATAATAGCATAGTTCCATTTTATTTTTAGTGAACCAAAAGTTTCAACTATTTATGATATCAGGACCAGGTCGAAAATCCAGAAAGTATTATTTTACCTTCGTCAGGAATCGAACCTGTGACCTTTCGGTTGAAAGGCAGGTGCTCTACCTACTGCGCCACCCAGCGTGTTAATTAATTGAACTTAAAGCTCAAAAACATTCTGTATAACTTCAAATCATTGTTCTTTAATATTCTAACTTTCCCACTTCCCAGAATTCGGTTTTTCACTATCGTATGGTGATTATTAATAAGTCTAATAGTGAGTAGTATTAATATATTTCAGGATATATTATTGTGTTGTTATTTAATATAATTTTATTAAATTATTTTTAAATGTATAGTTTTTAGGAGCAGCTGATTTGAAGTCACAATAATGCCATCAAATGTAAATAAAATCATAAAGGTAAATAAAAAATTTTTCCGGAAATTTATAATATAAAACTATAAATTAATAAGCTAACCGATATCATAGAACCAATTTGTGGTAATTTCATTAAAATCGTTTTGAATCGTTAAATGCACGTCTTAACTCTATAGATTATTAAATTATTTCAATTGAAGTATATATTTAATTAAATAAAGACATAAAGGTCTCCTAAACTAGGTTTTTGATTTATTGTAAAATTCGTATTCCTTTGTCCTATCAATGCCAACGATACTCGTATACTAGGTAAGTTGATTCGTATACTAGGTAAGTTATAATCAATACGACCAGCTACGATATAACTCGTAATAAAAATATTTTTAGTACCTACTTTAGTATATTGGACATTTCGTCGCGTTTTATCCCATACGCTAATTTTGGGTAAATTGACCTAACGATTAATCTATAGGTTTTGAAGTCTAATCTTTCAGAATTTCTGGTACATTTTGATATATCTTATTTAGTTTCTGAGATAATGAGTATTGATATTGTCCCATATCCACCTATTTTACATGTATGTAACGAAATTTTATCCCATACGCCATAAAATGTAATATTTATCCTATATGCCATGTAAAAAGCAAATTGTCCATGAATTTGGAATGATATAATAGCAAAAAAAAATTTAATATTATTTTGTCCCATACACACAAGAAACTTTAATTATACGGATATGGAACCAAATAATGTTGATTTGAAAATATTTAATCAGTTTTGGAATTTACAAGATGAAGAAGAAGTAAAATTTTATTTCAAATTTGTTAGGCAAATAAATATAAAACGGCGCCGAACTGACTCTGATGTAAGATAAAATTCTTTTATGGTTTATTTACAAGTGGAAGAGCGAACCCATAGAGTTTGTAGAACGTTTTTTCTAAATTCTCAATCGATAACTCAGACCCGAATTTACTAGTGCTTTAAATATTGTTTGGATAAAAACTGTGGTATACCTACACAAACAAAAAAAGGGAAACATGCTAAGAGAGTAACTTCACCAGTGAAATTGAATGAAATACGGGAACATATTCAATCATTTCCTGTTATAGATTCACATTATTGTCGTGCGAATTCGCAAAGAAAATATCTTGAAAGTGAATTAAGTTTACCCAAAATGTAAAACTTATATAAAGAAAAGATTGCTTAACCACTTGAACCACTTAAAATATCAGTGTGTAGGAAAGTATTCAACAGTTAATTCTCATTTTTTTTTTTTAAACCAAAAAAAGATCAATGTATCTACATAAAATGAATAAAGATCCATCTAGAACTCAATTGCTACAATTTGAATTGCATAAAAAAGAAAAAAATATGGCAAAAGTGGAACGAGATGCAGATTGTTCAAATATAGACTAAAATCCTGTATCTTATCATTTGCACAGTGTTTTAGTCTACCTAAAGGAGCAGGATCAATATTTTATTACGAAACTAAACTAAACGAAAACTAAATACATTTGAAAAAAACCTGTTAGATTAAGGCAACTTCACAAATATATGAAATAAAAGTTTATTTTCTTTAAAATAAAAAAAAAATATTTGTTTACTTTAAATTAATTTTAAAATTACTTTGATTATAGATACTGGGGTTGGCTCTTATTGAAAAACTGATATTTTACTTCAAAGAAAAACTTCTGCAATTTATATTTTTTATTACAGAATTACCATTTTAATTGTTCATTATATTTTATTTAATAAATTTTCCCGACCTGTTTCGACTTATTCATTATAAAAAAAAACTATATTAAAAACCCATATAAAATTACCAAAGACCGTTAATATATGAATAATATATCTTTATATATTAACGGTATTTGATATTACTTTATTCCATATCACTTCTTAACCATTATTTTAAAAAAATTACTTCTTACTTATCCAAAAAAAACTTTGTACCATGTCATACATCAAGAACCAATAAGAAAAGCTACGTATGAGGTGGCATAAAGTTAATAATTTACTTCCAATAATTAAAATGACCATAACTTTTTTTAATATGAACTAATTATCTTCAAAATTTAAATTTAAGTGCAAAATTGTTCAATTTAAATTAACAATGTAAAAAATTTAAATATTTATCGGCTGGTTTTTTAGTATTTTTGCCCTAAACATTTAAAATCGATTTACTCAAAATATACTAAATGGCGTATAGGATAAAATAATTCTCATGCGACGATTTGCTAATTTAGTAAAGTTTGGGTGCAATTTAAAAAAGTATGCACATTATAACTCAACACGCTAACAACAATGTAAAGTAAATATGTATCATCTCTCATCATAATGCATTAATATTATTTTCTCACTTCAATTTTACTTCTACCTACATACACCTGCTTCCTTAATAAATTTTAAAAAAATTAATTTATTTTCTCAATTCTCATTCTTTCTCATTTCTCATTCTTTCATATTTAACTGTTTTTTTCATTATCATTGTTGTTGTTATGAAAGGCTTCAGACAAAAACAAAAATTAATACATAATGTTTCCATTTTAACATGGCACTTTGTATTAAGCTTTTTCGTTCATTGTGGTACAAAAAATTAAATGAATAGACGATTTGATAATGTAGAATAATCCCAAAATTATTAATTATATATATAACTAGCAAAGTTACCCGACGTTGTCCGGGTCGACCACAAAATGAATCGAATTTATTTCAATGAAGTTTGATTTATGAATCGAATTGAAAAAAATTGGTTTATCAAAAATATTCTAATATTTTTTTTCACTACGATAAAAAAATATCAACAATACTCCAACTTAAGCTATACTTATATTAAAATTATTTCTTTGTAAACAATATTTTGGTGATCTTTTCTGATGAAGTATAAGCAAATACGCTCCTTGCTGTTGAGGTATTCTTGAAATAAAGAAATTTTCGTTTTTTCCACAATCAATTGGAATTTGTACTTAAATGAAATGAGGATGCCAAGTTCTTATTCTTAATTTAGTACCATAATTTTGGCTTCTTCAAGTTTCGTAGAAGCAATATTGAAGCTACTACTTTTAATTACAATTGATGAGGAACAACTTCATTTTCATCGATAACTGTATCTATCGATTTGTACACATGGACCCCCTGGAACACTCTGCAGTATTTTCTGATTAATAAAACGAATCGTCACATTTTTGTGGCTAATTTACATAGCCATGTCATGTAAAAATTTTATACTGATTCCTAAATTCGAAAATACATTTTCGGGAAAATACATGTTTTTTTATTTTTCATAGAATACCTATGAATAAATTTTCAAGTCTGTAACACAATTTTTTTTTTGAAACATTTCTGATAGAGTATGTAAGTGTAAATTTTCATGCCTGTAACACTATTGGTTTTTATTCCTGAGACATACATGCTAAGAGTTGTACGGCAGCAACCCGAACCAGTCCAAATTTTCGAAATCAGTAACAGTCGAATTTCTTTATTTGTGAAAGAGTATCTAAGTGTAAGTTTTTATGCCTGTAACACAATTGGTTTTTGAAATATTCCTGAAACCTACGTGCTAGGAGTTGTACGGCAGCAACCCGAACCAGCCCAAATTTTCGAAATCGGTAACAGTCGAATTTCTTTATTTGTGAAAGAGTATCTAAGTGTAAGTTTTTATGCCTGTAACACAATTGGTTTTTGAAATATTCCTGAAACGTACGTACTAGGAGTTGTACGGCAGCAACCCGAACCAGTCCAAATTTTCGAAATCGGTAACAGTCGAATTTCTATATTTGTGAAAGAGTATCTAAGTGTAAGTTTTCATGCCTGTAACACAATTGGTTTTTGAAATAGTCCCGGGACGTACGTGCTGGGAGTTGTACGGCAGTAACCTGAACCAGTCCAAATTTTCGAAATCGGTAACAGTCGAATTTCTTTATTTGTGAAAGAGAATCTAAATGTAAATTTTCATATCTGTCACAGACATGGTTTTTAAAATATTCCTGAGTCTTGGTAAGAGTTGTACGGCAACAACCCGAACCTGTCATCTGATGGCTTTGTAAAGTACCGCGTTCTTTGCATACCGGTACCATGAATAACTGTGCAAAATTTCAGAACTCTATCTTTAAAACTGTGGGCGTGTATAGCGAACAAACAAACAAACAAACAAATAAACAAACAAACAAACAAACAAACAAACAAACAAACTTTCCCTTTTATAAGTATAGATTATATATTAGGTAGGTAATCCCCGAGTGTTAATTTGTGTTGGCCTGCTGCACTAGTTTTACGAAAACTACATTAGAAGATCTAAAAAGTAAATATTACTTGATAAAAACATATTTTTTCTCATAATACGAGAGAGAGAGGATTCTAAAATTCAAATATACACCTTTATTCTCTTTATATTATATCCATTTTATAAATAGTTTTAATTGCTTTTGAAAATACGTATTGTTTTATATGATATATTATTGACAAAAAATAATTCTTAAAGAAACTGTATATACTGATAAAAACTACTGATCTGCTGATACTGAGTAGAGCTACTGATCTAATTTCAACAAATTATTTTAAAATAGTTTATTTTGATGAGAGAATGGCAAATGAAAAATAATAAAATACAAATAAATAAACACTAAAAAATATTATTTAATACCTACTTTATAATTTCAGAGTAAAATTTATTCATTTTTTCTTTGAACGCGTAAAAATATACCACACTATAGGGTTAACTCAAATTATTTAATTCTTATTAAATTTTGATACCTAAACTTTTTATTTCGAAACATTTTTAACCTAAATTTTGTTGCAAGAGTCTATACTTTAGTAAGTATAGAATTCTTGAACTAATTTATCTTTTCTTTTAACATTCTTTTTTTCATTATACCAATTTAACTTCAGTACTGAAATTTTTCCAATTAACGTTTTGTTTTTGTTTTGTTTTTGTTAACTTCCGTAAGAGTAAAAATTTGCTATTTTTTTCCTTTAAAATTAAATGTTCAAATATTTAAATATTTACTTGTTGGTGGTCCTTTTATTTTTTTTACTACCTACTTATATTCTATGACAACCCAATGTTGGTTTTTTTTTTCGTTTTTGTTACATTTTTCATAAATGCTACATAAAGGAAAAATATTCAACCTAAACAATATATATATCTAAATAATATATCTTAATATATTTATGTAAAAAAAAAAAAAAAGAAAAAAAAAATATTTGAACTTTTTTTTTCCGTTATACTTTTTATTTGTGTTTTTGTTTTTTTTTTTGTTTTTCTTTGCTTACCTGTTTGTTTTTCAGCTGCCTTTAATGTATAACCTTCAAGTTGTACAGGATCGCTTCGACCGCGCATATTTACCGAATAAACAAATATTTTGAAAAATTTACCGGAATCTAAACCATTTACACCCAAAATAGGATATTTAGATGAAAAATTTGCTTGTAGTATACCAGTTTGTTGATCAAATATTTCCATAAGAAACCATTGTCGGAGCCCACCATCAAATCCTATTAAAAAATATGAATACAAAAAATAAACACAACAAAATGTTATAAAGTTAGAGAATGAGAAAATATTGGAAAAAAATGTATATATATATATTATATATAGATATATTTTTAAATAATTCAAAATAAATATTTTATTATATACAGTTAGTAAAGAAAATTAAATAACTGTAAAAATGTTTTAAAATTTTAAAAAGATGATAAAAAGTACAAAATTAACACAGGATCAGCATCAAATTTTGGAGTAAATAAAAATGTTACCATTACGGGTTTAAGATTCAAATGATTTGAAATTTTTGTTTAGTTTTTATAACTCACAATTCACATATGGATTTATCTTAAATCTATTTAATAAGGGGTATGAATTTAATTAGAATACAGGAACGAGTTGACTACGTAGTTCGACCATGCTTTACCTACTGATGACCTCGAATAGTGTGTTGTAGCTAAGTAGCCCACGTAACATTTTATTGTTATAAAAACATAATTAGTGCTATGGAGACTTCTATTTGACTCTCAATAAGTACTAAAGGTGTTATAATGATGTTTTTATGTGAATATGTGATTAATATTGTAATAAGAATGTTCTTATATCAATTGTTGAACTTATAATAATGGGATTTTCAGCAGTTGTTACAGAAATGTTGTTATAAGTCTTAAAGTGCGTAATCCTATACTGAGAGTCAAAGTATTGTTATTAGAATAGAATTATTGCTAGAATAGCATGTGGTATTATTATTTTACTGTATTCCTATGATGTTACTTATAAAGTTTTTGTAGATTTTGAATAAATATTTTATGACGGGCATTGGAGCAATTAAGAGCAATGGCTTTCACAGGCAAATTTTGTATTTATTAAAAATCATTTACATACAAATATATGTAATTAATATCTATCTCGCTTTCTCATGAAATAAATATAAACTCCATAAAATTATTATTTTAAAATAAAAAATAATACCTTTCTCATTTTCGCACAACATAAAATATTTCAAATGAATTTCATACTAATCCTATAACAATATTACAGCAATTGCTCTAAAGCCTTATAGGATTCTCCATTTTAGTGCTATAACGTATATTTCGCAACAATTGCGGAGTACTCAAATTAACACTAATACTGCTATAAGAGTGTTTATAATAGTGTTATAAGAGTGCGCAAGAGTCTTATAGTAATAAAACTGTTACATGGAAGTGTATATGCTGATGAGCTAAAGTAGTTTTGGTGAACAAAACACTCTTTTCATTTAAATTCAAGTCAAATGGGTATAGTATTTAAAAATTTCTGTTAGATTTGTGGTAAGAGAAGAAATAGAAAATTGCTATTTTTTTCTTTGTGCTAGATTAATAAATGAATGATCGGAGTAGCCGTATTCCGTGATAGTGTAATATTCTTAATTGTGACCATTTAAGGATGAATTCACCAAATACAAAATTCCTAAATTCAAAGTCCATACAACGTGAAATCGTAAAACACAAAATTTTTAAATCCATGTCATTTTCCAACGATAGTTAAACATGTAAACACAGATTTTACCTCTTTAAAACTGGTATGATTTTATTAAAAAATATAAAACAAAAACCAACAAGTATTTTTTAAGTCCGGTTAAAAAAAAAGCCGTAACTCTCCTCCTTTTTCCGTTTTTGAAACATTTCTCTCTTTTCTTCTCTTATAGTTGAGGATTTATAATTCGAGATTTTGTATTTGGCAATTTTGATTTAACGATTTTCCAAAACGTTGAATTTATATAAATTCGGCAATTTTTTTTTTATGTTTTTGACAGTAACTTCGGTAGAATCACCTTTTCGTGCTTAATTAAGTACGGTACTGCAAGTTTATACTACAAAATTAACAAAATTAATGGGCGATCTCAATATTAAAATTTCACAAGCTCACATTTTTCGCTACTAGGACGTTGCTTCAAACAATAGGGTGTTATTTGTGGCTATCCACATCCAACGATACAAATCTATTGATTCACTTTAAAACAACTCTGTATACAAAATACAATATTAAAGACAACATCAATTTCATAAATAGAATTGGAAAAATGTAAAAGAGACTAAAATCAACAAACACAGCTAAACAAAAATACAAAAAAAAATAAAATAAAATAAAATCAAAAAACATAATATACACAGGGAAAAAATTCATTTTTTTTTTCGACAATATTGATTGGAAAAGTTCAAAAAATAAACAAGTTACGATAGCGGCAATAGCAGTATATAGTAAAAGTAACAACCTAACAAACAAACAAACAAAAGCGAGTAAATTCCTTTCTTCTATCATTATTCAGCCGTTTTATTTATGTAAGTATTTTGTGTGCATAAAGAGAGGAGGAATGAGTGATAGGTTGTTGAAATTTTTATTGACAAAAACTTGTCTTCGAATATTGTCTTTTGTATCAACATTGTCATGAATAAACGAATGTAATATACATATATAACTATGTATATAATATAATATATTATATATAATGTAACTTATTTATATTTTATTTTATAGTTTTTGTTTTCTTTGTTTACCTAAAGGTTTACTTCCTGGTCAAGTTAAAATAAAAAATTAGAAGCTAACACCGCTAACAACAGGATATATTAAATATCAACAGATGAAACAACAACAACAATGAAAACAACCAAAATTCAAATCAATCATCATTATCATTATCATCATAAAGGGTGTAAATTGATATATTTTATAAAAATATATCTTATTTTTTTATGTAGCTGTATATAATATTATATACATTGTATGTATATTTGTACATAAAATATATATATTTGGAAATATAATATAATAAAATAATATTGAAAGGAATAAGGAAATAATTTCTCAAGTATGAAATACAATAAATAAAGGTTATTGTTCTCTCTTTAGGTAAAAATAGTGCTTTAGATTTTTAGAATATTATTAAACAATAAAGAAAATAAAAAAAAGTAAAAATAAGAACTAAAATAAAATAAAATTAATAAGAAAAAACGTCAAAATGTCAAAAAATATTTGACAAATTTTCACCTTTTGTTTTATTAAATTTTTGTATTATTGGAAAATATCCATTCTTTTTATTTTTTTATTTTATTTAAAGATTAAAAAAATTATATGTATTGAAATATTAAAGATGATTTTGATTTTTGGTTTAAAAAACTTCAAATTTTCTTATTGAGAATGAATTAAGTAACTGCATATATAGGAAGTTTTTAACACTTCTATAATACACAGTGTTACATTTGTGTATTTTTGAATTTTAAAAATCTGATAAAGTGTTATAATTATTATAAGATAGAAATTTAAAATAAATTAGAAACTACAATAAGCACTCTCAAACGCACAAATCAGATAATCAATCGCATCTTAATTAATATAGTAAAAATCATCCATAATAGTATAAAATAAACGTTACAGAAAAATAAATTCTCTGGCAAACAAGTATAATCGCTAAAGTCGATTTTTGAAATTGTTCACCAGATCAATGCGATAAGTGAAATTTTGATAAACTGATTTAGTTTTTTATATTTTCAAAATTTGAACATGAATAATAACCGAAAAATTTATTTAAGTTCTGCTTCATTTTGTATGTGAAACATTTTATCAGGTTAAGTTAAATTTTGAAATAACCACTAAAATTAAATTAAACGATTACTACATAATACATGCCAGGTTATTTGAAATCATTTGAATTATAATTAATAATATATTAATAACTTATGTAAAAATAAAGATAAAGGCGCTTTTTGAGTCGCTGCAAAAATTATTTTTCATCTAGAGACCTTTTAAAACTCTATAAAGCATATATACGACCCAAGCTCGAGTATAACTCACATTTATGGACAGGTGCACCAAAAACTGCTTTAAATTTTTTGGACAAAGTTAAAACCGCGCCATTCGTCTTATAGGCGACATAAATGTGACCTCATCCCTTATACCACTTGGTCATCGTCGTATTGTTGGAGCACTTACTCTATTTTATAGATATCTGCTTGGTGTTGGCACTTGTTTCGAGGAATTAAAATCACTTCTCCACTCCTCTTCTTAAGCAATTCCATCGCACAACACGAGAAGCATCAAGTGCCCACCCTTTCACAGTGGAAATTCCGAGATGGTTTAAGTCCGGTTATGGAAATTCTTTTATAGTAAGAACATCCCGATTGTGAAATCGCGATCGAAGCATTCCCAATGAGAGAAGAATTTTTTATTTATAACTTACAGAGGTTTAAGACGAATATTAACAACATTGTTCTCTCTTTCCCACAAAACTTTTCTTCATCTTTTTTCTTTCCTTTCCCTAACTATCCTTTTATTTTTCAAATAGTCAACGGTACGCAAGTACTTAAAGGTTCAAAATCTAAGTTTTGGCTATAATATAAAAAAAAAAAGGCGTAAGCATTCGACATTATACAAATTTCAATACGTAGAAAATGATGGTGTACTTATATGATATCAAAAAAGGCTATTAGATTAAATAACACGAGCATAGAAGATCTGAGGTTAAGAGAAGAACAAATATAATTTGTTTTCAATTTTTGCTATGTGAACAGTATCATAAAAACCAGCTGAAGAAGATATAGAAAACAGGTTATACAATATCAGCATTTGGAAGATTTAAACCGGACAGCTAAATATCCAGAGCAACTAAACTTAGAATAGTCTGGTCTTGCATAAAATCAATCTTGACATACGGCAATAAAACTTGCCTAATATGGAACATCCTCAAACAAAAGTTTTAGTAATAAATGTCTCAGGAATATATACGAAAATATTCTGCCCAAACATAACAAACAGGAGGAAAGAAATCAGCAGAAGGAAATGAAGTTGGACGGCCTACAGGAAGCGGTCAAATATCATCGAGCGAATGAGCCTAGAATGGAGTCCACAAGCACCCCGGTCATCCAAAGATTACCTGGCCATAAAACAAAAGAAAGATAAATTAAACAACGTAACGTGCAGACAAGTGAAAGCAGCAGCTACTATCGATCGAGTACGGTAGAAGAGACAGGTAGAAACACTATGCTCCTAAAAGAAATAAGGCAAAAAAAAAATTGATTATAGGTATAGTTATTAAATACAAATAATCTTTGATGGAAATTGACGAAAATGAAAATTTAAATGGTGTTACCAATAATATTCTCATAGAAATGTAATGGAGCAGCTCTTAATTTATAAATTTGACTAATAATCTAATTTATTTTAAAATGTTCGATTGTGTTTATTATTTAGTTAATGCGGTGATATTACAATGAACCTTACCGGTCTAAGTGTGTCGGCGTACTGTCGCCAGCCACTAATACCTACCTAGTTAATGCATTTTTTAATGCAAGACATGTAGACCACTAAAGGTGGATTTTCATTAAGCAATATTTAAAATTTTAAAAATTATATTGGCTCTAAAAAGGCAGATAGCTTATTGAATTTTTTTGTAAGAAAAAAATAGACCGCTGCAAAGAATTCTCTAAAATTCTATTTGGGAAATTTATTTTATACACAAAAAAACAACATGTCAACCGATATGTCACCGATATTTTAAAAATATATTTTGTCAAAAGGATAATATCCCAAATTTTTTGAAAATATTCCCAATTTTTTTTAAAATATCCCCGGTAAATAATATTTTCTGTTCTTGTCGTACGCATTGAGCTCTCATATAAAATAATGTCATTTCAAGTTATTTCCCTTTTTAGAGCCGATCAAATTTTTAAGATTTTAAATATTGGTCAATGAAAATCCAGCTTGAGTAGTTTCATTTTTTACCTTAATTTCTCTAATACATTTTACTTAAAAATAGTGTCTTCAATGTATTGTGACGGAATATTTTTTTCATCTACAACATTTATATTTAGCCAGCATTTAAGCTATAATTAAATTTTGTAATTTTATTTATGAGTCAATGAAAAATGGCAGCAAAAACATTGCAATTGCTAAAATCATACTAAATGTGCTAAATTTAATAAAAAGTATTCAATTTTGAATTTTGCATAACTCGAATATTCAAAACTCTATATCTAGAATTTTCAATTTGAATCCCTTGTTGAAAAGAGACATCCAGCGATTAAAAAATATAACCAAAATATTTCAATTAATTCAATTTGTGTTAAAATTGACTAATTTACTGAGCAAAAGAGCTAAAATTCAGAGTTGGTGAAGTTCTTACTAAAAGCGAAATGCAATTTTTTTGTAGCCATTCATGCTCACAACTAATTTTTTAAATAATAGAATAATAAAAAACCCATATATTAATCGAAACATTCAAATCAGCAAGCTTTTGATTAGTATTCGAATACTCTAGAGCAACTGGGTTACTTTAAAAAAATCTTGACAAATATTTTTTTTTAACTATAAAAAATTATGATTCCAATTTTAATTATATTATGCTTAGAGTATTACGAAAAATATTTGGTACCAGAAGGCTTGGTAATGGTGAGTTTGTGAGAATAAAAACAAAGAAGCAATAAAAGATCTTGTTAAGGTGGAACGTTTGCGCAAATATTATTCCAACAAGTTTATATATAAATTAGCTAATATAAACAGATTCGACAATTTTTTTATCAATCTGATTCGTAGGCATTGATCAATGGGAAATACAGCAAATGGCCTAATATCACATGTATAACGATGAATACATAAAAATTAGCCTACAGAAAGGTTTTGTGTCCACAGAGTCCTTTATTTATCTAGATAAGAATGGTTATATACAAAACCAAAACTATGTCCCAATATTATTTCATTATAATAGACGTGCTACATGTAAAATTATCGATTTTGATCATCGAAATTTAATTCAGGATCCATTAAAATTTGATAAATTCATCCCGCATAGGGATAAAAGATATAAAGTTGATTATTGGTGGTTGGAGGAGGCTCCATTAAATAGATTAGGATAGCTTAACTATATAAAGTAGTCTTAAGTTTAGATTAGGATAAGTTAAGTTTTATTTTAGTTTATAAAATTTTTTTTGTGAGAATTAATTTGGGTTTTAGTAAACGTTTCCCAAAAATAAATAGTTAGTAAAGACTAATACATAAGTTAAGTGGTATTATTCATAAGAAAAATATTAAATGTGCCTACAAATATGAACGAAAATTAATAAGAAATTCATTTAAAATTAAGTTAGTTTTTTAATTAAGTTTTTGTAAATAATTTTTTTGCGGTTGTAAATTTTATGTTAAAAAATAAATAAAAAACAAAAAAACAATTTAACGTTTGCGCTTAGTCTATTTAATAAAATTGGACAAAAATAGAGCATATCCGAAAATATTTTCATTCGATAGCGTATCACAAATAACAAATCAATGTGGCCTGATAACATATATAGATCAAGACCTTGGGAATACAAAATTGCAATGCAGTTGCACAATGTTCGCAAATTTAGAAGAATATGGTGAAGAAGGTATCATGAGCTGTACTGCTATAAGATATACTTAGATTATAATTTTAAGTGATAACTGTTTCAAAAATATCAATACAACCAAGACTATTATAGGCTTATTCAAACATCTCTATGTCTGCCTCTCTGTATATCGCTAGTCTTTGATATCCTTCAATACTCGATAAATTTGGAAAAAAATTTATTAAGTTGGATACCTCTTCTTGAGAAATAAATTCATGTCTTATATAAAACAAATGCATTTTGTCAACTAAAAACATATAAACTACACACATTGGACAGTGATTTGCAATGCATGTGAGAACGTTTTTTATTTCTACTCATTAAAAAGTTATTAAAATTTGCAAGATCCAAAAAAAAATTTGTTTAACTAAATGAGCTCAGTTAAAAACTGGTCTACAAATGATTATTTTTGAAAAAAATGTCACTAAATTAACACTCTATTCTATTGTCCTTGCATCATATAAGGAAGACTGACACCAATACACATTATTAAAATAACCTCACTAATATTTTTCATTCTCTGAGAGAGTTCCTGCGTCCATTGAAAAATCATATTTATTTATAAACACATCATCATCATCATCAGGTTTAAAAGCAAAATTCCTTTAAAAAAAAATACTTTAATTTTATTATATTGACCGATTAACATTGAAAAAAAAAATTATAGCATTAAATGAAAAAAAAAAAAAACCAAAAAAGCGATTTTGAACAATATTTTGCTTTTTTATTCTAACAAAAAAAAAAAAAATAAACTTATTCAAAACTTTCGACGACTTTCATTCAAACTTCCTCTGTTTTTTTGTATTGTTATATTTTTTTTTTGTTTTTCTCTCTCTCGTTTTCAACTTCATTTTTTAAGTGGTTCTGATACCATATTTTTTCATAAAACTTTCCATATTCCATTCAAATTTCAATTTATTGTTTCAAAGTAAAAAATAAAAAAAAAAAAAAGGATTTTTTTTTCTCCAACAAATAAAATTTACAACTAAAACAAAAAAAAAAAAAAATGTATTTGGCAAAAAGTATGCAAAAAAAAATAATGACTGAAAATTTATTCCATAATGGCAAAGTTACTAAACTCGAAATAAATTTTTTTTTTTATCCTACGAATACAAAGAAACTAGAGAAAGGAGGACAACAACAATTAAACCTATTGCACAAAATATAACTTTAGTGAAAATTTTATTTTTCCAACACGTGCATTACCATCATAGTAAATAAAAATATCGAAGTAATAAAATGTTATAAAAAGAAAGGAATTAACTTTTAGTTACCTAGGTATATACATTTCAGTTATTTACCACTAATTAGAGAGAGCTACATTCACTACAGTCATTTGGAGAGATTTATTATTATTGTGGGTGTATCCTACTCAGTATAATCTAATCTTTACTATTTAGTTCTTCTTTAAGAAGAGAGGTGGCCGTGAGCGATACTAATATCAACATTAATTACCTTGTATATTGCAATCAGGCTCGTATATTGAATGATTTGAGTAAAAATAATATCCAAATTTTGTGCTAGTAAATCAAATGGAGATTATTATGGTTTTTAAGAAATATATTTTCTGTCAAATTTAGTTTAAATTAATTTTATCAGTATGGAAGGGTAGTGTATTTAAACTATTGTAATTCTAGAGTGGCATTAAAAATTTATAATGTTTTCATTCGTAATTTTAAAAATTATAAAAATTTATAAGCAAAATTAATTCAACTTCTGATTATATTGCCTTTAAGTTTAAAATATGTACTGACAAATTTTAGAGCCTAAGTCCTACTTTAATTGTTACCTATTGTAATTTCAGCCGAAAATAATACGAAATAAAATGTTCGGAAAAATAAAATTAATATACTGGCCTGCTAATACAGGCTGCTTGTATACAAGCCAGTACTGCAGTATATTAAATATACAAGGCAATACTTGATACAAATACAGTAGATATAGTCACATTGTAATTTCAGTCAAAAATAATGCGAAATGTAACGTTCGGAAAAAAAAAATAATATACTAGCCTGCTAATACAGGCTGCTTGTATACAAGCCAATACCAGTATATTAAATATACAAGGCAATGCTTGATACAATTACAGTAATGATAGTCACATTGTAATTTCAGCCGAAAATAATGCGAAATGTAATGTTCGGAAAAAAAAATTAATATACTGGCCTGTTAATACAGGCTGCTTGTATACAAGCCAGTACCAGTTTATTAAATGTATAAGGCAATCCTTGATACAATTACAGTCGAGATAGTGAAATACTATGTGAAAAATTTGAAGAAATTGAACGGTAGCGTTGTAACCAAAATATATTCAACTTATGCCAAACGATACCCAATACTTGTCAAATGATTAGGAAATTACAAAAAAATAATTAATGTATTTCAAAACTTATACTTAACGAAACAGTTAAAGATTTTTGAAGGTCAATTATACTTAACAGATAATCTCACCAGTTAATCATACCAGTTAATCATACCGAACTATATTGTTTACTTTGAATTACTGGGACATCGAAATAGTTCTTGCTCGACTGATTTAATAAAATTGTATATAAAGATCCAAATACTAAGACTTAGACCAGGACAATGTTATCAAGACAATACCGCCCAGACCAATAACCAAACAATTAATAAGCATACAGGCAAAAAATATTCTGAAATTAACTGTTTTAGCAGTTTTTCTATAGTTCCTTTAGTCTTTTTGTTGAACTATTGATTTTATGTTTTGTCGTTATTTGATCTGGAGCATAGCATTGATCGTATATCTTGAACTTTAACATTTTCACAAAGCAGATTTTTATTTGACAGTTCCTAATTTATTCTGCCCAGTGTCATTTGCGAAATCGTAGAAAAGAATTAACGAATTTAATTTTATAAGAGATTTACGTATACAAGCTATCGTTTACCAACAACATCGTACAACATCGTATAACATCGTTTTTCTGCATTTCGTTTACGAAGTTGTTTAAAAGAAGAATTTTATTTTTAATAAGACATTTGCATTTAAGCTTGTAACGACGTTATATTACATTTTCTTCAGTGCTTCTACATCAATTACATATAAAAATTACGTCTTCTCTTGTACTTAACCTTCTAAAAATTTGTCAGTATTCAAAACTTAGTCAACGATTATTATTAATATATAATATAAAAATGACATTTGAAAAAACGTCGAATTAAGTTCTAAATCCGGATCCGGATAGCTACAGGCGAATATTATAAAATAATTAGTAGAAGCGCCGAAGTGCGACATAACGATGTAGCAAGCTCGAACGCAAATCTCTTCGAATTAAATTCGTCTCTTCTATTCGTTTCCTTGTAACACTATATTTGGGTATTATTATTCGAAATTCTCTGTTAGAACACTACTGCACAATATTGTGCTTAAAAACGAATTCCAAAAAACAATAAAAAAAAAAAAATAACAAACAATAGAATTTTATTGTCAAACTAAAAATTTTTTTTTAAAAAATATTTTTTTTAGTATAAAAACAAAAAAAAAATACTTTTTAAACTTCACCTGTACAAGCGGATTACAAAAATATTATAAAAAAAAAATTACGAAAACAGAAACAACAAAATTGAAACAAAAAACCGAAACATTAAAATGAAAGCTTCACATTTGATGTACTTCCGCCAGGTATATATGAATAACCGGAATTGTTAAAATGTTGCAAAATCTTGAAATGAAAATGGCGTTTCTCATGTCTTCTGTTATTTTTAGATATATATATATATATTTTTTTTTGTTGAATTATTGTAAATTTTAACAACGCTAAAAAAAACAATTTACCAACAACAACAAAAACATATTTTTTACAGTTATTTTTTTTTTTTGTTATGAATATTTGATAGCTTATTTGTTTTTGTAATATACCGTTACCTAAACTAATATAAAGTTTTTAAATTAGTATTTTCATATTGTGTAGTAAGAGAAAGAGAGATAGTAATATAAATAGTTAATAATAAGCAAATTGTAAACCAGAAATAGTTTCTAAAAAAAAAAAAATAAAAGATTACGTACACAAATTTTTAATTGTTGCATGCTTTTTAAAATTTATTTTTTCTGTTTTTTTTTCATATATCCTTTATTCAAAAGGATGTTAAATGATAATGCAGAAATGTTTTAAAATGGTATAAAATTCAAAAAAGAAAGATAGCTAATATTTTTATTTTAATAATGGAAAAATGATTGTCCAGTATGGCATATATTTGTTAGTAGCTACATATATATTTTTTAATTATTATCTCAATGGTTATTAGTTAGGTCGAGTTTTATCGATTAATAAGGTTAATTTTTTTAATAAAGAGATGAAATCAACTTATATGAAAGGATGAAATAAACTTAGGGTTAATAACTGAAACTGTATATCAAATATTGTTATAATTTGACTTATTAAATTTACACAAAGCTTATTACTTTAATATTAAATATGACGGCCCAAATGTATAACAATTCATTCTTCACTTCTCTTCGACATATATTTGCAGCAGTTTTTTTTTTTATTTTATGGATACTCCGTAGTAGTATTTCAGCAGAAATAAAAGTACTGCTTCTTTCTCTTCTAAAAAAAATCCAGACCCCCTACAACTATAAAAATACTAATATAACAGATTTCAGGAAATTCGTTCATTGTTCGAACCTTCAAAAATGTAAAATAATATTCCCTCTGATGTGTTTCCATACAATTTACAAAAATGTAAGGAAAATTGTAACATCTTTATTCTTTATGTTGAAGACATTTATTTAAATCATTAAAATTTTTTTTCTCAAATAACTATTAAATCAAATATTTATAGAGAAAATATTAGATACTGCAGATAATCAGCATCAAATAATTAAACCTAGATAAACAGCTATTAGCAAAATTTACATATTCCAATTAGTATACCCACTATATTGACTTATTTGCAATTAGGGAAGCGCTTTAAAACCCTTAATCACATTCATACAACCAAAACAAAAGTCACCATCTTCACGGATAGTCATGCCGCTATCAAAGCTTTGGTGGCGGACACTATCTGTTCTACGCTGGTGGTACAATGCCGAAACGAAATTTTAAACTTAGATAACCGGTTCTCGATCTCTCTACTATTGGCTCCTGGTCACAATAACATAGATGGAAATGAGAGAGCCGATGAACTGGCAAGGCAAGGTTCCAATCTCGACAGGCCCCTTTAGGAAGACATTCTCTTTTCAGTGAGAGTCGTCAAGGAGCGCATCCATTCATACATTCCGGCCAGAGCGAATGAAAGGTGGCATAGAATACCTGGGCGACCTCAAGGAAAACATAGCCCGTGTATAATAACAATAAAACCAAACAACTCCTAACCAGGTCCCGTACTGATATAGCAAAACTAGTAGCCATCAGTACGGGTCATTGGCCAATAGGAAGCCACGCTGGCATGCTAGGTATTCCTTTCAATCCCCACTGCCGCAGTTGCAAGGATGAGAATGAAACAGAAACTCTTCAACACTTCTTTTGCAACTGCCTAGCATTAGCTAGAGTCAGAATCCGGACTTTAGGTGAAGCTTTCCCCAGCAATATAGGTTTTATCGCGGAAAGTAAAATAGGAGATCAACCTTCTCAATCTCACAGAGTGCCTCTAGTACTCAGCCCCTGGAGAGAGTGAAGATGAGAGAATGACCACCTATAACAACCGACAACACGAAATATGTCACTCGAGTCGTGGTATCAAAAAGGCACAATTAAGTGTTAGTTGGTTTTCCAGAAGTAATTGGAATGTCTACTTCTACTTACCTACCTACATTGACTTATAATATGGATTTATGGTTATGGTCCACTTAACAAGCATTTGTAGATCGAAGATAGACAACAGGTGTATATTTTGCTTAGAAGAAGATAGATCCTCCTCTTATATTCTATTTGCTTGCGACGCAATAGCTCTGAAAATATTTCGACGTATACAAATCGTCTGATTCTCAAATTAACATCAAAAGAATAATAGCGTTCATCAAGAACGTCGACCCATAAATCAAAGACAATAATCGAGGATGTACAATAGATCTTAATAGGTTGCGTTTACATAGAACTTGCTATCAAAATAAAAAAAGCATCAAAATGGCTGAACATGTGATGACATGAAATCTTAATTACATGTCTTGATCACATAAACAAAACAATATTATATACAAATGTTATATAAATTATTTAATAGCACTGAGCATTCAGAAAATTAAATAATGAAAGTATTAAATATTTTATTTTTCAGTGCTAAATGTAGCACAACCAAATTTTTTTACTATAATATTAAATCATAATATACGATTTTTACGTACATTAAATGTACGATAAATTACGCGTGCGATAAATTTATATAATAAACTGTAATATTTATAAACGACGCTTAAAACGTAAGTTACAAAACAACTGGTCACAATTTTAAGTCATTTGTATTTCTACGCCTCTTACAGTCGACTCTCTTAAATCGGATTGTTTTGTATTTTTTTATTATTTATTTAAGTCCTTCTATCGATTCTATTGTATTTTATTGACTTATTCAGCCAATAATTATAAATTTCTGAAGTTGTGTGGGAGAGACCGAACAATGCTGTAATATTCGTCTTAAGCTTCTACAAATTATAAACAAAAAATCCTTCTCTCATTGGGAGTGCTTCGATTGGAACGCAATTCCATATTCGAGATGTTCTAACTACAAAATAATTTCCACAACCAGACTTAAAGCATCTGGGAATTTCTACTGTGAAACGGTGAGAAATTGAAGCCTCTCGTGTTATGGCATCGAATTGCTTAAGAGGAGAAAGAAGTGATTTTGGTTCCGCTGAACTAATGCTAACACCAAGTAGATATCTATAGAATACAGTAGGTACTCTTAAAGTATAACCAATGATCAATTTAAGTCGCCTATAAGACGAATGGTGGAGTTTTGAACTTTGTTCAAAAAATTTAAAACAGTTTTTGGCGCTCCTGCCATAAATATTATACAACTTAGGTCGTATATAACAAAATACAGATATTTAAGAAATCTGGAGATGAAAAATTCAAGCGACTAAAAAGCAGCAAACATTTGGTGACGCTTTTCGAAATATCGATCATTCCAGTGCATATTTTGATTCACTCACATTCCGAGGATGTTCAGGTCTTTCATTATCTTCATTTTGAAACCGAATTGTTGCGAATGCTTATAAGAGATTATTAGTAACAAGACGTAGCTTTTAGTTTTTACAGTATTAAGCTCAACTCTATTTGCTTTACTCCAGTTGAAAATTTTAGTTAGATCGTGATTGAGCACACCCGGTCATCATTGTTCTTTTACAGTTGATACTGTGAAAGCATTATTCTTTTTTAGTAAATTATATGTGCTACTAAAATTCTATCGTCAGCAAAGCTTTGGATTGAATTGAAAGTTATTTTAAGAAGTATTTGAATGAAAATGAGAATAGAGCCTTGTCAAACACCAACATTGATTTGAAGTTGGTCAGAAAACGAACTGTTAACTGAAGTTTTGATATATCAATTGAAAATAAATTTTCAATACATTTTGAAAGGGTTGAATCATGGCCTAATTACCCGGTTAACATTTTGCTATGTGATCTGAATATCAGCCTCGATCAAAAGCCTTAGATATATCCAAAGCTACAACAGAAGATTTATCAAAAAATAAATTGTTTTTATTATTATATATTATTTATCTTTTATTTATTTTGTTTATTCAGAACAATTTTAGAATAAATTTCGCTAAATTAGATTATGTCTGCCGTTGAATGACATTAGGTGATTCAATGATAGACCACTAGGTCAAAAAGGTTCCGTATGACTGTATTTATGATTAATTATCGATTACTAATGCTTATAAAAAAAAAAGAACAATATTTTAATACTCATGCATATAACAAACCTACCGCAGACCAAAACAAACAAATTATCACATTACAACTTTTGTTTTTATTTTTGATAAATTACAAAACAAAAATATTATGAATAGAAATATCACTTTTTATTTTTAAGTACTGAGCATCAAATTACTATCTCGTGCCAGTACATTTTTGTTGTTGCAAACTTTTTTTAGTGAATCATTTGTTTTGGGTTTATTATACATATGAATATCACTGACCCTAAAAAAGAAAGCAATAATAATTTATGTTACGTAGTTTTAGGAATTTAGAAAATTTCTTAAAATTAATAATTGTAATATTAGGAATACATACATGTAAAGTGATTTTAATTATTTTTATATAGAGTTTAAATGTATTCCATAAAAAGTAATGTTAAAGAAATTTGGTCATCATCACAACCTAAAACAAATATCTTGTTTTAATTTATTTAACATATTATTGTACAGCTAGGCCTTCATGGCCAGATATTGTTAAGTATAATACATTAAATTTTCTCAGAGCGGCCTAACTGCCTATAAAAGCGCCAAATTCTTGCCTTACTTGACACACAAGGATTCCTTCACACTGGACAATAGGTTGACCAAGAACAAAAGGTGTGAATGATAAACTTAAACTTTATAAACGAATAAAATATAACAATTTATAATATCACTAAATATGTCCATAGTTCACTTTACGATTCTCTTCATCATGGTATTTCTATATCTCCTCAATACCAAAATGGCAAAAAATACAATGTTATAACCATTTTTACATGCTACTCAGTCTACTGCAATTTGTTACTTTTCAACAATAATTCTATTTCCTGTCTCTCTCCTTTATACAATTATTATTCATTTATTACTATGAAATTGAAACGTTTTGAACTTTGAACAAACTGAAATATAAATGTAGGTTCATTTCCGGGTAATTAGTATTTCTATCGCCAATTATAACTCTCGTGAAAAACATAAAAAAAGTAAATGAATAGAAATAAAAAAAAAAAAAAAATGAAAACAAATTTTATTTTAAACGTCATGTTAAATTCTAAAATTTATTTTTTTTTTCCTAAAATTAATACGCATTGTTTAGTTTTGAATCGAGTTAATTTAACAAACGCATTTATACATTTTCCATTATATCCTTGAAATATCAATGTTTATTATTTTTTGCTTTGATTTTTTTTTTTTTTTTTTTTTTTATTATTCACACAAAAGGTCCTAACTTTACTAATATAAAATGCATTTTTAATGCAGTCAAATCAAAAACTACTTAGTGAATTTTAAAACAAATAAAACCAGCAGTTGTGGTTTTATTTGTTCAAAAAAAAAAAAAAAAAACAATAGTTTCCATCTAAGGACTTAGAGATATTGTGTAGAGGAAAGTGGTGATGAACGAAGTATATAATATGTATATCTACATTATACTCCTTTATAATATTGGTTTAAAATTGTATTTCGATTATTTTTTATTGAATTGAAAATTGTATACCGCATCTAAGACGGAAATAATAGAGAATAAATTAAAGAATTACACACATATATACATAGATGAAAACTTATATAATAATATGTATATTATAATGTTACATGTTCATGAAAATGGACATGAACAATAAAAAGGAATTGTGTAACATGATAATATAGAGAATTCTTATATATATATATTGTAAGTATATTAATAATATATATATATATATATATATATACATAATAATATATAGAAAATGAAAAAATATTTTACCTTCAATGCAATAAACTTCTAATGAATCCGATGTTTGGTTAGCTACAGTACAATTTAACGGTTGATCTGGTTTTCCGGCTGCAATCAAATGAAATACGCAAGGTTCTTTTTGTTGACCAACGACATTATCCGCCCAACACATTATAGTGCCAAAATCCATTTCCTGTAATAAGTAAGAAAGAAAAAATATATAAATTAAATTCATATAACATAGTATTATAAGTATAATATACATATATATATGTTTAAATGTATATATATATAATAAGAATTATAAATGTAAAATTGTATTAAAAAGCTTTAAAAGGATTGGTTATATTTTACTAGGCTATATTATTTTACAAATTGGTTTAATTTCATTATTCTTTATTTTAACTGAACATAAGTGTAGGTATATGAGATGTGAAGAATAATAGATTAAAATACATTTCTATAGTATATTTTCTCTTCCATAATAATATTGGTTTATTGGTTACTAAATGATTTAAAGAATTTTATAGGTTATCCTAAAGGATAAAATCAAATTTAATATATTAAATCAAATTAGTTAACTTGTATTATTTCTTCCATTTTTTTCTTCTTTAACCTTCATTTCTGAACATATTCACATTCAATTAAAATGATATGTCAGTGTTTCGTATAATATATAAGTATGTTACAGCTTAATTAAGTGAACCGGAGTGAGATTACATTTGATTTTACAATTTAAAAGGCAATATGAATAAAAAATAAAATAAAAATAAAATATATAGAAAGTGTGGCGACTTAGTGGTGCCAATAATAAACATAAACGATTTGCCTGTCAAATTGTGTACAGTTTTATGAAAAACAATATTTATTACCCTTCTTCAAGCAAGACTATAATCTTTCATATAATGTTGTTAAATAAATACTCGAAATATTTTTAGTGTAAAATTGCAGTACCGTACTTAATTAAGCACGAAAAGGTGATTCTACCTAAGCTACTGTCGAGTTAAGAGTGTAAAAAAAAAAAAAAAATTAATTCGTCTGCTTGAAGTAGAGACAATGTTGCTTCGTTCAACTCACAGTTAGTTACAAGTAACATTTATGTATAGAAACAACATTTTCATATTTAAACACCAATTTTATGATAGCCCACCAATCTTATGTATATCAAATTAGTTTTTATTATATTTACTGAAGAAAATTGGTTAACCCGGAATTTATTTACCATTAGGCATATTGCAAATGTTTAATTTTACTGCTGAATCTACCGAAGGTATTAACTATGGTACTGAAATCAAAAATTTCAAAATCCCAAATTAAAAAAATAAAAATTAAAAATCAAAATGACATGGTCTGAAATTTGTAAAAACATTACGATACCGTCTTTGAAACACTTATGTGGATGTTGATATATAAAATAAAAAATATTTTTTCTGTTTTGGAAATGCACAATCGTGCTTAATACTAAAATTAAGAAATTTTAATTTCAACAAGGAATAATTACAACAGTTTCGAGGCGAAAACGGCAAACTTCATCCATTTTATGTGCATGGAAAATATTCTCTTCCTGCCTCTTCGAATGACTAGAAACAAACTTTAACGGCCAATGAAAATTTTATATAAATCATAGCAAAAAAATTTTTGTTGTACAATTTACAAATTGTTTACTTTAGACAAAAATTATAAATGTCAAAATACTTTACACACTGGGGGGCGCAGTAGGTAGAGCGTCTGCCTTTCAATCGAAAGGTCCCAGATTCGATTCCCGACGAAGCAAAAAAAAAAAATGCTTTATGGATTTTTCGACCTGGTCCATTACCCTTTGTCATTGTGATACCGATTGCAGTATTTAATTAAAGCACGTAAAGGTGATTCTACCTAAGTTACTGTAAGAGTGTAAAAATAATAAAAAAAAAAAAATTAAACAAAATGACGTTACAGAATAAGATAAAGTAAATAAAAGTAAATTGTAAACGTAAACTACTGTGATTACGGTGGTAATGTTACTATAGGTCTACGTTGTAACTGTATTTGTTAACAGATAAAAAGTGTTTACGATTTATAACCTTATAGCTACAATGTAAGTTTACCGGATTCCATTATGATGCAATTTTATATTGTATTTAGACTAACATTACTAAATTTTATTTTTATGTGTAGCTGCTGCTAGATGCAACAAGCAAGGTATCTTCTTTTTCCGGATATTAACCAAGTATATTCAATTCTTTTTTGCCTGAATTTTCTTTGGTTTGAAGCTTTATTATTACAAAATGAATAGATATTATAATGTAATTTAACCCTTTCACCAATCTTTAAGAAAACCTTGCAAAAACAATATTTTTTTACAAAAGTAGAACTATAAGGGGCTTACTAAACTCCTGAAAAAAATTTTTGATCTAGATTCAATTTTGGACCGGTTTTGAAAATGTTCGTTGGAACGAACAAAAGTACTCACAGGAAACAAAAATTTGCTAAAAATTACAAAAATTAGGAACAAAGCAAATATGTATTTTGCACTTCTGGCAATACATTAACGCTTTTTTGGGGTCTGGTAGTAATATTGATGGTCGGCCCTATTTTGGTATTGAAATTGGCTTACTAAACAGTTTGAGTTCTTCTGCCAATTTAATTCGAAAATCTATGACATTCATAGAATTCATGTTTGCAAGTTTGCAATCATTTTTATACTCGATGTAACTGTTACTTACACCTAAATCAATTGCATGAAAGATCATGCGTAGAGTTCATTTTTTGAATTTTATATGAATTCTATAGAAATTCAACATTTGATCTAAGCGATCGAACCCGCCCATAGTTTCGTTGTATATTTTTACCGATTCCGGACGTCTTACAGTAACATAGCTTCTTGTATTTTTTCCCATCGTTGCACATTATCTAAATTGCCAGTACTAACAAAGTTGGAGGCTACATGTACTTCTTTATTGTCATACCATTTGGTAAGAACAATATTTTTTTCTAAATTTACAACTTCTTCACAGATTCCACGCCCCATTTTTCTGAATGTTTTTGAATCAGAAGACGGTGGATTATTGAACCTATTCAGTCCAGCGGTACAAATTGCACTAATTTTTTTCTGTGACAGAGTTTCCAACAATTGATAAGTTGTAAAATAGTTATCGAATGTTAGAAAGTCTTCTAATGGGATGACTTCTCTATTCTTCCAATCAAATGTAGTATGACTGATGCACCGCGTCCATATTTTTTTGGTGAAGCGTCAGATATCTCAGTTAATTGGCCTTGATAATAATTGAAATTAGTATAGCCAATTTTTAAAATGACCGTTAAATTGTTCGTTGTAGCGAACAAAAATGTGGAAAATTTTTACCACTGAAAACTTTTGTTCGTTGAGGCGAACATTACTTTTAAAACTAATTTTTAATCAATAACGATTACAAAATTTGTACAAAATTTAATTAAAAATGGAAAAATAACACATTCTTTACATTTTTAATCTAGTTACAAAAATAATCTAGTTTTATACATAAATATTGGAAAAATATTAAAATAATCAACTCAACTTACCAGCCATCATGTCACCTCTTCAACCCCATCTGTCACTTTAAACAATTTCCCACACATTAAATTCTCAAAATCATTTTTCTAAGACAAAAGCAAGTTGTAATATTTAACAGAATCTTAAAATCTACTTTGAATAAAATAAAAGCTCTTAAATAAGATTTTAGAGCATAAAACAGAATTTGTTCGTCCAGGCGAACAAGGTGGGGTAAAAGGTTTTAATTATAAATATTTAAATATTAATTTTTCAGTATTATAATATTAAAATTACTTATATTAATTTTTTGAGTTTTCAATTATTTTTCTTTCGATAAATTTCTTGTATTATTGATTAGCATTATTATTATTTTACTTTTTGGTTTGTGTTGTTGGTTCTAATTTAAGATTTTGAAATTTTACAATAGTAAATTTATATGATTTTGCATAAACAACATTTCCTTCTTAGAATATACTAAGTACGTCGGGAAGAAATTCGGAATTTTCGATTTGGGATTTTAAATTATAATCTTTAATTATCGTACTTTATGTTGTTACGATGTCTTCCAATAACAGTCATCATATAAATAATTTCAATTTCCATCCGATATTCTACTGACATAAGTTATCTCGTTAAATTACTATACATTTATCGCAACTGTTGCAGATTACATAATCAATATTATAATTTTTATTATTACATACCTATATATAATTTTTCAATACAAAATTCATACAATAAAAAATATAATAACATCAAAAAATATACAATATGTCCTCCAAATATCCTTGAACCTTTTTTCATAATAATAATGAATCGTTTCGGAATATCTTGCCGCATTTTCAATTTCATTAGAACTGAAAATATATGAGTATAATGACAACAATACATAGCTAACAAAATGTATTAGTACGTATTGAGAAGAAATTCTTACATGAACAAAATAAATCAAAAGGATGAAGGACCTAACAAAAAAGAAAATCTAAAATCGAGAAAAATTGAAAAACAATTTGAAAAATAATTCTCAATTAAGATAGGTGAAATTGGAAAATCAATATCATTTTTAGATATTACAAAAAAAAAAAAAAATGTTCATGGGTCGCATACATTTGAAAAGCAAATAATATTTTTGGGTATTTTAAGGACACTTTCATCAATGCTTTTGAGATAATAATTTTTGTTAATGTTACAATTAAAATGGAAAACATATGTTGCCTTAAAAAATTAACTTAATATTGATTTTCTGCAAATTAGCCAGATGAAAAATTTAAGTGTAATTTTATAAAAAAAAAAAATGTGGTATTCAGAAAATATGCGGTAATGGAAGAGAAAGAAATTTTTTAAGAGTTAGTAAATTTTATTTTGTTAAATGAGTTGAATATTACATATAAATAGAAACAGTTTGGAATATTATTTGGAAATATTAGTCCTACAATCTATAATTATAATTGACAAGCATTTAAGGACCTGCGCAGTAGACATCTTTTCATTTTATCTTTTTAATCATATGGTTGTATTATTCACCAAATACATTAAGAAATAGGTAGAAACGAAACAAGAAATGAGAAGTAAGGTATTTATGTTTTTTAACGAAAACATACTAATTTCAAAGCTTTTGAGTGAACATGAGTATTTTCTGCTTTATAATGAGAAGTCTATATCAGCCATGCAAATCACTGTTCTTTTAAAAACGTTAAATTTGGCTTTAACTTGAATTATAATTACTCAACAGGGGCCCCTAGTATTATTTAATATACAATTAGGTTAAGATGTACTGCCAAATCAATTACATAATATTTCGTAAAAAGTGCACCTTTAAGTTATTCTCTTTGAAAATATTTTCACTTCCGGATAAAAGTCGCTCTATTTAATTTGTATTATTTTAAAATTTCATAACGTTCACAAAAACTGCAATTTGCAAATTATCGGTCGACATATTCGTATATACTTAAAAATATAAAAATTATATTGTACTTTTTTGATTCTATTACTATTCAACTTTCTGACATAGTTGTGTTATGCAATCGTTATGTAAAAATAATTCAAAAATTCAATTCGCATGGCAGATATTTTTAAAATAAAATTTTAATAAAATCAACATACACTAGAATTCGTCTGTTCGTCGAAATTCGAGGTAGCTTGATAAAAAATCGTATTCAATATTTCATGATGAATTGTTTTCCTTCATTTAAATTTATCGTGTACACTATATAATTTATATTTTCATTAATTCATCTTAAACAACAACCTCATACATATAATAATTTATTTAAGATTTAAAACGGTAATTTAATAAATTAAAATTTTTGTATGTTAAAATGACTTATACATCATAGGGCAAAATTTTAAATTTTAAATTTCTACAAAATTTAAGAAATGATTTGATTCGCTACGTCTCTTTTCAAATATCTATTATTAAAAGAATAATAATGAAAATCTTTTTGTTGCCCTACTTTTTCCAACTAACAAATTAAATACAATGATTTGTGAAGCTTCAAAAATCACGCATAGTTTCACCAAAAAATTACAAATTTATATATTGAGTGTACTCCGTTGTATTCTAAATATACGTTAGGCATGTTGGTAAATCAATTGTAGGTAACAAATAAAAACGCAGTAGAAGATGTGATTCGAAAACAAAAATGACACTGAATTGAATACAAAGTAAGGAAGAAAATAGATTATATAGCAAAACCAAGTAATTAAGTTGAAACTTTAACAAAATCGTTATTTACAACATTTTTGGCAAACAGGTGTTACAGAGTAGAAAATAATCGGAGAAGTAGCTGCCATACCACTCCTAGCACTTATAAATAATATATTAAAACCTAATAATCTTGCAGACATGAAAATTTAGGTACTATATCAAAAATAAACAAACATGTTTTTTACTGTTTCTTAAAAGTTGACCTGGTTCGAATAGCTACCATACAACTAACCAAGAATATTTTTATATTTACTAAAGAGTGAAGAGAGCTTAGTGGGTTTTAGGAGTTGTATGCAAACTATCCGAATCAGTAAAATTTTTTTAAAACGGCATTAGAAAAAGACATTTTTGTCTTTCATTGACAAAAGACATTTTTGTCAATGTTGGTCATTTGTAAAAAGATATTTTTGTTTATTTTTACCCATTTTTAGGTCTGTAATGCCTTTGATTTTTGAAATATGTTTTGAAGAGTACTGGGAGTTATATGGCAGCCATCCAAACCAGCATAGCAAAACAAAGTAAAGTCACCAGATAAATAAATGTATAGAAGATAAATAAAGAACAAAAGTAAGACTGTTTTACACGCTGGGTGGCGCAGTAAATAGACCGTCTGTTTTTCAACCGAAAGATCCCAGGTTTGATTCACGACAAAGGCAAAATAATGCATTGTGGATTTTCGACCTGGTCCAGTACCCTGTATCATTGGGATAAAATACATGATAAATAATTGAGAGTTTTGGTTATCACTAAAAATAAAATGTAAAAATAAACTCTAGACAATAGATATAGTTTTCCACATATAAATTAGTAGATATAAGCATAAAGATGCTATAGAAAAGCTATCGTATTTGATTGTGTATTCCAAAGCTCTGTATAAATGTAGTTAGACTTGGAATTATATAAAAAAAAAATACAAAAAAAGGGCGGATAAACATTAAAAAAAACTGTTTTTGGAAAGGGGGCTGCAACGCGAACCGGGTACAGCTATAAAATAAAATATTATAATCGTGGATTGCATAAGTTGAAACAAATTTGTTTCTTCCCTATGTCGCAATGAGGTTTAAAGGATCTCATGTAATACAAAAAAATTAAACAAATATAATTTATAATTGATTTTTAATTATCCCGTTAGCTGTTTAGTTGTTATTCAAACTGACGTTTGTATATTCAAGCATCCAAAACATCACCAATTTTCAATTAAAAAAAGTTGCATAAATAAATCGCTTCAATTTTATTTCAAACAAAATATTCAACAACTCTTTAAAAATATTAGAAAAATTATTTATAGCGCTTGAGACAGTTTGTCCTTACGGAATATAAATTCTACTTACTTTATTTATAAAATAAAATTTAATTAAGAAATAAAATCATCATACAAGTCTTTGAGTTGAAGCTATTTAAAATTCATCAGCTGAGAATATCGAGAGGGATAGCAAACATTCATGGAAAACTATAATCTTAAAATATATTAGACACCATTTTAAATCTTATTAGGACATGGAGTAGCCACAAACTATTTATAACATATTTTATTTATTTTCATTTTCACATCTGTAACACCATTTAAATCAAGCTTTCCACGAATGATTCCTATATCTTTTTCGATCTTCTCAATCGATGTTTTTCGTAAAGCTTCAACTGAAAGACATGTGTAATGATTTTATTTTTTAATTAACTTTTATTTTATTTAGGTACTTCTTCTATTTTTACCAGTGCATATTATTTCCCAATAACAATATAATAAGTTGAAATCAATTCAATATGAATTCTAATTTAATAAACTAATAAGTGAAAATCCTTGAAGATAAATTGGTAAATGAAAATGAGAAAATTTTCTTATTGTAAGTAGAAAACTATAGACGTACCTAATTTGATTTAAGTATTTGTAATGATCTGCCAAGAAGAACAATAATAATAATCAAAATATTTTCTAACACTGAATAAAGCCATATTTCTATTGAAAAACATACACATTAACTTCTATATTATGTTCACATATTATAATTCTTTATTAAATCCAACTTTTTAACTTTATTTTTTCTATCTTGTTTCTACACCATAATAGTAAAATATAGTAGGTAAGATTCTATACTATTCATTATAATAGTCAACTCTTAACACCACAACACTAGTTTTATATAATCTGGTAAATGAAAAAATCCATATTTTGAAGCAAAACATAAAAGTCATGATTGTTAAAGGATTGAAAAAATATTTTCAATCTTCATATTGAATTCAATTGATAACAAAAGTCAATTACAAATTCTGAAATAGATATTGTAAAAGCACTTCAAGTCTTTTGTAATTATTATTATTAAAATTATTGTATAGGCGTTACAAACATGATTTTCGGATCGTATTTGTATTTATAATCGTGCCTATGTGGTGTAAAATATCAAATGGTTTTGAGGTACAATTGTGAATATATTCACTTCTAATAGTTATAATTTTATAATAGTATTAAAGTAACTGATGTTTAAATACTTTAGTAAAGAAAATCTTCGAATCCAGACCTCGTCTGGGTAGAACAAACCTTTGTTGGAGAGATGAAATATCGGTAGACATGAAACAATTCAATTGGAGAGTAGCCGCTCGTGACCGATAAACATGGAGAACGTTGATGAGTCAGGACCAGAATTTGCATGGTCTCTTGGCCACCCAAGTAAGTAATTAAGTATGTAACTAGTATAATTCATATAAATACAAAATAAGTTAAGCATCAAAACTAACGTAATTATAGCGAATTATGGAACTAAAGAAAATCTGGCTCTTCTGAAGGAGATGTTGTATGGACGTAGGACCTAATGAATATATCCGACGGATAACTGGAATCGCTAGCTTTCAAAAGTAAATATATCTTTATTGGCGCATCTTATCATTTAAGGACGAAAAGGACATTTGAAAGTATCCTTGTTATTTTGATGATTTTGTATAAAAACCTCTATATCTATTGATTTATTAAATAGTAAAAAATTAGACCTTTCAAACAGTATATAAATATTGGGGAGATTTTATGGTGAAATCTTGAGATATTTTGTTTTTCAAGAAAGAAAATAAAGATTGTTTTTTTTCCAAAATTTTCTACCTCGAACTACAATTTCTCCATAACGGCAGCACCAAGCATCAACAAATGAATTTTAAAATACGCTCCATACATACCGTTTGCTTTTTAGAATATATAACTGAATATATATATATATATATATATATATATATATATCTATTTAATGGATCAACAGATATAACGGTTTTTATACAAAATTATCAAAACAACAACGATACTTTCAAATGTCCTTTTCGTCCTTAAAGGATAAGATGCGCCACTAAAATATATATATTTTTGGAAAGCTAGCAATTCCAAGTATCCTTCGGATATGATCATTAGGTCCTACATCGATAAAACATCTCCCCCAGTGTCCCCGAAAATCTTTACTAAATAAGATAGTAAAAAATTATTCATTCTATCAAATTGGACAAAGCATCAAGGACCTACGAAAAACTGATCAATATAAAAATGAAAAAACGAACGAAACGAAAATGAAAATCTGAAACTTGTAATATAAAATTTAAAATTATCCTCCATTTTAGTTTTTTGCTAGAATAGTCAATATCAATGTCATTTCCATCCCTATGTCACTATTGTAGTGTAAAATTTAATTAATTAAGCACGAAAAGGTGATTGTACTTACTGTCAAGAGTGTAACTATTGTAACTCCGTGAAATCGTAAATGTTCGCCAACATATTGATGTATGATCTTAAATGTCAAAATAAAAATTGTTACATTGCCTCATGATTTGTAACTAATTTTACAGTGTATTCGCGAGTTATTTTCACGACACGGGTTGTTAACTTATGTATACGAAAATTTGTTGATACACAGTATAGTTTGGTCAGTATAGTTTGGTCACAATATAGTCACAGTATAGTTTGGTCACAATATAGTCACAGGATAGTTTGGTCACAATATAGGTATCCACAAGAGTATAATATTTTGACATTTGATTTGACGTTTATTTCAGAAATAATGTGCTTAGAGTGATCGGAATTGTAAGCAAGTACATTGTGTCGCCAACACAATATTGTCAGTTCAGAAAATTTGACATATCGTATTTTGTATGTACATTGTATCGGTTGAAATTTTTTGGATACATTACCGATGTCACCGACTGCAACAATTAATTTTATGTGAATATTCCAAATAAACATATTTTTCATCTTAAATGATTTTATAAAAAAAAAGCACCGTAGCGTCACGTTTTGTTCATCCCACAGCGCCAGCGCCAGTTTTGTTTACCAAAAATTTCTTAATTCATCTTAAGTTCAGAAATTATCATATTGTACTGTTCATTATTACCATTCACACATGATAGATATATATAGGTAATTAAAAGTAACTACCAAAGTTAGCACACTTAGATTAAAGAGGTCAATTTTGATACCACATAAACAATATGTGATACGAACTATTCGTCAATGGAAAAATATCGGATTATGTGTTTTCAAACTACTTGTCAATGGCAAAATGTTAAATAATGTAGTATCAAAATTGAATCCTACTTGTCAAGCCAATTTAAGTTTTTACAAAGCGATGGTGGCAATTGATTTTGATATTTTCAAAAGCCGAGTGAGTCAGGAATAGTCTGATAGAAAGATATTTCAAGCAGGGCCAGTGTAGAGAAGACAGGATTATTTTATTCTCTTCTTCATCTTTTTATCTTCTCAAAAATCATTTAAGTAGTACCCAACCCTTCAGAATTTACTTAAAATGTATTTGTGCATGGTACTCGAAATAAAATATAACTGTATTCGGCTATTAATTTACAATCCTTGAGTTCTCAATTCAATTTTTGTAAATTGCATGCTAGACGAACGGTTCATATATAAAACACCTCTCAACCTTAAAAAATATTCATTTATAAATAATTTCGGAGGTCTATAAGTATTAATAGCCCGCAATATCATATCAAATCATGGTTGAACTTTATAATTATTATTATATTGTACATGGAGTCAGTTATGTATATATACATGGCATAGCGTATACGTAACATTTCAAATGCGTGCAGAAAAACTTTATCCATTCAATTCAATCCATGTTATTTTGAATCCAATTTTCATTTTGGTAGAGATATGAACCTAAAAACAAAAAAAAAAAAAAACAAAACAAAAAAAAAAAAAATGGGAATAAATTGAATTACACATAAGGGTTTATGTAGAATACAAAAAACAAAAAAAAAACAAAAAAAAAATCATTAGAAAGATTTTGAATTCATAAAATTCAACCCAACAACAATTTTTTTCTATTTTAGTGTGTGTTTTCCCGATCCCAAAATTCATTTAATAGTTTTATAGTAACAAATTTATTGTCGAACTAAACAAAAACCAAAAGGATTAAGGATGTTTTCTAATTGAAAATCGTTAATTATATGAATGGTATATATGTACATATTATATATATAGTTTGTGGTGTTTAATGTTAGATTCCAATAAAACTGCCAGCTACTATTATTTATCTTATAAATTTAATTTCACAATCACATACTGAGAAATGAGAAAAAAATAAAATAATGAAAAAAGATAGATAGAAGATAGATTTAGAGTCGGAAATCGGATAAAAAAAAAAGAATAAAAAAAAGAGTAGAAAAAAAAACGGATATTAAAATAAAGATAATGAATTTTATTTTTGTTATTGATTGTTTCGATTGAGATTTTAATCAAAATATAAGAAATTTAAAGGGTATTTTGTTATTTTTTAAATAAAATTCAAATATTTTTTCGTAGTCGAATATTGAATTTTTGAAGATATTTTCAGAAATTTAATAAAATTGTTTTAGTTTTTATGAGAATTTATTTGTATGGTTTTGATCATAATTATGATGTCCTTGTAATAAGTTCTTTAATAAAATACATTAAATGGTCTTAAAATTTTGCTATTTTTTAAATGAAATCGATATGTATTTGAAGTGTGTATTTGTCGGCATTGAAAAGTTGAAAAAACAGTACCACAGAATTAACACACAATCATACAACACACAGTCCTACAATACACAATTGTAGCGGCCTATTTTTATGTAGTATTCACTTATGACGGTTGTATATACCACATCTCATAATCATTGATCTAAATAAAAATTATGTACATACTTATTAAATTTATTTAATAACTAATAAACTAATGTGATAAGTTTTTATGGCTATTGGTATATTATATGCTACGTCTATCAACCAAAATATGCTAGGTCCGATTTCCGACAAAGGCAAAACAAAATGTTTTAGAGGTTTTTCGACCTACGCCACAAAATCCTTTGTCATTGGGATAAAAAAAATTATAAAAAGTAGTTAAGACAATTAATTATCACTAGGGATGATCAAAAAATAAATTTTACAATCACTAATACTACTGTTTTTAACTGTATTAATTATTGGTAGGTACTTTCAAATCATAGTAAAACATCACATTAATTTTGGCAAGATATTTGTGCTCTCATATGATTTACAATTAGAGGTGAAAAAGAGTGACTTTCTAGCAAATAATATTAAATATTGTTACTTGTGATTGCTTAAATTACGGGAAAAATTCGTGATGATAGTGTAATTTAAATTATTTGAAGAATAACTAATCTTAGTGACTAACATCGATATCAATGTATCTTGTTTTATCTGATACATTCAAATATATTTATACAATCTGTACCAATTAAATGTGTGCATACATTATCGCTTCTGTATTGCTTCAATTTATTATTATTATAGCGATTTATAAACGCTGTAATAGTATTGTAGTTAAACATTTATTTTGGCATTTAATAACTAATAAACTTAATAAATAATTTATGTATTTATACATTTTTTTAAATGTGAAATATTAAAATTTCCATGTCATTTTATTAGTAATAAAAAGAACAAGTTCGATTTATTAATTAATATTGATACATTGACATTTTATGCCACCATTGTATCTATAAATATTATTATTCTTTGTGTTAGCAAACAAACACATTTTCTAATAAGTTATTAAATCAATCAAAATGAAAATAGGAGTTGTATAAGTAGTCTAACACTATAAATACCTACTGATGAGTTCTAATAGTGTTATGTGGAACGAAACAATTTCCTAAGAATGTTTTGTTTAATAAACTATTCTGATAAGTTTTTTATGGGTATTCGTATATTATATGCTAGATTGCCTTCCTATCAACCTGTATTGAAATTTAGTATTTTAAACCTGTATTGAAATTAAAAATTTTAAAATACAAAGTATAGCAATCACTTTGAGTTTTGATAGTGAACAAATTAAAAATAATATATGATTTTGCTAGAATGTTCATCCCACATACTTGGAATTATATAAAGAAAAATATATGCAGTTATATAAGCTGTATTCGTTCGCCGCAGACAAGTTTTTTTCAATAAGAATAAAATTAACAGAAGTATACTGATGCCGTTCGAAATACATTACGTGTTGTTTATGTCACGACCAACGGTATTCAATAGTGAATATTTTTTTCTGTTCCCTGATAGCTATTTCCAATCAATTTTAAACAAAATATAATTTTTTGTAAATTACTACCTTAGAACAATGTCCGTCAAATGGTAAGTATTCACACTTTAAAGTTTATTAAAATTCCTACTAACATAAAATGATGAACAAATTAGGAGGTGGTTAATTTTCAGAAAATTTAAATATTTTGGCTTCTCTTTTAGTCTACTAAGAATTTTTTTTTTTAAGGCGAACGCGATGACCATAAAAGGTATCTTAAACTGGTTTAAATTTAGTGTGATAACTGTCAAAAATATCTGTATCTCACAGACTGTCATGCAACAATTAGAAAACTCAAATTGATAACTCCAAGACTGTAATAAGCTCCCGCATTCATTTCAAAGAGATTCGATTCAACATTTGTCCATATTGATCGTTGATAAGTCATAGTGACATTACAAAAAGTGCAAAGCATATGAATTTGCTAGAACTGCAAAAAAAAGTCAAAGAACATTACAGGACGGAGCAATCTAGGAACATTTTTAATTACTTGTAACTTATACTACAAACACTGTTAATAATAAATACACAACCTACTATAAAACTAGATATCAGTACAAAGGAGAAGTTGTAGGCAAAAATCCCAGAAGTCTAAGTAATTGATTAAAGTCTGAAAAGAAGAAGACGAAACCATTCTACATCTTGTTTGCACTTGTCCCGTTATGGTTTAAAAAAAACTCATCTAGGAAAAACCCTACTGTCTAGATAGATTGAGCCCAATTTTTTATTTACAATCACATATCACTTTTTTCTTGATAATATTATCTTCCTGTTTATCAATTTACCTTAACAGATCTGACAAATGTCAATGCTGACAACTTTATTATTTATTTATTTATTTATTTCAAAAACAATGTCTAAAGAGTTATTCAATTACAGACTCTATATAATTTTACATTTAGGTTTTTAATATAACAATATGATAATTAAAATTATAAAAATATATTTACAAAGAATATATAATGAAAAATTAAAATTATAAAACTATGAAAATAAAAAATAAAAATTTAAAAATGAATGTAACAGGCATAATGAAAAAATTGCAAAACATTTACGGAAATTAAAATTTGTTTAGTGAAAGAATAAAAAATGAAAAGCGAAGAAGAAAAAATTTTGATAATAATGGCTGTCTTAAGTCTATTCTATAAATTTAGAAAAAAAAAACTTATTACTGAGAAATTAAATATTGATGATTACTTTAGCTAATTATAAATGGTTCTATTTATTTTTTTTTAAATTTATTGAATTTTCTTGTTTTAATTGTATATCTAGTTTATTATACAATTTGGTACCAGTGTATAGAGTTGTGGAAAACCGAAATTGTAAATCTCTTATTTTGTTCAGATGGAAAAAATGTTTACTTCCGGTGTTGTCACTATGTATATCCTCTGCGTAAGAGTAGACATTGTATGCATATTATCATTAACAATATCATGTATTTGCATAATTAGTTTCATTTCAGTAAAGTCCCTGACTTTTAGAACCTTATTATCTTTGTGTATAAAATCTGTTCTTTCTCTCCATTTATAATTATATAAATTTTTTATAACTTGGTTTTGTATTACTTGAATATTTTCAATGTAATTTTTTGAATTAGTACCCCTTAGTTTAACACCGTAACTAAGATGACTATTAAATAAAGCATAATAAATAGAGTGTTTGATTGCACTGTGTAAGAGTTTAAAATGTTAATAAAATATTCCTGCAGTTGATGATAATTGTCCACTTAGTACTTCTATGTGTGCATTCCATTTCAAGCTTCCATCAATCAATATACCAAGATACTTATATTTTCCTACTTTTTCTAACTTATTATTAGAAATGCAGATGTTGATTTCGGGTGTATTACTACCAATTATAATATATTTACTCTTCATGGTATTAGTAGTTAGTTTATGTTTTGGCATCCATTTTTGTAGGTATATTTTTAATCTCCGTATTCATTTTATTTTGTAATAATACATAGTTTATATCTTCAAATACTGTGCATATATCATCTGCAAATAAAAATATTTCAGCATTTAAATTAATTTCTTGAAAACTCTCCATATATAGTGAATAAGAGAGGTCCAAGAATGCTTCCTTGTGGTACCCCATAATTTATATCTTCTTCGTTACTTTGATTATCTTTGATTTGTACAAATTCTGTGCGATTGCTCAAGTATGACAAAAACCACTTATAGGCCGATCCTCTGATTCCAAAACTGTATAATTTTTTAAATAGTATATTATGATCAATAGTATCAAATGCTTTTGACAAATCAAGATACATTAATGATACGAGTTTTTTATTTACTTTAAGTTGTTGAACATGTGTGACCATATCAATAATTGTAGTTTTAGTACTTGAATTGGTTCTGAACCCATATTGTCCATCGCTTAATACATTATGTTTCATCAAAAAGGCATGCGCTTGTGGATAAATTACTTTTTCAAAAATTTTGGCCAAAATACGTTCCAGACATATTGGCCTGTAATTATTACACTTTGCAAATGAAATGCACATTGATGGGATTGTATATAAGTACCTAAATTTGTTATTACAACGTCCAATCTTTCTCATTTGGAATATATAACATTTTTCGACTTCAAACGGACAATATTATATGTCAATATTACTTAGAAAAACAACTATCACTTATTCCATACCTTTTTTATCTAGTAATAAATAGAATCAAACCCTTTTTATAGGCCGTTTGTTATAAAAAGGCTTTGGTTCTAAGAACGGTAGATTTTTACGATGATGAACATCCATTAATTAACTTCACTCACGAGTTGGTAATACAATGAATAAAATAAAAATATTTAATATGCCTCTTCGATGTTAAATAAGAAACTGAATATTGGTTTTGTCCAACTAAATAGCACTATTGGATAATTCATTTTTGTTTTTTTGTGGAATGTTCATTTATAAAAAATTAAACAATTTTAAATTAACCTATTTTTTTTTTTTTTTATACCTATATTATTTTATTTGTAATAAAGCCAACTTATTTCTATCTTAAATCATACAAAAAATTAACAAAAAAAATTATTCACATTATCAACTAACTTATTGAAGCCATTACGATTACTCTAAGTTATTACATTACACTTACTATTTTTTACATACGTTTTACCTGACCATCACTTTCTTGAGTTACAATTTTATTATTAATTTTAACAAAGAGTCAGAAAAGGCTAGAAAAAACCGACTTTAATTTTACATATTTTTAATAAAACCTTACAAACTATTTAAAAACTAACTTACAACTAATTTACCTATACTATTACTAAACCAGAACTGTAATGTTTAGTTGAATTTAAAATTTAGTATACAAGTTAAAAAAATATTTTTGTTGCCAATTTTCTTAGTAGCATAACCACCAGAATTTATTAATATTTATAATATGGTTTATGTCTTTTGGTGAGAGGCTCATGTTATATCTCCAAATTGCTAGTAGGGTATTGGGGTTAATATTTGTCTCGAAAGTAATCTGTTTTTAGGTGCTACGTCTAAAAGCGTGATAAATAATAGGGATATTGCTATAATTGGATTGAATATATCTATTGCGATCAAGATAGAGAAATGCTTCTGGGGAATGAAACCTGAGCTTATTGAGTCTTCAATATATTTATTTTCTGGATATGCCGAATGTGAAACTAAGCTATTATCTGTTATATTAGTTGTGAGTTTAATGTTTTCTAATTAATTCCAAAACAAAAACATCAATTCTTTTGCCCGGCTTTAAATTAACCTATGTTACTTTTAATTGATTATTATCATAAAATTTTTACAAACATTTCGGACCCACATACAATATTGCAAATAAATTTTTGTTTTTCTGTTTTTTTGGTTTTTTAAATGAGTCTCGGTTAACTATTTTTACCCGTTTAAAGGACCTTTTATTTCTAGTCGGAACAAGTAATTTATATTCGAAATCAAATTTTTATCATGATAATATCGTCATCGTTCTATGGAAACTCACTAAGTCCATTTTTTGGAAAAATGAGTTTAATATTGTATAAAAATATGGATAGTCTAAAGTTTATTCTATGAAAACTACCGAAGTGCTATCTTTGTTAGTTTAGAAGTTATTGAAAGTTAAAAAGTACATTTTTAAACAATGAAAACTAACTAACTAAACTTAGTGATTTTTATTTACATTTTGTTTAGAAATAAATTTATTATTATTGGACTTGGTGATTTTATTCTAATAATTTTTCATATACATTTCAATTCGCAAGCATTTATATTTTTTTTTTAAATTAGCAATTTTATAGTTTGATGGTAAGGAGGGAATTTTATTAATTTATTTTTTTTTTAAGTTAGATTTTTTAAATTTTGTTCATTTTTCATAAAAAATAAAAAGATAAAAAAAAATTTAGAAAAAATGGTTAGACTCTGTTTTATTGTCTACGAAAAATCTCCAAGTCATAAAACAAGCTTAAAATCAAGATTTAACAAGCTTAAAATCATAAATTATGTTAGTTAATGAGCATAATTTCTGGAATCAATGGTCTTTTATCATTTAATTTGGAAATTTTTCAGAGGGCTTTATATATTAAAAGTTAAATATCTCGAAACTATCAATTTGGACTTAGTTAGTTTCCACAGAACGACGACCATATTATTGTAGATTTTTGGCCTAATTTTTTCAATCTAAATCAAATTTTGTCATTGAATTTCGTGTATCGCGATTAAATTCTAAGTTATAAAATCGAATGAAATTTAATTAGGAAAAGATTTAAATATCAAGTTGAAATCACAAAGTCAAATAAAATTAAATTATACAAAATTCGTAAATTTCAGATGAGAATAGATTTAAGCATCTCAACGAAACCGTACAGTCAAAATCAATCCAAAAAACAAAACGAATTCACATTTTGAATTACAATCAGCAGCATTCTACTTTCATTTGTAATCCACAATTTTCTCAACTAAATCCTTTCTTTTTTCCTATTTTAGTTTTTGTTTCAAATAGCCAAACAATTCCTTGTCTTCTACAAATCACACAATTTTTAAAATTATTTTAATTAAAACAAAAAGTCTACTACAACTGCATTCAGATTATAGCAAAAGAATATTCAAAATTTTAATAATCACTATCTTTCATACTGATAGAAATGATCTTATTTATAGCATAAATCTCATTTCGTGATATTATTACAAACTATATAAAATAATCATTCAGTAAGCATTGTAATCAAAACTTGGGGCATTTTGTATAGCAGAAAATAATAATGAAAATTTCCGAAATGATTTGTAAACTACTATGCTACTACATTTTTATATCAAAATGACATTAATATAGTATATGTGTAGATGTATTTGTGTAAGGATAGAAAAACGTTTAAAATTTTGTTGTATTACAGAATATTGAAGTAGGCTCGATCCTACTAAAACCTACAATCAACAGTATTGTTATACAAAAAATTCATTTCTTTTAATCTTATCGACATTTTCTTTTCATTTGGCTTGCATTTTTTGTTTTTTGTTGTTTTTGTTTTTCATAATGTCATATGAAATAGTCATTATGGATGAAAGTTCAATTAGCTGGTATTATTTTTCAAAAATGATTGATGTCACATCTGGTAACAATAAGAGAGATGATAGAAACTTTAACATCATATTGAAATGAAATTGGCAATTAACCCTCCAGATCAAGTAAATGAAATCAAAATTAAGTAAATAAGATTTTTGGGGAATCAAAAACAAAAATTTTTACAATCAAATAGAAATTTCAATTTTTATTAATGATACGGATACTTGCCTTCAATATGGAAATAATTTTCTGTCTATTTTCGGTTTTTCTTTACATTTTAAATTGGATTTGAAGTTATCTTGAAATGTTATTGAACTTATTCATTTTATTAAATTAGGTTATGTTATACTCTTGGTATTTCAAATTAATTATTTTCTTAAATATTTACAATTATGTTATCATCAGATATGGGTTATTGATAATTGATAGAAAATTTTAAATTAGAGTTATGGAGTAAAAATTGTTTCTATACGATATTTTCAATTAAATTATTAAAATTTAGAATCTCAACACTTTCAATATAAAATTGGATTTAAGTCATTCATTTTGTGTCTCAGCTTATCTCATTTTCAGAACCAGATTATTTTAACTAAACCAAAACTTATCCCAAAGAGAGTGAAAATTGTAAAAATTTAAGAGAGAAAATAAATTGATGTTGAAATAATGAAAACTAATTTGTGCTAACATACCTCAAAAACAGGCAATTGAACAGACAAATTTGAATTTCAAAAAAAGCAGGTGTGAGTTAGAGGATGATTTTTCATTAATTTCTTTTTTTCTTATAAGTTAAGCAAAACATTATAGCTTTCAAACGATACCTTTATACACGAATGCACAGCTTGGACTAATTTGAGGATTATAGTAGTCCTTTTGATCAGTAGGGACATTACTATTGAACCTTTAGGACATTACTATTAAACCTTTAGATTGTAGGTAGATATATTTTTGCATTGAGGAAACACGTTTGTTGGAAAATGGTTCTACGGTGGTACAAACGAATTCCCATAGACAGTTTTGAGCCATCTAGTAATTTGCACTGAGTAGGGGTTGCTTTCGGATTTTTATTTCGTCTCAACAAGTTCCGAAACCTACGAGTGTTATATAAAATAAGGAGAGTGATCCAACAATACAAGGAGATTCAAATAATTATAAGGGAGGATGTCACATTGGGGTTGTCGATATGACGCATGTCACGCTTTAAAATTTTTTCTAGATAATTTAATACGATTCGTGATGTAACGGCCCATAATATGAATTATATTCCAAATTGGGTCGTATGTATTATTTATAGATATTTAGCATGTTCCGGGGGGAAAAATATGTTTTGTAAATTTTTTAGTTAATTTTGAACCACAGAAAAATTTCCGTTATTGGGAAGACTATTTAGTGTGGGTGTTTCAGTGCTGGCAGGCAGAATGTTTAGGAGAAATTTTTACTGTTTTGATAATAATTTAGTAGATCAGATGTGATCATGGTGATTTGAATAATATTTGGTTAATTTTGCAATAATATGACGATGATAGAATAATAGACCTGGTATGTAGCTATGCTTGATAGGAGATATGGTATAGATATAGGGAAATAGAGCTGGGACTATAGTTGTTTGCAAATTTGTGAATTTTTTTTGTTTGAAATTAAAGTCAAAATAAAATTTAATATAATAGTATAAAAATATTGTTGGATAAACTTGCAGTACCGTTAAGAAAATGCTAAGATATTGAGGATATTAAAATAATTTTTATCATTAACAGATAAATCATAAGTATCTATGGATTTTAGGTTATATCGATTCATATTGGTTAAGATTAGATTAGGGATCGCTGGTTACCCGTAAAGTGGTTACCCGTATTAATGTAATTATGTATTTAAGTCCTTTAGGACACTTGATTTAATAATCATGAGGATCATATTGGTTTACTTTGATACATCATAACAAGTGTCTATAATCATGCATTAGTGATGTTTAGTGAATCATCAAGAATAGTGTAGGTTTATCACAAGAACGATTGCTTTTTGCTTATAATTATAAGTTGCCTAAGATAGTGTGAAATAGTATGAAAAGTATTAATTTATATAGCTCAGTTTTTGGTGTAAAATTTTTTGATGTTAGCAATTATTGAAAGCCTAACTTTTTTGTATATAAATTAGTGCATTATTTGTCTAGAACGTAAAATAATTACTATAGAAATCTAACTCTACTAAATTTACCCAGTTAATTTTAATTTCTAAAAATTTATTTAGTTACAATAATATACAAAATTGAAGTACTTTGAAATCCTTCTGTTATTATTAGATCCTTTCAATCACTTTCAATTTAAAATTAGATTAAACATAGTTTCATCTGTTATCAAAAAATTTTTTTTTTGTGCTTTTTCTTCTATTCTATAATAAAAAAAAATTAATTCCAAAAATTTGATTCAACCCACCTTCATAATAAAAATAGTCATCATATATTATAATATATTTTATAACTTTATTATAGGCATTATTGTTCCCTTTAAAGCTGTTTAGATACTAAATCATTTTTCATTAGGAATTATTTAGGATCATCTGTAAACCAGTTTGTATTTTTGCAAACTACATACTACTCAATTTCCATTTATGATTAAATACATTTACAAATTGTGTATATTATATACTATACCATAAAGGTATATATCTATATCTATATATATATATATATATATATATGAATGATATACATATATATATGAAATAGTAACTGTCAAGGACGACGAATTTATCATCACTTTGAAGAATAAAAATAAAATCTACATCAAGGAGACATCAATCATATTTTTATTTTTATGAATGCTTTCAGTATTAAGTCTAATAGGATGTAGAGTAAACCATCATTGTGTACATTTCTATCTACATATTATTATATACTAATATAATATACGTTTGTAAAAAAATATAATATAAAGAAAAAAGTAAAATAAAAATATAGTAAGTTCGCTATTCTTCTCACTATATTAAAGGCCATAAAATCCATATTTTATTGAGATAAATGTATTATGAACTTAATACAGTGTGTTTTGAAAATAACTGATGGTTTTTTCATAATAATTGTTGAGAATAAATTTTTTTTAGCATTCGAGAATGTATTTGGAGACATGAACTAATCTAGTTGTGATTTACTGCTAAATTTTATTAATTTTGAAATTTATACGTAATAAGAAAAATCTAGCTTAAAGCTTAAAATAAAATCTATCTGTGGGTCTAGAAAAATATAATTCTATCTGTTTTTCTCAGAAGCTTTGAACTGACTGATGTTATTTTTACAGTCAGTCAATCTTACGTATAGTTAAAGATGATAAGGGATCAATGAACAATGATAGGTCTTTGATTAGCCTGTTAATATGGTGTTATACTAATTCTGACTATTGCTGTTTTTTTATGAACATATTTAATTTAAGCCAAAACAATGGGTTAACCCTAACTGCTTTCGCAGAATTTAACTAAAAAATTATATAAAGGAAATATAATAGAAGAGTTTTACATTTAAAATACCCAATAATTAATTTCTAATTAAATACTCTGCAAAAGAGTTTGGGCTCATTTGAGCAAAAACTTAAGTAGACAAAAAGAATAAAGAATATGTCTTACCAGCATCATTTTGGGCTTGATTCGATGATAGTTAAATGAAATTACAATGATTTGAAAAAAAAATTATTTCAGTATAGATATTTGAAATGAATTGAATCTAATCAAGTATGAGTTAATAGAGAACTGTATCAAAAAACTTGATCGATTTCTGAAATACAGAGACCTAAATTTGGCACATCAACAACATTGTATGTAGCAACTAAACTTTATAACAACATTGATTATAATCTCAAACTGCTTACTAAATCAATATTGAAAATGGAATTACGTAAACTATACATCAGCAAATATAGTAATAAACCAAAAGTACTACCTGCAGTTATTTCATATTTTTGTTTTTTTTTTAGTTTTCTTTCCAATTTTTGTTTTTAATAAAAAAAATTTTAAGTAATATTAAAATGAATATTATATATTTTATACCTGTGATGTGTAATTTCTAAAATTTTTTATTTTTTTTTTTGTTGTAATGAATTTTTTTTTAATTCTTTTTTCTCTACTTTATGATCTGTTATTATAATTGTTTTTGTTTACTCGATTTTTAATTTTTGATTTTTAATTTGTAATTTTGCATTTGTAATTTCTATTTACTTTTTTTTTGCTGCGCTTATTAATTTTACTTCATTTGTTATTTTTTCTATATTTTATAAACTTTATATTTATGTTAATATAGCCTTATCTTGAGACTTGTCGCTTTAGGCATTTTAAGTTGAATTAAATAAATAAATATTATAAGTTGCAATTATACCACATTAAGGCACGATAGAGTATCAACTTCAATATATCATAGAATGTCATAAAAGCTATCAAAAACTCCAAAACCCGTATTTACTGTTATGAATGTTATTTCTACAACTCCTACAATTTCATTTCGTTAATATTTTATTAATTTTATTATTTTGGGGAGGCCTAATCTGACAGTTATGTGAATGACATAATGTTATAATACAATAATATTAGCTTACACAATACTTACATATTTATGTCTTTTTTTTTAATTAATTTTAATTTAATTTAATTTATGCGACAGTTAATTAATATTTATTTTAATTTTATCAGGTTTTTGGGGTTTTTCTCATTAGCAAAGTATTATTTAATTTTGTTTCCGCACTTGCGTGTTTCCACAATATTTATCAAGATCACTGGCTTTATTTGCAGCAAAATAAAATTTAACAATTACAATATCAAAAATATAATAATTGGTGTTTTCATAAATGTTGCAAACTGATAACAAAATTCCTTCCAGTTGTCGTACTTAACAAACTTTACCTATATTCTACATTTATTTGACAATCCGGCAATCTTTCTGTTCATTTAATATTTAATTTATTTCAAACATTTTTTTTATGTTTTCCACTTTTAAAATCGTTTCTCACGAAAAATCTCGTAGAAATTTACAATTTTAAAAGTGGTGTTGAACATTTGTTTATAGTCAGACTTATTTCGAAATCACTATGTACTATAAACAATAAATTTTTGTAATATATTAAAAACTATGTAGCACTTAAATTTTTAAAATAACAATTTTTTTTTTTTTAATAACGAAACAAAAACTAAAATATTCAAAACAACAAAAAAAAACTACTTCAAAAAATTTTATGCAGACTAAAAATTTATTCTGTCTAGTTGATGCCCAGTAGACTTCTTTTTTAGTATACATTTATGAACAGCATTCAGAAAATCTGACAAGTGTTTTCATTTATTCAGAATATGCCGATTGACTGCAGGTTTGCATGTATGAAAACAACAAATATCTAAAAAAATATTATAGAATGTGATCGATTTATATTGGACGCGTTCAATAGAATACAGCGCTGCAAAAACTGTAAAACTTCAAATTTTCCACTGAACGGTGATTTTATATAAATTGCGCAGTAAAAAAAGTGTATACTATATTGAGCATCGATTTTCGAAAGACGTTCATATTTTTATGTAAAAACTGTTTGTTTACATTAAATTTGTTGTGAGTGGTGAGTGTATTTAAAAAAAAAAAACAATTATAATAATAAAAGAGATAATAACAATAAATAAACCTAAATAAATAATTAAGATGTTTATAAAGTTTTAATGTAATTAAATTTAAAAAATATTTTTTATTAAAAATTTTTATTATAGATAATTATTGCAAGTATATAGACGAATAAATCTAGTAAAGTAATTAGAATAAAATTTTGAAATAAATGTCAATTTGTTCAAATGGAACAAAATAACAATGTCAGTTTAAATTTCGCTGCAAAATATTCAGTACAACAATGTAGCGTTGCTTATTATATTGCTGCTATTTATTGCTATATATTGAGGTCAATGTGCTATTTGCAAAACAACAATCATTAATTTTAAAATTTTAAGTACAAATTTTACTAAAACACAATATTTAACAACATTTATACAAATTTTTAATTATTTTTTTTAATAGTTATGATATTTAGATTACAAATCTTGCAGGTTAAAGGAATACGAAATAGATTTAATTGAAAAATAAAAAATACAAAATAAAACTCATATTTTACACAAATTAAAATATATTTATTTCTATTCCACAATATTCATTTTTGATGTTCACTATAGAAAATTTTTATTTCATTAAATATCAAATAATCGTAATTCGTTACAAAATATTCATATGAGTGAAAATAATTTTCTCTATAGAAATTTTTTTTTCACAGTCATTATCATTCCAATCAATGTTCCCGAAAAATTCTTCTACGAATAGTACACGTTTCATATTGCTTTTGTAACGTATATAAATATGAAAGTATAAAAAACAGTAGATAAATAATTGAAACGATAATTTTTGGACCGAAATAGCTTTGTATGCATCTTTTTTGATGGAAAAAGGATTCATGACCGTGATCATACAGAAGTTGACTCTCATTAATAATCGTTCTTTTTGTTTTTGTAATTTTGTTCTCTTTTTTTTTATTCAAAAGCAATGAATCTTAAAAGATTTCAAGCATTCACACACCATTGAAATAATATCAGGTTATAGTAGAGACTGAGAGTACAAAAGATTATAAATAAGACTATCTATATAATATTATAATAATATTAAGAGTAAACACTTTGATTTAAAAATATTTCAAGGTTAGTTATTTTTAAAATGTAAAATTTTGAAAGTATTTAATTTATTAAAAGAAAATTTGTATGCAAACAACATATTTTGCATTGACGCAATACCAAAAAAAAAAACGGATTAATGACTATGTTTTAAAGTATCTATAAGTAAATAAAAATGACAAAAACACTATATTAGTTAATAATTATCCTTGATTTTAAATCGGGTTCGATATAAAACGAAATCCTATATTATAGGTACATAAGGTAAGCATTTATAATAAAAAATTCCGAAAATTAAAGTAAAGGAGTATGATAATTTGAAAATATGAATTGAAGAATGCCAAACATTCGAATAGATTTAGGACAAAATTAGTACTAAGCGAAAAAAAAAAATGATGAAGGTATTATTATTAAATAAGTATAATAATAATAATGAGACAATTAAAATGTGTCAATTATTAATGATAAAGGTAAATAAAATTGATTTAAAAATTAACGGTAGTATAATTGTAGTCCTTAAATACGATTTCGATAGATATTAGAACTTTACATTGTTAAGTGCTATTTTGTTTAATAAATTATAAGTAGTACTATTGACTTTTCGATCCACGTTGCTGTCCCAAAGATGCCTTATAATAAAAATACATAATTTAAAATAATGTTTTAAAGACATAAATTTAGGTGCCTATTATGTATTTCGATCGATTTTAATCGAATTGTTCATCGTTATCGTTAGAGTTATTCGATTGTAATCGTTAGTACCATTATGTATTTCGATGAAAATTTGATAGAAAGTGTTTAAAAATGCTGCCATTGTTAAATTTAAATCTACGATGAAAATGACATATGTTTGATTCTTTGACTGTCAAATTCAAATTATTATACGAAAAAAACACAAAACAAAGGTGTTATATTTGAAATTTTTAAGTTGAAAATAAATTGGAAGTGTTTAAATAAAATAGAAATTATAAAATTATAAGATTTTATAAAAAAAATTATTTCAGTAGAGTTAAATTCTTCAATTTCTGATAGTGCTGAAAAACGGTATCAAATTGCAGAATAGAACAAGCGATCATATTATATTCGGGATTATTCTAATCCACTGGATTTGGAATTATTTATATTATTAAAACTTTATTTTATTAACAGTTTGGATCAAAATTTCCTGTTAAACAACATTACCTTTATGGATTTATTAGAAAAATTAGGGCAAATATTGAAATAGCTTATAATAAGTAACACTTCAATTCCAAATAATTAAATTGGATAGTGTATTGAGATTTTGTGTGGTTTGTACCAAGAAAATGATTTGCAACGTGTGCAGGAAATGATTTTCATGTCGGACTAGCACAGCTAACTTTTTCAGTTGTGCTTAAGGAAGTTATATATATATTTCCAGTTTATACTCGTCTAAAATGTATACAATTCCATTACGCACAAGAGGAAAAAATCAAACAAGCATTATTTTTATGATTAAGCTAGAATTGCTGAAATAATTTATTTACACTAACTTTCATATTGCAGTTTATTTGTAACTGGCCTTTTATTCCTATTAAAAGGAAGAATAAAGTAAAATATTTTTTCGAAATCTTCCTATGAAGAATAAACTAAAATACCTACTTCCATTTCAACAATTAAATTTATTTTTATTCCAAGAAATATCATAAATATAAAACAAAACACCAACTGTCCACGTGTTACTCTTTTATTTTATCCGTTCAATTCAAAATTAAAATAATTTGTACAAAATCTCTCTTTCGATGTCTCTTTCGTGGTAAAATTTTACATTGATAAACTTTCGACAATTTCTGAACGATATCGAAATACATATAATGACAATTTTGCATTTTGACATTTCGACCGATTAAATCGTAATCGTTATTGAAATACATAATAGGCACCTTAATCTAATTCATTCATTTTATTCAATGAAAAAATACAATGTGGATAAATTTTTTTTTTAATTAACTAGTTGTTTACAAAAAAAATTTAAATATCTAAATTATATTTGACAAGCATTTAAGGTCTTGCGCAGTAGACACCTTTTCATTTTGCTTCGCTTCTCTTTAACGAACTCCTAATATATAAATAAGTTGTATATAAAACAATAATACGCACACAGTTGAAAATTTTTTACTCATATGATTTTATTATTCAGAAAATACATTATGTATATTGGAGTTCTTATTAAAATAAAAAACATAAATAAACAAATAAGTTATTATAATTACTTGCAGTGAATATAATGTACATTGTACATATGTCAAATAAAAAAAAAAAAACAAATGCATACATCTAAAATACAAAATATAAAAACAAAAAAAAAAACAAATCACTTGAATTCTTCATTTTTATCTTTTTAAGTAACTGTTTCTAAATTTTGGTCATTTGTATTAATAATATTATAGTTTTTATTAAAATTATGTAAATGTAGGTATATATACATCTATAATGACAAATTCTTTTATTTTTAGTAATTTTATCAATAAAAATGTATACCGAATAATATAATATAATATATAATTGATTTATACATAAAAATGTTATACCCAATTATTAATAAAAAATCTAGCTTGACGGTAGAAAACAAACTAAACAAACAATCTTTCGCAGCATTCTTTTGTACGGTTTTCCCGTATGGAAAAATGCTGCTAAAACAAACTTAAATCTGCTACAAAGAAAGCAAAATGCGATTTTAAAATTAATCTTGGGTAAACCTTTTTACTTTTCTACCAACAGATTGCATAACATAGCAAATGTTAACACTGTTTTCGAACAAATAGATAAGATATTCCCTGCCTTTCTAGAAAGTTGTCTAAATTCAGAAAATCCGCTAGTAAGAGCGATTGTAGATTAAGCTTTTAGTAATAAATTTTTATGTTTAAGTTAGTTTTTAAGTTTTAGGTTAAAAAAAAAATTGATCAAAAAGGTTTTGCTTGTCATTTTCCCTTAAAAAAAATATATTATAAATAGAATAGTTCATAATTATTGTCATAGGTGTAAATACATTAGTATAAGCTCTTAATAAGGTAATTGAATAATTCAACTGTAAAATTTAATTAAGGCATAATAAAGAAATAATAATAATAATTATCAATAAATGCCACTTACCATAGGGAATATATCGGAAACGAAGCAGTATATGAGGGACGTGTATTTATGTGTCCTCAGTAAAACTTACTAACCACAAAACTTTTTATCAAACACTAGTGGTTTCTGCTATATCGTGCGAAGTCTATGTCAGTACGTAAATTACTGTTTTTTTTTAAAACTTTAAATTTGACTTTAACTTGAAATATCATTACTCAACAGGGGCCCCTAGTAATATTTAAATACAAATAATATTATTTATAATATGTTGTTAATTAATTATTTTCATTGTTTTTTTTATTAATATTTCAATTTATTGTAACTCTTTTCTTGGTACTCAACATTTCTGGTTTTATTATTTAGAGTGTATATATGTGAATTATCTGGATTTTCAACTTTCGAAAGTTAAACATAATAATTTGCCCATATGCAAAACAAAGATTTTCAAATTTAATCCTCCTGCACTCAATAACTGACCATATGATTTGTTTATTGTGATAGCATTGTAATAGTAAAAGCTGGACTTAATTTAAATTAAAGTCTTTTGAATTGAAACGGCATATCACTTGCAATTATTGGCTAACGTGGAATAGAAATAATAGGAAAGGATACCTGAATTTCAATTGTAAATTTTATAACACCTTCGGTTTTTGATGTATTCCTGATGAGAGGTGGCGGGAGTTGTGTGACAGTTACCGAACAATTCAGATTACCGTAAAAGGTATGTTTGTTTATTTTTTAGAGTACACCTGAGTACAAATTTTCATTGTTTCATTTTCATTTTCACAGTTCTGTAACATGTTGAAGTTTTGAAATATTTTCTAGGGTTTGTTTGGTAGCTATCAGAACAAGTCAAAATTTTGATCAATGGTAACAGACATATTTTTTATTTTTGAAAGAGTACAAATTTTCTTAATGAATAGATGCTGGTTGTTGTATGGCAGCTGCCTGAACCAGTTAGCATTTTAAAAAAATGTGAGACCTATAATAAACTTCCCCTCTATTATAGTAATATATACTGAAAATTTTATCCAAAATCGATTGAGTATTTGTCGAGTTTATGAATAACAGACACACAGACAGATAGATGGATAGACAGACTTAAAAAATTTCATTTTCATGTATATATATATAGATCTACACCATTTCTCCAACTACTTCCTTGAACGATCATATTATTTATTTTCAAAATTTAATTTTTTTAGCATTTAGGGTATCACTCTTGTATTACCATAGTAGGCTTGTGTGAAAACTGTGAGAATAAATGTATGTTCACATTATGAGTAGTAGGAAGATTAACACCACTGACATTGTTAAGATAATGAAATCTTATTCCACAATTTGTTATTGTCCAATTTCAATCAATTAAATTGCTGCTATTATTATCATAGATCAAAATTTGTTAGTATTAAACTTAATATTGTCACTGTTATACTGCAACATATATTTTATTTATTTATTCAGTGGGCCTACAATTAATCAGGTTCTTTTGCCTTTCAGAATGTGGGTTTATTTAACAAAAATAAAAACAAAGAACATTTCATATTAGCTTATCCAACCTCTGTGTACTAAAAATTAACAAAATACGTCCTATAACTAATTTCATTTTAACAACTTGAACTACAAAAATTTAATATTAAACTTTGTAAAGAATCAAAAAATAATGTTTTTTCAGTCTCATTTTCTAACTTGTGTATTACAAAATTTAACAAAATATATTAATTTCATTGTTTATGCTAATATTTACAAAAAACATTGAAATTTTAAATTGGCTACAAATGCTACCAATTTATTTCTTTTTACAGCCTTCCATCTTCACTATGTAGAATCGATAACGAGAATAATAATTGTTAAACTTGTTGTTCTTTACTAGTTTTCATGATGTTGATTTGCTAAATTTCTTCACAGATATTGTGTTGTATGTGGAGCGATTTGATTAGAGAAAAGTCGGATTCATTTTGGAACAGGGAGCTTGTTTTGGTATTTCTATGAATTGGGATGTGATTGGATTATTGAAATGGCAATTAATGAGGATGTTTTTTAAGGTCCGGACATTGAATACATGTAGAGGTAGTTGTATGTTGGGAGGGAACTCAGCGTGAGTTTGAAACTTAGGGCGCGGAATTTAGTTTTAATAGGACCTGGGGTATTTGAGTATGAGAATATGGGATCTAACAAAACGATTGGATTGGAATTTTAGGCTGTCTGGTGGACTTGCCTCGTGTTTATAAGTATTTTAATTTTTGCGTAGTCGTATAACATAATTGAACTTCTTTTAAGAGGGCTTTTGGCGGCAATATTTGCATGAATTCGCCTTAGTGTCGCTATCTATGACTACATGGCTTGATATTGAAGAAAACCGCAATTTGCCATTGTTTTACGCCTATTGCATTTATGATGTATATTGACATGTATTTATTTTGTAAGGATTTTTTATAGACTTCATTGAATTGAGGCTATTATTTACGATTACGTAGTTTACGTTATGTGTTTTGGTTGCTCAGATTGCTTTGAATATGGCGATTAGGTCGGATATGAGAATGGAACATTCTCTCGGCAGAGATTCCGTCATCCACAGTTTCTTATCTTTTTTAATCGTCCAGGTTACGCTATGAAGGCGTCCAGGCTACGCTATTTTTTGAGCCATATGTTAAGATTTCGGATATGAGCAGAGCTTTAATTGGATGTACAGTTGTGTACAGCAGTTCTGTACTTTTCAGTAAATATTTTTTTCTCGGGATATACGGACATGTGATCATTTATAAATATTTTTCAGTTAGTCCATAGCTGAGCTATCCTGTATGGCTCAGGCGAGTTCTACAAGTCGAGCTCTAATGGTTCAACCATCGGAATCATTTTGTTTATGGATAGCGTCCCGTATGTAGGGAAATTGTTCTTTAGAATGTTTGAATATATATTTTGAACTATTTTAAGTTCTAGATTGTTTCTTTTTTGTTTTATCAATCTTATCTCTCTAGGTTTATTTGTTTTAAATACTTGACTTACATTATAATCAGTTAAGTAGCGCAATTCACCTTAAATTAAATTCCTGAAATATAACTATGGAAAAACTGAATTCAATTTAAACAGCATAACCACTAACCAGTACTATACTTTAATCTTCTTCTTTAACTTCTATAATATGTGTCCACTTTCAAAAACTCTATACATTTCCCAATTGTAATGAACGGTGAAAAAACAAAAAAAAATAAAAATTAACTACAATAATAAAGAAAAAATTATTTTTCAAAATTTTGTAATATTTTTACAAAATCCTTCAACTTGTTTCCAATTTTCAATAACATAGGTACCATAGGTACAGTTAAAAAAAAAAATCATAAACAAAAAAATGAAAATTTCGATTTTAAAATTCGATTGGTTGAATGAAAATTTCAATTTTTATGGGTTTTTTTTTTGTATGTTTTTTGACCCAATTACTTACGGAAAATTTCGACAAAAAAAAAATGAATCCTTATTTTCAATTTAATATCTCTCTAAGGTAGGAAGAACCCTAACAACTGAGAATAAAAATATTTCCTATTGCATTATTCAAGTTTTTTTATTTCTCTATTGAAATAATTTTATAGGCTATAACTACAATACAATATAAGATGTAAGAGTATAAAATATACATATATACAATATACATATTAAATTTTATATAATGCAGTTTTATTCTTTACAATTTTCTGTGTACCTACATACATTATGTAATATTATCAACATGAAGTGAGGTTTTTTTTATATTACCGGTACACTACAACTGTATTAAATTCATGAACATATTCGAAAAAAACATATATTCCAAATTGTATAATATAGTATATATATATATATAAGTATAGCAGGTGTACAAATTTCTGTATGTAACACTCTAGTTAAGCATTAGAGATGAGATAAAACTGTACAATGAGAGAACGTAAGGTATTTGTATAAGAAGAATCTAATGCACTTGAAAATAATTGAACATTTGCGATTGTTGTTAGTATTGTAAAAGTCAATACGTTGAAATATTACATTATAAATACATAATATCCATATAATATATACGTACATACAACATTACAATATTATTTACAGAGAAAATTTTCAATAAAAAATTATTATGATTTAGGTTTGCCATATGTTTTAACTAAGATATAGTTTAATTATAATAGAGAGTTAGCCTAGAGATTATTTTTTTTTTTTTTCATGTAAGAAATTTGCAGAGAAATAATTCAATATTCAGTCCTGTGCGGCTACAAAACAAATTAAAATTTGAAATTTTACAGAAAAATAATTTACAGTTTAAATTTTCTTAATAAAAATTCTCAAAAAGGGTCTAGGATAACATACGAATTTTTTTTGTATTGTTTATTTTTTAATTCAATTTCCATCTAAAATTCGGTTCTAAATTATAATACATTTTTTCCACTTAGCCATGCAAAAAGTAGAATGGCTATAGAAATAATATTATTCATCAATGAAGTAGAGATTATTGGAAGCTAATTAATATGGCAACCATAACTAATTTTTTTTTTTAGCACCAACTTATTATTTGATTAATTTCAATACCGAATTATAGCTAAAAACAGAGTAGAAAAATGAAGTTGAAAAAAGAGGAAGATAAAAGGGGTTTGTGAGAATATTATTAACAAAGGTATTATATTTGTTTTAAATTTTAGAAAATCTAAATTAAACAATATTTCTTCACAATTAATGGTGTGTTCATGTGTGAATTTTCGGTTTCGAAATACTGTAACGATGCAAATAAATAGCACCAACTAAGTCAATAACAATTTTATATAAATTCAAATGAACTGAACTGTTTTGTGTGAATTTGCAGCTGATCTCTACAATCATATTTTATTTATTTCATGTGTCCCATACCCATTTTTTGTTCTATTGAAAGTTTACAATCTCATTTGATACAGTAGATAGGAAAGGTAGATACTTGTGGCAGTCCTATATAATATTGGAGTAAGTGGATCGAGTTATAAATGGTTTCAAAGTTATTTTGACATCAATACGCAGAATGTGAAGGTTTTATAAGTGATAAAAAGCCGATAGATTACGGGGTGATACAAGGAAGTTCACTAGGACCAACCCTTTTTATATGTTACATAAATAATATTGCTAACCTAAAACTAAAAGGACAGATTTTTATGTATGCAGACGATTTAGCTGTTGTTTACTCTGAAAATAATTATACAGATATGGAAATAAATATAAATAGTGATAACAATAAATTGATCAAAATTATCAGTCAATATAAATTAGCGATCAACATAAGGAAAACCAAATATATGTTATTTCAGAATTATGAAAATGAAAAACTAAACATAAAATATAATAATGAGACAATTACAATGGTATCGTGTTACAAATATCTAGGAGCAACGATTGACAGTGAACTTACTTGGAACAAAGACGTAGACGCAATAGAAAAAAGTGCAGAAGATTGGCTGGTGTATTTAAAAAAATATCCCACGAAGTACCAAATTATACGAAAAGATCTATATACTATAGTCTATTTCATTCCAATATAACGTACGGACTTATAATATGGGGAATAAGCTTAAAGCAAAATTTAAATAAAATACAAATATTACAAAATAAAGCCATAAAAAATCTATATTCGCTTCATCACAGAACATACATACAAATTATCTATATAAGACATTTAAAATTAATTCAATTGAACTACAATTAAAGCTACTACAAATCGAATATATATATAAGATTTTTCAAGGATTAGTAACTACCAAAACACAACTTATACAAAACTCAGCGTAACATCAATATAATACAAGAAATACAACAAATATAAGAACAATTCAACCAGGGTTAAATAACATATCCAGGGCAGCAATAAATTAATACAATAAAATTCCAAATTGGATGAAAGAGCTGAGACTGAAACATTTCAAAAATTACTTAATTCTATATATTAAAATTTAAACTATAAACTATTTTATATATATTAAATTTAAAGTACCTAGACATTTTTTTCTTTTTTTTTCAAATTTTAAATACATTTTAAGAAATTTTAATTCAATATATTGTAACTTTAAACATTTTAATTATTTTTTTTACTTGAATCTTGCTTTTATTATTATTATCAATATTCTTTATATTCTTCAATAATTTGTTAATTAGTTATTTTGCCTTAATTTACTTTAAAATTGTAAATTATCATGTAATAATACACTCTATATGAGCGATTACACTCCATTTGAGAATTGAATAAATATATTACTACGTATTCTCACGTTTGCATGACAACCTGTATAGGGCCACGAATTTGGCTGGGGTTATATTATGTAAATTTATATTGAACTAGCAAATATTATTTTACACTTTCTAATCTGCTTTAAAACGTTGTAACATTAAAAAAAAATTATTTAAATAATTATTTAAAAACATTTGTAAAATATAGACATTACAAAGTCCTTATAGGTAAGTAGATGAAGAATAAAACTATTTTAGAAATGGCTGTAATAAATTAATAACGAGAAATAAAATTAAATCATGTTGACATTATTGAACACTACGTGAGTAGGAATGAATTTGAGATTTAGAAAATTAAAAATATTATCTTATGTATTGGTATTAATTTGTAATTTGTAAAAAACAACATTCAATATTTTATATTTATTTATTTTCTTTATTTATTTCAATTAAAATTCCATTTATTTTACTAAATTTTTTATTTGTCTACTTTTACAAATATCGATATTTTGGCAATATAATGTTGCCTTCTTCAGTGTAGTTGCATAATTAAATTTAATTAAGAGCTTCATTAGTTATATATAGACTAGTGGCCCCTGTTGAGTAATTATATTTCAAGTTGAAATCAAATTTAAAGTTTTTAAAAAAACAATAATTTACGTACTGACATAGACTTCGCACGATATAGCAGAAACCACTCGTGTTTAATAAAAAGTTTTGTGGTTAGTAAGTTTTATTTAGGACACATAAATACACGTCCCTCATATACTGCTTCGTTTCCGATAGTAAGTGGCATTTAGTGGATAAAATTACTAAAAATAAAAAATTTTGTCATTAAAGATGAAAAGGTGTCTACTGCACAGGACCTTAAATGGTTGTCAATTATAATTATAGATAGCTACTTTGACTCTATTATGTAAAGATGAAATTGCCCGTCATATGATTTTTTTTTGTTTTTGTATTTTTTTTTGTTTTTGTTTTTTTATATTTTTGTTTGTTTTTGTTTTTTATTTTAATAAGAACTCACGAATAATGTATTTGGTGAATAATAAAACCATATGATTAAAAAATTTTCAACTGTGTGAGCATTATTGTTTTATATACAGCTATTATATTAGAAGACTCTACTATATAAAAATAAATTTGCTCGTCATATGAACAATTCAACTGATTTTTTTTGTTTTTGCTTTTTTATATTTTTTACTTGATATGAATTTGTTTCTTTGTTTTTTTTTTTGGCATATGTACATAGATTCATTCGCAAGTACATAATATAAAATATAATAACTGATTTGTTTACTTTTGTTTATTATTTTCATAAGATCTCACTTATGCATAATGTATTTGCTGAATAATAAAATCATATGAGTACAAAATGTTCAACTGTGTGCGCATTTTTGTTTTATATATAATCTTATATATTATGTATATTAGAAGTTCATTAAGGAGTAGGAGAATCGAAATAAAATGAAAAGGTGTCTACTGCGCAGGACCTTAAATGCTTGTCAATTATAATTATAGATATATATATAATATATTATATATATATATATATAAATAATATATTATATATATATATATATATATGTAAACTTTATTTTATGGGCAGTAAAAATAAGAAAAATTAAATTTGAAATTTGAAATTTGAATGAAATTTACTTATTTTTTATTTATTTATGGGCACTTCTTAAATGATCTTGAGAATAAAATTGCCCTGCACGCTAGGCCAGATAACTTTACCAAACTTGTTAACTTAAATAAAACAAATAGAGTCTAGTTTAATGTTTTTTGTTTTTTTATGGCCAAAATAGTGGGATAAACACCCTAGCTGCTGTCGCAGAATGTTAACCAGTTAGTATAGCGATAGAATAAAAGAAAGTATTAAAGGAAATAATTAAATAACATATACGGAAAATAAGAAGAGAATAGATGAGAAATAAACACAGATTTACGGACAACTTAACAGAAATTGATTCACTCGTTTTTTGAAAACTTCCAAGTTGCATTTTTGGGGGAACACATGAGACGGTAGAGTGTTCCATAGTTTAGAGGTTCGGTTGACGAAAGAATTTTTGTATTTCACAGTTCTGGTTCGAAGAGGCTCGACTACAAATTTATGGGAATGAGCTATTCTACGAGTATTTCGTTGGAGTGATTGTATTTTTGGCTTAATTAATACTTTTAATTAATACTTTTAAGTACGTCAGAAAAATTACCAAATAGATATTTATAAAACAGAATGGCTGCTTCTACATATCGACGGTGACTCAGCGATGTTAGGTGTTGTGTAATTTAAAAACATTAATAATTTTGATGGCTCGCTTTTGTACTTTATTTAAGTACTGGAGAGTACTGTGGTGTTATGCGAGTTAAACTCAAGTCGTGGTCAAATGTATATACCTTATATATTAGAAGAAGGTTGGATGGTGTAAAATATTTTTTACTTCTGCTTAAGAACCCCAAACATTTCGCGTCATCTTTTGCAATTGCAATTGCAATGTTGTCCTGCCAGGAAAATTTGTTGTTCCTCTCCATTCCAAGAATTCTTAAGGTTTCGGAGTTTTTAATATTTACATTATCGAAAAAAATATTTGGTATATAGTTCCAAAACTAAAAATATATTGTTACGCAAAAATTGGATCAATTCAAAACTATGCTGAAATTTCAAAATACAAAATTATAACGATTACAAGACCTAACTATTTTCTGAATGTTATATAGAAAATCAGAATATGCTTTGGAATTATCATTATTTTCGACATTGTTCACAAATCGATGATTCGACAAATGACCGCTTAATAATGGATTATCCTAAGTAGCTGTAAAGCATAATTTTCATGTAAAGATTTCTATAAAGCTATATATTATAAAGTATGAATAAAATTCACATTGGAATTTGCTTAAAAAAATGCTGTAAACTAGCTAGACATATTACAGAAATTACCCCTTCGTTTTAGAGATTTTGTGCCGCTCCACTTTGTTACCCTGATATTTATGGAGCAGTAACACGCTATTTTATACACATCTGGTTTGCTCGAAAGAAGAAATATAATTAAGTAATTTCATCAAGGAATGCAAGGGTCACCAAATTCCCATAACTAAATTGTTAGAATAGACTGAAGTAGCTATGGAAATTCGTTCATATTAGAATATATTAAATTGCATATCATTATGGGCATTCCCAAGTATACGGACATTTTTCACATATTTTGAAATACAAAAAATTACAAAATTCTGTTTTCTCAAACTAGCCCTTTTATCTTTCTTTGTCAAAATGGTGAACGTATATAATAAATAATATTTTACAATACCTATTTATATTTATTTATTTTATTTTTTATTTTTATTTTCTTTTTCTCAAATGAGCTCAGTCGCTCGTATAGAGTGTATAATATAACATGCATATTATGTGCAAACAAATATATATTCATATTTAATTTAACAATGTAACAATATAATAAAAGTAGTATGTTGTACAGTGGTGAGTTGTATAAGCAAGTTAAAATTATTTAATAACAACTTTTCAATAATTAATTATTAACATAAATTAAATCTAGCTATATTAATGACAAAAAGTATTCATTAATTTTTCTTTTAAACTCATTAACTTCATTAATATCTTTTATTTACTTAGGTAGTTCATTGTAGTACTTATATGCTAAATTGTAGATGGCATCATTATTATTGAATCTGACTTTTGATGAAATAATCCTTATATTCTATATTTCAAATTATATTTTATCAGAGATAATTTAAAAACTTTCGTAGACACAGTTTGAGTCTGATAACTTCCGATTCTAGTAGTCAGATTAAAATAACCGTGGACAATTTTTATTTAATTTATTTATTTATTAATGAACTTGCGCATATACACTAAACGATAAGCCTCTTCAATTGTATACACAGATTATGAAAAGTTACTGCCACTTAAATTTAAAGAAAAATAAGAGAAAAAAAAAATAATAATTTAATAAAATGTAGATTCTACTAAAAGTAAGTAAAAAAAGAAAAAAACATAAATAAATAAATTTAAGGAAAAAAATCTAAAAGACAGTGTTAGTTTATGAATGTACTTATGGCTGCATTATATTTTTAGTGTACCAGCATAATTGGCAAAAATAATTCACTAAAATAATAACCTATTTTAATTCACTAGAACCACTAGAAGCTGTCACACAATCTGTAATATCAGTGAAATTAAAAGTGTTATGAAAATCAAGTGTAATTTTAATGTAGTACACATATTTTATTTCCTAACAAAATATTTGTAGATTGTACTTCTTAAATGACAAAAATATTTTAACTTCACCGAAATTTTTTGCACTACATAATCATAAATTTTTGTCAGTTTCTGCAATCATCAGTGCTGAATTGATTATTGTTCATTAAAAAAATATTTCCTAAAAATTTTCGAAATTGACATAAGAGCAGTGTAGCAGCATTTTGTAAGGTAATTGTGGCAAAACAAAAAAAAATAATCACAAAATCTGTTTTGGCATTATGTAAGATTTTTGTCACTGTGAGAATAATGAAAATTTTTGTTAAATTGAGAGTAGTAATAAACTCGTTGTCCCCGCCATGCGAAATTTAATTTTTTCTCTTATTACACAACAATATAATTTCATAGAATTAGAGAATAAAATTATTTGTGTTCTTTTTTCTTTGTTATAATAATTTCTCTATCCAAAAGGCATAACATCTTAAGTCGACTTAAGCAAAAAATGAGATAAAGTGATTTTTCAATCCCTAAAAGTATATGTTTACTTTCTAATTGGATCCGGTCCCCATATGTCTTTTGTAATGAATTTTGAAGGGGGTCATATTTCATATTATGTTCATTATTAAGTCAAATGCAAAAGCTTTATGATCTTAACCTTCGCTTGGGCGGCAAATGAAATGTACGTAAGCGGGCAAGATTAACATTATGTTAATATTTTTGATTTTTCCATACATTTTGTATGGGGAATTTTTTGATAAAAATAAGTGATTTTTATGTTTTTATGATTATTTTTGTATGTGCATTACAGTTACTTTTATGTTTGCCTTTATTACCTGGGAATATCTATCCTCTAAGACATTTTTTTGAAAATACCGGTATTTTAGAAAAAGGAAGTGTTACTGGGGACTTTCGTTTGTTACAAGGTACTTCTAACAGAGTTAGTAGTTGCAACAACAACAGTGTGTCTATTTCAGTGAAATAAAAAAAATTACATAAAATATATATGTTTTGGAAAGATTATTTATTGAATTTGCAATATTTGCGATAATATGGAGGAGTTTAAAATTTTATGTGCCGTTCAGGTAGACGGGTAAGTAAATTTTGTAATTTTTAGTAAAAGTGCAAAAAACACAAAAAATTAGTGTTTTTCTTCAAAAAACCCATTTTTTAAATTTCCTATGTTTTGGTGTAAATAATAATAAATTTCTTGGAAATCAAGCAAAACTATTAAAAATATATGAAATTTAAAAAAAAAGCCGTATATGACACTTTTTTTTATTGAGTTTTACTATGCGAAACACAAAAAATCAAAAAAAAAAAAAAAATTAAAAAAAAAATGCACACAAAAGATACTAAAAACTTATTTTTACAGGTTATCGTTTGAGAAAGAACAAGCATATTTCTCTAGATTGGTGAAACATCTGCTAGATGATGAACATGCTGATGTAGGACCACCGAAATAAATAGTATTTGAACCAGTTGCTGGTTCCTCAAGAGTCGAAAGTGATGATAATGATGACAAAGATGAAAATGAAGATTTCGAAAAATAAAAATTCAGAATCAGATGCTTAAAAAATGCATCTTAGACGTAAGTGATGGTCACGATTCTGAGAATGAGTCACTAGATGATGAATCGAAAGTACCTACAAGGAGAAAATAATCACATTGTTGATTCAAACCAAAATTTTATTGGAAAGGATGGCACAAAGTGGAATAAAATTCCATGAACATATCAAAGGGCTAGACAACAAAACATTTTCCGACAAAAATCGATAGGTCCGGTATACATTAGCAAAAAGTTTAACTGATTGTGAAACATTCGCCGCAATTTTCAATGCATCAATGGTTGAAATAAATTTTTAATTTACTTCGTAACAGAATTTTTCTTTTTTATAAAATACCAAAAATAAAATTCAAAACAAAATTGTTTTTCAAAAAACCTGTGGCGCTTTATTTACTTTATGTTTTAAAATATATTAATTTTAGTATATTTCTATTTCAATTTAAAATATTTTCAAACCTTTTATCATATTTTTAAACTTTTATCGAAATAATTACAACAACTTTATGGAATACCATACATTTTGTATGAATAAAAAAAATATTAGCATAATGTTTATCTTGCCCAACAACGTAGAACAAAAATTAAATTGCCGAAAAATTGTTCATAGACACGTTTTTCTGAACTTTTTTATATATATTTAATATCTACTAAAAAATTAGACACTGATCTCTGATTTCATTAAGATCGGCCAAATAATGAAGTTTTTATGCAAAAGTAAAAAAGTAAATATTAACATACGTTAATCCTGCCCGTGTGAAGGTTAAGTATATTTAAGATGTTCTTCTAAATTAATTTTATATTGTTTTTGTAAAATTTTTCAAAACGCCACCGTCATCTTAAGTACATAAAGCTATTTATTTGTCGCCCTTATGTGTACTTAAGATAAAATTATGCAAGCTATTACCGTAATTCCATTAAAGGCATATCATCCTTACATAATTTTGAGATATTTTGCAAAAATACGATTTTAAAATAACCTCTTTTTAAGTACACATAAGAGCATTTGGCCCGTGCAAATTTTTACAATTTAACTATAATGCCATCTACATAAGATGATTTGCTTTTGATTTAAATCAGTCAGTGTATTGATTTTGGAGTAAAAAGTAGCTAAATTTTAGACGTTAATTTAAAAGAGAAATAATTTATTTCTTTTTCAAAGAACTTAGCTTTAAACATTGGTTAGCACATGTTTTTTCTAATGTTTTTTTATTTGTTTTATCTAAACTCTAAGCTCTACATAAATATTGTAAATTTTTCAATATGGTAAAAATAATTAATAAATAAATGCTAAAAATGTAGCTGCCTAAAATTTTGTTTACACAGAGTAAATAGGTACTAGAAATATCTGTTTCTAACTATAAAGATATGAATTAAGTATACATGAAAATGAATTAAATTAACCAAAGAATTGAGAGAAACTGATTTCTTTGTATTTTATTAAGAACTGATTAATAGAATAAATTTTATGAACATGTCACGTTACTGACTAAAGTAATGAAGATATTTTCCTACTTTTTCATTTGGTAAGTATTAACCATAATTTTACTCAAAAATATCTTCGATTTGGAAAATAAGTCTTTTATATAAAATTTTCGACCAAAATTGCTTCTCCAGAACAATTCACTTTTTTGACTTAAGATGTTATGCCTGTTATGTAGAGATTTATTATACAATTTGCTTGGATTTTAATATACATTTTTAGTTGTTGCTTAATGTTGCTGGCTTTAAAAATGATAACTTTACAAAATACCGAATTTAATACTGAAAGTAACATTTCCGATCGCTTTTACATTTTATCACAGTCACTATCAATTATCACTTTACAAAATTCCACTCCAGAATTATACCGAAAACCTCTAGGTGTAATTATTAAATAATTTGTTAACTACTTGATAATAAAATAATAATAATCCAATTAGTGCAAGATGGTAACTCTAATATTTTCATAATATTATTTAAAAATATATGATATATGTATATATACATACATATTCTACACAAAGAAATATTTTAAGAAATACTTTTACTTTGATTTAGAAAATAGTTTAATGTAGAAAGGCACGTTCTAACAAAAGAAAAACAAAATAGAAAAAAAAAACGAGAAAAAAAGTTAAATATCATCTATTGTTCTCTTTCTTCTTCATCATCTTATTTCATCTTCTTATTCATCAAATATTCCGATTTTTGTTTTTCATTTCTAGGAAAATTCCTTTATTTAATACTTTGTTGTTTTTGTTTTTTTGTTTTTTTTTTTTATTTTTCTTTAATTTCAAACAATAGAAATTCAAGTAGTTTTTTTTTATTCTGGGTTTGCTTAAATAAATTCAGAGAATATAATTTTTTCAAGTTAAAATGTTTACTTTTTCTAACTCAAATTCAATATTTGATTGAATATCTTTATGTGTATGATGTAAAAGAAAAACAAAACAAAACAAACAACAAAAAAAAATATTAAAGAATAGGTAGAATTTTGTTTTCTTTAACTGAGCTAACCAATAAAAAAAAAATTTATTTAACTGACTAGAAATTTTAAATAATATAATATATATGTAAATGAGATGAAGGATTCAACATATTATATACAACTGTACATCATCATTATAATTCAGTTCATCATTTTGCATAGACTACATTCTTTTCACTATATTTAATATGAGATTCAAAGGAAAATTTATACTGATACATGAAAATGTAGAATATTAGATACATATTTTTTTTCTTTTTTTTTGTATTATTTTACAGTTATTCTTTAATTGAATGTGTTATAAAATCTCCTTTTTTACTGTTATCAAAATTATTTCTAATTTTGGAAATTTGATTATAGGTACCTACAATTATTGTTATGAAATGAATATAAAAAATGTATTGGGATATAAGAAAAGGATGAAAAATAATTGTTATTATTTTCTAATTGTATGAATTGAGGAAATTCTATTTTTTAATTTATTTTTTATTGTTGTGAAAGTCAATTATTGGAGAATGGAATTTAATAATTTATGTATAAAAAATATGTTTTTTGCCTTACAAAAGAATTCTTTTAATAGAGAGCAAGTAATGTAAATGTAATTGTATATAAAAATACTATGTTTATTTACGGACTGGCAAAATATGAAGAGTAGAAATGTACATAAAGTAAAAATGAAAATATTAAATAATTAATTTAATTTAATTTTTGTTTATTCTAAAATATAATTGTACTAACTGTGTAATTATATTAATGAAATGGGCCTCTGCTGAGTAACTATAATTTAAGTTGAAGCCAAATTTAAAGTTTTTAACAGAACAACAATTTACGTACTAACATACACTTCTCACGTTATAGTAGAACAACTCACTCATGTTTTCATAAAAATTTAGAGGTTAGTAAGTTTTATTTAGGAAACATAAATACTGCTCCCTCATGTACTGTTTCGTTTCGATATATTCCTATACTAAGTGGCATTTAATGCATAAAATCACTAAAAATAAAATATTTTTGTAATTAAAGAGGCATTATACATATTTTTAACCACAACTATATGATTACTACAAATGCCCAAAATATAAAAAACAATAATTTAAGACAGTTACTTAAAAAAATGAATAGAATAAATTTTCTTTAATTATGTATAAAAATAATAAGATATTGAATGACACAAAATGGCTATATTTTATTTAAAAGTTTGATTATTATAAAACCAAATAGAAATTTTTTTTACTCGTATGCGAATTTCGGTCGTATATACAACTTGTTTACATATTGAGAGTTCATTAAGAAGAAGCGAAATAAAATTAACTGCGAAGGTCCTTAAATGCCAATTATAATTATAGATGCTATAACTCTATTATATAAAGACTAGGGGCCTCTGTTGAGTAATTAAATTTCAAGTTAAAGTCAAATTTAAAGTTTTTAAAAAAACAGTAATTTACGTACTGACATAGATTTCGCACGATATAGCAGAAACCACTCGTGTTTAATAAAAAGTTTTGTGGTTAGTAAGTTTTATTTAGGACACATAAATACACGTCCCTCATATACTGCTTCGTTTCCGATATATTCCCTATAGTAAGTGGCATTTAGTGATAAAATTACAAAAAATAAAAAAAATTTTCATTAAAAAGGTACGTATATATATACCTACTTAATACATAATTTTAATAAAAACTATATTATTACTACAAATAATCAAAATTTAGAAATAGTTACTTAAAAAGATAAAAATGAAGAATTCAAGTGATTTGTTTTTTTGTTGTTTTTATATTTTTTATTTTAGATGAATTTGTTTTTATGTTTTTTTTTGTATATGTACATAGATTCATTTGCAAGTATATAATGTAAATTATAATAACTGATTTGTTTGCTTTTGTTTATTATTTTAATAAGATCTCACATATGCATAATGTATTTGCTGAATAATAAAATCATATGAGTAAAAAATTTTCAACTGTGTGCGCATTATTGTTTTATATACAACTTATTTATATATTAGGAGTTCGTTAAAGAGAAGCGAAGCAAAATGAAAAGGTTTCTATTGCGCAGGTCCTTAAATGCTTGTCAATTGTAATTATAGATAGTTAGTATGATTATACCTTTAAATGTGTCTTTAAATGCATTTTAATGTTTTTCTGCCTTAACTGATTATGCCTTTAAATGCTTTTAAATATTGTGTAATTAAATTAATATAATTTCACTGATATAGTTAACAAAGCGACTTTCGCTCTTTAAAATCTACAAGGAACCAAATGTTCGTACTTAGACAATTTCTGGAGAATACACAGGATTTTGAAATCTATAAACATTAATTTATCGATGTCGAAGGTCGGTGGACCAACCAAGTTTATCCGATTAACAAAAATGACACTTGAAAACAAACAAGATTTGCTGTAGTGGTTGGAAATAAAATTTCTGACTTATTTCAGACGTGTACCGGATCCCGACACTATCATGCAGTTTCTTCAATCTAAGTATGTGACCGTATAGAGCAACGAGCGGAAGTGAGCAATGGCGGTATATATTTTTTCAAATCATTTCAGCTACTAGGATATGCCGATCCTTTTGACATCATCTACAAATCGCAGTGGGCGATCGTCAAGGCTTTTAATAATCAGATTGAAGAGAAAATGGAACGAATGTGTCTCAAAGTGAATGAGGAAAAAACAAAATATATGTCTCCGACAAATAAAATAGCCTCTCAACGTTAAAACATGATTATCGACGTCACCTATCTTCGAACCAGAGTTAATCCCACAAACGACATCAATGTGGAAGTTATAGATAATGAATAGAGTCATATACGACAACAATAATAATGGTAACCCATAAGTTTTTCTTTGGCCTATCAGTTTGTCGGTTATCAAATTTATCTCGGTATATACTGTGAAAATACTTAATTAATTTGTTTCAATTGTTTTAAAATGTTAGATGTTAATATGGTCAGCATTTTTTTTTAAACTTTCGAAGACGGTACAACCCAAATCGAGAATCAACAGTATAGATATTCATCTATTTCTGGTTATTTTTATTGGATATCTACTTTCTTATTTATTATATTTAAAGTGCTACAACAGCTTCAAGCAGCTTAAGTCTGAGTCGATAAACTGTTCTATTACCATACATTTTTCCATAATATAATTTTTGGCAATTTGGTTATCACGATATGCAAACTAAATGCATTGTCTGTTATCCTTATTTTAATTGAATCTTAAATACTTTGCAATTGAAATTTCTGGGATCTGAAATTCAACATTGTGATTTCATTATTATTGTTATTGGACATATTTTATAATAATTATTTAGTGTTAGATCTTTAGGTTAGCCGTGAAGGTCTTTGATTTGACGAAGGAAAAATATTTCTCTTAGTTGTGACAAATTTACTCTCCAACCCTATTCGGTCATTTTTTATTTTCACTAGTTCTTCATCTCCCTAACAAAGTTTCCGTTGACGATACATTTGTGAATTAAATTTCTGAATTGTAATACAAATTGAATTATAATAAAAATTGTAATACAAATATGTCTGTGCATACAAAAAATCTTCTCAAACAGACAAATAAATTTTCTTTCGAAATTTTAGTACCCTAATATTTTAAATATGAAAAACAAGGTTTAATATTAAGAGTTACTTCACCTTCATAACAGTATCGTTCAATTTTATATTAGTGATAAACAAATTATAATTTCAATTAATATTAAAAAATAAATAAAACAAAAAAAAAAAAAACCAATTTGCAATATTTCTCCAAAAAGCAGATTCGTTAGAATTCAGATCACTATAGAATGATAAGTATATATCAGTATAATAAAGTTATATTAAGTTGTAATAAATAAATGAAATTTAACAATTTAAAATCGAAATACGATTCAACACTAAATTTATTTTTCAAAGTAAAAATCGACAATTTGGAAGCAGCTCATCACTTCCTTCATCAGTGCTTAGGCTCAAATTTAATCCTAATTTTAAAAAAAAAAAATAATTTATTGATTTTTAATTGCTAAATTACACCAAAAACAAATTTGATAATCAAAAATAACAAATAAATAAACAATTACATAGTTGAAAAATATAGCAGAGTTTCCAATACAGATCGTATACTCAATTGCGTTGATTAATTAATATACGTTTATCGTACCCACAATTACCACGTTATGTTCCCAATTATTCTATAATATTATTTGATTCACGATTACAATATACTCCCAAGAAAATATTTTTTATTAAAATAAAAATACAATTACGCACTAAAGGGTTAAAAGTAAAACTCAAATGATTGAATTACATATTCTACAGATTTTGTACAGATATTGTACAGATTTATTTTCTTTGATACAAAAAGAGATGAATATAATATACCCACATAATTATTATGTACATAATATTATTACCTATCAGTACGAAATCACAAAATGAAATTAATATAAATTTACTCATAATTTAACTCAATTTGTGTGTTGATTCAACCTAACAAAATGTTACCACAGAACTTTTGTTTTCTGTTTATTTTATTTTTTTTTAATTTTCCTCGCTAACATAATATTTTTCTTTATTTCTTTTGATTTTGTTTTAATTATTTTTTTTTTCTTTGTTTTAATGCAATATTAAATATAAAAAAAAACTAAAAAAAAAAAAAATTAAAAACGAAAACAATTTCCATCAACATTATTAATGCAATATTTTACCCACATAATATTTTTATATTAATGTTCAAGATAGAGAACGGAACAAATACTTATAATATGTATAGTGAAAATTTATATACAAAGTATATTGTATTGCATAAGATATATATATATATATATATATTATATATGTATAGGTACGTACCCATATTTTATAATATTATATTAATGAAAATGGTGCAACTTGCAAGCTTAACAATATTAAATTTTGTGAGCAAAAAAAAAAAAAAAAACAAAAAAAAATTATTTCTGAAAATTAATTAACAAAATCAAAGGAACGAAAATACAAAAACAATAACAATAAATACAATGAAAGAATAAATAACTCATTTGGTAAATTGTACCACATTCGTAAAGGATTATACCATTTTGGTGGTACACCTGAAGCATAATAATTCATGTGTCAAAAAAACTGTGCTATTCCTTATAACCATTAACTTTCAACTCTCCCATCGATTTTTCTCAAACCACATTTTATATTAATTTTAAAATATAGTAAAAAAAAAACAAAAAAAAATCATCAAATAAATAAAATTTGGATTTTAAGATTTTTTAATATATATATATACAATACATACTATTATATACTTACATATGTACTTACTTTTACTGGTGTATATGTTAAAGTTGATCCTTGTGCTGAATGTGCTCTAAAACCACTTTGTGGCATGTCAAATGTTTCAGCGGTATTATTAAAAGACCACTTAAATGTTTCAGGTGGTGGATATGCATCAACTTCACATAATATTTCAGCTGCTTCATTTCTAGCAACACCATAAACACGTTTTTGATCTGGTCGGCAAATTGGTTTATCTGAAAGAGAGAAATAAATAATAATAATAACAATAAAAAAGGATATTTTGTTTTTATATTAAATTTTTTTTTTGTAATTCAGGATAATACAAAATTGGAACTCTGAATTAAATGAAAACAAAGAAAATGAAACGATGCCTGAAATGGTAATTGAACATACATTGCTTTTAGGTGTTTATTTTTTTTTTTTTTATAAATTTTATTTATTTTTTTAAAGGTTTTTCTGTTGTTACGTGTTTTTTTTTATTGAAGGATTTGTGTAAAGTATTGTATAAAATTTAAGGACTTGTTTTTTCGCAACAAAGTATAATAAATTTTGTCAATTAGTACTATGACTTGACACCATTAACAAAACTAAAAAAAAAAAAAACAAACTGTTTGAGTAAAGCAAAGAGTGATTTTCTTAATGGTTCAAAACTGGAATAATTCTAAATTAAGTAACCCGAAAAATATTATAATTATTTACCTCTCTATATTATACATCTTTGTAATGTATAAAAAAAATTAAGAACAGAAGGTCTAAGACTTTCTTCAAAATTTTAGTTCAATTTTATTAAGAAGGCCTAAATTAAGTTTATTTTTTGGTGTTTGATTTTTCTTTTGGTTTTCTTGTTGTAAATAACAACAATTTGTAAATTGTATTTGTGGTCAGGGTAAGTATAGAAATTTATTTATTTATTTATTTATTTATAACCTTAATATTTTACATAATTGTTTTTTGGCAGAGCTTAGATTACCGAGATTAGCTATTTTTATTTCTATTTACCTTTACAACTGAAACATGGTAGTTTTGAATATAATATTTAATTTTATTAATTCTAAATTTGCAAGGAAAATGGTAAAAACCTTACATGTAAATTTTAATTATTTTAAACTTAAAACTACTTAAAACTAAGCTGTATACCTCTACGACTGATATAGATTTTTTATGACACTATTTCGTACAGAAATTGAAAAAAAAAATATTTCCCAAGATAATTCGAAAATTTTAAATCAAACGAATTTGAATTCAAGCTTTTGAATCCAAAGCTGAAAAAATACTTAGTGCCATACTTTGCATACAAATGTTTGTGACAAAAAGAAAATGAACAGACATTTGTGCTGGCCTAGGTACACTATTTGGCAAATTAATTAAAAAATATAGTTATTTATTTTTAATTATATTTATTACTTTTGTTCGACCAGTTTCGCGTTTATCAAGTTAAGTATAATTTATTTAATTTTATATTTTCAAAGTTTATTATTATATTTTAATTTAAGATTTAAACTGAGTCGACCAACTGAATTTATATATAACAGGTCTGGCATGGTATACAATATGCAAGATAGCTATAACAAAAACTACCGATCAGTTTGAAATTAAAATAAATATCTAAAAGAGTAGATTAAATAACGCTCAACAGCAATGAACCACCATAATATTATATAACAAAAGTATTGTGGAAGTTGATATCATACCATATATAATGAAAAGGAAATTAATACATTTATTTTTATAGGTTGCCAAATTTAAACTTGTAAATTGGTATTTACATTTTAGTATCAAAATACTTACAAATCGTTTACATGTATATTTTAAGCTTACCCATAGAAAACTCAGCCATTTTATATAAAATTGGGATTGGCCATAATAAAAACAAATATTAATTTACAACATATTGTTTTTATGACTTCTTTACAGAATATTTAAGAATTCACCTTAGTAGAATTAACAGAAAAAGATAAAATGTTTTATTGTGTGCTTAATTTCAGTTTTACGAAAATATAAATATATTAAAATTTTTTTAAAATTTATTATATTTAAAGGGCATTAATTTTTTCGAGCTAATTTAGAATTTCACTCGAGAAAATGACATTCGTTTCAAATCATTTCTGATCAGAAAAAGCTTAAAATAAATATTCAAGAATTTAACATTTTTTTTTTTTTTGCAAAATAAAAAATGGATAAATAATAAAACACCACGTGCTTATTATTATATTATTATTACTATATACATAAACAAAAAAATCTAGTAATTAATCCACGCATAAAAATACTGTACATAATGATAATACATATATATATAATTTTTGTTTTATTTACTTTTATTTGTGTACAATAATAGACTGATTATGACTTTTTTGTAAATGATTTGTAATTGTTTTGCAAATAATTTGCAAATGATTTGTAAATGATTGTAAATGATTTGTAAATAATTTGTTTAACATATATCGTTTACAATAATTCATTACCATAAATTTTCTGTGTAAAACAGAATTGTTCCCCAAAATATATACTAATAATTTACTGTATGTTTACATTACGTTTACCATTGTAAATTTACGATTACAAAGTAAAATTACTGTTAACGTTCCTTAAACGAAAATTGCTCGTTGGAAATTTTTACAGAGACGAGTAGCCTAAATTTTGAGAATAATAAGTAGCCCAAATAAGCCTTTATTTTAAAATATTGAAAATATATATCTAAGAGTAAGCTAATTTTGTTATTAACAATTTCATTTTAACAAAAAATAAATTAAAAAGATGAAATCCTTTTATAATATACAATAAAAATCATATAAAAATTCTTGTGACAAAAGATAGTTAAAAAGAAAATATAGCTAAACTTATAAAGAAATTCCAATATTGCATTATTATCGTTAAATTTTATAATTAACAAATTTAATCTTCTGTATCAGCAGCATCGGTTTCTCCATTATATTTTTTTCATCATTGTTTTCGAATTGCACATCTTAGTATTTTTTGCTAGGGTGAAAAATTATTACAGAAAACGTTTTGATTTATATTTTGTATTTATTCTAATTCTAATAAAAGCATTTGGAGTTGATTGATAAAATAAATTAGGCTTAGTCATGTCATTTAACAAAGGCTTAATCGCAATTAACAGGAAATAATAGATAGTAATTATTTTCATATATTTCCGATAAATTCTAAAAAAAAGTTTTTAGCTCTAAATATTGTTCTGAACAATTGTTCATCAAAACAAATGTATCTCAATCTAGCCCAAAATTAAGAAGTAGCCATTTTAAGAATTTTGGTAACAAAATTAAGAAAAATGTAGCACAAGCTACATGGCAGCCCTGATTATATTTAATCTGTCAACAACAAATTACAATACAAATATATGAACCATTTCACAACCGGTTTTCATTAATCTTCTTTTAAATGATAGATACCTAAAAAGAGACGTAGCGAATTCAAATATTTTTTCAAACTTTATTAATTATTTTGAATTAGAAATTTTAATTTAAATTTCACCTCATGTATAAGTATACATACATCTGCAGTTTTAATTTGTCAAATATAGTTTTTGTTTTTTCTTGCCAGAATTAAATTCTAATTTAATTTTTTTTTTTAAATAAAATTTCACAAATATGGTTTTTGTCTAAGATAAATCAGATTCAATACATCAAGATTAAATTTAAGTTATTAATGAAATTATAGTATTATTAATTTAAATGAAATTGGGTACGATTTTTTATGAAACTTCTTCGAATTTTGAGGAGTGGGCGAATACTAGTGTTGTATTAAAATTGAAATTTTTTATTTATTTATTTCATTTCAGTATCTCAAAAGAGCTCAATCGTACAGAGTATTTTATTATTACTAATAATATTCAGACTAAATAACAACAGTGTAATAATTATTTACACTAATTTAAAATAAATATCAAAAGAGAAGAAGAATTTATATATTTTCTTTTTATTCATAATTAAATTGTTCAAATTTTATTAAAGAAAGAAGAATTGGAATATTCTATATACCACTTAATACAGAGTATTTAAACTACATTTAAATACTCTGTATTAACTTGTATATTGCCATAATTTATTTTTCTACATAACCTTATTTTGTAATTTTTCTATTAATTTTTAAAATATCATTGATTAGTCCAATACTCTTTCATACATCACGTCAAATTAAAGTTTTTCTGATAGACTTTTTCAAATCACAAATTGAAATCAATATTTTCAAACAAAAATGTTATACTGTAAACATTAGGTACCATCATTGAAATCTAAAAAACATATTTTCACAAAATTCACACTGTATACTTACAATAATATTTGTTCATATGTGATATACAAGTGAAATAACTGCATTATGGCAACACTCTCCTCTAACATAAATAAAAAAGTTTAAATAAAAGAATAATAACAGAATTCATACAAAAACGAAAAAAAAAAAATTAAAATCAAAACAAAGATCTCATGGTGCCCCTATTATTTTGCTTTAATTAAATCAAAATAAAAATCTAGCACAGTATAAAACTTAGAGAATATAATATTTTCCCAGCACATATATACAAGCACATCCATACACAAGCTTAATATGGTATTATACCGACCTGTAGGTATTTCATATTATTTTAAAAATTGCATCAAAAATCACGTAAAAATATTTTTTGTTGTTTATTACAACTTAAAGGTATTTAAATTAAAATACTATGAGAGTCCTTTAATAAATCTCGGTAAAGATGTTTGAAATATTTTCCATATATACAATGTTGTTATAATATAATGATATGTTATCAGTAGAAATCGGTTTTAGACTCCACTACTTGTGTGTAATATTATGATTAAGGTAGAATTAGTTGTGAAAATGAGCTTAAGGTTTCATCTGTTTAGACATTACATTCTAAATATAATGTACTTTTCTATGTATAATTTTTCTATGATGATTTCGGAAATGAGTTCAATAGATTTTAATAATAAAACAACATTTTTGGATATATTTTTAATTTATTGTAAATCATGTTATTATTAAAATACTAGTATATTGCTATTGCTATTGATATTGCTATATGCTAATCTAATGAAATGTTGGAGCACTTTGCTAAAAATATGCACATAACAACTCAAAACACCAATATAAGCAATATAAGGTAAATATCTATCATCTCTCATTTCAATGCATATTAATATTATTTTCTCACTACAGTTTACTTCTACCTGAACCTAACTTCCATAATATATAAAAAAAAAATTCTCTCAATTCCCATTCTTTCATTCATATAATAAGCAGTTTTTTAATTATTATTGTTGTTGTTATCAAAGGCTTCAGACACATAATAAAATTAGCTTTTAATAAACACATTTATATATCTTCAATTTTAGTCCGAATAATTGAAAATCGTTTAACCAAATTTCAGTTCTATTCATTTAGAACTAGGTGAACCTATGAACGGCTTCTACCGGTAACATTTACATAATATTCAATATGAAAATTTCATAATAGATCTGCACTTTTTCTTATTCTTAACCCATTGAATAATATCATCATATATGATGTTGCTGTACAAATAGTAATATAGTGCATATATATATATATGCATATTAGAAAATTTCTAGGAAACATCATTAAGGTGTAAATATTTTTTATATAAAAGATACAACAATAACAACAATAAAAGATCCTTAATGAAGTTTTTATTTAATTGTTATGTTACAGTTTTACATTAATGTGTACTGTTTGTTTTTTTTATATTTTATTTTATTTATTTTTTTGTGACTGCCTCATAATCATTATTTCACATTAAAATTTATCATCAATAGCATTGTCGTCATCATCATCATCATTATCATCATTAACATCATCATTATTATCGTTATCATCAGCATCAAGGACTCTTTAAGGATACCCTGTTGTCTACTGCAATACGTTAAAAAAAACTATAGAGTAACGGTAAAAGAAAATAAAATTAAAATAGAAAAAAAAAGAGTCTATTAAGGAAAACAATAGCAGCTGCAAAACTAAAAACAATAATAAAAAATTGGTTTATTACAATAACAGTAAGGATTAAAATTGAATTAATGGATTTTATTGTAAGTGTATAGCGATTAATTAAAAATATATTAAATATTATGTATTGTACTTTTACCAAAATAATTAAATAAGCATACCTAGCTATATTATTAATATAGGTTAGCAAGGTTATATGTTTTAGTAGAAGCTTAACTTATTATTTAGTATATAGGTTAATACAGCAGGTTAATACAGTATTAGGTTAATACAGCTTAATACAGTGAATAATAAATTTATTTACGATAACTGTGAAAATTTATTTCATGAAGGAAAATCCATCAAATATTAGAGTACATATTTTATATTTATAGGTTCATAATATAAAATAATTATAAAAAAATATCAATTTGTATTACCACAAGATACTTAATTATAGGTTTGCAGGTGGGAAAGACCATTCTAGTTCGACCTAGTTGTTAAGCCAATTATCACCTAATTTTGCCGTTTTAATGCCTCAACTCAACTATTTATTTGTTTTTTGTTGTTGAAGTGCGTCATTCAGTGGTCAGTTCATTTTTTGAGCATTGTTAAGGCAATTATCACCTAATTTTGCCGTTTTAATGCCTCAACTCAACTATCTATTTGTTTTTTGTTCTTGAAGTGCGTCATTCAGTGGTCAGTTCATTTTTTGAGCAACCCGCAATAATTTCTATATAACTTTATATCCTATTATCTAATATTATACAGTTGATATACATATACATTTTATATTATAATATCCAGCCTTCTGTCGATATGAACGATATTTAAAAGTAGATCGATCTGTTTATATCATCCCAGCAAATTTTCTAACAATTTAATCAATTCCATAGATATTTCTAGAACTATTTTGTATATTTTAGAAAAACCTAATACCAGTATATTTAATTTCTCGATATGAAATGAATTTTTTTAACTCCTTTTGTTTTTATGTAAATTATTACAATTTTTCTTTTTTCAAATAATTGGAATTCAAAATTTTTAACTGCTAATACAATTTCGCTACACAATGTACATTGCATTATATTATATTCTTATATATATATATATATATATATATGTAAATTGTATCATAAAAAGATGTTGTATCGTTGACTACCTAGGTATATGAAAAAAAAAAAACCTTAACGATTCGTTTTTAATTTCGCGTAGTACCGTTCTATAATGTTCCGAGGTAAGTAGATCTATAAAATTCTAGACAACAACAAAAAATTTAAGAAAAGAAATACAAGGATTAACTTTTTTTCTATATAAAAAAAAAAAAATACACAAACATACGTACGTACATATTATAGTATAGATACATAAATTATTTCAAGTAGTAAATTTAAATGCCATTAGGTGAATGGTGGAAGAATATTTATAATATATGAAGCTAGTTAATCGCTAAAAAACCGTTTTTTTTTTTATAGTGATTTTTTTTTTTTTTTTTTTTTTAAATTGTGTTTGATGATGGCCGTATTTACTAAAATGAAAGAAGGTCTGTAGATTTAATTGGGATTAATATTCAGCGAATAATACATTTTATGTATGTAAAAACAGTTCAAGGACTTAAAAAATTATTAAAATGAAATTTTCTTTTTAGGAATTTAAAATAGATAGAAAATTTAACATTTTCAATTTAATAGATACAATTTAAAATACTAGCTACATAGCTACTATGACATTATACTATATATAGCAAATCTAAAATACTATAACAATCTAGTTTATGCAACGGTAGCTATTTAACCAGATAATACAGTTATATCAACCGTCGGGAAAATATAAGAGAAAGTGGTAGGAAGTTAGTAGGAACAAAATAGTTATTGGTGTAGTTGCTGCAGTTGATTCAGGAGGTGAGGTGATTAAATTAAATCAAGCAAAGTTATAACCCAATATTAATTTTACTAATAGTACAAATATATTAACATATTCCATTCACAATAGAAAATGATATCCTAACATACGAATATAATTCAAAATTTCAGTTGAGATGAGCGATTAACAAAAAAAAACCTTAAGCTGGATTTAAAATATAATCAATTGTATTTATTTGTTAATTTCTTTATTAATTTTCTAATTAAAAAAAATGTTGATATACAATCAAATAAACATCAGAAGAATATACAAATCAAAACTGTACATCATTCCAACTCACTAGCAAGAAATTTACTACTTGGAATAGGTCACCATCGGTTAAAAATAAAAAATGTTCTAAACAATCAAATTAAATCACAAAAATGTGATATAAAAATTAATGATCATAGTAATGGTAGGAATCATTAGTTAAAGTTAGATTATAAGATTCGAAAACAAATTATTAGTGTCTAATTAAAAAAAAAAACACAATAAATAAATAAAAAAATTTAAAATTTACAAATCAAAAAATCAAAAAAACGAGTCAGTCCAACATCAGAAGATGTACAGTTATTGAGATATTCAGGCCTATCGTGGTTGTCAGTAGTAAGGGATCTGATAACTGAAAAAATTTATCAGAAAGTGAATCGTGAACTGATACTGATAAATTTTCTGACAAAAATTTGTTATTGTGAATTCTGAGCTGATTCATTGAATGAAAGTTTAAATAAATTTTTTTGTTTAATTTTGTGAAATAAAATTTATACTGTCAGATTTATGCTTAGAGCAAGCACATCAGACGTCTATTACTAGACGAAGGCTTGCTTTATTTAATTGTGCAATAACTCATCATCCAGTAGGGTTAGTAAATCACCGCCACCTTTGATTAAAATATTTAAAAATAAACTAAACCAGGTACATTCTGTTAGTAGAAGGGTAAAACGTCATAAATTAATACCTATGTTAATAGCTATACATTTAATAAAAACACTTCAAAAAGTTAGGCCGAAAGTATCAAAGCTAAAAAGAACAACAGTTGTTAGTTAGTCTCAGTTGAACGTACATTAACACGTAATCGTTTTTTAATATTTAAAACACTTAGTTGACGATCAAAAGAAGTAGAGTTAGAGTAGTATATTAAATAAAATAAAAAAAAGTTTAATATAAAATAATTTCATATCAAAGACAAAAATATAAGTGAAATAAAATAAGTTTGAAAACTTTTCTTTTCAGTAAACAAAAGGAGGTTTTGTGAAATAAAATATCAATCAAATGTAAATAAAATTTAATAATAAAGGCCCACATTTCAAGAGATAAGAGAACCATTAGCCTGCAGATTTATCTGTAGGAACCACCCACTGTCAAAATATATATAAATCAAATCATTGTTAATAAATGTAAATCAAATTAAAAGAATTTAATTAAATATTGTGGTTAAATCAAACTAAAAGTCTTTTATTTACTACATCAAAAACGTATTTATAAAAAATATAAAATTAATTCATATTAACACAAAAAAAAAAAAAATAGCTAATTAAAAATTAATTCCCTTGTTTTTTCTTTTAAAATTATACTTAAAGTTTTTTTTTACACTAATTTAATTGTTTTTACAATTTTAAAATTATGTCTATATGAATTTGTCCGTAAATTTATTTTTATTACTTAAAAATTTTTAACTAATACAGAATATAAAAAATATCAGAAAATATGACATATTTTAAGTTCCACGATACCAATTTATCATTGACGTTTAATAAAATTCACAATCGATCAGTAAGACTGATAGTTCTGACAACTACGATAGGACGTATCAGAATTTCTGAAACTAGTCATAAATACTGATAATTAATAGTACTGATAACTGACAACCGCGATTGACCTTATTGACATGGAAGTACAATACATTTATAGGTTCCTCTCTACAAATTGACATTGAAATTAGTCTGCAGAACTTTTACAAAAAATTTATTTGGTACGTTATAACGGTAATAAACGTTTGGAAAAGATCGGTAATTAGCAAAAGGACGATTTGAAATTGGACATTTGGAAACTTTGTATATCTAACAGCCCGGGTATATTGCAAAGTAAATTGTTATAATTGCATTATATTTTATATTATTTAAGTGTCCATTTTTTTCTATACATTAATTTGACAAATTTTTATTATCCACTATACGAAGTATCCACTATACTAGTTGGATGGGCGTTGTCTAAATGGACGGACAGCGAATAATAATATGTATCCAAACAGTCCAAAATACAGTATTACAAAACATTTTTAATGATACCTTAATGTCCTATATTTATAAAGATCTCAAAATCCCTGTCATTAAAGTTAAATAATATAAAAATTGGTTTTACACCACAAAAATATTGTTTAAATGTCAACATGAAATTATTGACAATCAAAGGTTTGTTAGAAGACAAATTATCCTTTAACTGAGGATATGAAATTGTTTAGTATAGTTCTCGATACCACAATAAATTCTGAAGCATGTCTTATTTAATATTTCAATAATACTAAGATAATAATAAAATTATAATATATTTAGAGAGTACTGCAAAAATTAGCGTGGGAGAGAGTACCTAATGGATAGGAGTCATAAAGAGAAAATAAAGGAGTGTACAAAAATTTGCCACCAAATTATAAGTTCAAGGTTATACAAACGAATTAGTGTTATTACTAATTATTATTATTATTAGTAGTATTACACTAAGTTCATTTGTTTCGGAAAAATATTCATAACGGAATCTGGTTTGATCTGCTTTAGTTACGGTTTTAGTAAACCAGAAAGAAGTTTTTTTTTGTATTAGAGCTCATACGTTTTCGAAACTTGATAATATAGATTAGATTTAAATAAAGTAGACAGAAGTCTGTCCACATAACCATACCAGTCTCAAATGGACTTATTGTGATTACCCGTTCTAATGCAGTCAAACATCTGAAACTTTGATTCAATTGTCTTACATAGAATAATCATCAGCGGTATGCTAATTAGATCGGGGAATGCTGTATTTAAGCATTTACAGAGCAGATGTTCAATAAATTTTTCTTCTACCTACTATATTCTAAACAAATTGTTTTCGGTTAGGCCGAAATTTATAAAATCGCTTTTTTACTATTCCAGCTGCAAGTTATTATTCCTGCCATTATGCGAATTTATTCCCTATTAAAACTTAGAACCATTTTAGTTTTTTTGACCATATCGAATCATATTCGCCATCGAACCGATATTGATCATATCGAATCGTATTCATTATTACGATCATATTTACTTATGAAGATTGATATTTGAGTTCTCCTAATATCCTCAGCTTTTTCATATATCCAACTTTTTATCTGCATTTTGATTATGCTTATGCTTATTAAAGGCAAATCCAATGCTTTTCTCGATTGATAATCTGCAGCTTTGTTTTTCTGCGATGCCAGAGATCTTATTACCCAAATTAGTGGGTATTTGAATTATTGTGGGATTTTGACTGTGATTTTAATTATTTTCGTGTACATCTACGCAATCCAGGCATGTTTTTAAATACCTCTACGGAATCCAATAATACCTCTGATGAATACTGGAGTACGAATTGAGAGCTAGTACTGATATTTTTCTATCGAAAAGAACGTTCTTTAGTCTATTCTATCCCAGAAAATAAAACGATAACTATTTTTCGTAATCTAAAAAAATACGTCTGCAAAATTTGATACAGCGATAATTATTCCACGATAATCTAATAAAACTGAAGGTTTTTCCACCACTTTTTAATGATTTTGATTTAAAATCTAATTTTTATTTTTTTTATTAATTTAACCGTATTTCACTTATTGGGTTGTGACATTGAGTCACATTTTTATTCTTATCACTTTTAAATAAAAATTAAATTGAAATTCTTAAATTAAAAACCAAATAAAATATGATTAGGTCCACAAGTCCAATTATTTAATTTATTAAAATTCATATAGAGGATATTTTTTTTATAAGATATAAAAAAAAAATTCATTATTTGGGTATCATACTGTTCAGTGTTATATTCACCATTTATGATCTGTTAATGCTGTTTTAAATTAAAGAACTAATGTTTATGGCAGATTATTCCATATTCATAAAGGACCAAAAAAAAAAAACAGAAAAACATTCTCAGCAGGATATTGAAATGCTAGTAGATTATTATTAAGTTCCTAAATACACACATATGTATGTATATGCATACAAAAATGTGAAAATAAATGAAAAAGAAGAAATAAACTCTAACTCTTTAGAGATTTAAATCTTTGCGTTTTTAGCTTTGTTTTTGATTTTTATTTTTTTTCCTGAATTTCAAAACATCGCATATGGTTTTGTTAAATACTATTTGCTAAGTGTATAGCCAAGAATATTAAATAATATGAAATATAATACAACACATCCACTGATCTTCTATTATTTTGAATAGATCTAGTTTCACTACGTATGTGGGTTTTAAGAATAATATTTAAACGTTTTCTTATCAATTTATTAACCACTAACCCATATTTTTTAATTTTCGTTTTTGTTTTTTCATGCTGACATCGTTAAATTATTGTTTTGACCTTTTTTGTTTTTTTTTTTTTGTTTTTTTTTTTTGCTTCTGTTAAGCAATAGTTTTGCCGTTGTCGGTACGTTTAACTGTTTTCTGTTTTTCTATTATATATCCTTCTGTTTTTTATTTTTATATCATTTTCTTTTTTCTTCAATTTCGTTCTTTTTTTTCTATTATTTTCTTTTTTGTTTTGTTTCCTGTTTTTGAATTTTTATTATCACTTTTGTATTATATACGTGATTACATGGAGCTTTCAGCACAAAATAATAATATAAAAATAAATTTCAATATTAAAAATTAAAAAGAGAATACGAAAAAATGGAAAACTTGAAAATACAAAAACAAAAATACAAAAACAGCAACAATTTTTTTCAATAAGGACATTTTGTTTTGGATTTTGTTTTCTTGAACTATACAAAGAAAATGTTTGACCATCGTCACAGTTTTAGTCAACGGGTGGTAAGTGTTTATACGTTCATCTATCTGTATCCTATTGTGATAAAGTTGTATAGTATTCTTTAATTTTTAAGAATAAAGAAAAATAGAAGAAAAAAAGATGATAATAATAGAAAAAAAAAAAAAAAATAGGATCAGGATATAGAAAACAATTATTATTTTTCAAAAGAATAAAAAATAATAAAAAAAATAATGAAAAATAATTCTAGTTGAGTCAATATTAAGATACCTATAATACCATAATCTGGATATGTTTTCTTTTTTGAAATAACGGTTGTATTTTCTTATTACTAAATTGACCGAAATTACATCCGTAAGGGAGTCATAATTTTTTCCTGTTATGAAATACCTAAATACCTAAATAACCGGAACATTAGATGTTTCAACTAAATTCAACTTGATTCATGAGGTTGATATACTATTATATACTATTTAGAAAATATTTATTATTGATTTGTTTACTTATTTATTAATTTATTCGTCTACCAAGTAGCTCGTTGGTCAAGAACAACAACAACAAAAGCAATAGGGGAGAGGAGAATGGAGATATTGTAAGCATGGGGTTATTGTAAACAGTCTGAAAATTTAAAAAGTAACTAGAATTTGTTAAAGCGACATCTGAGAGTTTATCGGCTATAATGTGGTTGATTACACCATGTATTTTCAGCTCAATCTGTAATAAGCGTGACAAAGTGAAAACAAAAATTTTGAGTCGTGACGTAAACAAATTTTTTTTTCATTAATTTGTTATAGAATGTTTAAACAGTGTAAGTAGAAATATTTCAAAACTAGTTTTGTAACCCGCCATAAATGACGGAAGCAAAAAAATTCTAGCATTTCTTCCTTCATTAGAGTTTTCATTTCAAGTTTAAGAAAAATATGTATTTGCTTACTAATTTATCAATATCATACCTTTATTAGAATTATTAGAATGCGTTTAATTACCATATAAACCGAATATTTGTAGTAAGCTGCAAAATTTATATATACACATACTATGTTTATGACAATTACATGATGTATATATATTTTAATTTGTATATGTGTTGGAGTGTTCCGTCGAACTTACAAACATCCAGATAAATGCAGAAAATTAATTAAAAATATTTACAAATTTATAATTGTTGTATAAAAATAAGAAAAAAACACTAAAAAAGTATTAAAAATTATTCAAAAATATAATTAGCACTTTATGTAACGTAAGGTATTTAAAAAAAAAAACATCAATATTTATTATTAACAGCTAGAACAAACAACATTATTTAACATCTTAACGAATAGTTATAAGTTAATGAGTATGAAACAAGGTTTGCGATTTATGTGTAATCTCGGATGTATAGCTAAACCAAAACTATGCAATAGATTGGATGGATCAATATGCCATATCAAAATATCGCGAGCAAACATGACACAACAAACAGTGATCTTCTTTTAGACAACTTTGTTAAACCTAACAACTTATAACTTGCATCAAAATCTGCTCAGGTTGAAATTAGTAAAAAAAAATTTATTTTCAATTCCTACTACGTGGATATTGTAATAAGGATTGCAAATAATTACATCGTATTCTAAAATTGGTAATAAAATATAATGTTTTTTAACCGTATATGGATCTCTAAAATCAACAGAGCTTTATAAAATTCAGTATTTTATTAGTTTATTCGATTATGTAATATAGATTTTTATTTATATATGTAATCTACATTTCCAAGTCTATGGGATGAGCACCTAAACTGCTTTTACACATAGATTTACAATTCATTTTCTTTCAAAGATATTTGCCTTTACGCTGATGGATGGCACAGTAAGTAGAGCGCCTGCTTTCAGGTTCGATTGACGACGAAGGCAAAAAATGTTTTCCGGATTTTTTGACCTGGTCCAGTACTATTTATTATTGGGATAAAATAAATGACAAATAGTTGATAGTTTGGGTTATCAGTAAAAATAAAATGGAAGAGTAAATGAAGATGAAGTTACTCTACAATAGATAAATTTTCCAAATTTACCATATATCATAAAAATTCTAAATAACTGAAACTATTGTATTCAATTCTGTATATCAAATCTCTGTGTAAAACCAGTTACTGTAGGTATTCACAGACTTGAAATTATATAAAAAAAATTCAGGAAAAAATAAAATAGAGAATACTAAGAAATTGAAATGGTTCAGCAAACTTATAACATTTTTAATCTGGACCAAAGCAAATAAGCGAGATTATAAAAATCTTTCACAAAAAATTATTATTACAAAAAATGAATAATTATTAAAATAAGTCAAATAAAGACTATTGGCCGATACTGTAAAACCAAATCTTAATGAGAGAGCAACATAGATTATGACAGTTATATACCAGTAACAATAGACGGAATATGTAAGATTACCTAATAATCAAATATATTAAAGCTGCAGGTTCAGATGAGCAGAAATTATCAAATTAATTGACCAAAAAAAATTTAGTTTTGTTAGAACACTGATTTAACCACATTTTCAACCCCGGTATATTAGGCCAAGATGAGCAGAAATGATCCAATTAATTGATGCAGAAAATTGCAGTTTTGTTTGAACACTGATTAAGCTATATTTTCAACCCGGTATACTTGAGTGATTAAAGTAAACATTTGTAGATCTTTTGAAGGCAAAAATGACGAAAAATGCAATTATCTTATGCTCTTAAGATATTTTTAAAGATTCTATATCTAAATAGAGTTTTTTTATTAACACGCTGAGTAGAGCAGCATGTAGTCAGCCTGCCTTTCAACCTCAGTGGGTCAGATTCGATTCCTGACGAATCAAAAAAAAAAAATAATTTATCGGTTTTTCGACCAGGTCCAGTACCAGTTGTCATTGGATTAATACAAATAACAAAAAATAATTGAGAGTTTACTAATTTAAATAAATAAGAGGGCTTACTTTCTGACAGTAGTAATATTTTTCCACATTTAATGAGCTGAAAGCCAGTGGTTCTACCTAAGTTATTGCAAACTATACCGGTTGTTCCAGACCATGCGTATGCGTATCAACTTTTTAAGAGTGGAAGAAACCTTTATTTTAAAATTGAATAAAAATTTTATTAACTAAATCAAGGGGTGGTGGAAGGAAGGAAGGGAAATCGGTATTTTCATACCAAAAATCACCGAAATTGGCCGAAATCGAAATTTTCAAACGGGAAGGGGTAGTTCTTTTATGCAAATTCGGATTCTACGTCAAAAAAAAGTAACTTGTTAAGTACATTTTTTTTTTGTTTAAACTTTGTAGGAACCCAAAACAGATAAAAAATATCATAACATGAAAAACAAATTTATTTAGAAAAATTATCATTAATTCTAGTTTATCAAAGGAAAATATTGAGCATTTTTGTTTTATTGTTATTAATTTTAAAGAAAAATACAAAGAAAACGAAAAAAAAATCATTTAACATAATTTTCTTATTTTTTATCGTAGAATCTGAATTTGCATCAAAAAGTATTTCTTCCCATTTAAAAATCTCAATTTCGGCTAGTTTCGGCGATTTTTGGTCTTAAAAAACCGATTTTCGGTCCTTTCCGGAAGTTGAAAATACCACCAATCGATAGAGCATCCTCGATTTAGTTAACAAAACTTTTTTTTAAATTTTAAAATAACGGCTCCTTCTCTTCTTAAAAAGCTGATACGCATGCTCTGCAACACCAGGTATAATTATGTACAATATATAAAAACTTTACCGTTTACCCTTTTGAGTCTTATTCACTAAATGTATAAATTATAATTAAAAACAGTACAAACAGAGTAAACAAAACATACTTTTTAGTGTTATAAACTTAAAATAAAATTTTGTAGAAAATATTTTCTTTCACTGTTTTCAAAATAACAAAATTATGTTCGAGACCAATAGATAGAAAGAATTTTCTGTTAATGCCATAAGGCCGTTATAATTTTTTTAATTTAATTTTCATTTTTTTTTTCTCATTTTCATTTGCTTAGTGAGAGGGCTTTAATGCCGACTCCTATTTTAATATATTTATTTTGTGTCTTTGTTGTTTTTTTATTTCTATGTTGTGTAGAGAAAATTAAGAAATAATAAAACATATACTATAATAGTGTCCTTGTCTTACAAAAAAAAAACAAAGTATCTACTACTATCGTTATTATTATTTTTTTATTCTTATAGAACCTAAACTGAAAAACAATAGTGTAAGAAGTACCTATCTAAAGGTATATAGGTAACGAAATTATGTATTTATTTAATTTTTCTATAAGCTCGATAATTTTTACGTATATATTATGTAGTTCTGTGTTGCCATGCTAAAAGCTTCTAATTATATTGTCTATTGCAAAATGTTTAAGTTTTAAGTCGAAGGTTTAATTAATTAAATAAAATAATTTACTTTGTTTATCTGTTAATTTTATTTACACTGTTCAGTAATTTTAGTAGAGTACAGTTTTTGTTGTTTGAATTTTATACTTCGCGCTACATTACAGATGTTCGTTGTAATCCAAAAAGAATCAAAATAACAAATAATATTCAAATACAAAAATATAAATTAAAATGCATTTCAAGTTATTTCACTTTTGATGTTTTATCAACACACCTAACAAAAATGAATGAATTTAAAGAACATTGGTTGAATATAAATAAAAACTGCCAAAATGCCTATCGTCATGGTATAATAATTTTAAATATATGTCAAACAAAAATCTTTGATTTGCGATATATGAATATATTTTATCTATATATGACGATACGATATATGATATATACGATCATACCATATTATATGATCATACGGTATATGACTATATGGCTATATATAACTGAAGTCCACTACATGAATGTTGTTTAGTTAAAGAATGCTACCGAATATAATTAAATATTTTTATTTATTTTTAGAATTTCTTGAAATTACAAAAACAGTATGTTTGCAATCCGGAAAATTATCACACAATAGTGTGCAAAATTGAGTAAAAGGCTATTTTACATATTGTCAAATTTTAATTCACTAATGGCTTAAATTAAATTTTATAAACTGAAACATTAAAAAAATAGAAAAAAAATTACCGTTTATTTATATTTAATTTCAAAATTTAGTCCGATAAGACACCAAAAAACAAAAAATTACTTTTCTGCCAACAGATGAGTATCAAGAAAAAAAAATATAAAAATAAACAACATTTTCAATTAAAAAATTTAACAAAAAAAAAATTGTAATAAGCTGGCAACAATTACCAAAATTACAATTTTCCACAATTTTTGCTTTAATTTTTTTCTGTTCTTGTTGTTTTTGTTGCACAAAATCTTATGTATTTTTATTGAATTTTTCATTTTGTTATACCTCGAAGACCAAAATTATATATGTACATTATAAAATATGTATATATAGACATGAAAGTAGGTATAGATATAGATATAGATATACTATATATAGATATACTTTCGCATAATATGTTTTTATCTCATATGACACCCCAGGGAACCTTTGTTTTGTATTGCACTATTTTCATCCTGTCAGAATTTTGTACCAAAATAAAAACTCAAAAAAAAACAAAAAAAAAATATCATTTTATTTTTTTCAATTTCTTTTTTTTATATTTTTTGATCCTTTTTTTTTTGCTTTTTGCTGTTTGTTTTCCTGTTTCATTTTGTATATCCTTGCCAGAATTCTATTTGGATGTTACATACATATATTATATATGTGCTTTATATATATTTATTATTTATGTATAATGTATAAAATCTTAGGGGTATATGTGTAAGAAATTTTCACATTTGGACGTACATTGTAAATTTTGAGAACGGAAAGTGGCTAAAAGAGAGTGGAATGTGTTTATTTTTGTTGTAAGGGTTTTGTTTATTCTTAGGATTAACCCAGTTTTTTCGGTTCGTTTCCCACTCTATGAGTATATTATAATATCTATATTATATATAAGTATATATAGAGTAAAAATGGTACTTATATAGAAAAATATAAACAAAATGAGAAAAAAAAAATACCGAATCCTTTTTTTTTTCGTTTATTTTTGTCGTGAAATTATTTATAAAAATATACTATATAGCTAGATATGGATAACATTATTAATTTGGGTGGTCCTTATTTAAATACAAAATTCTGTTTTATTTGCTATTTAATGTTATAGATATCGGTAAGTAAAGCTGCATACCCTCGGATCTATATTATGGACATTTGCAACACCCTATGGGTTGTATCGCTCGTCAAAGTACCCTTTAAAATTAAGATCGCGGCAGAAATATTTTATAAAATATAAACGAAAATGATTCCAGAGATATAGCAAATGCTGTAATATGCATAAATGATTATTATGGTTAGAGTTGCTACCTTAAAAGAGCATAATGATGAATAGTTGTGTAAAATAATGGAAAGGGCTATTGAAAAATATTAGAAAAGTTTTATACAGATTAGAAAAAGTTAATTATTTTGGAAATGAGATTTCTAGCAAAGGTATTGCTTAAATAAAGATAGAGTCTCTGCGATAGGTTATTGAAAACCTTCCTCATGAGTAAATTTAGCACTAGTTCTCTTGAAAATTATATTTGAATTAATTACGTCTGATTAATTAATTATTAATTGAAGTATATATAAATGTAATATATAAATATTGATAAATACATAATTGAAATCCAGAAGAAAAATTAAAGAGCCAGTCTTACTAACATGTTTATGTTCGACGGTTTTTCATAATCTTATACATTAATACGCTCAAACGTCTGTTAAACATTTCACAAAGCTTTTACAGCACAAAGCTTTTTTCAACTAGATTAGACAACTTTTATATTATTTTAGAACCAAACTATTACAAATTACGTTAGTGTGCAAAATTTAATTTAAAGACATAAACCACAAAATAATAAAACCAAATAAAACAAAAAACAAATTAAAATTAACATAAAAACAATACACCTATTGAGCAATAGCATTGATTATATCTCATTTTATGAATTAATTTAAAAAAAAAACAAAATAGCAAAGACAAGAACCGAATCATCAGAATATTATTATTATATCGATTTATAAAAATAGCTTTGTTAAAATATTACGATATTACAGCAAAAAAACTTACTGGTAAAACAAATAGTAAATTTAGAAAATATATTCACCCAGACCATGTTCACAAATTACAATAATTGAAATTTATTTATTTTATTAACAAATATTTCAAAAGTATAAATTCAAATGCGCAGTAGCATTGAGTATACATTGTATTGTACATGGAGAATCATAAACCGAAATTTACGATCTGCTAAGAACAAGAAAAACAAAATATGTTATGACATTATTATCAAGTTCCAATTCAATACACGGCAAATTTAACAATACGAATATGCAATAAAATTTGTAAATGTAATAAAAATAAGTAAAACAAAACTTTCATGAAACAAAATCTGATGTCTAAACGCTCACTAACAAATACTATTGATAGAGATGTACATTTCAACAAAATGTGGCGAGCAGAGATGTCGCTGCCAGTATAGATATAAAATTAAATGCATTTAAACTAAATACATACCACACTCACATTAAAAACACATTAAAATAGCCATATATACGTTTTTTGTGTTTTTTTTAGTATCAATAGCCCTAACTATTTCAAAACTCAAAATAAAAGCATTTATATATAGAATTTATATTTTTATTTCACTTCTTTTAAATTTTGATTTTGACGTTTTGGTATGATTAGGTATGACCATTATAGTAAAGGTTATGATTGGTTATGACTTTGTTAAATCATATCGAATCATATAGGCCATTTATCGAAGTATCATATGAAATCATATTACGCTTATGACTATTATAGTTAGGGGTAAAGCAAATAATTATGCTTTTTCTATTATTCTTATTAGTTTTTATTGTTATATTGTTATCCAGTTTGAATAAGTATTAAAATGTTAAACTATTTTTAAGATATTAAATAAAGTGAATTATAGTTTTAAGTTTTTCAATTTAACTTATTTATTATGTAATAAAAAAATATGTAAAACATTATTTCTTTTTAAGAAAATAAAGAAAATAAATAAATAAAATATATTGTTTCATTTATAATGCTAATGCTAGACCGGCGAATGTTACGCCGGCAATAGCTAGTATTTAAAATTGCTCTCTTATGCTTAAAAATAATTATATTAGAATGCTTTACTCATATCATATACTGTTTTTATTTAAAATTTATTAATAATATACCAACTAATAAATAATATAATAAATTTATTTAAAATCAGCAATTATAAGACTATTTATAGCAAATAAATGACTATTAATATAATGTATATTATAGGCAAGAAACATAAATTTAACATTAATATTTTACACTATCAAAACATTCCACAAAAAAAAACATTTACAAACGCTATTTTCAGGATTTTGCTATACTTTTTTTGTTTTATTGTTTTATTAAAGTGTCTATGTAATTGGTTATTCATTTTTAATTTTAGTTTTAATTTTCAATTTTAATTTGATTTGTAGCAATAATATGGTTTTTCAAACTGTTTGTGCTAAGCAGTATAATAAAATAAATAAATAGCATACTCATAATATAACGCCCGGACTTTTAATGTACTTTTAATGTACATAAATTATTTAATTATTTCACAAGGTGAATTATTTTCAAAAATACAATGGTGTACATTTCTACCAGTAAGGGATCCCAAAATTTGCCTGTAAATTGAAGTGACTAAGTAAAACAAATAAATTTAATCTTTATTGGTTTTATGTTACATTTTTTGATTGATTTTTGTAACTCACAGATGTTAATTACTGCATTTATATTTAAGTTATAGAATTAATCAAAATCAAAAATCAGAAATATATAGGTAGTTTAACACTAGAATAATTCATATTGATGAGATCCAGCAGTGTTATAGAAACGAAATAATTATTTTTGAACGAAGTGTTATTTAAATAATGTTTGACTGTTTAAAGTATGACTTTCACACCGAAAATAAATAACAATTGCTCAAATATTTTTATAGCCGCTTTACAAAGAAACGACAAGTTTACGATGTGAGAGAGATCTTGTAATTTAATATATCTAAAGCAGGGGAAGATTAATTTGATTTAAAGCTTAGTGAATATTATACTCAAAATCGATGTGAAACTAGAAAGAAGATTACTTTTCAAGTGGCGTCAATAAATTTATTAAATTGCAAAAAAGACTAACAACAACCTGTGTTAGATGAATTTATTCATCTTAAGCGATGCGATATTATAATATCACCAAATTATAATATATGGCATATTAATCGAGTTAATAATATTATTAATCCAATGAAAACTAACCTTAATTGAGTACATACCTAAATAAGCAAATTTTTATATAAACTTAATTAACATTTGTTATAGAGTTGAATGCTTTAATTCCGAAAGACATAAAATATTAATGCTTGATCCTATTTGAATTGCAATTTTCACCAATATTATACACCATAATATATATTATTTCACCATAATTATTATAATATATATAAATAATAAATATTATTATAACTGTACAATGTAAAAATTTAATAAACAACAAAATTGAACTACATTTGATGTTTCAAAGAACCGATACAAAATTAATTAAGGACACCCTAATTATATTAACCCATTAATTTGCAACATAGCGTATCCAAAGAAAAAAAAATATTTATTTTTTTTTTTGGATACACACATAAATATACATTAGATATTATTATATAATGTAGAATATAAAGTTAAAAACGATTGTCCTGAAACCTAAAGGACAACAATATGTACTATTAGAAATTTAGTAGAGTCACATCTTAATATAAGAACATAACATTTATTCCATTTATTTATACACGATATAATAATAAAATGTATTATATAATAAAATGTGTTTGGAGGACTTTCAAAAAAAAAAAAAAATAAATGAGATAATTTTATATGGCGATTTAAAAAGGATTGTTTTAAGGATATAAAAGTAGCCCTAGCCAAATTTTTTTTTTCTATTATTGTTTACTTTTTCATTCTCTAATGATTATTTTTCGAATTATTTTGAATTTTTCAAATACATTTTGGTATTTTTTTTTTGCTTTCTAGGATTATTATTATTATATTTAGGTAAAATATGTATATATATTTTTGTTTTTTGGTATTTTGCATAATGACAAAGGACGTATTAATTACATAAAATTCGGTATAATTGCTTGGGGTTTATTATTAAGAAATTAAAGTTTTAGTTAATAATACACAATCACGAGTACATATTATTAGTATTAGTAGTAGTAGTATTTACAATATAATATATAATATAAAATGTATATATATACTTACACATAACTTTCAACTCAACAACATTACTATCACCATCGCCTTCAACATTCGATGCTGTACATGTATAATTACCAGCTTGATGTCTGGTAACACCTTGTAGTGCTAAATCACCACTACTAACAATAACACCCAATTTTTGATTATGTTGTATTAATTGATTCTGTAAAAATAAGTTTTTTTTTGTGTTTATATTAATTAGTAAATTTATAGATTTAAAATTAAGCAATTAAGAATAATATTTTAGAATAAAATTAATGTTTTTGTTATTTTTTGTTTTGTAATAATTATAGTAACTTGATTTTTTTTTTTTTTTTTAAGTTATTAATTTACATTATACTTAGATAAATTGTCAACTTTGATACACGTACTATTTTTAATAAAAATAATTATTCTACAATATAGTGAGAAGTGGCGAGTGTGATGGGTGAAAAAAGGGTTAAAGAGATCCAAGAAAAAAATTACATTTCAATTGGATTTGTACAGCTAAACAAGAACTATAGATTAATTATTTTGGGTCTGAAATATCAATTGTAAAAGTAATTGATTACATCTCACAATCGGTTATACCGGGTTCTATTTTTAATAAGAAGAATTTTTGAATGCAAAATATTGAGAGTTATCGAGTTCGGTAAGTATTGTAGCATTTTAACTGAAATATTATATTGTCTTTATATTTGATACATTCAGCAGCTCAATATCTAATGTTATTACAGAGTTAAGGCAACAATAACATTAATAATAATAGCTATTACGATTAATTTCAGTTGACCTTATTTTCTCAATCTCTATAATAAAAAACATGCTTCTACGACCTTAAATTATTATTAGATTGGATTTCAATATAACGAATATAATATTATTTTATAAACTTTTAAATTAAGCAAGGCATTAATGTCAACAATTTGTGTAAGCTTAAATCAAGGAGATTTTATTCAAAACATTGTAACTGTACTTTTAAATTAAAACTTTTATGTGGAGGATGGAATACACCAATAAAAGGTATTGGAGCAAGTTTTAAAATGGAAATAAAACCAGAAGAATCACAAAAACCATTATACTTAGGATACTTGTTGAAAATCGGAGACACCTACATTACAATTATACTGCGTTGTAATTAACTAAAACTGGTCAACGACCATAACGTGCACCATTGCAATGCATCCGAATAGGAGAGATTTGAGAAATCACTTCTTTTATATTGAAAAAATTGCCGCAACAAATAAATCTACTTTTATTAAAATCAAAAAATAGGTAGGTAGGTCGAAAGTGGCCATCCAAATTGCTTCTGGAAAACCAGTTAGCACTTAATTGGACCTTTTCGATACTACGTTTTGGGTAACCTATTTGTTGTTGGCTGTTTTAGAAGACCAGTCTTCATTTTTTTCTCTCCCAAACGAATTTAGTACTAAAGCAACCCTGTGCGATTGAGAAGGTTAGTTAGATCTCCAATTTTGCTTTCTGCAATAATATTACAAAAATAAACTTCGGAGTCTGATTCTAGATAATGCTGGGGAACTGCAAAGGTAATGTTCAAGAGTTTTTGTCTCATTTTCAATTTTGCAGCTACGACAATGTGGCTTGAATAGAATACCCCCTAGCTTGGCAGCGGTGTTTCTTATCGGGCCCTGACTCGTACTCATGGCTACTACATCTGATATATCAGTATTGGATCTGGCTAAGATTTGTTTAGTTTTCTTTATTATGTTATACAAGATAACGAAGTAGCTCGCTTGACAGACACTAGCAGAAAGGCCATAAGACTTTGATATTTTTAAATATTCTCAGAAAATTCTGGCATATACTCCGCAGTTCATTTTCGATCCATCACTGAAAATAACTATATCAATTTCTCTTTCTCCAAACCCCGCTTCAGCCGTAGAATCAAAATCTACCTCAAGCATTTTTATTGAAATTTAGATGAGGAGTGATATAATTGGTTGGGTATGACCATGACCACATGATCTGGAATACCAGACGCGTGTAGTTTCCCGCAGTCTTACTGTACCGTAGGATGTCAAATTTTGTATATGTAGAAGTCGGTATGAAGGAAATTCAGGATCACATTTAAAGTGTTAGGGGGGCACGAGCGTAACACACCTGTGTAATATTGTTTGCTTTATTTACCGCTCCAAATTAATGATCCTTTTGTAAGAATAGTGCGTAGTAAGGCTGTGTACATCCATAGAAACATCTTCGGTTTCATCAGAAAGTGCATATTGATACTGTGCTGACAGCTATTATGAGCAATTAATACATGTGCAATAACTTAATCAATTAACATGTATCTAGTTTTTTTTTGTATAAGACTAGAAGACATGCTACCTAATAGTTTGATAAAATCTTTATAGTGCGGATGTATTTTCAATATAGAAACACTGAAATCGAAACACAGGAACCCGCAAATATCTAGAATAAGATGATCCAGTAAATTAATGAATTATTCCAGAAAAATACATTATTTTTTTTTTTAAGTTTACTTGAACATATTTTACACAGCTTTTATGCGATATGAGGAGGTAGAGGATTGGAGGAAAGAAAATTCACCTAGGATGCGTCCCGATATTTTGATTTGATTTGCTAATATTGCAATAAGTGCAATAGATCTTAAGGGATCGCACCTTTATAGAGTTCTCCATTAATAAAAAAATATTTTCATGGAACTTTTGAAGGTTATATAAGTCGGTATATTTTTGCATTCCGGAAACAAATTTTTTTTGAACAAGGTTGCACATACGAGAAAATTTGATTAAAAATGAATTTTTATCGCCAGTGTTGAGCGAAATTCAAATGTTGGTGTGAGCGTATAATCCCTCTCTTGTTTTTCAACGAAAATGTTTCAGAGGTGTAATGAAATTTTTATTTTGTCTAAGTAAACACCTACGAGATATCTGTCAAATAAGGGAACTGCTCCGGACAACAAGGCAGGACGTAACTTAATGTTCCACAATTTGTTTGATTGTTTGAATAATTTTTTTCGTTAAATCAATAAAAAAAAAAACAATGCAGTTAATTTACGGTTACGTTCATATTTCTATATATAATTTTGTTTAAGAAGCGCTAGTCCGTAATTTTTTAACAAATAAATTCTTTTCCTGATCCTAGTGTCTTATAAAATTAATAATTATTGTGTTATTAAAACTAATATATCTTTTTGAGGTGAAAACAAAGGTCTAATAAAAACTACATAATAACAATTAAGGTGTAAAATAAAACATGAGATATAGAACAGTTTTTGAAAAATGAAATAAAATAATTTGCTCCACTCAATACAGTTTTCACAATTTTATAATATTCAGAATTTTTGTTTTAAAATTTTAAAATGTCTTTTTGTCAAAATTTCAAAAGGACTTTATGCCCTTCTCTGACTTTCATATAATTAATGCGAAAACATTTTCCAAAATATAAAGTTAACAAAAAAAAAAGGTTTGTTTTGTTTTTTTTGTTTATTTTTGATAAATTAATCCTTACAATATACAGTTAAAATCGTAACATCTTAAAAAATAAACAAATTGTCATCACCATCATATTTTCTTAATATCTTCATTTCTATTTTTTCTTTCCCCGTTTTTTCTCTCTCTCTCTCTTTTTCTCTTTTATTATTTTATTCTATTGTATAATAATAATTAATTCCTCTAATAATCTTAATTGCTTCAAAAAAAAATATTTATATATATATTTTTATGGTATTACCAAAACAACAAACCAATTGTCCTTTGGTTTTTCCTTTTTTTTGGTTTTTTTTTGGTTTTTAATTTTTTTTTTTTTTGCAAAAAAAATTGTTCTCATTTAATCGTAATATTACTGTAATTCGTTTGACATTATGTTCTGTGATCCTATCTATATATATATAGGTACTTATTACTAATGTATGAGAGTACTATAATAGTATGCCCAACAAAGCAATAACCGCAACATTTAAAATAAAAGAAAAACAAAAAAAAAATTTAACAAAATTATCATTTTTATGCCGATAATGTCATCTCGTACCAAAAAAATGTCCGTTAGAATTTCAAAAAACAAAAACAAAAAAAATAAAAAGAGAGAGAATAGGAAAAAAAGAATAAATATTGTAGAATAGAATTTTGAAAAAGTATAACAGGGTGTTATATATGAGTGATATTCTCATTGCTTTATTTTTACTTGCTTTTCTTTAACTTGCAATGTTATTTATTTATTTATTTTATTGGGCAATGTAGGGGTCAAAATAAATTTTTATTTTATATCTGTATTTTGGAGAAATAATTTTAAGCCGTTGTTAGCTCAGTTGGTTAAGGCGTCATTTTAATATACCAATGTATGTGAGTTCGATTCTCATTTGAGTCAAATTATTATTTTTTTAAAAAAATTTTTTTTTGTTATTATATTATAAAATTTATAATATTAATTTTTATAAAATAATAATATAATAACAAACAAAAATATTTTTTTAACAAAAAAAAGCAATTTTTAATTGTTAATCTCTTTTAAATTATTTGAACACACACGAAAACTTTAGTTTAGAATAAATCTAAGCAACTCTTCTAAGTATACAAATTATGTATATTGCATACGTATTTAGTGTATACATGTATTGACAGTTGCCAGTGCAGTTGACACTAATATTGATGTATCATGAGGGTAACAATAATATAGGTTTTAAAGGAAAATTTATTAAAGATAAGTATTTCCTTTTCAGGATACACAGAATTTATAACTAAAAAGTAAATAGTAAAAAAAAAAAAAAATTTATTCATGACATTATTTTTTCCTGCCCGAAGTCAAATGTTAGAATTTCCAGACATAGCATATTTTAATAGACCTACCTAATTTATTTTCTCCTTTTTAGTGCATTTAAGGTTGCTACCAAAACAGTGCAACCCTTGAAAAAAGCAAGATTTTAAAAATTGTTTTTGTTTTTATTTAGTTTATTATTGGAGGTTATGGTCTGTTTGAATAAAATTAATTATAATTAGATGATGATGACTTATCCCGAAGTAGAAATAAATTTTGATCACACTTTAAAAAGTAAAATCCTCAATTTTACAAAAAAATTTAAGCTTTGGATCACTACGCAGTTATTCTTAAAGCCAATGCCAGTAGCTTTTTCGGAATAAACCCCGATCAAAATTAAACATATAAAAATAATGTCGTTGTAAACTCTCAAAATATTTTATTTTTTTTTACCGATATCAAACATCGATGAAACGAAATAGACTTAGTAAACAGACGTTTATTTCCTCTTATTCCTATAAACGTGTCCAGGGAGTTTAAATTAATAATTTTCAAAATGAGAATTTATAAATAAGTTTTTACTTTTTCATATTAGTTTTTTATATTGCTTAATAACTTGGAGTGTTTGTGAAACTTCATTACACTGGGGTTTTCCAATTTATCAATATTTAATTTAATCGAATAAAATCTGAAAGCTATTTTAAGCATCAGTTCCTTTCAAGCAATATAACATAGCTTCAGGATTGTCAAATTGTCAATTTGATTGGAAGGACCAATTAAATTTATTCTAGTCATTTTTCAAATATCCCTTTTATCTTGCTAAATAAAAATAGATGTGAGCCAATTACTTGAAATCCTCATTACAAGTATATTCTAATTCAACCTATTCTATAGTATTCAAATAAGTACCATAGCTGTCAAAAAAATGCAAAATGATGAAGTGTTATATTATCGTATATGATTATTTATTATGTCTATACATACTATAATAATATTGCCGACTGCAAATATAGGTTGCATTATAAAGTTTAAAAGGTCTTAATTTTTCCAAAAGACCAACTTGTTTAACCTTGCTGTTGTTTTACTAATCACACTGGATGTTTTATTAATCACACTAATCACATTGATGATATGTTGCATAAAAAAATATGGCTTTTGGCTACTAATAGAGATATCTGATATTTTTGTTGCAAGCATTATCTCTAAATAATTTGTATTTTATTAATTGAAATAATATGAAGCACCCTGCACTTTTTTTCCCTCACGGAGATGGCACTAACATGTCAGGAATGGCATGGAGGCTTTTAGCGCTTCATGCCCTCCTCCATCACTTACCTTTACTCAACCCTTTTGATAAAGGCCAATAGGTTTAAGGGTTCTATCCTGCAGAAGCTTTCTGAGGCTATGTAGTGCGTTTCCAACAACCTAAGTCTCAGCCTTGAAGGTTTGAACAACTGTACATACTGATGAAGCAATTTTCACTGGTTGATCAACACAATCCTAATGTGAAATCCTTAGTACGACATACTTCAATTAATTATCAAAGAAAGAATCGACGGCACGACAAAAACTGACTGAAGTCGACACCACATCTTATCCTGAGAAACATAAGAAAATGAATTAAGAACAATAACTTAAAAATTGGTCATCACAGCCAGATGTCATGTACATTTTTTCAGAGAATAGCAAATTTATGATGTGTAAAAATTCAAGTCATCGCTTAGTTTTCAGATGTGGAAATAGAGCAATAGAAAAAGAAGAAGTTCAATTAAACACACACTGGGTGGCGTAGTGGGTAGACAATAGAAAGTTGCCAGGTTGATTTCACGATTCGCGATTCAATGCATACCGATTCAACCGAAAGGTGCCACTTTCGATTCCCGATGACGCAAAAAAAATGCCTTATACATTTTTTGACCTATTCCAGTACTCTTTGATAAGACTTTATAAGCTAAAATTTGGATATATATTCGAAAAACAGTATAGTAGTAAATATGTAGTAAAAACTTGCAATACTTAGTTAAGCACGAAAAGATAATTCTGCCTAAGTTACTGTCAAGAATATAAGAAAAAAAATATGACAGTGCCCTAATATAAAAAACACCTTGTTATTAGCCAAATAATATAAAATATATATAAAATAAAAATTTCAACAAAATAACAACAAATAATAACAAAAAAACAAAAAATATTAAGAAATACAAATGACATAATTACGAAAACAAAAATAATTTGGCAATGTTTTTTTTTTTTTTTTTTTTTAAATTGTAATAAGAGGGACACACAACAACAACAAATAAGGTAAAATAATCAGGTATAATTTTCTAAAATAAAATAACCGCATCAAATACGAAACAAAAAAAAAACATTATAACAAAACAATAATAATGACAACAAAAAAAAAACAAACAATTCATCCTCTAAAATTACTGACTACTGAATATAATTTCACGTGTTGTCATAACGGAATTGAACCGAATAGATTTAACATGAAAACGAAACATACGGTAAATATACAAACAATAATAATAATAATAATATGACAAAAAATAAAGAAAAAAAAACAAAAAAATAATAAAACAAGAATAGAAGAAAATGAATTCCACGTTTTCTGTTTATTACCTACCAGTTTACCAAAATAAAAGAACAAAAACAAAAACAAAATGAAAAACAAAACAAATATACCAGGAGATTAGTTGCAAACGGAACACAACCAAAATGTAATTTTCTCCGTTACAATGAATCATTAAATAACGGTAATATGAAGTAAATTTTTTTTTTTTTTTTTTTTGTTATATATTTGTACATATTCTGATCGTATAATGACGCCGCTAGCTATTATTTTGAAATTGTCGATTATAATTTTTTATTTTATTTGTGTGTGCCTTCTGTGTTCTATATATTAGTAGGTATAGTTACTCGTACCTACTCTATTTTATGGCTTAGGTAGAATTTTTGTTGCTTAAAATGACTTCGAACTGAAAATAAATAGATTGGGAGAAGGAAATTCGACAGAATAATATTGTAGCAAATAATAGGAAATTGCAGAAAACAAAAGCAATAATAAATAGTAATTTTTATATTATTTTCTTGATGATAATGTACGAGTATACTAGGAAATAACAATTCTGACATTTTTTTTGTTTTTCTTGTCTTTTTTTTTTTTTTTTTTTTATTTCATGATTGCCGTGATTAGAAGAATGAGGAAATTTTCTCTCATTTTAGAAAACTAAAATACAAAAAAAAAAAAGTTTATTTTTTTGTTTGCTAGAATCATAGATTGTAATTTTTCGATAATGAAATAAAGGACTTTTTTGCTTGTTTAAATTTTCTTTTTGTAAGTTGTTTTTGTTTTTTTTTTGTTTATTTTTTTCTTTTACATAATAATGATTCAATATTTGAGAACGAATTGTTTATAATTTTAAATGGTTATTGACTGCCTTTTTTTTAACAAAAATTGTCAAAGTTACTGAACTAAATTGCGCAATTCTTTTTTTTTTACTAAAAAAATAAAAATATAATTGTGGAAAATCATATCGAATTCATTGGTTCTGTCATTCTATTGAAATTGAAATTTAGTTTTTTTTTTTTTTTGAAAAAAGATATTTTGTAGAGTTGTATAGTTGCTACCTAATTTGAAATTGTGTTTTTTTTTTTTGTAATCGATATTAATATTGTAATTGGTGATTATGACGACCTCTGCAATATTATGCCAAATATAATGAGTTGAGTATTTACTATGGTAATTTATTTTTCGTTCTTGTAATATTATTTGTAAAACGAGTATAATATAGGTAGATACTTAGGTACATTAAATTTAAATAATGGTGATATCAGAATTGTTTTTAACGTTTAGAACTACATAATTCATATTATGACTGACATGAATCGAATTGAATCGGTTCAACCAAAATTTTCAAGTTTTGAGTAATTTTTCGTGGAATGATCCATTACGACTTACACCTTATTTACACCGTTGTATTAACCCATTAAAGCCGGCTCATAGATCCCGTCGTACAATCATTATAAAGTTTTCTAAGGATGGTCATAGAGGTCATAGAAGTTGCATGGAAAAAAATTAGACTTCTAGCTTTTGCCACACCTGAGATTTTGAATGGGTATTTAAATACCTAATCGGCGCTAGCGCTACTACATTTTATATAAATTTTTTAGTTTTATTGTTTTTAAAAAATTAAAATTTCATAGATATATTATTTCAAGTAGGAATAATCTACATGAAATAAAAGGTCCATATGATATCTATTGAGTGGATTATATGATAAAATATATAATTGTTCTGTTGATAAATATAAATATCTGTTGATCTGTTTGATATCGCTATGAACAATTATCGAATTAAAGTTCGTGGTAAAAAATGGTATTGGTCATTACTCACAAATGCATTTGATGCCGCAATGGTGAATACATGGAAGTTTCATGTTTTCTGCGCAAGGTATAAAGGTGTGACTTCTATGGATATATTTGATTAAATTAAATGTGGTGGAAGCACTAGTAACACTATCACAAGTAGTCAGCCGTCCATGTAGGCGTGTACTTGTTAATGCCCAACAAATGGCAAAACGCACAGATTGTGTCGACCATATAGTGGAAAAAATGCCTAAACGCAGTCGTTGTAGACAATGCGGTATTAAAACACAATTTGGTTGCAAAAAGTGTTCGACTACGTTGCATCCCAAATCCTTTTTTGACTATCACAATGATGTACCACGAAATAAAATTAAAATTTAAAAGCGACAAAGCGAAATAATTTTTAAAATTTAATTTTACAATATTACTATTTAAATACTTTACTTTTTTAGATTTCTTAAAAAAAAGAACACTGTGAATTGTGCCTTACTTTCATAAAAATATAAATTCTTTTTCACTAATTTGTATAACAATTTTTTCATGCTTTAGACGGTTGGGTATTTCAATACCAATAAAGGTAAATCATCTCTAGAGACGACGTAAGTACTCCAATTCAAAAAATATTTGTTTTATTAGACTGAGAAAGTTTGAGGCTAAGTGGTCTTCTTAGAATTTTTCCCGACTTTTCCATTTTCCAATTTCCCAAAAACCAGTTTTTATGGAAGTTTTTGGGGCTTAAAAAATCCTTAGTTTTTGAGTCCTACTGAGAACGAATTATGGTCCGGCCTTTTTTCTCTCTAATAAAATCAAAACTAGAGCAATATCTATTACCCAACAGCAGATATAGCTATTTTAATTCACAAACGTTTTTGGATATTTAAATACCCAATAGGCAATAATGGGTTAAACTCATCAACTTACAATCATTGTCTGATAGTCGGGTAACTGCAGATAAGTTACGTAAACGCCTATAAATATTATTATTATTATTTTGTTTAGATCATATAAAACTATTTACAATTACAATAATATTCATACATTAATAAATAATTAAAATAAATTTACTTAATATGGAGTAATTTACTAATTTAATTCATTTAAAAATTTACCTTTACATGAATTTTAATTTGGTTTTTAAATCTACTTAAACGATTTTCCGTTTTTAATTCTGTAGGAAGAATTATCGCCACATAATTGCAAACCTTTGTACATGATCATATTTTTTGTTTTTTTCATTTCTATAAAAATCTAGTCTAAAGTTAGCATTATTTTTTAAATTATATTCATGTATGTCTCCATTTTATACAATTTTATTACATAAATAATTTGGGTAAAGCCCGTTTGTTATTTTAAATACAATGATCAAAATATTCATTTTAATTTGCTGTTCAATATTTAACCATTTTAACGTGTCCAACATTGCATGTACAGAAGCATAACGATTCAATCTCAGAACAACTCTCATAGACTTGTTCTGAAGTCTTTGCAATCTACCCATCATTTCAGAATTACACATAAATAATACAGAAGAACAATATTCAAAGTGTGGTTTGATCATTGTATTATGTTTGATCATTGATTGCACACTTATTTTATTTCTAATTTGATTAAAAAAATTTACTTTTTAAGTGATCTTTTTACAAACATAATTAATATGACTTTTAAAATTTAATTTACAATCTATTATTACTCCCAAAAACTTTATCTCTTCGATTCTTTCAATGTTTTTATTATCTATTATAATATTATGATTTTCATTTTCCCTTCCATTAATAATTAAACATTTAGTTTTATCTATATTTAATTTAAGTTTATTCATATTTAGCCACCTACCTAAACTATTTAAATCAACATTTATTTTATCAACACATTCACTTACACATTCTCCAGCAATATATAATAATGCATCATCCACAAATTGTATCAATTGGCCATAATTTATCGCCTTCTCCATATCATTAATAAAAATCAGAAACAATAACACACCCAAGACACTTCCTTGAGGCACACCATATGACACCTCGATTGGATCTGACAAGCAACCATTGATTTTTGTATTATGCAATAATAAACAATATTATTGTCATACTAATAGTATTGTTTATTAAAATAATGCTCCACTTATTAGATAGAGTAAAATGTAATAATTTTGCATTAGCCTTTGCGAACGATATAATAGTTTATTTTCCGGATAGCAAAGTTAGTAATATACAATACAAAGTTCAAAAAATGTTTAATACTATTTTGGACTACTGCAAGATATGGATACTCAAAGTGAACTTTAAAAATTGCGAAACCGTGCTATGCCGTAACATGGTGGACAAAACAAGTTCAGACATAAAAAAAAACTGTAAATCTTTTTCTATAAAATCTCCAAATAACTCACCGCTAGCAAACAAAAAAGTTGTGAAATATCTCGGAGTTTTTCTTCACCGTAATCTGAATTATTGCGAGCATATAAAATACACAATATCCAAAGGCAATAAGTCCTTCATGATGGCAAAAAAACTATTTTACAACAAAACCGTAAGCACTAGAGTAAAAATAATATGTTATCAGACATTAATAAGACCAACACTTGCATATGGTGCACCCATATGGTATAACGTCAGTGCAAGCTTAATGGAAAAACTACGAAAATTTGAAAGAAAGTGTATAAGAGTATTATATATATATTATTCTGCATTTATCTGGGTGTTTGTAAGTTCGACGGAACGCTTCAACACATATACAAATTGCATATGACCCCTGTCTACCATGCTGAACCTTTGCAGGAAAAATTGATTGCATGAACTATATTTTTTTAATTTAATGTTAGTCTTCTTCGCAAATAATAAGGAAAAATAATAAATAATAATAATAATATAAATAAAACAAACAATTTTTTTGATTTATAATAATAAGGACTAATAGAATTTTAATCAATAGTTTAATATGGTATAATAACCAAAAGGCAAACAGCATTTAACCCAAAAAAAAAAACATAATTCACTCAAAGGTTATTCTTATTACTTAAAATTATACACAATAATATACATGTGTATCAGCATATTTGTATTGTATAATATTATACATTATACTACTTTATTGCTTCTACCTTTTATTTTTGGCATTATTGTGTGCGTAACTCACTTCACTCAAAAAAAATTATTTTTGTTTTTTTCTTGTTTTGTTTTATTATTTGCTGTATCTGTATTCTGTATGTTTTGTATGCTCCATTCCAAAAATATTATTTTATTTTCACTGTTCAGGTTCACTGTTCAATCAATAGAACTTGACAGAAGTAGAGTAGGATAATTAACTCTACTTCTACGCCGGATAATAAAACATTGTTTTTTTTAAATTGAAAATTATTGATGAAAATGTTTTTGTATTTTTTGTAAATTTTACCAATTTAGATACAAAATTTTGAATATATAAATTATGAATATTTTTTAAAAATAACACAATACCATAATAACAGTTTATTCATATAGCAAAATAAGATCCCTATACATTATACAAAAGACAAAATTTATATGAAAATAAGATCCCATTTTTAAATTTGCTCTCCCAGAGGCCACAATAACGCTAATACGGTATAATTTATACTAAATGGAACCCAACTAACGAATTATAACTAAATGGAAGTGAGTACGAGTATACCATACAAAAATACAAAACTTTTTATACAAATTTGTTGGTATGGTACTTCTTTTTCTGTTATATAAAAAAAAAAAGATTAGTGTTAGGCCAATATAAACATAAATCAAAATAAATAAAAAGTGATATAAACATAAGTACTATAATTTCGGAATAATGAATCTAATTTATGAAAGAATAAAAGAAACTAGGATTTATTTTGCTTTCGTCATTTATGACGGGTTACAAAGCTAGTGTACTAATATTTATAGAAAGCCCCATTACTATTCCAATAAATCCTTGAACAAGAAAGCAAACGTAATTAGAATCGACAATTTTCTAATAAATTTGATTCGAAAGCATTATGACAGAGCACAAAAAACTCCAGAAAAATGTTTAATATCGCATATATTCTACCACAACGAGGAGTAAATTAAGAATACAATGCTCACAGGCTTTATAGACACTGAGCACTTTATCTTTTTGGATAAAAATGGTTATATTCCAAACCAAAATCATGTCCCTACACTATATCAATATAGTAGACGGGCTACATGTAAAACTATAGAGTATAACCCGGGCAACATTAATGGAGAAAATTTGAGATATGACATGTCTACACCGGACAAAGATAAATTTATAAAAAGAGATTATTGGTGGTTGGAAAATACATATAATTAGCACTAAGTATTACAAATACATATTTTTTTTCGGTTTAACTAGGTTTAAGCAGTTTTAGTTAGGTTCAGTTAGGTTAGTAGGTTTAGTTAAGTTAAGTTATATCTTAAATAATACGAGAATATATTATTGGTTCTTACATCCCAGGTTTTTTCCATTAGATTTATATGAGAACTTAAGTAAATTGAAACTAAATAATATGAATAATAATAAGAATAATTATATAACATAAATTAAGATAAAAAGCAAACTATTGCTTTACATGTTGAAAATAATATCACAAAAGCTATTTTTTGTAAACTTTATCTAGGCCTGGTAATTATAAAATTCTACAATGGGTAAAATAAAGCTTAATAAAAAAAAATTGTAATAATGCATATAAGAGTCATTATCGCCACATATCGGACGATAAAGGAAGCAATATAATAAATTAAAATGTTATAATATGCAAAGAATCCACTATCGTGCCTATTGGTTGGTAAACGTAATAGCCAAGTTTTTAGTGATATCCGGAATAGCGTTGGGGATAACCAGTGACGTATTACTGATATAGTCATACTGGCATAGTTATTGTAAGTCCATTAATTAAGAAAATATATTAAAAAGTGTAAATTAAATAATAAGTTCTAATTTAACTAAGCTAAAATAAATTAAAATAAATAAATTAAAATAAATTAAAAATAAAACTTTACTAATATATCTTTTATTCATCAGATCTTTTTGGGTAAGACGTTAGCTCATGAAATATCAAATTATTTGGTTGCAAGAACTAATCGGAATAATATCAAAACATTTGAGTTGTTCCACATTCCCTTCCCGCTCTGTTTGCATATTTTAATCTTTGCAACAAAATTTCATTACCTAATGTAAGTTTTTTATAAATTTTTAATAATTTAGCACGATCCTAAGTAACAATAAGTCGCTATAGTTATGATAATATTGAATTATACAATTTAAATTTCAATCCAAAGAAATTAATTTAAAATTTTTAAAGTAAAATATTTATTATCTAACTATTTTAAATTTAAAATATAAAAGCTAAATTAACTAAGCGGTACACATGGAAGTTCTAAAGGTTACATCCTAGCGCTTGGCTATCAATAACAAAAAAGTAAGGGACATAAGAATGTTCGAACAAACTGTATACGCTTATGTCAATATAAGAAAATAACGGGATTAAATAACCACCATAATCTGCGCAAACAAATCATAACCGCTTAAAAAATAATCACAGTTCTACGAATTTTCGAAAGTATTTCCTGTTAAAATTTGTCTGATTCTGACAACTATAATCACATTTTTTCTAGGCTACATAATAATCGCTTATGTTAATATGACCCAAAAATTTTTGAACATAATCGCTTATTTAAATTAAAATATTTTATTTAATTAACCATAAAAAACTAATAAATTGACAAACGTTTTTTATAAATTTTGAATATTATTTCAAATTTTTCAAATGTATGATAACTTATTTTAACAAAATTTTATTTATTAATACATACAATGTAAGCGTATTTTTAAAAAATACAACACACATTAACAAAATAAAATTAAGCACATTTTTACAAAATAAAATTTTTGAATTTCAAATGCTTACAACAATTTTTAAAAACCAAAACCTCGTTACTATATTTTTAAGCTCTTACTTTAACTTTAAAATCAATTTTACTCGAAATATCAATGTCAGACATAAGCGGTTATGACTTATTGCCAGAAGTTATAAGTTTTTACAAATGCAAAGTGTATATTAAAAAAAACTGGTATATAAATTTAATGGAAGATTATAGGACACCTCTAAACTAAGTAAATTTTTATTTAGAAAAATAATTTCTGCAAAAAATTGTTATATTGAATAGGGAAAATTCTATTTTTTCGTTGCAGTTTAGTAAAAATAGTAGAGGAAGAAATGTAGTTTTGATAAGAAGAATAACTGAAACGAATAAGCTTGTTGAAATGAGCTGTAAGATAAAGTAATTAGCTATAATCTATGTTGATAAAAATTTCTTAAAACCATTGAATTCAATATTTTCTAATTCAAGTATCGGAGTATAAATCTTATGAATTATTATATCAGATATCAGCAATTAAGCATAGTAAAATTTATAATGAAAAATAATTTCAAATTTCACATTTAACTCTTTCTGCATATTATAATACATTAAATGAACATTAACTATAACTAACCCATTTTTATAAGATCACTAATAATAAAATTAAATTCTTAAATTAAGTTATTTTCTTAAGGAAAATTGAAGCTCTTAAGGTCATGAGATTAAAAATATCTGAAATGTCATATTAATGGCTCAAAAGAAAATAATTCTTAAATGATGTGATTTTCTTTTTGATATTATTTTTTTTTTCTTTTTGATTTTATTGTTTTTTTTTTCTTTATATAACTATAGCAAATGTTTAGTTTATATTCCTATATTGAATATTATATATAGCATAATATAAATGAGATTAAATAAAAATTTTCTTTGCTATCAAAAACATTTAATTCTCATTCAAACAAAAATGTCAACAAGAATTTTATTAAGAGCCAATAATCCAACTAAGATTCTTTAGAAATATATAATATTATATATATATATATACATATCTTGTATACAGGTTATATAATATATATATACAATTATTATATTGAATTCAACATCAAAGTATGGTTTTTCATCATCGCAGCAGCTATCATAAAAATTATTGTGTCAGTATCAGAGAGCAATGGTAACATTAAAAGTCATCAGTATCATCATCATTATCATATAATCATCATCAATATAAATTAAGTAATTGTTTGTAGAATTGTGAATTTCACAACTTACATACCTACATGTATGTGTTTGTGTTCAGCATAACAGTGAACTTCAAAATTAAACTATTGCAATGTGTTTGTTTTGTTATTGAAGTTAGAAAAGGGTTGTTTTAGATTATAATTGCAAATTTAGTTTTGATCTAGTTCTCAGTTCTCAAAAATATTTAAAAAGAATCTAGGATATAGATGGTTGTAATAATGGATGGTGCAGGCAGTGAATGGTGGTGGTAGTTACCGCGTGGCTTGTGTGGTGCTATGGGGAATTTAATTGATCCAAATAGTACTAAATCCGGTAACTACATCCGATTATTGTGTTCCGCCATTCATTACACATAAGCATCACTATATAAGGGCACAACTGTATAATGGACACTATTTAGAGCTCTGTCTAGAAGTATACATATTTAAAAAATAACTAAAGTTGTAATAAATATTCTGAAAACAAAATAAGTGTTTTATTAATTATTTTATTGTTAACAAATTATAATAAAATAATTATATTTTATTTATTTATTTCATTTATTCTGCTACATATAAGATGATTGGTCTTTTAAACATCTAACTAGATTTCATAATTTAAAACTAACAAAACTGAACATATTAGAAAATAATAATGAAAAATGTTAAAATATAAAAATATAAAGTATTTGTAAATATATATAATATATTTTACTATATACATATAAATATAGATAAACTGAAAGTATTAAGAATAGAACAATAAACATAGTGTTAAATTTACTTTCATTAAAATATTTTTTTATTTATCAAATACCGACATTTCAAAGCCAACATATTTGTAGCATTATAACATAATAACCGCTTAAGTCGACATGTTTATCTTCCCAAAAATCTATCTTCCCAAAAAATGCCCAGGCTTTTATGAATTTTCCAAGTTGAGAGAATCACATTAATTTATTCGCCTAAATCTGCTAGACTGTAATATTGCACATGATATAATATTTTCCACCAACTTTAGTTGTTATAATATAATCTATTATGATCTATTCTACTGTTATACCAATTTTCTAAAACTGACTTAACCGATTTATATACAAATTTATTTTGAAGTTTTATTTCACCTAAAAATGAATAAATGCTTATCATTTTAATTTGCTCTTATATTGTAGCAGCTTATGTTTTCTTTTCAAATTTCTAACTATATAATCTATGAATATTATTTAAGCAAATATATTTAAAAATTTAATAAAAATGATTACTAAGAACATACACTGAGCTTTTTATATTTTCCTGAGCTTTTTATAAAATGGTCATACTGAAAAGTTTTAAATTTCAACATAAGCGGTTATAATATTACCGCATCTTCAACTGGAGAGAATCCACCCGTTATCGAAAAAAATGGAGAACGTTGATTAGTCAAGCCCAGGACTTGGATGGTCTGTTGGTCACCTATCTAAGTATTTAATTCTATATAATATTGCCACAGATATTTTTTTCTCTGGTTTTGTGAACTAAATTTTTTACATTATTTTCGCCATTTTATAACTTCATTCGTACTATATTATATTTTATAATTTTTTTGTTTATTCATTCCAAAATATAGTTAACACATTATATACTTATATTAATTTAGAGCTTAGATTAAATCATCTTATCAACTACAATTTATATTTTGTTTTTACATATTACTACATTGCTTGCTTAATTATGGATTACAAAATACTTTTACTTGGACAAAAGGAAAATTTGAGAAAAAAATCTATTCGATTATTTTTATTTTTATTAACCTACTATTATTATATTTTACTTGATACTTGAAATAACAAAAATTATGTTAAAATTAACATAAATAATTCCTAATTCTATTTCCTAAATTATTATTAAAATGTTATACATTAAATGTATCCACTAAATTTTAGCACACACTGTATAATAATATATACAATTCATCAATAATAAACTTTATCTCCATCACATAAAATATTTGTTAATGTTCGTGGGTCTTCAACTCGTCTTTTGAAAAAGAAAATCCTTAAAATAAGTGCTAAAAGATTTCTTTAAGCAATTTGAAATTTTTGATAGTAATTTTTTTTTTGTTATTTTTTTTTTTTTTTTTTTTATTTTATGAAATTGTCCATTATTTTGATTGATTTAATTTTGGTTTTATTTTTTTTTTTTTACCACTAAAATAATATTAGTTTCGAAACTTCAATGTTTATTTTTATTTTTTATTACAGTCCATTTATGTTAATTTATTTGATAAATTTTATATGATTGTGTTTTTTTATTATTTATATAAATAGTTTTGTAAGTATGTATGAGTGTTGAATTTTTTAATTACAACTACACTTACATACAAATAATAATATTACTTACATTATGTTTCCAAACGACTTTATATGCAGCTGGATTAGCATGAACTTTACATTCAAAATAAACATCATCACCTTCTTCTATATCCTCAGGATTAAGATTTGATCCTAGATCTAATTGTAATGTTGGTATAACTGTAAAGAAATTACAAAATGAAGAAAATTAGATATATATATATATATATTAATTAAAAATATTATATTATTTTCGTAAGAATAAGAGAAAATAATAATTTTAGTTTGATTTTTTTTTTTTTTTTTTTTTGTTGGAATATTAAGAAGAAAAAAAATTATATTTTTCTTATAGAAGGAGAGAGAGAGAGAGAGAAAAAACAAACTAACTCTTTCATATTATCGTTTTTTTGTTTTATGTTTTTTTTTTTTTGTTTTTTGTGTACTTTTCATTTCTAATTAAAATTAAAGAGGAATAACTGAATAATTAAAGGAGAAAAGAAACATAGAATTATATGAAATTCAATTAAATTAATCTTTTCATTGCTGTTTCTTTGTCATCAACTTCTAGACTCGCTCACTCAGGAAGAATGGTAATTTTTTTATTTTTTATTTTTTGGACAATTTAATTGTGTACATTCGAATGGAGTCAGAGAAAAGTCGATTTTGAAAATAATTAATTGACTCTAATAATATTATTTTATTAGTGTCAAATTTGATCTAAGTCTAAAATAAAATATGGAGTTTTAATGAAAATATGCCGGGTGTTCGGTAAACTAATTTTGTCATAAAAATAGGGATTAAAAACTCCTGGGATGTTTTACTAATTTTACTAAATATGTTAATCGATTTCGGTTATTACACAATGATCAGAGAACTATGGACTGATATACAATTCAGACTGTTGAACATTTCCAGAACACAATGTTCTGATGATGGTTAATTAATCGAAATCGATCTAATCGAAACATACCTAGAGTTTTCTAATCTATAAAATATAATTTAATTGTGTTTTTCAATTAAATAAAGCTACAGAACTCTTCTAGTTTGAACTGCAGCTTTACTGTCTGTTCAGATGGAGTTATAGTTATAGTTATAGTAGTAGTTAGATTTGTTAATATTTAATTAAAATTACTCTCTTTTATATACTTATATATTATTAACTCATCAGCATCTGTTTATTTAATAAATATAATCTAATTTCCAAGTTTTTTTCCCTGTTTATAATATATTTATATATTTTTTTTCCTTACAAATTTGAAGTCAACCAAATTTCTTGGTTATTCTCCCAAATCTTACCACTTAACACTTTATAGTTAAATGATTATACAAATAAAATAATTCAACCTTTTAGTAAGATAATATGTAAGTATATATTACGTATATGTCGTAGTTGTAAAGATTATGTAATCTTTAATATGAAAATTCAGTTTCAGTTGTAAATTTATTATTGGAAACTTAACTCAATTTGACGCTGGAGAGAGCTTTTCATTGAAACTAGTACCGATTTTGAATCGATATTAACAGACCTGATATCAGAGGTAAACCAAGAGGGGCGTCAAGGATACAACATACTAATGTTATCACATCTTAATGCACACATCTTCATTAATGTTATCACATCTTAATTAATGACATCTCAATTAGATGGTTTGAGATTGTGTCACTCGTTCTGTAACAAAACAAACAGTAGAGCAGCAGAAAACAAGCAAACCAATTCACAAAATTGAAAAAAAAAAAAAATTTTACTACCACTTTTTAATTCCTTTTAAAATAATTTTATTTTTCGCATAATTAAAGAAATCATAATTTTTTTTCTAAAAATTTCGTAAAGGCTATACGGCGATCAGTGTTTCACAAGTTATGAACGGTTTGCATTAAATTTTTTATTTTTATTACATAGCTATATTGTTTTTTTACATTGAATGATAACAGTTACCCACACATATGAAGATGCAATTCCAGTTGATGACATAATTTAAATGCTGAGACCTGGTTTTTGCAACATATTTTGTTGACTGCAATTGCAATTAATGCGTGATCTATTATAGGTTTTGTCTCTATGATAAGTCTATTATTTATTTTATAAAAGAGAGTTGGCCTAGCTAAGTCAAGATATAATTTTTGTGATAAAATTTATTCAAATCATTAAGCATGGAATTATTAATATATTTACTATAATAATATAATTTCGGATATACATACATAATGATTGAACTAGCCTATTTCATAAAATTTATAATATAGAAATTAGGGAAAAAATGGAAAAATCGTATTGAAATCGCATGCGATTTTTGAGTTCTGATACTAGCCACCAAATATTTTTTATTTCCTCTTATTTTCGGTGAATAGAATTTTTATTGTATAATTATATTTAAAAGAGGGGTGAATAATAATTGTTGATGAATGACTATATCATGATATAGATTACTAAGTAATTTTATATTAAAAATAATACCGTAAAAATTTATTTAATTATTTATATATCAGTTCAAGCTCATTTGTCTTTCAGGATTAAATATCTTTTTGTCATTTATTTGATTTCAATGATAAAGTACAGTTTTACTCTTCGCTGTATACTAGGTCGGTAAATATTTTACTCGGAAAACGAACACAAATCCGTACTACATCACCCAGCGTGTTATAGTAAAAACTATAACGTAAATATTTTTCCAATATATAAAAATAATATTTTATTAAAAGTAAAACAATTTAAAAATAAAAACTAAAACAAGTCCAACGTAAAAACATATCGATTCTCCTTCATATAATTTAAGGATTATTCTTAACCAAACTATAGTAAAACAAATCAAAAAAATTTCTTTCATTTAAGTTTTTTGCAAGAAAAATATAAAATATAATTAAAATTGAAGGCTTAATGTCATCAAATAAGTTTTTAAGAAAAACTAAAATAAATAACTAAAGAATATTTGACAGCCAATAGATTATAATTTCAAGAGAACAAAATTGTGCTGAGTTTTCTTTCCAACAATTCCAGATTTAAGTAATATTTATGTAGTGCATATTAATTACTATAATTTATTTCTATTCTATATAAAAACAATAAAAAACAATAAGAAAAATAAAAAAGAGAAAAGATTTAATAATAATTATTTATATTGTAAATAATATGAAGAGAAGAAAATTGGAAAATTTTAGTTATATTAAATGAGCATAAATTAATTATTATGTTATTGAAGCTTGTAACAACAAAAACAAAATCTTGCATTTTCTTTTTATTTATTTTTTTTTAAAAACATCAGTTGAATAAGTTTTTTTAATTATATAAGAATTATTTATATTTTGTTTTTAAGATAAAATAGTTATATTGTTATTTAAATTATGCACGACTTTATTGAATCTAGGTAATTTTGTGTAAAATTGAAAATTTCTTATTACGGATGGATAAGTCACTGAACATTGTATTTTTTTTATTGAAAAAGAATAATTTTGATTACAAAAGATATTTTTAATCATTAAAAATAATATATTTTAGATGCCTGCCATCAGCCTCTCCGCAAGCTGCTGCTATTTGCTATACCTGGCCCATAACTGAAGCCAAAACTGGTTGATCAATCGCAATAATTTCATTTATTATGTTGTCTTTTAGTTGTTGCAGCTTTTGCGGTTTATTTGCCTATATACGGTCTTTCAAATATCCCCGCAAAAAGAAATCTGGTGATGTTAAGCCGAGCGACCGTGATGGCCAAAAAACAAATCGTGAAACGATATGTTTACCACAAACCGTTCGCAGCAAATTCATTGTTTCCCTTGCAGTATGGAACGTAGAAAAAAACCACGTAAGAAAAAACAACATTTCTTGAATATTATCAAGTTCAGGAAACAAATAATCAAATAATATTCTAACAAAGTCTTCTAACGCTCACCATTTACATTTAATGCATTACCATCTTCGTTTGGGAAGAAGTACGGGCCGTATATCTTGTGTCCTGATATCCCGCACCAAACCGTGACTCTAAGTGTATGCAACGGACGCTCTTTTAGAGAATCTCCTAGATTCTAAAATTTGGCATACCCATAACATAACCATGAAAATGCGCTTCATCGGTCATTATAATGTTTTCCATAGAATCAGAATTATCCGTTAATAATTCGGCTAGTTTTGCACAAAATCTTAAGCGGCTTCCGTAGTCTATAGCTGCAGAATTTCATGTACCATTTGTATCTTGTGCGGAAATAGTAATAGAGTTTTTTTTCATTATTCTCCGCAGTAAAGTTCTGAAAATTTGAAGCTGAATGGCACGTTTACGATCCAATGTTTCAGAGTTCTCATTTACGCTCTCCTGAACTCGATCGATTTTATCTTGGCTTCATGCTTCAAACGATCTTCTACTTCGAGATAAGTCACTAGCAGACCCCGAAGACTGAAAACGAGCGACGACTATATTGCATACTTGTTTTCACTTGATGGTGTTTTTCTGGTGTTAAAAAATGTTTTTGAATTTTAATTATTGAATTTCGACTAGCAAAATAAAAACCAACAATTTTTGTTCGTTCCTCAATCGTATATATGGCTATTAAATTTTCGAAATACATTGCTATTAAGTTTAAGAATCTCTCAAACGTTGTTTGTAATACTGAAAAATAAAGAGAGAAAATACAAAATAAAAAAATTATACCAAAAATACAATGTTCAGTAATTTATGGCCCACTCTGTATGATATACCATAACAAAATTCGACATGTCTATATTTTATATAAATTTTATAAGTGCGTTATCCTGGTAATAATTTGAATTTGAAATAGGATTTTGATGACAAAATAATACTAAGTTCACTCAAAATGCAAATAAATTGAGTTTAAAAATGAAAGTTAGTTTTGAAATTCGCCATTTTCTGATTGAGTTTTAAAAACAGACATTTCTATACCTATTTACTAAAAACCACCAGCTCCTATTTATAATTATCTTGTCACATTAAATTTATTTTCTGCCAAACCCCGACATCTTCATATTATTGTAATTCACAACAACCATTAATTACTGACGTTATGTTAAATTTATCGGTTTTGGATTTGACTCGATTCGCTGTAACTGTACCTAAAAGTTCATACTACTAAACTGAAGCGAGCCACAAAATTTTATAATATTCTGTTATTTTATGAATATCTACATCATAAAGGCAATTTCGGTAACTTGGTATTAATGTCAGTATCTAAAAGAGAGCATTTACGAAGCGTCAGCAATTGAAGGATAAGGTTATTTGAATTTTTAGATGGAATTTAAAAAAGTTAATTAATGTAATTTATTATAGTTAGTGATCATGATTTTGAATTCAACGAGTGATATTACATTTTTCGTATTTTATTTATTTTTATTCATAAGTTTTCTGCTACTAGGAGTGTAGTGTTACGAAAAAACCGATTAGAAATCCTGAAACATATTGAAGAGATCAACACAAAAATCTATTATAATAAACGTTATTGCTTCATCTTTTTTTCATCAAATATTTTCAAATCCAAGTCGTTCTAACTAATAAAACCAGCCAATTTCATGATTGAGTTTCAAATTACGATATTTTGAATTTTTTAAATTGAATAACTTCCTTGTTCTATATAAATTATATTTTGAAACATTTCCGAAAACGTAAATCAATAAAGCGTTATTTGAATATCGTAAAATTATGAAAAGCCATCACTGAAAACTGGTAAAATTAGTTTTTTTTTTTTGTAATTTACGCAAAATCATTGTACATACATCGACTTGTCGACTTTTGTTAATATACCGCATATTTTTTCTTTTTCTTTTTATTATTATTTTTGGTTAAGCCAATGTCACCTCTGTTCATTTCGAAGCTCTTTATTTAAATCTTGTAATCTGGACATTAGCATTCTTACCATATTTTACGTTGTTCAGCGCTGTTATTTAGTATTCTTATTAATAATTATGTTCAAATTAATTTTAAACTTCATACATTTTATTTTATTTATAGATGTATATTAATGTGAGGTTTTGTATAAGGTCTGTAATAAGAAGAATATGGACCATAATATATGTGGTAGAAAAATGGTATAGAAATTGACTAATGGCCGCTTCTTTGATTTGACAATGATGGCCAGAGATAGATTTCCAATACACGATAAATTGATTGTACAGGTAAAACGTATTTTGGTTCTATTTCCAGGGGTTGAAATGCGGGTTATTAAATTGTTTTTTGACCAATTATACATAAGCCCAGATCAAATAAGAAATTATAAATCTGAAAAGATTTTACCAAATCATTAACAATTAATTTACTTTAATATGGAAAAACAATAAAACTAGTATAGGTATACAAAGCTTTTAGTTAAAAAACGGAAAGAAAAAGTTCGGATGTTAAAATATTAGTGCTTCTCATAAACAACTAATATTGGCAATATTTCTAAATTACCTATTATTGACTAGTATTTTGTTCGTAAACAAAATGTTGCAAATAAAATTTGTTCATAAACATTTCTAATTTAGCATAAAAACTGCAAAATTAGGCATAGTAAATAGCGCATGACAATCAGTTGTGTTCCTTTTTTTTTTAAACAAAAAACTGTAAAAAACAAAATTTCTGCAGTATTTTGTTTTTGCCAGTGTTGTTCCTTTACGCGTGATCTTTAATTGTCTACACTTTGAAGTAGACTTTAATGTAAAAAGAGCAATTTACTGTAGACAATGTAAACTACGCTGTATAGAGTATCTCAAATCAAAGGATCTGAATTCATACTGTTGCTCATGCTATTATATTCGACAGTAGCATAAACAGGGGAAAATTGTCTCATGGTATAATAACTGTAACAGACTACGCCGGTAATCTATTTGCAAAATATGTATTAAATAAAAAATTAATGGATAGAGTGACATCTAAAAGAATTTAAGCAAGTTGATTTTGAAAATTTGGTTGATTAAGGTAGAATAATTGGTATTAAACCATGTGATCCTGGAATGGTCAAATCAATATATAAATCAATTTGGAAAAAGCTTTTTTTACCAATTATGTGAATTGATTAATACATATCAATCGTGGGAGTGTTTCAAGACACAGAGGATTTGCATGACTACGATCAAATTTATGTTACACATTTTATAATAAATATATAAAACTAGCTTTGTAACCCGCTTTAAATGACGGAAGCAAAATATATTCTAGGTTTTTCTTTCCTTCATTAGAATTTTCATTTCAAATGTATGTGATTGTGGGTCCTACTGGTCCCACAGTATTTATTTGCTCTTCTTTGTTTACTTTTATTTATTTTTAATATTTAATGCACTTTGGGTAGCGAAATTTATTTATTTTATGTTAAAAAAAACAGATCAAAGCAATTTGTATATGTATTGTAGCGTCCCATCGAATCGACAGATATATGCAGGAAACTATAAATTATATAATAATATAATTTTATTTTTTTTTTTTTGTAAAAAAATCAGTATTTTCATTTTTTTTTTTTTTTTTTTTTTTTATATTATAGCCAAAACTTAGGTTTTGAACCTTTTAGTACTTGCGTACCGTTGACCATTTGAAAAAGGAAAGGATAGCTACAGGAAAGGAAAGAAAAAGGAAGAAGAATAGTTTTGTGGGAAAGAGCGAACAATGTTGTTAATATTCGTCTTAAATTTCTGTAAATCATAAATAAAAAATCCTTCTCTCATTGGGAATGCTTCGATTGGGACGCGATTCCACAATCGAGATGTTCTTACTATAAAAGAATTTCCATAGCCGGACTTAAACCATCTCGGAATTTCCACTGTGAAAGGGTGTGCACTTGATGCCTCTCGTGTTATGCGACAGAATTGCTTGAGAGGAGGAAGAAGTGACTTTAGTTCCTCGGAACAAGTGCCAACACCAAGTAGATATCTATAAAATAGAGAAAGTGCTCCAACAATACGACGATGACCAAGTGGTATAAGGGATGAGGTCACATTTATGTCGCCTATAAGACGAATGGCGCGGTTTTGAACTTTGTCCAAAAAATTTAAAGCAGCTTTTGGTGCACCTGCCCATAAATGTGAGTTATACTCGAGCTTGGGTCGTATATATGCTTTATAGATTTTTAAGAGGTCTGGAGATGAAAAATAAGCTTTGCAGCGACTTAAAAAGCCCAAACATTTGGCGGCGCTTTTCGCAATATCGAAAATATGCTCATTCCAGTGCATATTTTGATTCACTCGCATCCCGAGAATGTTCAAGTCTTTGAGTCGCTGAATAACTTCATTTTGAAGTCGGAGAATTGGTTCGAATGTTGTTAGCTTGTTACTAACAAGACAGCTTTGAGTTTTTGAAGTGTTAAACTCGACTCTGTTTGCTCTACCCCAGTCGACAATTTTGGCTAGGTCGTGATTGAGTGCACCAGCCATCATTGTTCTTTTGGAGTTGACTGCTGAAGTTGTAGCATTATTTGTTTTAAGAAAATCATATGATGCTACTAGAGTGCTGTCATCAGCAAAACTATGGATTGGATTGAAAGTTAATTTGAGAAGGTCATTAATGAAAATGAGAAATAGGGTGGGTGAAAGGACGGAGCCTTGTGGAACACCAGCATTGATTTGAAGTTGGTCGGAAAAACTACCGTCAACTGAAACTATGATAGATCGATTTAGGAGAAAGCTTTCAATCCATTTAGAAAAGGTTGGACCGAGGCCTACAGCATTGCATTTTGCTATAAGAGCAGAATGCCAGACTCGATCAAAAGCCTTAGATATATCCAGAGCTACAACAGCAGCTTCACCAGATTGATGAAGACTGGTGTTAAGCTTTTCGCAGAGGCATGTCATGAGATCACCGGTGGAACGCTGAGCTCGAAAGCCGTATTGACTATCATGAATTATACCTCTACTATCAAGATATTTCTTCAACTTTTGATTGACTAAGATTTCCATCGTTTTGGAAATAATGGAAGTAATAGCTATGGGCCTATAGTTCGAAGGATTGCTTTTGTCACCTTTTTTAGGAATAGGATAAACTTGGGCAACTTTCCAATTGGACGGGTAAGTTCCTGAAGAAAAGGACAAATAGAATAAGTTGCGCAGAGGTTTAGAAATGGCGAGGGCAATGTGTCGCAGCACAATCGCAGGTATACCATCGGGACCGGTAGATTTTTTTATATCAAGATTCTTCAAGACTTTTACTACAGCTCTTGTTCTGAAGTATATCCTTCCAAGCGAAGAATTAACAACAGGGATTGTTGGCGGAACTTGGGCTGTATTAGGGAGTGTGGAATTGGCTGCAAATAATTTTGCAAAAAGGTTAGCTTTTCCAACAGAATCTGATATAATTGTACTATTATCAATCATAGGTGGAAATGAAGATTGGCAAAAATTTTGCCCAACGCTTTTAGCAAACGTCCAGAAGGACCTGCTGTTGTTAGGGAGATTAAAGATTTCTCGTCTCAACCTTTGGTTGTGCAGGAATTTTTGCTGATTGATAATTTTTTTACATTTATTCCTAACCACTTTATAACTCTCATATGTGTTGACAGTTTTATTATTCTTGTATTTTTTATAGGCTTCTTCTTTGGATTTCAGAGCTTTGCTGCAGATATCATTAAACCAAGCTGAGGGATTTCGTTTTATACTTTTAAGGCTATTTGGAATGAAGGTTTTCATTCCTAATAGAATCCTTTTGGTAATCACCTCTGCAGCAAAGTTGACATTTTTATATTGGAAACACAACGACCAGTTCGATGCATTTAAAAAGTTGTTGAAGCCTTCCCAGTCAGCTTGGTGATAATGCCAGACTAGTCTTTTGGGAGACTTAGAAGAACTGGTTGTTGTGCCTACTTCGAAGCTTGTGCTTACAAGACAGTGGTCGGAACCACCTAGCGGAGAGTTAACAGATATTGCATATTTCTCTGGATGGGTAGTTAGGAATAAATCCAGGAGATGTCCGTTCTGGTCGCGTCGGTCTGGTATCCTCGTAGGGCTTTTGACAAGTTGAGAAAGGTTGAAAAAGTTGGAAAAAAGTTCAACTTGTTTGCCTTCGGGACTGTTGTGACTTGAAAAGTGAAGCCAGTCCCTGTTATGAATATTAAAGTCTCCCGCCAAAACAATCTCAGATTCGGGAGTGGTTTCCAGAACTGAGTTTATCTGATTAGATAGACTTTCTATAAGCATATCAGTTTCTAGCTGGTTCGCTTGAGGCGATCTGTAAATAAAACAGAAGTGAATGATGCGCTTATCGACGTGTATTTTCATCCAATTATATTGATAAATTGGGTTGGAGCACTCAAAATTTTGAAGTGTCTTATAAGCTACATCATTTCGTATATACAAAGCAATCCCTCTATGGGGTATAAAAAGTGGCACAAGCGAATAATTATTGATATTAAAATTAATATCATTATTCACAACTTGTGTTTCACTTAGTGCTAAAATTGCTGGATTTTGAAGCCGTAGATGGCTTTCGACGGAATGGAAATTCGTTGATAGACCGCGGATGTTACAAAAATCTATCTTAAACATTATAGAGAACAATTTACAAGAGAGAAGGTAAATAAATTAAAATTGACAGAAGTAATCCAAAAATGAAAAACAACACAAAAAAAAAAAAAAAAAAAAAAAAAAAGATAAATAAATAATTAAAATTTTTAAAATCTTTTTTCCCTTTAAATTTTTAAATTTTTTTCTTTCTTTTTGGCCCACATTACCACTTACTTATACCACCCCTGTAATGAATGCAACTGAGACAAATATCTACACACAACAGTTTTTAATACCTTATTGAGTGTAGAAATATTCTCAGAGACATTCACTGCAGGTTAGAACACTGAGAAAATTACGGAATAAAAACAAAAATAAAAATAAAAATTATAATGAATTAATGAGAGATTTACAAAAAAAAAAAGAAATTTATTAAAGAAAAACAAAAAAAAAAAAATAAAAAAAATTTTTTGTGGCTTAAGATAATGTATTTGGGTACGGTTTGAATTTGAACAAGAAAGAGTGTGTTAAGTACGTGTGCATATGATTTAACTATTGTCAGCTAAGACGAAGAGTTAACAACATTTATAATATAATAAAATAATAGGAGAGAATGGAAGAAAATTTAAGTTTTGGCTATTGTTAATTTTAGGTAAATATTTTGATTAATGAAATTATTATAATAATTTAATTTTCCGTTTTAATAATTATATTGTTATTGACACTGATTAGATATTTAATATTTTTTTTTTGTTTTTTTTTCTCTTGTTGTTTATTTAAAGCACTATTTCAATTTATTTTGTTTATCTCTTTTTTTTTTTTATTTTAATTTTATAATTTTAAATTTTAAATTTTTTCTTTTTGTATTGATTACACCGCACAAATTCACGTGCACTTAGGTTGAAGTACAGTGGTAAACTTTTGATTTAACTTAATTGTAATTCATTATTATTTAATTGTAAACATTGTCTACGCAACGAAGTAGACATAATTATATTGTCTACAAAGTATTGTAAACGTGTAGAAAATAACGTAATTTACATAATGTAGTTTACGTGGCACAACACTGGTTTTTGCAGTATGTTATCTTCACTCATGTTCAAATTTTTATTATTTCTACAGCTTTTGCTATTTTTTATCAAATGATTTTTAATTTGTTTTACTATTTTTTTCATATTAAATTAAAATTATAATTTTCACATCTCAAATTAAACTTCACATCTCAAAATTAAAAAAAAAAAATAATTATAAAATTTCATTTACACACCACACCACTTATTATTTGTTATTAAATTGTATAACAACACCTTAATTAATTTTAGTCAGTGTTTTAATAAGTTTTTGCTAATATTGACGGTTTACTGTTTAATTGGTTTAGTCCAAAAGTTACTAAAATAGTCACTTCCTACCTAAGGGCAAATAGAACAAACCGAAATTTGAATATTAAAATCTAGATACAGTGTATCCGTGTATCCAGTAAGTTACTGAGGTCATCAAATTAGAAGACAATATACCCATTATTGTATACAATGTATACTCATCTGATAGAAATAATTATGTAAAAAATTGACATGTCCTTGAACAATCTTTGCTTTGAGCAAATATAAATGAAGTATATAATATTATATATAATAAAATATATAATATACTTTAGATAATATTTTTATTTTATTATTTAGTTATACACATAGTATATAAGTCAGTATTACGCATCATTAATAAAAATAAATTAGACTCTTTCTGGGTTAATTTCATTCCAAATAAATTCAAAATAATTATTCAATGTCAACTACTGAAATTATTACCCTATTAACCTTAAGAAATATAACACAAAAAAAAAAATCTCACATTAGTTAAGTAAAAATCTTTAAAAATAATTAGAAAAAATCTTTCTCACTTGTTCACAACAACAACAACAACAACAACAATAACAAAATTAAATAAAAAAAAATATAATAATATAAATACGGATAAAATGTAATTATCTGTGTAGCAACTAAATACAGCAACAAGGGCAACAAAAATAATAAGACAGAACAAAAAAAAAAAAACGTAACTTACTTTTAATATCCTTAGAGAAAGTTAAGTAACTTAGTAATTAGAGTTTCATCTACATATGTACACATACTTAAATAATTCTACAAGGTTAAGTAAGATTTCAATGAATGTATTATAAAAAAAAAAAAATTATAAGAAAAATTGAAAAAGAAAATAAAAAATAAAAAAAATAAGAAACATTAAGAAGGCTGTCATTTGGCTTATTAGATGAAATAAAAATTCATTAACCTCAAAAAAGATACATACAGTAGTATATGTAACTACATACCTAATAGTTTTTCTTAATTAGAAAATACTATCACCAAAAAACAAAAATAAAAGCAGAAAACAAAAACAAAATTATTTTATTGTATTGTGAAAAGCCCCCAACTCCAAAATTTATACATTTTGTGTTTTTTTTGGTAGCAGATGGTAACTTATATTTGTTGTTAATTTAACTTTTTTTCCAAGACAATTTTTACTTAAGATAAATTATGATTTTAATATTGTTACAAAAATTCAGGCAGTTATAGTCAGGTCGCATTTGTTTAGATTTAAATTGTGGTAAATAAAGAAATATGAATAATATTTTTTATTAATAAAAAAGTATATTATCATTATTTTAATCTGTAAATTGCAAAAATTACAGTATATTATATCTGAATCATTCCAAAACCAATTTTTATTATTATTCTTTTATTTTTATTTATTTATATTAAAATTTATTATATTAAAATTGTAATAAACTACTTTTTTATTCAGTTGTGGCTGCTTGGGGCATCGACTTATAATATTGTTTTAAATAATAATTATTTAAAAGGAGACGTGGCGAATTCAAATATTTTTTCAAATATTTTAATTTTCAATTAGGAATTTCAATTTAAAATTTTACCCATGTATACCTGATTTTGATATACAAAAATTCGAATTTATCAAATTGCCGCAAGAATAAATAAATTATTAAGTATCACGTAAGTATCAGGTTGTTGTTTAAGATAAATCATTAAATATTATAGTATCAACGACACAATAATTGAAATGATGGAAAACAATGTATAACAAAATATTGGGTACAATTTTTATCAAACGAGCAAATATTAATGCACTTATGTTTTTAATTAACAATTTTCATCTTAATTTCACCATGTTTTGTACCTTTTTTATCTCTCTCTCTAAAAAAATTCATATTATATAGTGCAGTTTTATTAAACATCAATATTGATTAAAATTAGTTAACTCTATATGTTGACTCTGTGACAGTTGTAAAACCGATTTGTGCAATTTTTTTGTCGTTTTGCTATTCTTAAATTAGTGATAAAATGTCCAAATAAGCTTCAAGTGACTGGGGACTGCATTTTTTTTTCCTTATTTGTAATTCTAAAGTTCAAATACAATTCAGAGTATTAATTCAATGCTTAATTCTATAAATGTATTTATATTTGTGTTATAAATTTTTTTTTAAGTATGTGACCGTAGCATAGGCTGTCTGGCCTTATAATTTAATTTTATATACATTATCTGATATTGTATTAAATAATATCAATAAAATTAAATGACAGAATGTTTACACTGCAATAACTTCATTAAGAAACAAATTTAAGTGTGGTCAACATGTTGAGATTTGTAAAAAACAATAACTGATGAGCAGTTTAACTCTAATCCGAATGAAATGTATGTGAAAACAATCAACCAACCTTTCAAATTGGAATATAATCTATTGTTATTTGAAATATATTTTTGAAATTTTAGGAATATGTCAATTGGGTTAAAATTTATCATAATTCAGAACCAAGGCGAAGCAAATAACATCCCTTTTCGTAATACTATTTCGTATTGGCTACGAATTTAATAGAGATTGAACTGAATATCATGAATTTAATATAAAATATACAAATAACATTTTTTGCCTGAAACAAATTATTGTTAAAGTTATTTAATTTTTTAAAAAATATTTTAAATTTTTAAATTTTTAAAAATGCAAAATAAAGTTTAAAACAGTTTAGTTTATGTACTTCCGGATATCTTTCCGTTACAGATCGATAAACAAAATGAGTCCGGTAGAACTAAGTAGTCTTAGGACATTGGTTTAAGTAAGCTTTATTTAGACATAAATTTTAAGTTAATTTTGCTCATATAAAAAAATATTATTGTTTTTGCATTTGTTCTTGTTTAATAGTTTTAAGATTGAGATAATATGTTAAATTACATGATTTCATCTAGATATTTTTCAATTTTTCAACTAAAATGCCCGTACGGGTAATAAAATGAAACGAAAATAAAAATTAAATATAGCAAAGAAGAGAAATTACAATTTAAAACAAAAAAATAAATAAATAAATAAATAAATATACAGTAATAAAAACAGTATTCAGTCCATCCATGTAAATATATTTCAAATCAAAGGATCAAAATACAAAAAATTTAAAAATTAAATATAGCAAAGAAGAGTAATTACAATTTTATAAAAAAGAATAAATAAATAAATAAATACAGCAATAACCACAGTATTTAGTTCATCCATGTAAATATTTTTCAATATTTTTTCAAAACAAAGGTTCAAAATATAAAAAATTTAAAAATTTATGCACATATACAATATCTAATGGATTTATGTATGTGCACTGTTTCTTTATATCGATTTATATTTGTATATTGAAATTAATATTGAAAAGTAGGTGTATTTATAAATTTATCAATCATATGTAAACATATACATTTCATAATAAATAAACAAGCAAACAAACAATCTATCAAAGATAAATTGTTGCCTGTTTTATTTCTTCAAAAATTAAATAGAATTAATTAATAAGAATTCACATTTTGTAATATATATTCATAATTAATATTATATTTTATTCTTTTATTACTATTATTTTTAGAACTTTTTCTAAATTCGGTGATTATATGATTGATTCTATTATTGTATGTTTAAGCCACATACTAATTTCAATAAGTACATACAATAACGACTACATTAATTTATTTATTTATTTTATATTAATTCATTTTCCATTAAATGCCTAAAGAGATTTTTCTTTAATTCTCTCATTCTCTCATTTTAAGACTTTATATAAATTTATTTTTTTCTTTCTTTATTTTTTATTATATTTATTATTTATATAAATATATATTATTCATTATATCTATTAAATGTTTTAATATACATATATTTTCAATTTAGTTTAATAGTTTAGTTTTTTTTTTTTCTTTTTTATTAATAATTTTTGTGGGCATTGATTTAAATTTTAATTATTTCAACACAATTAAACACAAATTGTTTTGAAGATAAAATGAGAGAGCGGGTTGTAATGTTACGACCCTCTATATAAAAAAAATATTTTAAATATTTGTATTGGTATGGCTTCTTTTTATTAAAATATTCTTTGATAATATATAAATATCTATGTTTGAGATAAAGTACAAAATGTCAAAGAAACATTTTTAATTTATTAACATAGGAAATTGAATAAGTCAATTAATTTTTGATTTTAGATTTAATATTATAATTTTTTTTTTTGCTTAATCTTTTGTTTTCTTTTACTTAATAACATTACAACTCCAATTCTAGCGCAGTTGGATAAATTATTAATCTTAAACCGTTACAAATTTTCAGTGTGAAGTTTGTTTGTGTGTTCCATTTAAAATATTATTATGAACAGTAGTTGTTTGTATATTTTCTTTGAATACCCATATAGGGTAAAATGATCGAAGCATCGTATGTTTGCTTTGAAAGAGAAAACAATGAATATTTTGTTTTTAGGAATGTTAGGCAATCGAAACCATCAACCAGGCGATTATACATTCAAAATTTTAGCTTATCTTATTTATATAATGTCGTATTCAAACAACGTTATTTTCCTTGGAGTTTGCATAAGCCGGGGATGCCAAAATACTAAATGAATTATCCAGTTTAGTTTTAAAATTAATTTAAGCTGAGTAAGTAAAGTAAAGAGTATATAGTAAAGAGATTTTTTTTTGGCAAGTTCTACTCATAATATTAAATCATCTCATAATGACAGTTAAACTAATAAATCATCTGACAATAATTTTCGTTCCAGTCATTTTTGTTCTTATTGCTATTCTCTTTATATTAATTTGTATCCAGTTTTGACTGCCTACTAATAACTGAGTTAACTTAAAAATTGGATATATATGGTTTTACTACATTACATTGTTTCATGTGAATATTAATCTGGTACCTACATTTAGAAAAATTATACAATCATGTAAAATTTTTATTTTCTAATGTAGTTGATATGAGTACTTAACTGGTAGAAACTTAGAACTTAATTCATTACAAAAATAATGAATATGAGAAAAAATTCCTATAATATTCGAAAAAGCAGACCAAAACTTTAATTTTTTTTTTGCTCTTCATTTCTTCTTATTTCTGCTTAATATAATCAGTGTAATTTTTTTGCAATATTTGATAAGGAAACCTGGGTTTTTATATTTTTATTTTCTGTTATTGTTTTTTTTTTCTAAACCATTTTAGAAACGTTTTGATTGAAATGTTCTCATAATACCAATTTGTATGTATTATGTATGAGTTTAAGTTATAATATTATGCAAGGATATTTAAATATTATTATATATATTTATATATATATATAATATAATGTAGGTATATTATAGTTAGTTTAATATTTAAATATATTCATATAATTAAGTATTTTTAAATAAAATATAATCTGAAATAGGTTTATTTGGTAGGATCTGGAGCATTAGGATCATATTAGCATGTTTAGATAGAATATCTCTATTTTATATTAATATTATAATATTATTCAATAATAAATGTATAAGTGTGTATACATAAAACCATAAATAAAGGAAATTGTTTCCATTAGAAGGATGTAAGTAATAATTATAAAATTATATTAACTAATTTTTTTTTCTTGTTCTTAATTGACGTAGTATTAAACTACCTATATTTTTTTTTCTTTAAGTACATTTTTCATATAGTAAAGTCTTATTAAATGTCGAGGGATTTCTTGAAGTAAAAATGAAAATAGAGAAAAAGGGGAGATGTTAAATCAATTCATTTCAAACCTGGATTGTCAATGTCGGTAGTAGACCCATCTTATATTTGTTTACTTACAATTTATAGATCGATATCGTGACATGTATTTGTAGGTGTTAAAAATGAATATTCCAATCTCTACAAGCATAACGCAAATACAAGAAAAAAACACAAATCCAAAAATTTCTAAATAAGCAAATTGATACAAAAATGGAAATAATCAAACTTAACGAGGACAAATTGGTTCACTTTACTAATGCAGGTATGTATGAATAGGATACAAATTTGAAAAGCAGTGAAATACCTTATATTGTACGTCTGCATACAACCCTGTATTAAATATAATTAATTGTAATATATTTTATATATAACATTATATTATGTATACTCAGGTCAATAGGAATAAAATAGATTTAATTCGGTCTAAGTGTCACGATGAAATGCAAAAACTTTAACTGGAAGCATCATGTTATATACAAAAATTACTAAAAATCAAGCAGAAAAACAAATATATGTATAACTTATAAGGCAGAGAAGGTCCAAACAAAGCATAATATACTTCAAGCTCTAAATATAAACCAGTATAGTAAGCCCATTTTGACATGTGTCAGTTATATTTTGATATGCGATAAGAAGTTTCACTTTCTAATCATACAGCGCTGACAAAACTAGTTTTTCAGAATCATAACGAATATGCATACTGTTCTACTACTATTCAAATGAAGATATTCACATGGATCCAAAGTAAAATCGCTTTTATATATTTGTTCGTTTTTACAAAACGGTTGCTTATCAATGTTATTTATTCTTTAGAATTTTTTCTGTATCCGGCATAGACATATCGTATTTCACAAAATTATCTCTATGGATATTGACTGAACTGTATACAATTTTTTTGCAATATTATAATGTGGTGGGCCTTCTACTACAACAAAATAGTATAGAGACATGATATTGATTTTGAATGTAGTCATATCTATCTAAAAATATTAAATGTGTAGGACTATGAAGCCCGTGAGCACGTTCTTTTTCATGTATTCCAAATTATGGTAAAATATAAGTGATATTAACCATTTTCAGGAGTTTTTGATGCTCATTCATAATATTTTCGAAATATTTTTAATATATTTTAAATTATCCTTTTTTATTCAAATAATATGTTTGTATTCAGATTCAGGCTTTTAATTTTGTTTTGTCTGTTGATGCAAACTCTAATGCACTTTCTTTTGAATGTGCGCAATTTTTCCATTAATGTCGCGCTAATTTTATAAATTTAATATAAACTAATGTCGATCCTATTATTAGTGTTTGGTACATATTCAGTCTTTTGGGAAATCACAAAAACCCAAAACATATGGGATAGTTGCAAGGACTTACGAAGTCTAAATTCTATTTTCAAACTAAGTATTCATAGATTGAATCAGATAATCAGAGAGACTAGATTCAATGTCAGAATTCTGACATGGTTTATCACTGGTCATGGCCCATTCAACAAGTTTTAAGATTGGTAGATCGGGCACAGACAGATGCACATTCTGCTTAGAAGAGGAAGAATGCTCCTCCGATATTCTATTTGATTGCGACGCTATAGTTCGCAAAGTATACAAACACTTCCAGGGATACAAATCGTCTGATTCTAAATTTGACATCAAAGCAATAATAGCGTTTATCAAGGACATAGACCTGAAATTCTGAAATTCTGAAAGGAAGTACAATATATCTTAAGAAATCGCGGCTACTTAGAACTCCCCAATTAACAAGAAAAAAAAAATATTAAAATTTTTACTAAAATTGTTTTTTGTAGAAGAGGTTTTTTACTGTCATACAAAATTTATTACCGTTATCTATTATACGTTTTACATTATTAATGAAGTTTAAGTTTCGATATAAATGAACCCAACGATATTTCACGACTTTTTTGTTTTTGAGTGTTCAAATAGGCGATTTGGTGACCCTGACCGGAAGGAACAGAACTTGAAAAAACAAAATATGAATAAACAGAAAATAAAAAAACCGAAAATAAAAAACACAGAATCATTAAAAAATGGAACCGTGAAGAACAGAACTATGATAAAATGAAATAATTATACATCTGAAATGAAACGGGAAAATGGAATTGAAACGGGAACATTTGAATAAATCTCCACGAGTCAAAATTTATTAAAATCAAAGCTTCTCTGTAGTAATCGCGATGATCCTGAAAGAAAAATCCTGGCAATGGAAAATGAGGACCTGGTTAAAGGATTAAATAAAAATATTATAATATATCAAATTTATACGTGGTACTCTAAGGTAGGAAATCCATCTCCACCCTGCATTTATTTCCTTTTACAACAAAAAAAAAATTAAATTAAACACCTAGCACAAAACAGAGTCAGAAGGAGCAGCTTTGTGCAAGCCCTATGTGTGAAACAGGTAAAAAAAAAAACAAAATAAAAATTTAAAAACATTCTTTATTTCATGGTTTTGTTTTTTTAAGTTCTGTTTTTTCATGGAATGAGGAAGTTTAATACAAATTGTTTTCAATTATTTCAAATGGCTGAACTTGTTTTATCCACAGTACATTCCATGTAACATTTTATTGTTATAAAAACAAAACTAGTGCTACAAGACTTCTATATGACTCCCGATAAGAACTGAAGGTGTTATAATGATGCTTTTATGGGAATAATGTGATTAATATTGTTATAAGAATGTTCTCATAGCAATTGCGGGAGTTGTTATAATGGGATTTTCCGCAAGTGATACAGCAATGTTTTTATAAATTTAAAAGTGGGTAATCCTATGTCAAGCGTTAAAGTGTTGTTATAAGAATCGAATTGCTAGAATAGCAGTAGTGGTGTTATTATTTTACTGTATTCCTATAACGTTACTAATAAACTTACTGTAGCTTTTGGATAAATATTTTGCGACGACCATTATTTTCTACAAACATGGTAAATTTTTTTTTAAACAAACAAAAACTAAAAAGTTTTATTTTGCATTCCTTTAGTAAAAATTTCATTTTATATAAACTATTCTAATTATTTAAATATCAAATTTGATGTTATGCATTAATTAACATACATTATTAAATATTTTAAAGATGCAGTTTAAAAATATATTTTCTTTTATTTATTTAAAAATTGGTTATTTTTGAAGGGCAATGTATTTTTTCGAATTATTTTTATAATAAATGTCAATGAAATTTCATTCCCAGCCAAATTTTGAAATTTGTTCACAATAATTAAAAAATATTAATACAATTATTTTTGACCGAAACATATTATTTATTAGTAAGAAATTTTTTATATTATTAATTAATATCAATCTCCCTTTCTCATGAAGTAAATATAAACTCCATAAAATTATTATTTGAAAATAAAAAATAATACCTTTCTCACTCTTGCATAACATAAATTATTTCAAATGAATGAAAATCATTTCAAAGTAAAAACATATACACTAATACATGTATACTAATCCTATAACAATATTACAACACTTCCTCCGGTGCCTTGTAGAATTCTCCATTTTAGTGCTATAACGTATTTACAACCTTTCGCAGCAATTTCGGAGCACTCAAATTAACACTAATACTGCTATAAGAGTGTTTATAATAGTGTTATAAGAGTGCACAAGAGTCTTATAGCGATAAAATTGTTACGTGGGATCTTGCGAAACAGAATGGTTTGATCAAAGTTCATTTTTAACATTCATACTTCCACACAATAATTTAATATAATATTGAACATTTTTGGACTGTTTGCCTACTTTATGCTGTTTAGAGTATCGTTCGCAGAGTAAACTTTAACATAGTTATAAATGGAAAGACATTATTTTTTTTTTTTTAAATTTATCAAAATAGTTTACAGTATATTAACACCTATTTTTAAGATAGTCCATTAAATTGTTTTGCAAGACATTTTTTTTTCTTTAAGCCATTCAAATCTCTAAATGCCAATATTTATAAAATTGACAACATATTTGTGAAAATCATTCAAAAACACGTTATTTAAATATTTTTTCTTGTAAATTTCAAATAAAATTTTTATTAGTAAATTTTTTACCAATTTTATCGCTATAAAAGGATATAATATTCTCAAGAGTATAAATTTATTCAAAACGCAATCTATACCTATACACATAACCAATACAACAAAACAAGATAACAAAACTAAAAAAAAGAAAAAAAAACATTTAAGAGATTCCAGAAATTTTTCTATAAACAAACAAAATATTTTTTAACAATAACCCAATTTATATCCAAAACAAATATTCTTATCAACAACACCGAAAACAGCAGTACGATACGGTTACCTATATCTATTGTATGAATTTCCCACTGTATGTATGTGTATGAGTTTAAATATAAAAAAAAAAAAAAAAAAAAAATTGTAAAATAAAACAGAACAAAAGAAAAATAAGAGTTTTGTGAACTGGAAAAAAAATAAACCCTTTTTTTCTGCCTCAGAATTTCAGTATAAAAATGTTTATCTAGGTACCGGTTAACGGGAAATAATCCAAAACATATAAAAACGATATAGGAACATTGAACCCAAAATCATTAATGAGGTCCTCTTTAAGTTCGTTTAAAATAATCAAAAGACCACACCTGAATTTATACCTAGCTAGGTCTATATATACCTATTTACCTAATTTGTAAATTACATCCTTGGCAAATTTTTGTAAATAACTGTTAAAAATAAAAGAAATCGGAGCTTATTTAAAATGAAATAAAAGAAATTTTCTTGTAATACCTACTCTCTTGTATTTTATAAATTCAAAAACAAGAGAAGGTGATTCGATTCGTTGGCGTGTGAATTTGTTTACCAATGGGACAAATTGGTTTTTGTTGTTGTTGTTGCTTTTTTGTAAGATAATACACATTGTATGGAAATTGTGTTGTGCTTCGATAACTTCCGTTTGTTTATGATGCTGTTGTAAATTTTTTTTTTTTTTATAATATTATGTACGAAAATAAAATATTTCTTTTGTATTTTCTCAATTTTTTTTTTTTATTTTATTTCTATCTCTTTCTTTTTCTCTATTCACCATTGTGTATCTGGTTTTTGCTTATACAAAAAAATTTGAATATGAAGTGATTTTCTTTTCCTGTTCAATACAAATTTAAAATTTCTATTGTGGTAGGTATTCAAGTAACAGAATGATTGTACTTACAATTTTTGTTGTTGTTGTTTTGTATTTTGATTAGGTATTGAAAATAAGGATTTTGTTGGAAAAAATTATGTTAGAGAGGCAAGTTTTTATTCTATTGTTAATATTTTCAAGTAAAATATAATAATATTGATTATACAAATTTTATTTTTTTTAACTTAAAAAAATTGTAGTTATTTGAATTCGATTTTAATAATAAAGATTATTATTATTTATTCATTATGTCGTAATTTTGTTTTTATGAATTTTTCGTTTATGTTTAATAAGCTTGGAGACATTCATATACAGTAATAATTATGTTATTCGATTAGCTATACTAATACGTTGGGAATGTATTCATATCCCAGGTCGATGATGTTTTTTCATATTATTCTGCCTTACGGTTTTATTTACTTAAAATTGGTTGGAAATGTTGTTTAACTAATAACCCGTAGGTCGTGCATTATGGCTTGTGGAATGAACATTTTTCTTATCATATTAGAAAATGATTTTCAACAAAATTAGACTATCAATTATAAATATTTGGTCTTCGCAATAAATATCTGTCTTCAGATCTATCAGTAACGCTTTATTGAATTCATGATTTGGGTATAAGTGTTGAGTTAATCCGAGTTATCCAGATCATCTGTTTATTGAAATACTACAAACATCCTAATTTTTCTTTCCCACCCTAGCCAAACGTACCAATCGGTATAAAAGGTTCCCATCTAGTGTTTTGGCTATGAATAAAAAAAAAAAATTCACATTTGTACAAAAGGCTTTATTTTATTTTTGTTCTATGAATTCATCATAAAATTTTCTTATGTATTGATTCGACTCATCTCAGATCATTTGACTTAATCCTAATTCCACTTTTATCAACAAAAATTTGTTTCAAATCAACTTAAATAAACTTGCTTAAATTTTTTTAAAATAAATTAATTATTTATTTTAAAAATTAATTACTTGATCCGTTCATTTTTTATTTAAAACATCGTTTGCAAATAGATTACCAGCGTGGCTTTTACAGTTACTATGTCATATGAAGTGCTGAGACAATAATTCCATCTGTTTATGCTATTTCCGAATACAATGGCATAAACAACGGTAGAATACAAATCGTTTGCAAAATTAACAGACTTCACAACAATACCTCAGCTATTTCAGATAGAGTTTTCAGTTAAGTCCCAAGCTTGCTCTCCGATAGGATTGAAATAAGCATTTTAGCATATATGGAACAATTTTTCCACCCATTAATAATTACTAAAACTGATTCTAAACTTATAATAACTACTTTAATTGAATTAATACAATTTTTATCTGTTTTATCAAGCCAAGTTATTAATATTGTTTTTCTAGCAGTATATTTTCTAACACTTTCAGCAGAATTTTTATTATTTAGAAGAGATTTACGTTTCGTAAATATTTTAAAATTCGTTTTCTTAATAGATGTTAAAATGTTTACTCTTCTATAATAAGATGATGATAAATGAAAAGGTTTAGACATTTTTTATATTTTTTTTTTCTCACTTTGATCCACAAAAAAAAAATTATTTACAATTCAATTTGACGTTTTAACTTGATATTGACAACAAAATGTAATCATTATGTGATGGTAAACATACATTTACCTACTAAACGATCTAAATTTACATTGTAGCTATAGGGTTACAAAACGTAAACATTTTGTGTCTGTAAACACACATTTACTTAGTAAACGATCAGTAAAGGTACGTTGTAACTATAAGCTTACAAAAAAGTAAACATTTTGTGTCTGTAAACACACATTTACTTAGTAAACGATCAGTAAATGTACGTTGTAGGTAAAGGCTTACAAAAACGTAAACATTTTGTGTCTGTAAACACACATTAACTTAGTAAACGATCAGTAAAGGTACGTTGTAACTATAAGCTTACAAAAACGTAAACATTTTGTGTCTGTAAACACACATTAACTTAGTAAACGATCAGTAAAGGTACGTTGTAGCTATAAGCTTACAAAAACGTAAACATTTTGTGTCTGTAAACACACATTAACTTAGTAAACGATCATTAAAGGTACGTTGTAACTATAAGCTTACAAAAAAGTAAACATTTTGTGTCTGTAAGTATATAGTCACAACATATACATACAGTAAAGTAAAGTAAAATTACAACCATATTAAAATTTATCTTTACTGTATGTATTCTGTAATAACATTTTGTTCAAGTATATAATATATACATTTACAATTTTTGCCTACAGTAAACGATTTGCAAATGTACAAAAAGAAATTTGTGACTATGAGTTATACAAAATGTTTCTTGGGTTCCTTAACTCTATCTAAATATGCTGATAAAATTTTTTTCAATAAAGTCCTGAAGAAATGAACCGAATCTACTGAAAAAAAAATAATATTATTGTTTACATCATAGTTAGCATTATTTTTATTATGTAAATTGTAAATTGCTTGTTTACACTAAAGCTTACTTCAAATTGTAGACTATTAAATACACGTAAAGGAGCAATACTGTTTGGGATTCAATATGCAATATGCACTAAATATAGAGATAATGTAGAGGAGATGAACCAATTTTATGGATATATAAATATAAATAGCTACGAAATATATTTCCAACCAATTTTTTATAAATAATTCCAAATCTGAAAACTATAATTGCTCTTACACAGAAATTTGGAATACACAATTATTACATACAATAATTTTTTCTTTATAATTTTTATAATAAATCGACAAATTTAAATGTGAAAATCAATATCTTGTGTAAAGTACGTCGCCTTCATAATACCATCCATTTCCGTTTCACTTTTTAGTGATAACAAAAACTCTAAATTATTTTATAATTTATTTCAACATAATTATTATATCAATGACAAAGGGTACTGAGCCAGGTCAAAAACCACATAAATCATTTTTTTGGCTTCGCTGGGAATCGAACCTGGTTTCATTTGGTTGAAATATTTTTGCTGACTCTATATGCAATCAACTTCTTTCCATATTGTAAATTGTTAATAAATATGTATTTGTTTATTCGTATTAAATTTTGTTTAGCCATAGAGTATAGCGATATTAAAGCCATTTTTTTCATTACAATTGTTATTAAATAAAATTTAGAAAAAAAAAAGAAGGACCATTCAAAAGTAAATTAAAATGTTTCTTAAATTGCCATTATTTATTATAAGCCATTAGATTAATTGAATACAGAATACTGACGGTTAATTCGTATAAACTGTCTTCAAACATTGATTGTTATTAAAATGCCAAATAAAGAACGTTTTAATAACAATAATATTAGCAATTAGCTCCAGATATTTTGCTTCTAAAAGTAAACAACTAAAATGGGCAAAGACTGGGTGAGTGATCAAGGACTATATCTAACATAGCACACAACATTAGATCACAAAACAACCATCAACTAGGCAAACCACCGAAAAGTAGATGGGAATATTTGATTCAACCAATTTACAATAATTGGTTCGCTATTAATGGCCCATCTCAAGACATTTGTTATATGCTTACAAAACTGACCTGACACAAGAGAAAGAGAAAAGTGGATAAAACTGTCAACAACACTAGAATTATTTTTATAAAAAAATTTATCATCATTCACCTAAAACTTTTAAATTGATGAATAGTTTTAAATTTAACTTAAAACAAATGAAATAATTTAATGTAGGCGAATAAACTTTTAATAATGAAAAACAAAAAAAAAAAAAAACAAAAATTAAAAATAAAATCCTATCAATTTATAACGTCGTACAAAACAGGATTGCTTCAACAAATATTTTATACAAATATTTTGTACTAGTAAAAATAATAAAAGAAAGTTTTTTTTTGTTTTTTTTTTCTTTTCTTTTTTATGTGACTAGGTGCTTAACAATTCAACAGCTCATGTGTACAAAAACCAATCCTTTTATTTTTTTTTTATTTCAAAATAAAAACAAAACAAAAACTAAAGGAAATAACAAAAAGAAAATACAGGAATTCTTTCCTTGTGGGGCCTAATAAATTTCAAATAACAAAAAGAAAAGTAAAATAACTCCGAAAACAAAAACAAAAAATAGAATGGAACAAAAAAAAAAGGATTTCACAGGATCTTTTGTGCCAATTTGTTGATGCAGAAAACAAAAACAAAAAACACAAAAATAAAAATAAAACAAAAAATATGACAAGATGAGTTTTGAGAATTTTTCTGGTACATGTAGGTATGCTTGCTTATATGTATATATATATTTTTATGAATGAGGACATAAATACATATAAATTGATTCGTGGAATTTTCTAGATTTAGTTTTTGTATTTAGAATATTTTCTTAATTTCCTCATTTTTTGTTTGTTTGTTTTGTTATTTTATTTAGAATTTTATTTTTAAAAAAGTTTAGTTTAAGAAAAAACCTTTGCCTTGGTTTTTCTTCAATTCCAAAACACTTTTATAAAAAAAAAAAAAAAGAAAACCAACACAAAAATAAATGTACCAAAAACCATACCACACACATGATTCAAATTTTCTTTATAGAACAATGCAAAGGCGTATTTATAGTATTAACTCTTTTTTTTATTTGTTTTATTATATTTTTTGTTTTCTTTTTAGTTTTTTTTTATTTTTTTTGTGTTTTCTTTTTGTTTACCTACTCTTCTGATTTGGATTTTAAGAACCTTAAATGCCCTTGTTGACAAAATAAAGGATAGTCTCTTTTAAAAACAAAACAAAAAAGAAAAACTTTTAAACTTGTTTATTGGGTGTTTGTAAACATCATTATGAGAATAAAAATGTTGCGTTACTATTATTTTGATTTTGTTTTTGTTATTGTTTTTGTATAAAAAAAAAAAATTGGTTTTAACGCCTATTGTTATGATTGTTAATATATTGGTAAAGGATACGAAATGGATAAAATTTTCTTTTTGTTTATTTATTTTTATTAGTTTTATTTTATTTTTTTTTGCTTTAAGTTAAATGGTAAACTTTATTTTAAAGGTGATATTTAAAGTTTTTAGTATTTGAGAGCATTGTAAATAGGTGAAATATTATATTTGAGTATTTGTCAAAATTTAGTATGAAGATATAGCTATATGTAGGTGTGTTTTTTTTATCTTTATTTAAAACGAGTTGAATACAAATTTTGTTTTAATTTTAATCCTTTTTAATTTTTATAAGTTTAAGTTCAAATTTATTATATTTATTTATTTAATATAGAGAAAAATATTTATATTAGATTTAGGACGTTTCGGGACATCTCATACTTGCACCTTGGTACTATTCCTTCGTACATACATTTTCCGAAAATACTGATTTATGCCACTATTTTTGATACTAAATTTTTATACGGAGATAAAAAAATTATGCCTCGTTTGTGTTATTTATCACAAATATGTAGTTTTAAAAATTATTATTTTAAAAAAAAAAAATCTCCAATATTTGGAGAGAGAATTGAATGTAATTAAAAAATAATAATAATGCTGTTCTTAAATTGCATTTGTTTTATATTTTAAAACTAGCTTTGTAACCCGTCATAAATGACGGAAGCAAAATAAATCCTAGTTTCTTTTTTTCTTTCATTAGATTCTTTATTCCGAAATTACAGTACTTATGTTTATATCACTTTTTATTTATTTTTATTTCTGTTTATATTGGCCTAACACTAATCTTCTTTTTTTTTTATATAACAGAAAAAGAAGTACCATACCAACAAATTTGTATAAAATGTTTGTATTTTTGTATGGTATACTCGTACTCACTTCCATTTAGTTATAATTCGTTAGTTGGGTTCCATTTAGTATAAATTATACCGTATTAGCGTTATTTTCATATAATTTTTGTCTTTTGTATACTGTATAGGGATCTTATTTTGCTATATGAACAAACTGTTATTATGGTATTGTGTTATTTTTAAAAAAATATTCAAAATTTTGTATCTAAATTGGTAAAATTTACAAAAAATACAAAAGCATTTTCATCAATAATTTTCAATTTAAAAAAAAACAATGTTTTATTATCCGACGTAGAAGTAGAGTTTATTATCCTACTCTACTTCTATCAAGTTCTATTGATTGAACAGTGAACCTGAACAGTGAAGTGAACAGTGAACACTTAACACTGAAAATAAGATAATATTTTTGGAATGGAGCATGCAGATCATACAGAATACAGATACAGCAAATAATAAAAAAAAACAAAAAAAAACAAAAAAAAAACAAAAATAATTTTTTTTGAGTGAAGTGAGTTACGCACACAATAATGACAAAAATAAAAGGTAGAAGCAATAAAGTAGTATAATGTATAATATTATACAATACAAATATGCTGATACACATGTATATTATTGTGTATAATTTTAAGTAATAAGAATAACCTTTGAGTGAATTATGTTTTTTTTTGTGTTAAATGCTGTTTGCCTTTTGGTTATTATACCATATTAAACTATTGTTTAAATTTCTATTAGTCCTTATTATTATAAATCAAAAAAATTGTTTGTTTTATTTATATTATTATTATTATTATTATTATTATTTATTATTTTTCCTTATTATTTGCGAAGAAGACTAACATTAAATTAAAAAAATATAGTTCATGCAATCAATTTTTCCTGCAAAGGTTCAGCATGATAGACAGGGGTTAAAAAAAAGCACCAAAGCAATTTGTATATATATACATTTGTATACATGCAATTTGTATATGTGTTGGAGCGTTCCGTCGAACTTACAAACATCCAGATAAATGCAGAATAATATATATATAATAGTAAATTTAACCGACGTTGTTCTAATCGAATCTATAGATTTTATTTCAATGAAGTTTGATTTATGAATCGAATTGAAAAAAAATTGGTTTATCAAAAATAGTCTAATACTTTTTTTCAGTACGATAAAAAAAAAACAACACTAGAACTTAAACTATACTTATATGAAAATTAATTCATTGTAAACAATATTTCGGGGTTTTTCTGATATTTCTGAAATGAGTTACATGGCACCGATACGACCCAGTCCAAATTTTCGACATCAGTAGCAGTCGTATTTCTTTATTTGTGAAATAGTATCTAAGTGAAAATTTTCATGCCTGTTGGTTGGTTGGTTTTTGAAATACTCCTGAAAAGTTGTTGGAGTTGTATGGCATGAACCCAAACCAGTCCAAATTTTCGGAATCGGTGGAAGTCGTTTTTTTTTATTTTTGAAAAAGTACCCAAGTGTAAATTTTCATATCTGTAGCAATTTTGGTTTTTGAAACATTCCTGATAGGGGGTAGGAGTAGTATGGCAGCTACCCGAATCTGTCATTTGATAGCTTTGTAGAGTATCGAGTTTGGTTCCTTTTTTGATCGTGAATAGCTATTTAAAACTTCAGAACTCTATATTTAAAAGTGTGGCCGGGTATAGCTTATTATATATAATATTATATATATATATAGTATAGATTATTGTTACACATTTGTAGTTACCATATTTTATAATAAATAGTCTTTGTACATTCATTTAAATTTTTTTTACAAAGTTTTTTTTTTTTTTTTTAGATAGTAGTAAATTATCGAAGGAGGCTTCAGGGACTACACCTATTACCGGGGAAGGCAGTTTGAAGGACTGTGGAACTTTAACCTACTAAAAACTCCTATCATTATTGCAACATTAAAACTAGTTTTATAGACTAACCATTAATTTACATTTAACTCAAAGAAACTAAGATACCTTTGATCTACCAAAATCCAATAAGGTTTTAGTAGATAAAAGGTTTTAACCTAACTCAAGTGGTCTTATTCGTTTTCGTCGCTTCACAAAGTTTTGATTGTCAATTAAGCTAGAAGCTTTGGTATTGATATGTTGGATCAGACGAGTTTGATGCCGTGCAGCGCATTTCATTATTTCGTCTTTTATAGTTGAGATCTTCAGATCTCGATGAATATCGGCATTGCGAACATACCATGGAGCATTGAGTATGTTGTGCAGTACCTTATTTTGGATCATTTGGATAGTTTGAATATGGATATGTTTAGCACATCCCCATATTTGAATACCGTATGCCCAGACTGGATTCAATATTTGATTATACATCAAAATTTTGTTATAAGTCGAGACCGTAGAATTCCGCCCAATCAGCCAGTATATTTCCCTATATTTGAACTGGAGTTTTGTTTTACGATTTTCACAAGCTCTTTCTATTTCAGTTTTGCATCCAAGATATTTAGCTTTATTCTCGTATGGAATCACGACATCATTAATTTTAACTGAGAGAGGACTGTTATTATGTTTTTATAGGTGAAGTTTACATGACTAGATTTGGCTTCATTTAATTTAATTTTCCATTTTTTGCACCAGTTGGACATTTTGTCATTAGTTTTTTTTACAAATTTAAATTTTTGTCTCTTTATCTAATTTTACAATTAGTTTTGCACAAACATTTTTTATTTACTTATGATAATATACTAATGTAACATATTATGGTATAATTATTAATAAATGAATTTAAAAAACTAAAAATTAAACTAAATAATTAGTTATATACTATTTATTTTAAAATATAAAAATAGATGTTTAAAACATAGACTAAGCTGCCTAAGCGATCACATATTAATATACATATTATGTTCATTAGATTAAATTATAATATTTAAAATTTTGGAGTAATTTTTGGTAGAAAGTGAGTAATCATTTTAAATAATGGTACATATTTAATAACAATAATATTTTACATTAATCCTGTTATTATGGCTATGAATATCTAACATTCTATTTCGAATAAATTTATGTTTCAACAAATTATTAACAAGCTTAAAAGCGATCATATACGATTCTTTATTATAGTATCAATACTTATTTTTGTCATAATTGTTTTGCATAATGAAGTGTCACCGTTTTTTTTTCTCTTTATTTCAGTAAAAATTATACACCCAAAATTTTATACAAAAAATTAAAAAAAGTAATTATAACAAGATTATTTCACAAAACAAATACAAAGGTTTAATTATTACAGTTTCAAATGAAATTAATTATGTATATATTATTATGTAAGCATGTACTCTTATTATATTATAATATACATTTTGTACGATTCTTGCATAAAGCTGCTGGGCCTTCTGATTTTAATAATTCGTTTGATTTTTTTTTATGTATTTCTTCTTTTTTCATTGTTTTCTTTTAATTTCTTTTTATACATTTTATCTCTTTACATAAAAAAGTTTCAAATGTTGTTAAGATAGACAATAACATATTTTAACTTACTAAGAGAAAAATTAAAATTAATTAAAATAAAATTATTAAAATTATAAAAGTTCAAAATTCAATTCAATTTCTTATAAATTATATATTTATTGGATTCGGCATATGTGAAAATATATTATGCCAACCCATTATAATATTAAAATGTTACAATTTCAAATAAGAATTTTGTATTTAGTATATTACGTTTGTGAATTATTAAATTGAGCTCGAATTTGCGATCTTGAAAGTTATGAAGAGTTATTTAGTATTTTAGTCTATTTTTTGTTAATTTAGATTATAATTTTCTTCATTATTAATATAAAATTAAAAATATTATTTAATACACAAAAATACTAAGTATATATGTTGAACAAAATGCAATTCTTTCTTATAATACCCTTTTTTGACATAGACCATATTCGATCCAAGGTGCAATTGCAATTTGTTTTGAATATTCCCGTTCGTAAAAAAATTACAATTGTATATTATAAATCTTCCTATAGTTATATCTAGCATATTATATAAAGTGTATAAATGTCCTTATTATAGTCCAAAAATATTTTGTAGTCTTAAAAAAATCTATTGTAAAAAAATAGATTATAATTAAATATATATCTATATAGTACATAACTATTTAAATAATAATAATAATATAAAAAGGATATTTTCAAATTTTAATAATATACTATTTAGTATGCTACTTTTTAAAATTTTTAAAATTTAGTTTTTGGTCCAAAAATTTTTTAAATTAAAACAACAAGAATAAAACAACAAAACATATTGTGGGTACACACAACACTTATATTTAGACAAATTTTTAATTTTGAAATTTAAATACCTCATTTTGGATTGTTACCCAATTTTTCAATTATATTCGGTTTACCTTGTTTCAGAAATAACAAAATTTTTAAGAATTGAATAGGCAATACTAAGTGTTGGGCGAACATTAAAAAGTGTAAAAAATTATAAATAAAATTACTTCGTCCATTAGTAGCAGTTACAATTTAACTGTACACAATCTGTTTTTTTATTTTTTATTTTCTAGTTTTTGTTGAGAATTTCTGTTATGTTTTTTAAAACACTAAAATTATTTTTACTGAATTTAATCTATTGTTTTTTTTATTCATTTGCTTTGTTTTTCTGTTTATTCTTTAATATTCTTTTATAAATTCATTCTAGTTTTCCCTTCATTTTATAATATACGAATGACTACCTTTTTTTGTTTTCTACTTATATTATTATTTTTTTTTTTAGTTTTTCTTTTATTATTTTTACTATTCCATTTTTTTTTTGTTTTTATTTTTCATATTTTTATTTTCTTTCACTTATAAGAAGATCTCAGCAATTAAAAAAAAAAATTCAATAACGGTTTTCTAAAACAAAAAAAAAATATATTTTTTTTTATACAATATTTTTTGACGAAAAAAGTAATATAGAAAGTGAGAATAGAATAGAGATGTAGTAAAACGATAGAAATAATAAGAGATAAAAGAATAAAAGTAAAATCAACAACAACCAATTGAGTATGATAGAGAAAAACAAAAAAAAAAGAAAGTAGGTACTACTAAATAAATGAATAGAATAAAAACAAACCGGCAAATCTTCTGTTATACAATATAAGTGTAACACAAAAGAGAAAAGACTATTGAAAATTGTATAGAAAAAGTTGTCTATTGAAATTATAAGATAATATGATTTAAGGCTTATTAAAATAAAAAAATAAAAAAAAATATTAAAAATAAATACGCATTATATTTAAAATAAATTTAGATTATATAATAAATCAAATTCGTCCTATATGAACAACAGTTTTCGCGTAGTTAAAACGGGAGCAAATATGGTGAAACAATATTAGTAGATGTAGTCCCAATCGACAGAGATTAAACACCAATTATAAACTGTTTACTGATCCTGTGACTTTTCAGTAACAGAGTTTTTTATCTGTTTATTAACCAATACTAAAGTGTTTCGAATGTTGTGATACGGGGTTGTGTACGTTACAGATTAAAACTGTGTATTACAAATGCTTCTAATATGTAACTATAAAATAACAATTGTTACTAAAATGTGGTTTTAAAACACGTTTCGTTCAGTGTAACAGTTTGAAAACCGTATAGTTTGGATACGTATCATCACTTCAACAATCAAAATTCGAATTTTTTCTAAAAAAACAATCAAATGAAAGTCCATAAAATCACTAGAAATAGTAATACAGAATTATTGAAACAGTTTGACTGAAAACAAACACATTTATTTTTTTATTGTTGCATCAAACATATTAATTTATTGTTGCATTTTTAAATAAACTCTTTTTAACGAATCAAAATGATCTACCGAATTTCCATATTATTGAATACGTATTACGAATATCATCATGTCTTGTAAAAAATAAATAAATTTAAATTCATCAAAAATAAAGGACAGTCTCTTTTTAAGTTTTTCAACTACAAAAATTTAGTTTTATTTATTTTTTTTTTAAATAGCACGGTTTGAAAAAAAAAACTAACTGAATTGTAAACGTGCCACTGAGATATAATAGCATCTCTCTTGTTATTTTAGTTTTATTTTCTTTTTACTGGAATATTCAAAATATTGAGGTAGGTAGGTACACAGAAGAATCATTTTCTGTGTGTCCCTGATCTACATTTTTATTTCTATATTTGCATATTTTTTTTTTCTGTTTTTTTTACTTTTCATATGTTTTTTGTTTTGTTGCCGTTTAAAGATTCGTCAAAGTCCATTTCTTTTTGTATTTTAATTGTTTTTATTTTTTTTTATATTCATTGTATTTCAATTTTTATATTTTTTTTATATTCTAAGGCGAAAAATCTTAAAATTAAATTTTTCGTTAACTAGAGTATCGCTAATAGCAATTATTTCGCGTTATTTTCGCTATTTTAAAATGAAAATGTGTATAGTTACAAAAGAAATTATTCAGTTTTTATACAGTAAAAAAATGAAAAAAAAACAAAAACCGTAATTTGTTTATTATAATATAAAATAATGACAAATGTGGTTGTATCTGTGGTGGTGATGGCGGGATAGTTTTATGAATTATGTTGGATATAATTATTATGTAATCTAAAGTAGGATTTAGCTATTTTATTTGAATGGATTTGTTGTGTAAATGTTGAAGTGATATTGAGAGCCTCTACAAGATTGCTTGTGGTTTTCATTATATTGTCGTTACCTCAAATTTTGGTAGAATAACTGAAAGTTATAGAAAATGTATAATATAGGAATCTGTATCCATGTCATCCAATAAATTGTGTATAGAAAGTGGTGGTGTAAATGATACTTAACATTGTTTGAATCTATCATTGTTTCAATCCCGTTTCTTTAATTTTTGAGTAAGTTACTCAAACCTAAAAAACATAAAATTTTTTTACAGGATAGTTAATATAATAATCTAATTGAGTGGATGAAGTTTATTGTATTTGGAATAAGGTTATTTAAATATATTTTTAACGTATTGCTTAGATATTTTCTGATAGCCACCTGAACTTGAATTAATATAGCTAACGTTATTTTCTTAATTTACGTTTTCTACACATTACTGAACTTTTAGTTTGATCAATTACATTTAGGATCTACGATATACAAAACTTCATATACATTGCATTTTATTTTTTCTTAATAATATATTTTGTTTTTTATCCTTGCATTTAAAACTAAAAAACCTTGTTGATAGCATACCATTGTGGGCTGGTGTTGAAAAAACGTAATATTGAAATGAACTAAAAAAATCTTTACATGCTATGAATAATAAAAAGACAAAAATTTCATTAACGCTAAAATGTTCAAAGATTCATTTGACTGAATTGGTCAAAAAATGTTGTCAATAATAAATGAATCACTATTAACTGGGATGTTTCGGGATATATGGAAGGAATGAATAGTTAGCCCAATTCCAAAGGTAAAAAATTCAAAAAATTCCTATGATTTTCGTCAAATAAATTCAATTATAACTGAAAAGGTAATTAACATGCAACTAGAAGAGTACTTTGAAACAAATAATTTAATATCAGAACACCAATCGGGCTTTAGAAAGATGCACAGTTGCGAGTCACTTATAAATCTAGTCATAACAAGCTGGAAAATGGAGATTCATGATGGAAAGTTAATAATTGCAGTTTTTTTAGATTTAAAAAGTGCTTTCGAAACCATTGATCGTTGCATTCTCTTAAAAAAGCTGGAAAGATATTGTGTAAGTGGAGTAGAGTTAGAATGGTTTCGGTCTTATTTAAATAGTAGAAAACCAAAACAGAGAACTAAATTCAACTACTTCAGAAACTGTTGATGTAAATATTCCTCAAGGTTCCATCTCGGGTGTAATGCTATTCCTAATATACATTGATGACATGGAAAAAGTTATAAATTTTAGAAAATTGGTTCTATTTACGGATGATGGCTTCTTGTATATTACTGCTGATAGTATAGATTAGAATGTATAACGAAAATGAATGATGATCTAAAACATTTAAGTATGTGGTTTAAAATGAATAAATTAGAGTTAAATGTATTAAAATAAAAAGGTATGATTTTAAATAGCATATTGGAAGAAGCAGTTGAAATTGATAGTAAAATAATAGAAATGGTCGATGAAATCAACTACTTAGGAGTAATTATAGACTAAAAAATAAAATTTAAAAATCACATTGATTATGTTTGTAAAAAGATAGGGAAAAAACTATATTTTTTATCAAGGATTAGAGATAGACTATCTTTCCTAAATTCATATGTCAAACCATGAAATGATAGATAGAATGCAAAAACTGCAAAATGAGGTGATGAGGATAATCTTAAGAGTCGATAGGTATACGTCTTCAGTTAGTTTTAAGTTAGAAGCTTTAAAGTGCTTAAAAGTAGATCAAAAAATTAAATTTAATGTTTTAGTAACAGTTTTTAAAATAAAAAATAAATATTATGGTAAGTATTTATGTCACAGATTTGTATATAATAATGAAATTCACCACTATAATTTAAGAAATATTTTTAGTTTTAGGTTAAACTTTTTTAGAAACAAAAAAACAAAGCACATGTTAATGTACAACAGTTTAAAGTTAATTAATGAATTGCCTATAGTTATTTAAGAAATCAAAATAATTTAAATCGATTTAAACGGTTATAACCTAGTAGTTTACGTAGAAGGAAATTTGTAAAAATAATAGAAATAATTTTAACTTTTATCTATATATTATATTGTAAATTAAATTAAAATAGTTAATAAACTAAATAAATAAATTAAAAAAAAAAGGAAAAAAAAATATTAGAACAACGGTAGGGGTTTTAACGGATCAGTGTTTCATTGACAGGCATACCAGGAGGCTTGGGCTCCCTTTACATGAATTTTGCAGAGCCTGTAGAGATGCAGAAATGGTCCCGCAGTAGAGATTATGAAATGGTGCCGCAGCTTCTATGCTATACTTCTCCTACACTACGATCCTACACTTGCTTCGATATACATCGCAGAAAAAAAAACTTCTAGGTGGTTTCTTTCTGGACCAACTGGGGAAATTTTAAGGTACTTCAGGATTAGAAAAATCATAAATTAAGTTATTACGTGCATACATTTTTTGGTACTAGTACTTTTAAAATTACATTAGGTACCAGTAAAAATATATACGTATTTTATTTAGAATTGCTACAACGAAATTAGATTTTGATTTTAATTACTTTTGGAATTATTTTTGGTATTTCATTATTTGTTGAAACCCGTTTTGGGAAAAAAACTTGTCGAATATTATTTGGGTTAATAACAGAATTATAGCAATCGAAATCTGGAACGTAACATATCTGAAGGCTCAATTGAAAATACATTCTAAATTATAGTCACTTATAATTAATAAAAATGAATCTTATCAAATTTTTTTTAAATATTTTTAATAAATTAATTTATTTTACTGGTATAGATATGAGAAAATTAAAAATATTTTAGAAAAAATGTGTGCTAAAAAGGAATAACTTTATAAATCGAGATAATGTTCAAATTGACATTTTGTGTGTATCCTTATTCGACTACATATTACTATAACCGTTTTAGTCAACCTAAAACAACAAATAGGATATTGTTAGCATTGCATTGCCAAGCTTACACTGTCAAGTTTTAAATAATTTTTCAAGCTGAGTAAATTGTATTAATTTATTCACCTCACTCATTTTTTACATATTATTTCGAAATGGAATAATTTCCGGACTAAAAAGCTTTAAATATCAACTAAATCGGTTTATATTTCTTACCACACCAATAAGAGTGATAATAAGATTTTGAATTTTACAAAAAGTAATAATGTTTTCTACCAAATTTAATTCCATATCGCTACTCAGGATAGTAAAATTTTGAATTGATATTGAAACAGTTGTAAATATCTCTTCTGTAAAATTCCATTGTCATTCAGAATTGTAAGATTTTGAATTGGTATTAAAAACGGTTCTTTTACGGACACTTAACTTAATGTATTAATTGAATATTTTTGTTGTCTTTCTCCAACCATTTTGTTACTCTTTGCTATTTTTATTTTATATTTATACGTTGTTAATCTCTGATAACATTATACCATCTTGATGGCCAAAATAGCATTCAAATTAATAAACACGAACAAATTTTTCTTTAAACTTTTTTTTTACATAATATATCTACTCCTTTTACATGTTACATAATATTGTACATAATGTAGGTATATATTTTTTTGGTCGAAAATAATGTATGTAAAAATTTTTGAAATTTTTATTTATGTTGATTTTAGGACATTATTGTACACTCAAATACGTACAAAATATTACATATATGTAGTTCATAGGATGTTTTTACCACAAAAAAAAAAACAGAGTTTATTTTCATTATGTTTTAATTTATTTTTTTTTTTACAAAAGTAGTACGTGAATTTAAAATAATTTTTATAAAGTTGTGCAATTCTCTGTTTTCTTGCACATCTATATTCTATATAAATACATTCATAAATAATAATATATAACACTAACAACTATATTATAACGAATAAAGAATAATTATTTGTACATTAATTTTAAAATAAAATTAAAAATTTGCTATTTTTTTTTTTTTGTGTGTTTTTAAATAATATAAATACAATTATTGTTATATGTATTTATTTCCTACTTTAGTTAACTTTAAAAGATTATAATTTTTCTTTTTTTTTCTCTGTTTAACTGTGTTGTGTCCTTAATTAATGTCCTAAATGAATGAGAGGATAATTCATTTTATTTTATTTCATTTTTACAAGTATTTTATAAACATTTAATATATTATGCATATTGTTATTTATTTTCATACAAATAAATAAGATTTTAAATAAATTATTACTGTATGCAGTGTGGTGGTAGTGGTGGTGGTGGTGGTTTGTTTATAAAGTTGTTGTTCTAGATTATTTAAAAAAAAATTTGAATGATTTAAATTCATTTTTGAGTAATTTATATAGACCTATAATTTTAATTTTAATGTTCTTTGAGGTTTTAAAATGGTAAAAATAATTCTTTTAAATGCAATTTGATTTTATTAAGGTTTTACCTGTGTTTGGTATATTGTATGTTATATCTTGTAGGTTTGAAAAACAAAAAAAAAAAGTCATTTTGTTTCGTTTTCAATTTAAAAAAAAGACATTTTTATTTCGAATTTAGGTATATGTAGTCGAATTTTGATTGACTAACTGTGAAATTATTTTAATGTACATAGAATTGTAAGTATACACTGTGTTTAGAGCAAATTAACGCAAAATGTTTATTTCCGTTAAGAAATTGTTGTGATGATGAGGTAGAAGTTATATGGAATATCATTGAAGATTTGTTGTTGTAATACAAACAATAATAGATTTTTTTTTTCAATTTTTTTTTTATACGTAGGTCGGAATCTTCAAAAGACACAACGAGCCTACCTATTTTAATTTTTAATGTAGACTACTAGCCATGTCTATCTAACTTTTCCTTTGACATATTATTGCTGTACTAACTCAAAAGTTCTACTCTATTGAGCCGCCTGGCTTTATTTACAGGAATTACACTACCTCGACATTTACATGGTGTTGGAGCCCTCAAGACTTTTTACAAAATTGTGGTTTTTTTAACTACAGATTCGTTTTACAAATCTCTATGAATATTATGGTTACTGATGAACTAGGGCTCGTTCACAATATTTCTTTTAATTATAAAAAACTATCGGTATCATTATATGTTAATCTGTAAATTTAAAAAAGCACGGTAGGTACAACATATCTGAAACATTTCACCGTCGATTTTCATTATTATTCCTTTAAATCATAGATTTATTGATAAGGAGACGTAGCGAAAATAAATACTGCAAAAAAAGTTTTTTAAGTTAGAAATTTTAATTTAAAGTTTCACCACAAATATACTCATACATATTAACAGACATAACTTTTAATTTATAAAATGGCAAAAAATCAGCAATGTACAAAGTTTTTCTTTTTTTTCTCGCCTGAATTAGCTACATTTAAATTTAATTTTTTTCTTGTTAATACATTATTACATGCGCGGTTGTTGTCCAAGATAAATCAATAATAAATATCGTCGGTTGCATGCTTGGTTGATCCATACGCAATTTTGACATTTTTGACATTAGAACATTTTTTTGGGCTTTTGCGACATGCTTTCTTTCTTTCTTACCCGTTTTCTTCTATATCTAATACTTTTTTCGATAATGAGAGGTAACTTTGAACCACATCCACTTTTTACTGCAACTTTATAACATTTTATGCAACTTTGATCTGTATACAAAATTTTGGCGTTTGTATCACAAAATATATGAAATATCCACTATTGAAATTATATGTGGTTATTTGATCCACGTTATTGTATAATACACATGGATTACTCATTTATAAATTGTTTTCAATTCAATTTTGATCCACAACCATTATTAGTGTAATAAGCTATCAAATTTTGCAATCCACATAGATGAAAAATAAACGGTTTTTCTTAATGTCAATTTGATTCATGTACATTTATTTATATATACATACTCCATTTTACCGTATATATAAAGAGCGTATATATAAAGTATATATATTCAAGACGTTGAAGTATAATGAAATATTCAAGTGGTATATTGACAGGAATTCAAAAAACTTGGAAGTGCATAGCCCCTTGCATCTTGTAAAGCTACTGGACGGAATATACAGTCAAAGAAAATTTGTTTGAAAGTAATTCAGATGACAGTACATTACGATTTTAAAAATTTTTCTATCCCTGCCGCAAAATTAGACTTTAGCAAGGTACCATTTTCAAAAATAAAATGCATATTATATGAAAAGGATGAACTTTTTGCTATTAAATATAAAACATCCTTTTTGGGTTTGGACTATAACTACATTAGTATAAATCAAAGAAAAAAAGCCATCCAAGAAGATCCTTCCAAAACCAAAAAATTTGTTTAATGCTCAGCCTCTTACTTCGAAGCCGTCCAGAATTGATAAAAAAAGGACTTACTGAAACATCTTCCTCGTGAAAATGTACCTTATCTCTAACTGCTTTGCTTAAATAATTATTACCTATACTATTTCAAACGTACTATCATGTTACACAAGATAATGGCTGTGAAAGCTGCAATTACTTTAAAAATTAAAATTACATACCTAAGTACAAAAATATTAATTTTTTAGTTAAAATTAAAGCTACTTAACAAATCTGTGAAATTATTTTTGAGGTAAATGAATTTGTTATTTTTGATTTTATTTAATAAGATGAGTGTTATTACACAAATATTAATAAATAACTGTTAATACGTAATATATAGAATAAGATTTTGCTATGAAAACAATTTTTAATTTGTGTTAGAAATATTTTTTTGGTTTTCATTTTCATTTTCTTTTTAAAATTAAAAGAAATTTCATTTTCTTTTTAAAATGAAAAAACCAAAATTTAGTCTAAAAATTAGCATGAACATATTTTTGGGGCATATACATAAGTAGGCCAAATTTGGAAAAATTCTATCGAACAGCTTAATTTTTATAGTCTTTCAAACTCATTTTTCTCAATATGACTTTTTGGCGTATGGATCAACCAAGTCTGCGACCGACGATATATCAATGGATAAAATTTTGTTGTAAAAATATTTATGAAAACATGAATTTTCTTAATAAAGAAAAAAAAAATTTAAATAGTATAAGATATTATTATGAATACTATAAGAATAAATTGAAAGATGGAACAAATTTTGTAATAAAATTGCGTACAATTTTTTATCAAACTTCGAATTGCAAGTAATAGGCGAATACTGGTTCAATTATTAACTTGTTTAATACAACTAATTTACAAATTTATAATAATTATTATTTCATTAAAATATTGTATGTATTTACAACGTTTATGACATTGTTGGATTAATATTATTTTCAATAAGTTATTAAAAATTATAATTAGGTAATCCTCAATATACAAATAAAAAAACTAGAATGGGTTAAAACTTAAAAATCAAAATAATTTGATTTATTTAAGGAGCCCTACTTACTGAAAATATTTGATTTATACTTTTTTCCAATCAAATTCAACATTTTTTCAAACCATTTATTTTAAAAATGTTGAATTTGAATGAAAAAAAGTATATATTATACATTTAAATCAATTGACATATCCAACCAAAGACTATATCGATATATCACACGAGCATAGTTTTAGTTTTTCTATATAAATTAAACATCATATCTATGCAAGAAGATGTACTTTTATCCAATTAATTTATACATAATAAATAGCATAGCAAAATGTTCACTATATTCTACCACTAACTATCATTACATGTCATTTTTGTTTAGCTATACTAATTTTCGCTTCACCTTCTTATTCTTTTCTCTCCTTATTACAGAGAAAATTACACAAATATTTCAATGTCACAGTTAACTATTCTAATTTCCACTGTCATATCAAAATTTATTGCAATTTACAAATATAAAAATTTGAATTACAAAAAAAAAGAACTCATTTCGTTTACATTATTTTCAATATTTCGATACCTACACTCTTTCCTTTGGCAAACCAATATAAAATTAAAACAACTAAAACAAAATTGACAACGAAGGAAAATTACAATTTATTTCAACTCTTATTTTAAAAATATTAACTGTTAAAAAAAAAAAAACAGCAAATAAGAAATTTTTGTCATGCTCATGAAACATACATACGTCAACAACATAAAAAATTAAAACAGTTATAAAAAAAACATATAAACACAAGAAAAAGTCATTATCACGTAAATTTTATTAAATTATAAATTGAGATTTATTATACTGCATGAGCATACTTTTATGGTTTTATGTCCTCGCAAAAAAAAAAAAAAAAAGCACAAGATAATGTATTTGTCACACATATAAAATTATGACTTACATTATAATATACTACAACTGTAAATTGATACCATATAATCTAGTACATTACTTAACATTATACTAACACTAACACAATACACCATAATGAAAATGTTGATTTCTCGGAAAAACTTTATTATACTAGAAATTGTATTATTTTAAAAAATTGTTAAATATTCATCTCTTATAAAGTCATCATATTTCAAATAAAGTTCAGTATTACAAATTTAAAAAAAAAAAACAAAAACATAATAATAATAGCTATGCTGAAAAAAAGTACGTAAATTGAAAATAATTTTACTGTGGAACTTAAAAACCAATTTCAACATTTTGTTCGATGGTCTATTAAAAATGGAATTAATTTTGATAAATAAAACAATTCTCAGAAAATAAAACTTAATTTCGAATAATTTGTTAAAAATTCGAAATATTAAAAATAATTACGATCTAAATTTGGGTTTAGTAGAATGAAAATATTTACACATATTTTTATCGAGAAAAAAAATGCTGAAAAAAAATGTCGAAAAAAAAAATGTTTAAAAAAATATTGAATTGGAAAAAATTTTGAAAAATAAAATATGGAAAAAAATAATGTTAAAAAACCTGTTCTTTGAAAGAGAAAATGTTGAAAAAAAAAAATCAAATTTCAATGTTGAAAAAAAATGTTGGACATTTTTTTTAAAGTAGTATATTTTAGAATTAGTTACACAAATCAGCTTTTATCATTAACGAAATATTGTCGGCTGCATTCCTATGTATTCAACAGACCAGTTTTTCCGAAATTGATTTTTCAATGAACTATACCATTTTCGACTATGCTCTATCCGAATTCGCAGTCAAAATAAACGTATCTCTTACATTCGAAATATTTTTTTCTGATTTATCCAAACAATCCATATTGTGCTGCTTTTTGGCCCTCACGTTTTGCCTATTTATCCAAACTACAGCTTATGTAATGAGAAGGTATTTGTATTTGTGAGTATTTGTATTTCTAAGTATCTAACACACCATTTTTATTTCCAAATGTTCAAAACCATATGAAGCTTTACACTAACATACTAACATTTTTTTAAATATATTATTTGGATATTTCAAAATATTAAAATTATAAAACTGTGTATAAAATTCAAATTTTGTGGGATTATTTTTAAATTTTTCTAGTCAAAATTTCCGTTAAACTTAAAAAATCACTTTTCTCAACTTTTTCCTTTTGGGAAATGCAGCCGACGATAATGCACATAAACAATATAAGAAATTCAATAATAATGTTTAGCGCGGGTTTGAAGTGACAACCCACACTGTTATAAGTGCTTTTTTATGGAAATGTATGTAATAAAAATAATTAGAGGGAATTATAGAGTAGGATTCAAAATAAGCCAATCAAAACATTACACGGTATCCAATTTCCATAACATTTATGCAAAGTGTATAATATACCAGGTCCTGAACTAGGAGAGATTTTAGAGTTGGATTCTAAATTAAGGTCATTTTCCAAAAAATGTACATGTATATGCAAGATTTTCAATTAGGAGGGATTTTATTGTTGGTTAAAAAATCAGGGTTTTTATCCTTTTACAGAATATTTATATACCTAACATGCTTTCGGCAAATTTTCGGAGTTATTTCATTATGAAAATAAAATAGATTTTTTGTTAATGTTTGACAAAACGTTAAAGTTTTTTGTGTTTTGTTGTCTACAAAAAAGGGATTCTCATTTATCCAGAATATTTAGCTTAATTATTTTTATACGTAGCCACTGCTGGATACAAAACAGAGGATTATTCCAGAACATATACCTAATTTCAAGGGGGACTGCATCTCTCCAATAATGTCTCTAAGCCGTCTTAAATACGTCCGACAAGTTTGAAAAAGAAAAAAACTTTCAATTGGTCTTGACCTCAAATTCTGGGACTTTGACCTCTTTGACAATTTGCGTTGTTCATTACGTGTGACATGTTTGATAAAACAAAAATTTCAAGGGCTATCAGCCCCAAATTTCTGGAATACTGGACCTCTCCAACAATTTTTGTAAGCGTGGTTAATTACATGAGCCAAGTTTGGAAAAAATTTGGATTTTGAAAGTTTGGATTGTAATATTTGGATTTTGCAAATTTCATTTTAAAATTTGGCTTTTCACGCAGATCCAGAAATTTCATAATTTTAGGGTCGTATGAAAATAGATAAATAAAATTAAAACAAAAATGGTTTTGAATCTACATACGAGTATATTTTTTCAACATTTTTGAATTCAACAATTTTCTTTTCAACATTTTTAATTCGACATTTTGCTTTTTAACAAATTGATCCACACCCATCTACACAACTAGGTACCATTGAAATGGACATAATTAGTTATAGAGTAGAGTAAAATATTAATTTAATAAATTTTATTTAATGTATAGAATTTTTGAACTCATTTTTCAAATAATAATAATTTACTGTCCCAACGAAAACTGAATAGGTAAAAGAAAAAAAAAATAATAATTTGTTGCTTTCATCGTTTTTTGAAAATGCGTTCTGAAGTACAGTATAAAACGAAATATCATTTCTCATTTCATTTATTGTGCCCGTATCAAATTAACATTTCATATATTTTTCGTAATAATTATATTTACAAATACTTATCACTATGTCTTAATCTATTAAACTATAAACTTTGGTTTGATTAAGTTTGTATCTCCAACCTTTGGCAGGCATTCCTTTAATTTTGTGCTGATTGTAAATATTTGTTTTTTATATTTTCGCATTTGCATCCGATGCTTTTTTATAGAACTCAATGTAATCTAAACTACTTAAAGATACAACTAAACTAGAGCTTAAGCTATGACTTAAACTACGACTAGACCTTTGACTTAAACTACAACTAAATATAAAAGTATATAAAATACGGGTTATTACAGTTGATTAGTATAAAACGAAATCTGAAAATAAAAATGTTATGTATGAAATACACGATAAGATAGGAAAACAATGATACAGCCATGTAAGGCACTGTGACTAACATGCAATGAATTCGATATGTAAACAGTAATGTAGAGAAGGATGTACAATAAAAAAAACTTAAGTGAAGCGGAACCACAAAGAAAAAATGGCGTTCTGCTATTCACACCAGTTTGATAGAATTGGTATGCTTCAATAGCGATTAACCTATCTAAGGAGAGTAATAAAGTATGCAGGTAAAAATAAGTGCCAAAAGTTGTTTTATTATTTGAAGACATTGTCAATCAAAACTTTGTCAATCATTTAATATGCATTATTGGTCAAACATACATGGGTATACAAAATAGTTCTGTATCTAAATATACTTGATTTAAAGCTGAAGCTATAAACATTCACTGATATCCATTAAAAACATTTGTAATAATATAGTATACATCAGTAGTTATCGAGTTCACAAGCTTAAAATATACTTCCACCATTAATCATAATATAAATATGTAAAATAGATTCAAAGAAACTGCAAAACTAGATATGTCCCACTAGCAATAGATTTGTCAACAGATTGTATTAAATTTGATTGGTGTTTTGCCCATGATGGCTTAGTATCAACAAAATAGTTTTCTACAAGTCGGAGCACTTAGACGAAGGAGGTCAATTGTAATATACCACAGAATTTCGATAATCCGTGCGGGTTCTACCCGTCAGAACCAAATTGAATTTTTTTCAAAGAGATAGGGCACCTTACTTCCAAGATCACCCAAGAAGTGTAGTCAGTCAGTAGACTCCTAAATTAGCTTTTCCTTTGCGAACTATTGTGGGATATGTGCAAAGAAGGTGAAACGTAGAAAAGTAAACTACTTGGGTTTCAGGATACGAGGCCAAAAGTACGAGTTACTGTAATTTATTGTACAAGATAAGTTTGAAGATAAAAATAATATCCGAAAAAACAATTAATGTCATGGTTTAGAAGCATTCGAAATTGGATTGGTAACTACAGCGTAAGATGTAGAGAAGAGTATGCCAACATCAAAGCAAGCTTACAGTGATGAGTTGAGTGATCGCTTAACATCCAGTAGTGGTTTAGCAACATTAGAACGAACACAAGTATAACACCACTAACCAATAATCTTCACATAATCAAAATATCAGAAATATTTTCAATTTTGTACACAATACAACAATTTTCCGATATTTTACATAATTTAGAATAGAATATAGTAGAATATTAACGATCAAATATTTAATATTTGCATATTGACTGATTATTTTAGTTTACAAAAATGTCAAATTTAGCATACTGATGTTGCCATTCTATTTTGTTTTATGAACATTCATACTTTTTATACGATTCATATTTTTTATAAGACCTTAAAATAGAATAACCAACTTTTTTATTTAAAAAGCTGTTTTAGGACATTTTAGTACGGCAACTCACTCTTAGAGGCTGTTATTAAAACATTCGTTTTTGGAATAATTATTTACCTATTAAGAAATATTCAGTGTTGGCATTTTACGCGTAAATTAACCTTTTTTATGAGTCTTTACATATTTGACGTAAAGAAGTGTAAAATATAAGTAAACAACTGTAAATAACAATAAAAATCTGTAAACAACTGTAAACAATTGTAAACAACTGTAAACAACCGTAAACAACTGTAAATTTCTGTAAAATTATTTGTTTTTGACTATCACAATGGATCTTACCGTTATAAGTGTGTCGGCTTACTGTTACAGCCACTACTACTTATTTGTTTTTGACAGTTCGACAAAAATTTTGAATGTATTTCGTTCTAATCTATTATAGAAAGTTCTGAAGGATTATAAAAATAAAATTGGCTCAACGATGGAGCTGATAACTCTTAATGTTATTATAACAATTATTATGAATTTATGAATCATAATCAATACTTGATCATTCTATTCATTAAAAATATTAAATATTTTTTTATAGTACATATTAATAACTGCATTCATCAAATTAATAAACATTTTAATTAATTAACTATATTATTCGTATAAATCTTTAATTTTGATTCAGAATATTGATTTGTATTGGGTTTGTATGATCAAACGCACTACATTTAAATGCTTATTAATATAATTGATTTAAAAGAGCAACTGATTTAAAACAACACAAATAAAATTAACAAAACGTCAACTTAAAAAAAATATGTATATACTTATTTCAAATTTCGCAAAACATAATATGTTAATTTTGCCTGAAAATGACAATGATAAATAATATAATGTATTAGAAAGAAAGAGAAAGCTATACTAAGCTGCCAATCTATATTTATTATAATATCTATGCGCTGCCAGTCTATTATATCTATGCGCCATATCAAAAATTCTATAAAAGTTTTGACAATTATAATTGATGTAGCTATATAGAATATAGATTTTAAGGTATCTATTTATATAATATAGATTTATAAGATTTCTTAATAAATAGTAAGCAAATTGTGATTTTAATTATTTTTTGAATACAATCACTTCATATTTGTAAGTTTTCATTTATTAATATACAAATGTTGTAGCTAAATTATCTGTTTTGAGTTGTTTACGTTATTTACATTGTTTACACATTCACAAAAAAAAACATTCTAGTAAATTACTAAGATCTTTACATGTAAACAACTGTGTAAAAAACTATACGTAATTTACTTTGCCAACACTGGAAATATTATAAAAAACTGTTGTGGGATTAAAAATTTCATCAATTTTTGTTGTTATTTCAATTTCAAATGAAACAGTAAAGTTCTGAGTACGCAGAAATACTTATTGTCTTTATTGCCAAGTCCCATAAGATGTTTCATAATCATCTAAACTTACTTTTTTTTTTTTTTTTTTTTAGAATGTACACTGTAAAAAAAACTTTTTGACAGAGCCAGATTGTTCTTTTGAATGAAAAAATAAATATAATACCATAATTATATAAAAATTGGATGTTTCTATATTTCAAACTAGAATCGTACATATTTTGTCAATCCCAAACGAAAACTAGCTATTCAAAATTGGGCAAATAAATCAGGTTGGACTAAATGAATTATTGTTCATATCCTAACGAATTAATGAAATATTTTATTTTATTGAACTAGATTGTATTGCGTTAGTTAACATTATTGTTCCGCTTAATCTAATTACCAAATTGATTGATCTTGTTCCAAAGTAAATTTAATTAGTATCGTTATATTTTCAATACATGCACTTTACGATTTAAAAAAATATATATAATTTAATATCCGTTCATGTTCAATGTTAATAATATTAATGAATTCCTACTATTCAATACACTAAAAAATTTAACAACATTCATTAAAAAAATAACTTGGATTTATCGGAAGGAACATTTTAAAATGGACTAGACGGATTGCTTAAAGCAAGAGTCATGAACCAATTTTCCAGTTAAATTTAATTTAATATAATCTAGTCCAACTATTAAATTCAGTTTAAATGAAAATTTCTTTAAATAAAGAATTAAATACAAAAAAAAAAAAATGTTTATCTTCTTTTATTTATTATTATCTATTGTGAATTGGTATTTTTAATTTTTATTGTGAATTTTTCTTCTATTTAAATAAAACTGGTTTCAATTGACAATAATTTTATTTTATTTTTCTTTTATCTTTATAACCTACATTTTTGTGATCCTTTGTTCGGTTTAACAATGACAACAAAAACTACACAACAACAACAACAACAACGACAAAAACTACAACTATACAACTACTAAATACTACTGCACTACTGCACTACTAGGTATACTTTTATTAAAAATTGAAAAGAGAAAATAAAGAAAAAGCAAAATGAAAACTTAAAAAGTGTTGATAAAGTGTTGATGAAGTTCCGAATTTTTTTTCTTAAAATTGTATTTTAAGCTCTTTTTTCCTGTTTCACTTTGAAAATAAAAAAAATAAAAAAAAAAAAATATAAATAAAAAAAAAATGTAAAAAAATAAAAACTACACAATAACAAAAAAGAAATTTTATGAAGAAAAACGTTTTTGTTAATATTTCTACACACACACACACACAAAGAGAATATTCTGAAAATCTTAATTTTATTTTTTTACTCTATTTTTTTTTGTATTTTCTTGTCAGAGTTGCCTGAAAGGCAGGAAAATGAATTGTTGTGAGAACAACATTAAATATTCTAAGGTTTGTGGTAGCAACAAAAATATTCTAAAGAAAAATAAAAGTTTATTTAAGAAATTATAAATTAAATAAAGGTAAGTTTTAAAAAGAAGTTTAATTTTTTTTCTGATTATATTATTATTTAGGTTGATGTTAACCTACTATAGGGTAACGATTTAGAACGTTTTAAATTTTAAAATGGACTAAAATTTTAAAATATAGTAATTTTAATAGCACGACTAAATGTGCTTGTTAATAGTATTGAGTACATATTATTTAACTTTCACATAGATGTGGTGAACTATAGACCTATCCAATAATGGATGGGCGGTCTTCTTAATTTTAGGAATAATAATCAAAAATAAAATTTTTATTAGAATATTAATTTAATTGTCAAATCACAAAATAATAAAGAATAAATTGTTTAATTGATTTAACTGCAACCCATCATAAGTTAAGAGTATACTATCTAATACCTGGTAAAAAATCATCCGCATGCAAACGGTTTGATCAGAAAATACGGGATATAAATCAAATCAAATCACTTAAATTGTTCGATGATCATTCATTTTTCATCATGGAAGTCAAAACAGTTAGATAATTTAAATAAAAATAAATATACAACGATTTAAGATGGTTTATGTTTAGCGGCAGAATGATAAAGTTAGATAGTGTTATTTAAGCACATAGTACAAATATTTTGAGTACATAATATGTGATGGCATAATCAATGTGTCAAATATTAATTAATGGGAGGGTAATTTTGAAAAGTTAGAAGTCTTCTAATTAAATGTTTCTACTTTTTATGTGTTTTATTTAACTTAAAGTGAGTTAACAGTTACAAATATTAGTTGCTGCAATAAAACAATACCGTATTATGAAAACCCATATCAACTCTATGTAATACAAAGGAACGATTAAGCTTAGATATATTCGTACCTCCTTCCGTCTGACACTTTTAAAGTGTCAAACACATAATATTTCAACCATCCTTAAACCTACTTTTCTTCAAAATAAAGCAGTTACATAGACATTATGAAACATTATTTTGCGGCTTAAAAATAAATTTATTATTGTCTATATTGTTAAGTCCCATCAGATGCTTGGAATTATTTAAACTTTTTGTTTTTTTTTTTTTTAATGTTAAATTTAATCTGCGTTCACGGTATTGATGATTTAATTAGATTAATTTCAAGGCTTAATTAAATATACTGCCCTTCTATATACCCCCTTATATTTTGGTACCTCTGTAGTATAATTACTCCAACCAGGACGCAGTAAGGAAGTCATGTAAAATCAATTAAAATTAGGCAGAATGAGTTTCGGAAGACTATTAGTTGGGTGGAGAGAGCTTCACATCGCCCCGAAACTTAGAATATGTGCTGTTTGTGTGAAATCAACCCTATTGTATGGTAGCGAGACATTGATAAACCAGAATTACACAAGGAAAATGCAGGTCTTCATTAAACAAATGATTGCCGCCAATAATATTCAAAATATTACGGGCAAGAATAATTAGAAGCAAAGAACTCTGGGAAATGGCCTAACAAGAATCAATAAGCACACAAATAGAGCAGAGGAAAGAAGAAGAGGTAGACCGCAGGAAATATGGCGTAGATTAGTCCATAAAGAAATTGAGAACTATGAAGTAAAATTAAACATTTAGTGCAGATCAATAGTCAATAAACGCAACAAATAAAGCAGAGAAATAGAGATGGATAAGCCTTAGAAGACCTATGAATAATATGGTAAGGCAGCAGGCATTGGATTAGAATCCACAGGATAAAATAGAAAGAGGTAGACAACGGGAAACAGGGCGCAGATCAATCCATAAAGAAATAGAGAATAACAATAGAACATGGAGTGAAATGAAACACCTGGCGCAGAACTGCGTCAAGTGGAAAAGCTTTGTAGAAGCCCTATATTCCCAGAAGGAGGGAAGCAGAAAAAAATAAATATTGAGTACTCATAGGAAGGTAGTACTTATGAAACAAAATTATAAAACAAATGTTTTAGAATTAAGAATGTTAAAACTAGTAAAGTAAATAAGAACCTTGTTTATGTAAATATGCACAAATGTCATATCCACTCCTATGGTCTAGAAAGATGGAGTTCGTCGGCTGAGTTCTGAAAGGCTTTATATGCCATCAACTAGGCTTAGAGTAAACGCGATTTGAAGTTTAAAGTTACTTAAAAAAAACCTGTACTATACATTTTGTTTCTTTCACAATAAATTAATATTTATTTTTTTATTTTAATTACAAAACTTCAAGTGCATACGTCTTTTAATTTATAAGCTATAGGAATTTTTTTTTTTCAAAATCGATTCCCAGACAACCCAGATATCCACTTTTCTGAACAAGTTGATTTTACTCCATGTACGTGAGTCAAATTTACCTAAATGTGAGTCGTTTTATCACTAAACTTTACAAAAAAATGTATGGTCCACTACATCTTGAAAAATATTTAGGGTATTAAAAAACGTTTTTGACATCCATGGTTATTCCTCCAATAATAAAAGAGTGCGTTTTCAATCATAAATATTTTATTTTTGATAATGCTTTTAGATAGTTTTGATCATATGTCTTGGGCATATGTGTCAGGCATATGGATATGGGGCATTTTAGAAATAAGCCAATTTTGACGTCAAACTTCATACAAAAATTGGGGTATGGGTCATTTTATAATTTAAAAAAGTATTACAAAAGTGGATATGGGTCAATTCGGAACTGAATATCTCCGAAACGGTAAAAGATAGCGAAAAACGGGTCAAGCCAATAGAAAGAGCATGTCGCAAAACCTAAGAATCTGTTCCTAAGTGAAAAGGCTAGTTCCTCAGATTACGAGCTGTTTAAAGAACTACTAGGTTGTATTTAACAACGGGAAGGAGTTTAAATGTTTGCAAAACGTTCAGATTATCTTCATTGGTATAACAAAAATCAAATTAAGAACTGTTCTATATAGCTAAATTGCAATGAGCAACTAGAGTTAATCACAATGGCAATAAATTTTAATGTTAAATTAAACAGAACTGAATAAACTCGAAAAATTGTGTACATTGATGCAGAATTGCATGTCGAAAATTATTCAAGGCACTTATTCCACAAATAGAAGCTATAAAATTTGAAATTTTTAATTATAGATAGCTATTGTTAAACAATTCACAGTCTGTTTGAGTTTTTTTTGTTTTTTTTAAATATCATATTCTAAAATTTTGCTTTAAAAGTGATAAAAGAATAAAGAGAAACAAAAAATTCCAAAAACTATAACTAAAAAAAAAAAAAAAATAACATGAAAAAAAAATTACCTAAAGCTAAAAAAAAAAAAAAAAAATTCTTACAAACTGAAATCAAAATCAGGTCGCGTCTTTTTTATTATTTTTAAAATTATTTTTAATGTAGAGCAGAGCGTAAAACACGTCATTTAAAAAAACAAAATACAATTTTTTATTTTCTTTTTTACAACTTTAAAATATTAATACTATTTCTTAATTGTTTTCTAATGGTGGTAGCTGTAATGATAAAATAACACGTTACGCAATGGAGATATTTTTGTGTTGTAATTTACAGTTTCTATTATTTTTTTTAAAACATTTTAAACCACATGAAATTTTTCCATTGTAAAAAATAAATAATCCAAAAAGGATTTACAAAAAAAAAAAAATATTTTCCTAATGACAATTACTCTCTGTCTTCTATTTTAAAACATCAATTCTAAAGTACTTTCTATCCAATAGAATGTTTGTTTTATATTTTTAGCGTTTTTGTTTTGTTATCAAAAGTTGTTCCATTTTTTTTTTTTTTATTAAAGTACAACACTGAATAGCACTCACATAATATGAGAATATAAATAAGAAAACGGTTATAATAAAACGAAATTGAGAGGAAATGAAAGAGTTAAAATATAATTTAATCAAGAGGTGAATACAGTACCTATATAGAAAAATGACATAGATACTCATAACAAAAATTAACTGGTTTATTGAAATAGGTAGATACTACCTATACCTACTTATCTTAATTCTAATATTATTGGGTTATTTTCAACCCTTAATATATTGTCCCTCTTATATATACTCGTATCTATATATAACTACTTGAGTTTGAGTTCAATACACTTTAATAAATAATTTTTTACATTTTGCATATATATATATATATATATATATATATATATATATATATATATATATATATACATATGCACAGTATATATCTATATACACCACAATATAAATATTAAAAAATTCAGATTTTATCCTCGGTTTTTCTTTTTCTATGTTCATTTTATTCACACTTATATTATTTTATTTTCATCTCCCACAACATACACATTGTGTGCGACTATACCTATATGTATAATAATATTATGTAGATACATTAAATGTGAATGAAGGATGCTGCACAAAGGACTCATTTATTTTTTTTATTTTTTTCAAGTTGTATTGTAAGTGCCTAACACAAAGTATATTTTGGGAACAGGTGGAAAAACTTGTTGTAATAATTTAAAATTGCATAAAAAAAGAAAAAAAAATAAAGTTTGCCTTTGTTTTGAGAAAACAATAAAAAGAGAAAAATCAAAAATAAAATAAATACGACAAAAAAAAAAAAATTGGAATGAAGTTTTCCTCGTTCACGTAACATCAAGTAAAATAATAATACTGTTTATACTAAATTGTGGACAATTTCGGATTGGTGTTATTGATTTGTGATGTCGTTTATTAGATTTGAAAGTGTAATAGGAGTGAAATTGTAGCTTTAGGGTGACGATAGATACTATTTTTGACTTAAATATTGTAACTATATTGTGCTCACAGACTGGTACTTTACGATACTAATACTATTTCTATATCCGTCAGACATTGATAAAAGCTTATACGTTCATAATTTTGTTTTTATTTGTGTGAGTAGTATTTTACTTAGAAACTTTATATTCTCATAATATTGTTCGTTATTAACCCTTTCAGTAAATTTGTATACAATTGTACACATGATTTTCACTGATATTTTTTTAACTGACGTAAAACAGTAACATATAAATTTTTGAATTTAATTTTATCCATTATACTTTTGCCTTTCACTTTAAAGATAAATTAGCAGAATTTTGCATTTAGGTTCGTTGTAGCAATTAATTTAATTGTGGCTGAATTTGTAAAAAAAGTATTTGTTGAAATTTAGTTATAAAAAAGTTAACTTAAATAGCTAGTTAACAATTAATATGGATAACCATCAGTAAGTGATTTTTTAATTATTAAAGATGCAGTTATTTAGCATAAATGTTATTTGGAACAAATTATAACTTTAGCTTTTGAAAATAATTATAAGCAAAAATTGATGTGTACAATATTTGTACACTAAAAAAGTGAAGACCCGCCAAAAATTTTTAATTTGTGTATAATTATTGTACACATCATTTTTTGCTTATAATTTTTCAAAAGCTAAAGTTATAATTTGTTCCAAATAACATTTATGCTAAATAACTGCATCTTTAATAATTAAAAAATCACTTACTGATGGTTATCCATATTAATTAAAAATTTGGAACGCAAAAGTTTTCGTTTCTAACTTTACTTCGATAATTTCTTCTCCATTTTTAATTTTTTTGAAATTTCAACCTAAACGAAAACTAATTCAGTTGGAACAATCGGTGTTAATAATTTTGCTAAACTACAATTTTGCCAGATATGAATGTGAAAGATAGAGGCTCTTTAGATGAAATTATTTCTATTAATCAAAAAATAACTGTAGTAAAATGGATATGTGATAAATCTGTTTATCTGCATCCAATTACGTCGACAAAAGTTCAGAAGAAAAGATTAAACGTTTTAGCAAGATAACAAAAACATTTATGATGAAATAGATAGACTAAAAGTTGTAAATGAATACAATCAGTCAATGGGTGGAGTTGATAAATTTGACAAATCACTTCTTAGATTTTGCGATTACAGCTGCTTGGCTTAAATACCGCGAAAAAATGCTAACATCAAAGGTATTTTTTAAGCAAATAAAAGAATTTAGGTTGAACTTGGATAAAGTTTTATAAGTTACAACAGAGATAAAAATACGACTAATACTTATTTTAGATGGCTGCCCTGAGGAGGTTAAAAGAAGGATTACGTATGGACATCGGCCGATGAAGGAAATTAGGTAAGATAACGTAGAACATTGGTCGTAAAATATTAAAATACCAGATAGATGTAAAAATTAAAATTGCAAATAGAAGTCTAGAACTCGCTGCTGCAAGTAGAATGTGGATCTAAACTTCACAGCAGATCAAAATTCCTTCATCGCTTTTATACTCAAAACATTAATATGTTTTATTTACCTTCATTTCCTTTTATAATTAACTTTATTTCTAAAATGAATTTTATCAATATGTTTTTTTTTTCACGTCAATACGACAAATATTTTTATCATAAATCAATTATAATATATTTAATTATTTAGAACTTATATGTTACTTACAATATAAAATTTAGAAGTTTTTCCACTCTTAATTCATTCACAATTAGGTAAAAACATCAAAAAGTTAATTTTTTAGTTAAAATTTTGTACAATATTTATATAGTAATTATTACAATTTTTACAACATTTTATCATATTTGTGTATAATTGTGCACATTCTCTCAGTGATGCCCTAGGTATGGTGCCGAGTTAAAAAATGTATTTTTTTGTTCTCAAAACTTTTGTAACACAAAAACAATCGCGAAAATATTTTTTTTTCGTTATTGCAAAAGATCAACTGAAAGGGTTTTAAAGTAATGGGTAATTTTTTTTTGTTTCTATTCTATTGTCAGTAGCTTAGGTAGAATACTTTTCTTACCTAACAAAATCAAATTGTTATATGGAATATGTTACATCTCTTCAATTATTTTTTAGTCCCATAAATTTTTTTTGGAAAACTTATATTATAAAATGTTATTACAAATTGGTTTAACTGATGTCATTGTAGTTGTCGACATAATTTTGACGGTGTTTTTCCTAGCTTTCGGTTCTCTGAGTTGGTTTAAGTGTGGTTTTAATACCAGTTCATAATTGTGATTTTCTACTTCAATCTCCTTCACTCTGTCAGCCTGTGGAATTTTCTTCAAATAAATGTATTTTTTTTTTGTAAATTGAAGAGTTCTATGTAACCGTGACCTCTTAAGATCTATTGTACTTTCCCGTTTATCTCAGAATTGCAGGTCTATATCATTGATAAAATAAATGTATATAAATACCAGTAAATACTTTTCGGAAGTTAACCTTTAATCGTTGTTGTACAGACGTACTCAATTTTTTATTCTCAGCCTCTATGTTCGTTAAGTATGGTTCTGAATTTTTCAGTACCTTCAAGTTAGTGCCTGATTTATTATTGAAAGGTATTCATGTGCAACGAAATTGCTTTCTCTGGCTGTTATTAGCTAAAGAAATTTTGATTTACGCTTCAGAGACATACAACAATGTTTAGGCAACTGTAGACACCCAATGTGCTTACAACGTCGCAATTTTATATGTGAAAATGTACAATTTGATCCGAAGTCAAAATTTAAAAAAATTAATTTCTAAATTGTTTTTAATTTTTTTTAATGGTTTTAAGAAAATATCTATTAAGAGAAAGATTGATTTTTGTAACTCTTTATTTTATTTATAGAGATATTTTTGATCTTCTGTTAGTTTTTTGTCAAATTTTTTGTATTAATTAATTTAGGAGTTAAATGTGATAATTTTTTAAGAAAAATACATTTACAAAAAATTAAATAAAAAAATTAATTAATTTAGCATAAACACCTTAAGACCTTTTAAATTTTTAAAGTCTAAAGTTTGGACGTCTCACAGACGTATAACAATATTAATAAGACTTATTTTTGCAACAACGATTAAGGGTTAAGTACGGTACTGCAATTTTTATTACATAAAGTTAAATTAGAAGGTTTATTTATTAAATTTGTAGTTTGACTTTACTGCAAAATTATACTTTACAATTTTTTTATAAGATTTCATGATTGTGATAAAAAAATACAATTTCAAAATTTTCCCTGAGCGGGACTCGCAGTCCAAAATATGGTAAATAGTCACCTAAACCATATAGATCGAAAAATTAAACTGGTATTTATATACATTTAATTTATCAATGATATAGAAACCTGCAATTCTAAGATAAACGGGAAAGTACAATAGATCTTAAGAGGTCGCGGTTACTTAGAACTCTCCAATTTACAAAAAAAAAAATACCATTTATTTGAAGAAAATTCCATACGCTTACAGAGTGACAAGTACTGAAGTAGAAAATTACAATTTTGAACTGGAATTAAAACCACACATAAAATTAACTCAGAGAACCGGAAGCCAGGAAAAACATCATTGAAATTATGTCGACAACTACAACGACATCAGTTCAACCAATTTGTAATAACATTTTATAATATAAGTTTCCCACAAACAATTTATGGGACTAAAAAACGGTTGAAGAGATGTAACATATTCCATATAACAATTTGATTTTGGTAAGTAAGAACATAAGTTGTTAATTAGGTTATCACTGGCATACGCTAGAGGGTGCAGTAGGTAGGATAGCCTAGCCTTTCAACTGAAATGTCCCAAGTTCCGTTCAAGAAACCGGAAAGACAAAAAAAAATGATTTATAGATTTACGGACCTGGTCCAGTACACTTTGCCATTGCCATTGGAATAAAATAAATGGCAAAAAATAATTGAGAGTATAATCCGGTAACAAATTAAATAAAATTAAGATATTCTATTTAAGGAGGCTTAGTTCCTGACAATAGCAGTAGTTTTTCACATTTACTGAGTTGATGTAAGCCAGTAATTTGATAAATAAAATGCTCGAAATATTGTAGATATTGTGGTATAACCATGCTTAATGAAGCACGAAAAGGTGTTCTATGCCATGATTCTACCTAAGTTACTGTCAAGAACATAAAAATATATACATATATATATATATAAAAACTAAAAACTTTACAAAGCTATTTTACACATCTAGCTACTATTCTTTATTTAACTATATTTATCTCTTTATTATTAAAAAGCTATCGCTTTTTTTGATTGCAATTCTCTGTGGCACTTTGATTTCGTTCTAGCGACTTCTTCAAATGTTCTTCGGGTGATCTCGCGATTCTGTGTTTTATATATATGTTTGTAGCAATATCCTATTTATGTACAAATTATTATTGTTGGTTAAAGTAATTGATAGGTAACGAATCCCTTTATATATTTTGGTTACATATATTCTTACTTAATTACTTGCTGGACGCTACAGACCTGGAAGGTCCTGGGCCTGACGTCGTCCATTGACTACGGTCAAAATTGTCCTCCAGTGACTACGGTCACGAGGGGAATCTCTTCAGTATGTGGTTTGAAGTTTTTTCATTCTTCAACGAAGATGTGGCCACCCTCAACGACGCATTCGCTAAAGTTTGGATTCGAAGAGTTTTCTAGCTGGAGCATTTTCATCCATACGCTCTACATGGCCTAGCCAATTCTTACTTTTGAACAGTGGGTAAAGTTTGGCATTGTATCTTCTTCTCCAAACCCCAAAACACTTCCGGGTCGATACCATTCAAATTTCGAAACAGATAATCATTGATCATTGATCTGTAATGAGCACCATTCACTGTAACATTTGCTCCAACATAGTTTTTAAAGAAATATGGACCGATGATACCTCCGGCGTGTAAACCACACCATATGGTGCATTTTTCAGGATGCAATGAAACCTGCAAAATTTCTTGAGGATTGTTTTCGCTCCATATACGGCAATTTTGCTTGTTTACGTAGCCGTTCAACCAAAAATGAGCTTCATCACTAAACACAATTGTTCGATACAACTTGAAGCTGTTCTAGGGCCCAATCAGCAAACAAACGACGCTTTTTATGGTCAAGTGGCTTTAGTTCTTGAACCAGTTGAGCCTTATATGGGTGTAGTCCAAGATCTTTACGTAAACTTTTCCTTGTGGTTGTTGCACACAGTCCAACTTGTTGTGAACGTCGACGAATAGACAAATTTGGATCTTCATCAACACTAGCTCTTACGGCACCGATATTTTCTTCTATACGAACAGTTCTTTGTCTTGTTGTTGTTGATGCATCGAGTAGAGAAAATGTTGTCCGAAATCTATCGATAGTTCGACGAATAATCTGCTCTGATGGACGATTATGTAAACCATAAATTTCACGAAGTGCTCCTTGAGTTTGGCGAATAGAACACTGATTTTGAAAATGAATTTCAACAATTTGTAAACGTTGTTGCGGCGTGAGTCTTTCCATGATAATTTGTCAATGCTTATTGAACAGAAATGTCAAAACTACATTGCTTCTATCTTGTGTCAAATCATAGTTGTCCCTATCGAAAGTTCTATCATTCTAAAAAAAACACCCGTTACTATATTCTATATTAGAAAAAACATATCACAAACAATTCTGTAATAGAAAAAACAAATCTCAAATTGAACTGTTCTGTCATATTGATTACATTGATTTAAACTCACAAGCTCATGTACTGATCATTAAAATTTTTCTTATTTTTCGACCTTATAGTTTCATAAACGATGCTACGCCATGAATATTATCTACAGAAATTTTTGTCTCATTGGAAAATTGAAATATGTATGTTGTACCATATATCCATACCGTTGGAATTCAATTCCATATTTTATTTTAGTACACAAATTTATGAGGATCTTTTATTTTATATGCCATTGTTATCTTTGTAATTCCCATAGGTTTGAATTTTAGAATTTTGTAATACTTTAAGAAGAAATTTATTATTCACTTTGTTTCACAATTTTATATGGAAAGTTTTTTTTTTTTTTTTAAATTAATATCGTTTATTTTTGTAAATTTTTATATTTTTTTTGTTTTGTTTGTAATACAATTTTAATAATTTAAATTTTGTAAAAATTCTGTTTTTGCTCAAAATATGCTTTAGAATATTATGTCTGAAGACCAATGAGTTATATGGAATGAGTTATATTATAGTAATAGACTTAGTAGGTAGTTGTAATTGGATTTCTATAGAAAAAATGTTGAGTCGGAATTTCAAGACAAAAGAAGAAATTATCAATAATCAACTGATGCCAAGTTTCAAATTTAGAGTTCTACAACATATGAAAAGTACTTCAAAAATTTTTCCTAAGAAAATGAATTCAACACAGTAGAGTTATTTTTCCCAATAAAACTAAAAAATAGTTTTTTGTTTTATGTACCTTAACATCGTAGCTATCTCATCACAAAGTTGAAGACAACGTTTGTATGATCTCAAATGTACACGAAAATGTGAGACATTGTGTCATGATCAAAATTGTCTTCGCAACCGGTTTAACAGGTATTTGGGTATATCTAAAAATTTTCAATGACAAAATGTATTTTTTATAATACTGAAGTTTTGTTTGTGAGTTTTTATCTGTATAACAAGGGAAAAAGGAATGCGGTACGTTGTGATTAAAACAAAATTAAAATAAACAAAAACAAATATTTGCGAGGTCTGATAATTCACCATGTTCATCATCAATTGGTATATATTATTTAAAATAATGCAGGGAATGATTATATATTTAACAAAGTTGATATTCTGCAGATCTACATGGTAAAAAATTCAAAATTTTTGTTTTAGAAAACCAAAAGCTTGTTCTCTATATGAATAATAAACTCAGTTTGGTATTCTGACGTGAATCTTCTAAAGAGAGGAAGCTATTATTTTTGTAGGGCATTTATTAGATAATTTTCAAATGGGTAAGCTGTAAGCCTATTGTAGATAGATGAGTATGTATAGCATATCGTTTTTTGTTCTGTATTTTTTTTTTATAACTTAATTAATTTAACTAAATTTAAATCCTCAACACTTCTATAATCGTCAATCATTTGATGTAAAATTGAATATTTTTTTTTATCACAAATGTACTACTAATACAAATGTTTCGTAAAGATGTCATTACACAATGCCAACTTATTTTTACGCATATAGTTGGCAACTCAGTTTGTATCAGGTTTAAGTTTTTTTAGGTATTTACAATGCCCCCGATATTTTTTCTCGTCTTCAAATTACCCATTTCTCTATAGATTTGAGATAATAAATAACAATCTATCTCTTACTTATTTATTTACTTACTTGTTGAGCGTAACAGACCTTGAAGGTCTCTCCAGTTGGTGATTTGAAGCTACCTATCTCAGTTTCTCTATAATCTAACCGATAGGGCAGCACAAACATGTAATCTGTAGTGCCTATTTGACAGAACTTGATAAGTACTTAAAAATGGATCACCCATGGAAAATGAGTGTTTATCATGCTTTGTCAAATACAATAGTTCTAACTATAGATTTAATAATTTAATATAACTAATACAAATGTAAATTGTAATACTTAGATTAAGATAAAATTATTATAATAAATTTCTTCTTAATACAACACTCGAACGGAGTACATCATTTAATTATTGTGTCTTCTACAAATCGAACGATGTGGTAGAAAGACGGATTAAAATGTTATGAGAGATAAAACTTTCCGATACTATTAGATGATAGGTGGTGGACTAACTAGAATAGAAATACTAGACTAAATAACTATTTTAAGAAAATAATGATGATAAAAAATTAAAACACGACCTTAGAACTACAATATCTAAGCTATATCAAAGCATTTTACATCCAATTCGTGTGTAAAATTGTTTAAAAAAATTTAGTAAGTTCAAACAGAAAGAAAATTTTAAACAATTATATTTATATTTATTTTTGTAATACATCAATATCCGACTTTTGTGTTATAGACAGGTAAAATCTACAAGAAAAGTGAGTAGTTGGCATTAAAACAGAGTCTTCATCGATTTCATTTTCACAATAATTTTATATTTATCTGCCCAGTCTAAGTGTTATACCTTAATTGAGTCTGCCATTACAAATGAACTCATCTCTTAAAAACTGCCATGCTTCAAAAGGGTAATCAATACCATTAGCATTTACTTATATCTAATGATTATGTGTTTTATTATTGTTATAACATTTAATACAAATATAGTGTAAGGTACAGAGGTATGCAACCTAAATAAATTACTATTTATCACACTAAGCATATTTAATCAATAAAATTGAATGTATAATCAAAATAAAAATAAAAATATTAAAATTTAATTCGAGTACGACCTAACTTACTCTTGATTTTACTTGGAGGTTTTATTGGTCAACATTATAGGTTAATGTAAAAAATTATCGATTGCAGCTTTTTTCTAGCTTTTGTGACTAATTTAATTATCGATAATATAAGATAAATAGTAGGTTTTTAATATCAAATCGTCATTAAATAATATTATTACAATGCAATAAGCAATAATTTGACTGGAGATTTTGGGAAAATAAATATGTTGAAAAAAATGGTGAAATAAGTATAGAATCACAGTAATTCACAAAAAAATGCAGTCTTAAATATGAGGAGAGATTCTCAAAAATGCTCCTTTGAGGTAAATGATTTTTGCAAAGTTTGTAGAGATACAGAAAGAAAATGAAATTATTTAACATAATATGTCCTGGATTACAGATTATTGATTGATCGGACAATTACCAAGATTCAGAACCTAGACCTCCTGTCACCTGGAATCGAATCAGCGAATAAGAATATATTATGTGCGGGAACATTTTTGTTTTTGTAATACCACAATAAATCTCTATGGTCTAAGTGTTATTGAATGCGGCAACATTTAGTAATTATATAGTCCAGAGATGAGAGTAATGCATTATATTTCTAATACATTACTTCTCCATTATCATTATTTTTACATGAATTAAAATATAATGTATTAATTTATTTAATAATGCATTAAAATAATTATTTTGAAGTATATTTTCAAAATAATTCATTAAAATAATGCATTATATTCAAAAATAATGCATTACATAATATAATGCATTACCGAAAATAATTCAAATAAATTATTTTATTATTTATATTTTTAATATTTTCTCCATTATCATTATTTTTACATACATTAAAATAATGTATTAATTTATTTAATAATGCATTGAAATGATTATTTTGAATTATATTTTCAAAATAATTAATTAAAATAATGCATTACATTACATAATATAGTGTACTACCAAAAATAATTCAAATAAATTTATTTTAATGTATTATTAAAAATTTAATGCATTGTATCTAATTAATAATTACGAAAAATAATGCATTATAATTATAATTCAAAATTAATTCCCATCTCTGTAAATACCATCATCCTGTTAAATGAAAAGGAACTCTTGGGAGATCGCTACTACATCCTCCCATTTAAGTTGGTTGATTATTCGTAATCATCATGCATTTTTGCTGTTGAAGCATCATAATAAAAAGCCCTTCAGCACTGAACCCAACAATTTAACAAATTTTAGTTCATATAGACACAGTGGTTTATTCATAAAAAACTGTAGCTGTTGTACTAAATTCTGATAAAAAATGGTTTCACTGTAATTACTAAAAAGAGATGGGAAATCGTCCAGCTAAAAATTTTACATTATCGCATTATCAAAATACTACTATTAATAAAAAAAAAATATGCTTTACATAGCATTCATAATCATGTTCAATAAAATAAAATCGATGAGGACATTACGATTCACAAAAAAAATTAATTTAAATGTTCATTTTTCATAATAAATTGTTCTCAAATTCCAATAAATATTTACTATTTACAATATATAATATAATAAATAATTATTATTTAATTAAAATTTTATTATTATTACTTACAAAAAACATTTAATTTCATTATATTCTCTCGTATACCGTGCTTAACTAATTCATTTGTAGCACGACATTTCAATTCCTTTTCGTTATCTTGTCGCGTTGGAGTTAATGTTAGTGTTGATATACTTATATTGCCATCGGCTGAAACCTGAATAATAATACAAAAAAAAAAAAACAAAAATATTTAATTTTAATAATTAGTTTTGAAAAATTAAAAATTAAAAAAAATAATAATCAAATTATAAAACAAGGATATTTTTTTTGTAGTTTTTTAATTTCCTGTAATTTTTTTTTTTTATATATAAAGATTGAAAATTATTAATCAAAAATAATAAAGCCGAATATGTATGATGATTGTAATGATTGATATAAGTAGAATAGAAATAAAAACTTAAATTAATTATTATATAGCTAGGTTGTATTGTATATACAGAATAGAATTTTAATTACCTTTTGTGTTGCCAATAACTCTGTATTATCCATCCACCATGTAATTTTTGCTGGTGGACGTGAACCAATCGCTTGACATTCAATTTCATATTTTCTATCAGCTGACATTGGTTGATTATTAAATGATATTTCAACTTGAAGTGGTCGTACTATAATGTATAGAAATATTTGAAATTAAAATTAGTAAAATATTAATTATAGCATAATAATAGAGGTATGTATATTATGATAATTATATGTGTATAGAATTTATAAGTTAATGTGGTTTCTTTAATTTCAATTAGAGAATATACGAATATTTACATGAGATATAATCAATTTAATTATTATTTACAAAATAACAGCTTTATATGTCAATGTTGAAAATTATGTCATGTTAACTATAATTACTGTAATCTAAAATGTCAAATGCTAATTATTATTTTGTAGATCATAGTTTAATATTGATTTTAAATTATTTTATTAATTAGAGAGTAATTTTTTGTATTTACATAAGTTTGAGGTTTTTTTTTATTCTAACATACTGTAATACAATAATGAACCTTTGAATTATAACAATGTTTTCTCAGCATTATTTATAGATATTATATAAAGACTTTTGATCTTGTAAAACATAACATTCTGATAGCTAAAACTATACAATGCCAGTTTTAAATGTTTTGTAAAAAATTTATGATTTCATTCGCAGGAAATTGGTTGAAAGCAAATAGAGAAGAGAGCGAAAGGCTGAATTTAGTGATTTACTAGTTATTTAATAAAATAAGAATAAAAACAAAATGTATTAATTGACAATAGCCAATGACAGTAACGAATAATATGTTATATATAGTCATATTATCATATAGAAAAATAAGCAATTATGTATGATTTACTCTCAATGTGTGGTATTTTTATATTTTTTTGGGTTTATTAATTTTCTATTTCTTCTAATAAATCGTCGCTTGATTATTATTTTGGTCCATACGTCAATTGGTTAGTTTTGAGAAAATCGATTTTTAAGATTTACGAGTATACTGCTTCAAAAGTAGCTCGATTTTTTTACACTTTATTTTACATTGTTAATTTTTTTAATTATATAAAAAAATTCAAGGATTTTTATTAATAATTAAAGAAGTTATTACGTTTTTTGTACTTCAGTTCCATCATCGTTTTTTATAAATATATGTATAAAATATTTTGTTACCAATTGCATTGCCATATAAGCTTAGTTGATGAGATTAAATATTCAAGTTTGTTTGGCTACTTTAATTAACCTTATTTCAATCGAGATTTAATTTTAATTTAATTTTTAGCTTTACCTTAACAAAACTTAATCATAAATAACTGGCAGAAGCGATGACATTTTCACAACCTTCCACTACCAAACTTTGAGTAACTAATAAAACTAAGTAACATAACAGCACGTTTTTACAAGTAAAAATTTTCTGTACCTACATTAATTTGCAAATATAATGATTACGTCATCGCATGATTATTATTTTGTGCCAAACGCCAATTTTTATATTGACCGTGGATGACTCATTATAATAGTGATTTTTTTGTAATTATTTTATGCTATGTAAATATGGAACAAAATAATAATAACAAAAATTTAAACTAATTTTGCTTGGATATCCAAACATACGAACCCAAAATTGGATAAATGTGGATATGAAACAAAATTGATGTAAGGTAAAAGTTAAACCATGGCAGATAGAGTAAAAGCAAACCATGGCGTTTTCACAGTAAACGCATTTAATAGAGCGGTTCCCAAAATCCAAAACGTCATTGTTAGTTTGAAAACATAAAAATTGGCATATATCACACAAAATAATAATCAAGCGACGAAATAATAAAATAAATATACTAATCGCTACCATATACATTTATAGACCCTTCTAAGCCCGTTTTATACAAATTGTAAAGTTATTTTGTAATTTAGGTATTCTTCCCATTTGTAATTTGTACCTTTATAAAGCATTTATGGCAGATTTTATTAAATCTTGACGTGAACGATATACCGTTATGTAAAATCTTACAGGTCTGGCTTTTTAGACACCCTTTCATTCTAGTAATAATTTATATAAATAATATGTAATAAGATTGTATTATAATAACCTTCTAAAGGTTGAAATATACCGTTAGGGTTAGTGAGCAAATTCGCAAATCGAAATAAAAAAAAATCCATAAATATGTGGCAAATTAATTCTGGAAAAAGGAGATATCCTTACTGTAACCAACAGCGACTATGCATAAAAATAATTTATATAAATATTCTGTAAAAGGCGTAGAACTTTGATTGTGAATCCAACTCTAAAATTTCTACTAACTCAAAATTTCGCATAAGATGTTGTACATAAAGCGCAAGAGCAATAAAGAGAATCTATTTTTGTTAATTTGTTTTTTGTGGTGAAAGCCATTATGAATTTTGTTTTTTTGGGGATTTAGGGAATGACCCATACCGTTATCTGTGAATTAAAAGCAGAAATGTATTTGATTTGCCTCGTTTCAATAAGTTTGATATCACGTGGTTATTTCTATAAAATTTTGATCAAATTTCATTTTTTATCAGTCTTCATTAGAATTATAGATTTAATAACTCCTAAATTTTGTAAGCTTTCTATAATTTTTTTTTTTGCAAAACGAGCTTTTGTTTTGAATTGTGCTCCTCAATATTCATGAATTGTAATATTTTCCTCTATTATGTTTTTTTTCTCTTAAAGCAGAATTCAAACTAAATTTTAATTATTTTTTTTTATAATTCTAAATAAAATATATTATATAGTATTAGATAGTTTTTAAGTCATTGAGTTTTACATTTTTAATTATTTTAGTGTTTTTTATGCATATTTAAACGATTAGTCTTGTGTACATTTGTATAGAAATAAATAAATAACTAAAAAAATAAATTGAAATTATATCTAAGCTTACGTTTACACAAAAATTCGGTTTCAAGCGATACAGTTGTATATCAATGCACAGCTTGGATTATAAAGGATGATTGGGTAAAGATAAATAATTCCCCAGCTCAGTTGATACATCAATTGATACAATTCTTTTAAACTTTTGAAGATTATTTGAGTAGGCAGGACGTCTTAATACGGTTGTAGATAACACCAATTGCATATTTTTTAACTTTAATATTTAACAAATTTCGTAATACATCGACCCACAATATGAATTATATTCTAACCTAGTTTGTATGTACGATTTATAGATAGATATTTAGTATGTGCTTAAAAATATATATTGCAGAGAGTCAAAAACCTGAACATTTTTTATAATATAAAAGAGATGATCATTCCATGTAATTTTTACTTGTTTACCTAAATATCGAAGACAATGTGAACTGCTCAGTTTGTTGAGCTACGTACATCACCGATTATTAAAATCGAATTAAATTGGGTAGCTTTTTATGAGATACCAGATAGTTTTGTTTGAACAGAGGTATTGATTTGAACTCTGTTACACTTACGCCTCGATTAAAAATATCAGCCAAGTCGTGGTTAAGTATGTGTTGACCATCGTAGTACGTTAAGTATTATTAGTTACCAGTATTGAATGTGTTTGCAAAGCAAATTGAAATACTAAAAAAAATAGTTATGCATACGATGCAACTACGGATAGAATTGACCGTTGCTTGAAAAAAATCATAGAACATAGATATCCGAAATATGGTAGATAAAACTACGAATAGAATTGAAATTTGGTTAAAGAATATCATTGATAAATATCAGAAATAGGGTAGAGGAGAGATGTACAGAGAGCAAATAACTTTTAAAATCTTGAGAACGTCTTTCACTTAACAAATTGCTTTAATCAAATTATACTTATTTATTCAATACATATAAATATATATTTTTATAAGAAAATTCAACATAAAACCTTACCTAATGAGTAGGTACTAAGCTAATACAATTTTTTACATTGCCATATTAATTAATATCACCGTGTGTACATGTTATCATTCATTTTCTTTATAATAAGTTTAATGTCCCAACTATTTAATTTTTTTTTTATTTTCGATAAATTTTATTTTTTTGTTTTATTTTTTAGATCCTTCCGAAACCACAGGAAATCAAAATTAAATGCCAATTAGTTGTATTGTATTCATTAAAATTTTTTTAAACAGATGTTACATTTAAATATTGCGAATTGAATGAAGTCTTATTATGCGAAAATATATTATGTAAAAAATATATAATTATAATGTACATGTACATTCATGTACATTCATATACACAAGAGGTAAAAAAAAATTGTAGGTGGCATAATATTGTAATAGACATTTTTAGCGTTGTTATCAATTTCACTGATAAATTTAAATTTTTCTATGACATTTCAATTTGTCGGTTTCATCTATTTACTTGTTCAATTGGCTACTCCTTCTGGAAAATAAATGATTGGTTTATTTAAAATTTCACTCTTAAGTTGGTTCGTTATTATTAAAGAGAACATTAGTTTACTCAGTTCTAACAGTTCCTAAACTCTATTGATGGTATTATTTTGATGGCATTTAACAATTTAATAAAGTTCTTGTTATTTAGGTACATAAAAACTATTAAATAAGGATGGACAAGACTATATTTTATATTTCATTCCTGGCTTCGTTGAATTTCCGCTTAATACTACAATTACAAATTTATCTGAGTATATTAACCGGCGTCTGTATATTATACAGTGTATCCATATCTATCATAAATATAGCGGCCTGATGTTATGTAGTATATCGGTTGTCACATCCCGTAATTGTGTGCAACAAAAACAAAACAAAACTTAAACAAATATTATATATTCTTTTATCTCTATATTTGTAGAACTAAACCTAAAGTGTAACTGTAAAGCTGTAGAGCTTAAGAGAATGTATATGTACTAATAAAATGTTATTGAACTACTCCGATTTTATGTAAATTTAGTTGTAAAACTATTACATATAATGTATTTTTTTTATTGTAATAATAAATTGTACAGGGCGCGTTAAAACTCGTAAATTATATGCCCACTTACAGAATTTACGAAACGAAGGTGTTCAAGTTCAAATCCTATATTCAATTTTTTAAGAATCACCGTTGTATAACAAAATTATTTTCATGTCCGTAACATGCGATCAGTGTATTATTGTTTGTGTTGTTTGTTATATTACAGGCCTACGCATAGATTGTGTGAACAGAATAAAGTGTTAAGGCCACAGCTAAGTACTTTTACTTATTCCGAGTGGGAAAAAAAAACATAAAAAAACGTAAAACAATTTAATATTAACCCCAATTTGTATAATAATATTTACTAGTTCAAAATGTCTACTTCACTTTTTATGACCAAGACTGTACTTACATTTATAAAATAAATAAATAAATAAATGTTACATGATACATTTGACAGTAACCTATTGTTGTTACATGGAAAATTAAAATTTCACTTGCATTTACATTCTTTTATGTATAGCTATACATAATACAATAGATGTGTGTTTTACATAAATTCAACCGTTTTAAATGTACATAATAGTAATATTATCAGTATATCATTATCAAATGAACAAAAGAAAAAAATGTTATTTTTACTTGCAAATTAATTTATAAATATACATATTGTATGCCAAAGTAAATTGTAATTTATTTTTATTTCATGTAACAAGTTTGATTTAAAAAAAAGCTGCGGGGGTTATATAAAGTTAAATAAAGGAAAAGTTATAGCTTATACTGGTAGGCATGCTTGTATAAAAATACTTGAAACTGCAATACTGTGTTAATATAGATAGGGCATATTCTGATTATTAAAAAAAATAATGAAATATGTCTCAGTTTTGAACTTGATAAATTAACAAATACCGAATTTTATAAAACTTGTAACAATGATCATGTTTAATTCAGTTTTTTAACTTACACAAGTAACAGGTTGCGAATTGACTCGTCAAGTATATAAATATCACAACTTTTTCTCTTATTGACCGGATTATTTATTGGATAAATACCCTCACCAGTTTTACACACAAGTTTTACTACACGGAACTCACACAAAAGTTTATGACATTGTCAATATTTATCTAGCGCACATTCTGACTAAAAAATTTTAATGAAAAAAAATTATGTTTTAATCAAAAGAAGAGCTCATATACACAATCCTTATGAGTATATATGGCAAAGTATTCACATGCATGAATAAACAGTACATTATTTTTCTGTTAACTTAATTGTATCATAATAGAGATTTTCATCAACTCATCAACAACCAAAACTCATCATGCTTTGTAATATTACTAATATTGCGTATTAAAAATGTTCATAAACAAATGTTGCGCAACAAACAATTGTTCATAAACACGAAAAGTTTTGCATGAAAACTGTCAAAACAAGGTTCTCACACATGAAATAGCTCATTTGAATTTTATGTTTCATTTGCAAAAAAAAAAATATTGAATAGAGTAGAGTCAACGTATGTGTATTCAACGGGAGCGTGTCATATGAACTACATCTTCTAGGTGGGTGACTGGTGGAAAGTGCCAAGTTCAAGAAATTCTGTCGGGAAGCAGGCACCAAAGATCTTGAATAAAAAAAAAACCGGTTCCAGGTATTTGGTCTCGACTTTCGGACCGTCGAACCAATCCGAAATTTTTTTTAAATTTTTTATGATATTTACTTAGTAATTATGAATAACTTTTTTTCAGAAAAATTTAATTTAAGCACGTGATATAGAGTTTCGATTCCAATTCCTAGGACCCTGGACCTATTATCTTCATCACTTTGTAGTGATGGCAAAAAAGAATTTTTCAAGATCTTCGGTCCCGACACTTGGGACGCCGGACCTCTTGTTTGCATCTTGATTAGAGTCATTGTACTAAAGACATTATACTAAAGACAAGTTAAAAACAAAAGCAAAAAGAAATTGTCTTTTTCAAGGGCTTTGTGGGACGGGACCCGGACCTATTTTTTCTGAAGGCTGCTCAATTTCTTGAGCTGAGAAAATGTAGTTCTAATACCGGCTTATTGATTAAAACTTGCTACGTGCAATTTTTATTATGAATATTTATCATATCCAGTCAAACGAAAAGTGGGCAAATGAAATACAGGCCTGTGATGTGATAGTGATAGTAACCGTGAGGTTTCAATTAAAATAAAGTTACATTATAAATAGAAGTTATATTATGCACTTCCTTACCTCTTTTAGTCACCTACTTACAACAAGTGAATAAAATATAGTCGTTTTTATTCACCTTTTCTGCAAATTTAAAAACTTGTCACCGGGTGTGTAAAAATGAGATACATAATATAAAAACTGTTTCTTCACCTTTTTTTCACTAAGGGAGTAAAAGTGAGATACAGAATGAGGGTATTATTAAATTTTTTTAAATATTTTGCAATTTTGCCATAATTTTTCAAAGTAAGAAAAAATTGTGTTCATAAACTAAGAACTGTCAAAACGAAAAAAATTCAAAGCGGTACCAACATTGCTTTCCTTGTTTTAGCAATATTGCGTTTATCAAAATTCCTGATATTGGTACTGATTTTGTTAGATAAATTTTTGGAATTTTTTTTTTTAAATATCTGAAAAAAATTGAGTGTGTTACATTTGGAAATATAAAAAAAAAATGTTTTTAACGAAACAATAGCAGTTTTTCGTTAAAACTGTTTTTAACTTGAAAAACTATCAATTGGAATCGAAAAAAAATCTATTTATAATAATAATTTCAAAAATAGTATAATATTATGTACTTACAATACAATTCAATTGTTACATTTGCTGCCATTGTTTTTTTTGGAAAATTACTCGCTTCACATTTAAAAACCGCATGCTGATGTACTCGTGATAAATTTCTCACAATCAATTTACTGTTTATTGCTTGAGGATTGGAAAAGTCTATAGTACTTGGCAATACATGACCATTCATTGACCACGTAACTGATGGAGGTGGATTACCTGTAATCAAAAACAAAAAAATGAAATTAATAATAATAATAACAACAGTAATAATAATAATAATAATAATAATAACTGTAATAAATTTAATAATAAATAAAAAAATATTACATAATTTTTCAAAGTAAATAAAAAAAATCTGTAAATAATCAAATCCTAGATTTTGTTGTAAATTTTATTTCTTAATCGAAACAAAAAAATATCCTTGATTTGTAAATAGTTTTGTTTAAGGTCGAAGTGCGTTAAAAGATAATTTATTTTTTAATTTTAAAGGTTTATAATTTTTTACAATAATTTGTTGTTTTATAAAATTAATTGATTAGACTACAGTATTTTACAAAATTATTTTTATGAATAAAAAATAATTATTATCGAAAAACATGTTGTTTTAACTATAAAACAGCAATTTTTTAATGTTAATAATAAGACGATTAATTTAGTGGTTAGATTTAAAAAACTATTATTTTACGTATCATGACGTGTTTATAGTTTGAGAGTATATGAAACAATTTAAAAATACACCATTACAAAACAATCTTGCCGGAATCTTGCCAGTCATAATCCGCTGATATTTTATTTAATTAAGGCTACTTAACAATATTCATAGGTACAAAAATTGTGAATTATTTCTAGTTCTAATATTAAAATTAAACTTGACCAACAAATACTGATTACTCCAAATCTTAGCTCGCCTATTTTGATATACTTATAACATAATTTCAATTTATTTTAATCCAATTTGTTTCAGTCAATTTGATGGAGGTAAAAAAGTTGAAAAATCTGAATGGAATGACATATTGTTTATTAGCAAAGCAGCTTAACAGCAAATGACCTTGACTTTGGTATTTAAAATGACCATTTATTCTGTACGATAATGTGTATACACCAATTCTAGTACTGCAGGAAACGAAATTGAAGATTAGTTATAACGATAAAAATATCAGCTTCGGCTATTATGTCAAAGTATGTGAAGTGCCCCCAAATACAACTAAAAGCAGATAAAAATTTAGTTTAAGTAAAATGCTGAACCTTTCTTGACTAACATAATTGACAATTGAACAGCTAAAACGCTCATGCCAACACTCTCGCTCTAGAAAACTTCTCAAGAAAGTTCTTATAATTATAACTGTAATTATAACTGTAAAAGTAAATTATAACTGGCCATTGCGTATTAAAAAAACATGTAAATAGAAACCGACATAACCAAAAACAAACTAAGTAGGGGAATAATAATATAATATTAAACATTTGCTTTCTGAATACGAGTCACACTTTTAGTTAAATTTCATTATTTCATAACAAAACAATTCGAACAATGGAAATTATACAGAACATACCATTGAAGAATATACCCTGAAATATAATCTTTAAATCAGGCATAATTAACAATTTGAGTAATCACAAAAAGCTTTTTTGCGGCTGCAGTTATATATGACAAAAACACTACCCTTTTTTATCTATTTTTCGATTTATCATTATAACTCACAGATGTTTTTTTCTATATACTATATTGAAGAATCAATCAATAGTTCAACACTATAGCGTATACAGTATCTACATACTGATGAGTTCTACCACTGATAGTAAATACAAGTAAATTATGGGTTTGGTTTATGAATTGGTTACAAATCATAAATTTTTGGAAAACAAGAACATTCTATTGACGGTGATCTAATGTCAATTATGGAGATAATTGAGAGATATTATCGAATTATAATACTACAGCAATTGTTAGAATCGAAATTATTGAGGTTTTTTACTCAAATAAGTAAATTATTATTTCTCTGTAATTATAGCTCGAGATAACAAAAAACGTCCTTATAAAGTAGCTTTTTACTCATATATTTTCCTCATCGGATTGCTTAAATCTACAAAATGATATAAACAATTTCGTTTTTTGGAATGAAAAAAAAATGGACTTGTATTGACAACTTCTAAATGCCAACTTATTATTTTTTCAAGGAAACTATTGTACTTAGTTTGGTTCAACTATGAACTAAATGCCTGTTTGCTCTCAAGAATAAATTTCTACTGTAGACCTCGTAGTAGCACTTTATACCAAACTGAGCTTTAAGCTACATTACGATAAAATAGTGAGCAGAACCAATTCTTCTTTAGGTTTCATTAAACGGCGGTCTAAAGAATTTTCTGATCACTACCTGTTGAAACATTTTTATGTTACATACAACCCTTGAATATACCAGCCAACTATGGTCCCAACATTACTTGATAGACATTAATCGACTAGAATCAATTCAGTGAAAGTTTCTACATTTCGCTTTGAGTAATTTTTCGTTGAATGACCCATTGCGACTTTCACCATATTCCCACGGTCTGAAACTCATTGACTTATAGTGATTGTCTGATCGTCAGAAAATTGCATATATATCTTTTATTCACCAGATCTTTTCAGATAAAACATTAGTCCCTGAAATTTTAAATTATTTGGTTAAAAAAACCAATCCGAATAATCTCGTAACAGTTGTTGTTCCACATCCCCTTCCACCATACTGAATATGGTATAGGTTTCAGCTAATCACTATATAATGCTCTGTGAAATAAAACCTACTTCTAATTCTTTTGATAGACAACTAAGTGTTTTAACAGTAAAAAAACGATTATATTTTAATGATCGTATAGGTGAAACTAACTAACAACTGTATTTACTACTTCGGCTTAACTTTTCGAAGTATTTTTAATTATTTTTTGTCATTGAAATGTATTAACTTATGATTTTTACTTTTCTACTAACAGTAGTTTATTTTAACATTTTTCTAATCAAAGGTGGCGGTGTTTTACGAACCCTGCTGGATGAAAATGACGTGCTTCCGCTAAGTAATCTAAGATTAACGTGACAGTATAATTTTACTTTTATAACTTTTTCAGCTTTTTGTTTAATTTGAGTTCAGTGTAATTCTTGTTGTGTATCGGAAATTGTTTTAATGTTTTTGGAATTACTACTTCTTGATGATTTTTTTCAATTCATTTTAATCGTCTCCTTTCATTGTTCTAATAATACAATTAAAATCTACTATTTTTTGACGATTTATTAACCTTCAAACTCAATTAAATAATAACTGTGATCAGCTCGTGAAGAAAAAATTTTTTTTAAACGATATAAAATTTAGTTTGAAAATTTATTATAAATTTTACAGAAAATACTAAAAAATTGATAGCTATTTATAGGAAAAATTAGATTTTACATAAATTAAATGTAGGAGTCGAAAACACAAAAACGAACATAAAATTAATATTTGTTTTTTAGTCAAAATGTTACGATAATTTCAATTTTCATTCATTTAATATTATTAGAACTGTATAATAGCAATATTAGTAGTAGTAATAATACCTAATAATAATTATTTTAGTTGGGGGTGGAAGGTGGTAGTATATATAGTAACAGTAAGACTAATAGACATTATATCACTGTAATTATTTACTGGCTATTATTATTATTATTATTATGTATATTAAGAGTAGACATGAAATGTGTTAATATCTAGGATAATTGTAGCATTTATCTTGATTATGTTATATGATATAATATATTATTATAAATATATATTTGGGATACCATCTTATTATATAGCCAAGCGATATTAAAGAAATTCTAGGCATAGTAAATAACTTATCATTTATATTATAAAACAATCAGGCATGTTTAAGTTCAAACCAGAATATTTTTAATGATAGTAATAATTGTTGTGTTTAATGCACATGTTGGTCTTATAATGTGATCATCAGTTAGCTTGTTATTAATAAAGAGAATTTTTTGTTAAAAATTTTGATATTTGAATTAGATTCAAAATTTACAGAAAATAAGCAGATTTGTGAAGATTGATCCCCAAAAGAAGTGTGATAAAGAATAACTTTGCTTTTGATAGTCCAAATTTATTTGAAATTAGGCCCACAAAAAAATGAAATGACGTGTCATAAAAACAACCATTTTTGTCATCATGTAATGCCAAAAAAAAAAAAAAAACAATTTTTGAATTCCGTAATGCAAAATTTTCTTCCATAAATCCATCTCTGAAATGTAGGTATAAAAATTTGTGAAAAGTACTTTATGTAAAATTTTAGTGAAAAGAAAGTCAAATGTGAAAGTTTTTTAGAACCATAATCCATTTTATTGGTGTTAGTTATGAAATATTACCTTAAAAAATCTAAAGTTTTAAAGTTGCGTGATTTATACAAGGCAGCCCCACATATAAAATGATTTTGTCGAAAAATTGTTACAAACTATTTCAAAACAAATAATTTAATAAGGTTCTCTATCAATATGGTCATTAAAAATAGTCCCGTTTTGTTGATTTATAATGGGGTTTTCAATAGGGATAATATGATTTTGAAGTGGGGTTTCGGCCATTTGTAATATGTCACGATCTGTCTTTTTTTCCATTGCATTCAACAATGTTTACAATTTCATTACAAACGTCGTGAATTTGCTGATTTTGCCTTGGAAGAACTTGAAAACGATAACGATTTTTTTAAGAAAATCCTCTTCTCCGATGAGGCTCACAAAACTATCGATTCGATATCGAATAAAATCCACAAATTATTCATGAAAAACCACTACATTCAACTAAATTGACAGCTTGTTCTGGTTTTTGAAGTTGGTAACACCGTTACTGTCAATGGAGAGCGGTATAGATCGATGATAACCAACTTTTTATGGCCAAAATTGGAAGAAGTTAATTTTGACAACATTTGCTTCTAACAGGACGGGGCTACGTGCCACACACCAAGTGCAACAATTGAATTATTGCGAGAAAAATTTGGAGATTCGATTATCTCAAGAAATTGTGATATTGAATGGCCTGCAAGAAGTTGTGATTTAACACCATTAGACTATTACTTGTGGGGTTATTTGAAGTCATTGGTCTTTAGCAATAAACCAGACTCTCTTCAAGCTTTACAAGTCAATATTGAACGTGCTATTCATGACATACGACTGCATTTAGGGGAAAAATTGCGTTCATCGAATTCGTTCCTGCAGAAGAAGTCGTTGAGGTCATTTGAATGACGTTTTATTCAGACCTTAATTGTATCAATTGTACTTCACATTAAATAAAAAAACATTTAGATTTCCTTAAAAATTAGTGTGTTTTTTTTAACAAGAAATCATAACTTATTGGAAAACCCCTTATTTATTTATAAAAAAAAAACCATTGGTCTGTTGCAATAACCCGATAAAAATAATTCCATATTTTATTTTATTTTAAAATTTCAATTTTATTCTGGGAAAAGAGTATAATATACCTCTTTCTGCAGACAGCAAGATTTTAATAAAAAATATTTTTAAATGTGTGGCCATCAATTTATTTAAACCCCATTTTTCCTGGCGGGAGGAAAATGTAGACAGATAAACATTTAAAACACTATTAAATATTTCTAAAAAAAAATATTCTTTAAACACGAATTTTAAAACATGAGATTTTGAGATACGGGAATTTAATTCATATTCGATATTTCGTAATAATCAGCCGTACCGGTGAATTCAATTCGATATAAAATTATTCGAATTTCTCGATTCGATTCGATGAGAATTTTTTAACGGTGAATTCGATCGAAAGACTAATTTTGTACTCATTTCAAATAATTTCTTTTATATGTCAAATAAGTTCAAATTTCAAATTAAAAAAATAAATTTAAATTGCTGTTTTAGAGATAAATTATTAAAATACACATACGTATAAAAAAAAAAATAAAAATAATATAAAATTTTGAACGAGAAAATTTTCGATCAAAAATATTCGAATTTTTTTTAAATCGAATTCGCTGGTTGAAAACTTACGAACGAGTACTCGATTTTTATTCGATCGAATTCACCGGTACGGCTGAATATTTCTCTTCTAATAAAAAAGTATTAGAAAAGAAAAGCGTTTTTTCTTTACATAACCATCATTTATTGTTTATTTATTTAATGTTATAACCATAATTTCAAAGTCTTTTTAAAGCCTAGTTAAACCTATTGAAAACAAAAGCTATTATAATTTGTTACAATGATTGAAAGTGCGCTTAATGCGCAACCTCCATCTATATAGATTCGGCCTAACCGAAAATAGCAAGTACAGAATATGTGGAGTAGAAGAAGAATGGCCTAAACATCGACTGGGCAATTGCAAAGGTTTCAGTCATATTAAACTAGGCATTTTTTGAACAATCACATCTATACTCAGCTACCATACTACTGAAGTTTGAGTGTAGTATAATAAGCCAGTTTATGGCTGCGGTGACAGCAGGATACTCTCATACCTGTAACAAATATATCTATCTATTTGACTTTCTATCTAAAGTTCAATCCAATCCAAAAACTTTTTGAAGGTGCATAATCAGTATTTTTAGTGGTACGTCATTGAAAACCAAGACTTTGACAAATTTTATTTAATATTTTAGAATAGATATTTTCTCTCAGACTCTCATGCAGGTTCAATTATTGTTGTTTTTGTTGTCATTTGACAACCCTAATTATTATATAATAACGTGTAGATAAATAAATGCCTACAACCATGATTATATTAAATTACATTTATTTTATTTATTTATTTAATTTTTTTTTCATTTCTTCTTTTTTTGTTTTAATTTTTTTTTTTGATTACTTCTATTTGTATCCCAGTTGTTGTATTATGCAATACGAAATTTAATAAATTTTTATTAAATTGAAGACAAATTTTCTTTCATTTTTATGTTCCTAATATTTTATGATAAATAATTAATTTTCCAAAAGTAATTTAGAAAAATAAAAATAATAATTATTATATTTTAAGATATTGTTCATAGGAAGTGTAGTAGCCTATAGGTTACTTATCCATTATATAAATTCGAAAATTCGAAACCTTGGTGTACGATTAATTTTAATTTTTCTGTTTTGTCTATATTTTGAGTGAATATGAATTTGTATTGTAGGTAAAGTGAAAGATTATTTTTTTCTGGGCCCCGATAGGTAATGGTTTAAATTTCAAAATAAATTTATTTTTTTTTTAAAACAGAATTAATATTTATCTAATGTTTTATATTTATTTTTTAAATATTGTTGTAGGAATTTAATACAAATTTTAAAAACAATATTATTTGAGTCGTCTTGAAAAAATTATTTCACAATAATTAATATGAATCATAACAATTATTATGTGTCTTGATAACGCTTGCATATTATTCTACAATTTAACTACTAATAATCTAAAATATATTTGTCAAATAAATAGGAATAGGTGTTCATTTAGAGAACAATGTTGACTTCGAAATGAATCTGAATATCTTTGCGATTATTTTTAATATGATTGAATCAAAAACATAATGATGAAAAAATCGAGCTCTTTAAAATGCTTTGGTTTACTGGCCAAGTTAGTACGGTTGTTCTTGGATACTGTTAGATTTTTTTTTGTATTGTAAAAGCTTGTAAATTGATTTTGGTTAACTTTTTCCGTATTTTGTAATATAGAGAGCTTCTCTAATGAATATTTAACATATTTTTTACTATATCATAATCCGTACAGTAGCAGTTTTGTTCTTCATTTTGATGGCTAAAGTGATAATATTTTGAATGCCGTTTCTGATAAAGTTTGAATTGAATATTAGTATTGCTTAGGATAGTTGTACAACGTCTCAATAATATAGTCCTTGTTGTAATTCTTACTTATTATATCTAATCTGTACCTACTTTGAATTTCTCCTGAATTTAATATTATATCCCAATGGTTATATCAATGGTTATAACGTATATATATTATGTGTCAATGGTTTACATTGCTACAACCGTTCACAATATTCTACATTTTCAGTGCTTCAGTTGTACTGCACTATAAGAATTTTATTTTAAATGCATTTAATTTTTTCTGCAAGTAATCACTGCAAGTAATCCACTGAGCTATTACATCATAGGTTTCTACAATAAATTTCTTCACTATTATGGAAAATCTAAGTGAAAATATAAAGAAAAACTGATTTTTATTTAATTGATGTAATTTTTTTCTGCAAGCATTTGATTTAAAAATCATTTTGCACCTAAGTTTACGATACAACAACTTTATGGACTTTATCTATCAGATTTATTTATAAAATTAGGATTACACTGGAGAATCCCATTGAAAACAATTTTTAAATTATATTAAATTTTTCATTTTGATTCAAAAACTTCTTAACCAAAATTAATTATTTTTTCTATATTTTGGATAATGAAGTCATTAACAAAGTTTTCTTTTATTATAAATTTGTACATTTTAATTTTTTCTCAAGATATTTCAATATGGCTTGAATAATTCAACTGGATGATAAAAGAAGCCCTGAAAATTATTTAACCTACAATTTATAACCCTTAAAGTTTGAATTCACTGCAAGCTAAACAAAAATATTTTTTTTTTTTAATGTGAAACTCACACAAACAATTAAATGGCTGCGTTTCGGTATTTAATTTTTTATAGGAGGGGTTGTGTTGTGTATTGTGAATACTTAGTATGACTAATTAGTCCAATACAAGATATTAGACCTCAATCCCTAATATATATAAAATATTTCGTAGGCACATGCTTATTGGAAATTCAGTCTATATTGCTTCCCCTTAAGCGCTTCCCATTCATGTGTTCATCCCTACACCATATAAATCCCTTGTTGATAGAAGACAAGTCTTATGGCTATCAGAACACTCCGAATGTGTAACCAAATTCTTTCTTTTGTTTTTCCCCAAACATTATCAATTCTATATTTATGACCAACATAAATTCAAGACAACATTAACACTTTCGTTCGTAATTATCCTCATTCCCTTTTATCCTCCTTTTTTCCTAAATGTCCTTTCTGACCCTAACTAAATGTTCCAAGCGGTATGAAAGGTCGCCACACCTATTGTTTGAGGTGTGTATAATAAAAAATTTATAACTTTTTCCAAATTTCAAGAAATTTTTTTAACTGAACACAGCAACTACAATTAAATAAGAGAGCTCTAAAACGATTGCAAAATTATTAAATTGTGATGTTAGTAGTGGCTGCAGACAGTAGCCGATACACTTAGGCTTGTAAGGTCCATTGTGATAGATAAATTGCGATAAGATTAAAAAACAAATCCATGACTGTGTGATTGCTTAATAATTAAAGTATGCTTTAATTTAAAGTAATGGAAGTCACTCGTATAATCAAGCGGTTTTAAATGTTGACATATACATTTTCAATAATATTGATTTGATTATTTGAATTCATAAAACAACTATTACAAAACACAATTGATACTGACCCTCTTTGAATTTTGATTCAATTTTCTTTTATTTCAACTCTGCTGATAAGCAAAATCTAATTTGAATATTCCCCCGTGCCATACTCACACTCGGTTTAAGCCTTTAAATAAATTTTATCACAAAATTATATTTTAAACTATCTAAACCAATCCTCTTTCATAAAAGAAATAATAGAATAGAGAGTAAAGAGATAGTAGATCGTGCGGTAATTGGATGTATTCACATTGAATTTCTATTGCAGTTAACCAAATCTGTTGTTAAAGCCAGCTCTCGCGCCAGCGTTTAGATTATGTCATCAATTCGATTGCATCTTCATACTATGTGTGCGTAAATGGTATCATTCCAACTTTTTCATCGGCTCATCATCGGTTTGAGCTCTGTGTGCTTAGAACGTCAGTAACAAAATAAATATATGTAAAGAAATACAAAAACAATAGAATAAACTAAAAAACACATCATATAAAAAAATATTTTCTATTTTGACAATTAAAAAAATTTATTTTGAAGTGTAGCAAAAAGATTAAAAATTGGTATATAGATATTATAATTTTACTCTCTCATACACGTTAACGGTATACTATACTCCTCTCTTTCTAAACTCCAATTTATCAGCTAAGAATATCCGCATGAAAACCGGCCTTCGCCTTAGGCATAGCAAAATGATATTAATATGATATGATTATGATCAAATTGAATTAAATAGTTTAAAAATTTGTGGGTCCTTCTGACACATAGACAAAAATTCACTTTCGATTTTTAATACCATCTTCATGAGAAAAAAACAAAAACAAATCAAGTACAAAAGTAAAACAAATTATAAAAAAAAAAACATACATTGTTGTTTTTACATTCGTACGCCATAATAAATGAGCTGAGGCGTACGAGTTAAAAAAAAGAATATTTTAGCACTTTTGCTAATTGCTATTGATTGATAAATTTAAAAAGAAATAGAAAATATTAGTAAAAAATTATTTTTTTAAATTTTGTTAATTGGTTTGCTTTTTTTGCCCGCTGCTCTATTGTTAATTTCGTTTCATGAACCAACGATTCATGAATCACCGTTTCATGAACCAACACAATCTCAAACTATCTATCTGCATTAAGATATGATGATTATCATTTTCTGTTCTTAATTTTTGAGAAAATAAAAACATTCAGTTATAACATGGACTCCGGAAATCCGGAAATAATCCCATTCCAAAATAAATATATATTAAGTACCAAAATGTAAAAAAATTGTTTTAATTAAGAATTATGAATAGCTTATACTAGTATAGCTAATGTCAAATGACAGTATATATATGTCATTTGACAGACCCCTATCGTAACAAATTACTAATACGAGAAAAAATTGTAACTCTCCGAAGGCGAATATCAATATATATAATTTGGGCAACTAATAATTGCATGTGAGGGCGCATGGATTATAATAGCAAGTTTTTAATTATTTCTTTATTTATATTATATTAATAAATTTAAAGTTATTCACTTTGTAAACTAAAATCAGCATTGTGCGACGTAAATTACATTATGAAGATTACGTTATTTTCTACACGTCGACAAAACTTTGCAGACAATCCCACGTAACAATTTTATTGCTATAAGACTCTTGCGCACTCTTATAACACTATTATAAACACTCTTATAGCAGTATTAGTGTTAATTTGTAGAAAATAATGGTCGTCGCAAAATATTTATCCAAAAGCTCCAGTAAGTTTATTAGTAACATTATAGGAATACAGTAAAATAATAACACCACTACTGCTATTCCAGCAATTCTATTCTTATAACAACACTTCAACTTTTAATATAGTATTATGCACTTTTAAATTTATAAAAACATTGCTGTATCACTTGCAGAAAATCCCAATATAACAACTCCCGCAATTGCTATAAGAACATTCTTATAGCAAAATTAATCACATTATTCCTATAAAAACATCATTATAACACCTTTAGTGCATATCGGGAGTCATATAGAAGTATTGTAGCACTAATTTTGTTTTTATAACAATAAAATGTTACGTGGGAATACCATTATATCTACTTCATTGCGTAGACAATAAATATAATTAAATAATAATGAATTACTATTTAAGTTAAATAAAAATACTGATTTTTTTCCAAAAAATAAAGGAAAATTATATTATTTTATCTATGTATATTTGTTTTAAAATTTGTAACATAAATTCAATCCGAGTCATCCAGATCTTCTGTTTCTTGAAACACTTCAACTATTATTATCACTTTAGTATTAAATCAATTCACATATTGGTACAAAAATCTTTATATTTTCTTTAATATGTTCTATGAATTCATCATCAAATTTTCTTATGTATTGATTCAACTGTTCTAGAATCACATGGCTTAAGCCAAATTCCACCTTTATTAACAAACAAATTTTCCAAATCAACTACTTAAATTCTTCTAAATTATATGTTGATATGTTATTTTTTTTATTTAAAACATCTTTTGCATATAGATTGCCGGCCTTTAACAGTTACTATGCCACATAAAGTGCTGAGGCAGTTTTTCCATCTATTTATGCTATTGTCGAATACATAGGTTATAGAATATAGATCATTTATAATATCAACAGCCTCCATAACAATTTCAGTAATTTTCTCAGCTGTTTCAAAATCTCCAGTTAAGTCCTAAGCATATGAAAAAGTTTGTTCTCCGGTAGCATTATGCAACATTGAACCAATCGTTTTAATATTGATGGACCAATTTTTCCACCCATCAATTAATAAAACTGATTCTAAGCTTATAATAGCCTTAGCTGATGTAATACATTTTGTATATACTTAATCAAGCCAGACAGTCAATAGTGTCTTGAAATGGACCGAATCTACTGCAAAATTATTGTTTATATTATGATTGACATGGTTTTTATTTTATACAGTATAGTTAACATTGCATTCTACAGTAAATTGCTTGGTTGCACTAAAGTCTACTTCAAAGTGTACACAATTAAACATTACACGTAAAGGAACAACCCTGACTAAAATGATTTTAATAAATGATTCACTTTATAAAATAAAAATCTAAAATGACCAAAAACATTTTTTAAAATTAAAATATCTCTTCTATCTCGGCGGTCCAGTTCAAATAAATATAACGAATAGATTTAAGATGAATATTAATTTCAGTTATGTTACAGAGATTGACAGCAGTAAAATTTATTAATTAAGTTTTCATATTCATGACGTCTTGGTAGACCAAACCTTCGTTGAAAAGACCAAGTATCAGCAGATATGAAACAATTTCGTATCTTCTACACGAGAGAAACCATCCGTGATAGAAAAAAATGTGGATGAGTCAGGCCCAGAATGTACATGGTTTGTTGGTCAACTAAGTAAGTAAGTTCATATCCATAGAAAAGTCATTCATGTCAATTCAACCCAGTACTATGGATCCAAGGTTAATAAGAATATAAATTACATTTTTGAATTTACAAAATTAAAAATAAATCAGCATAACAAAACAAGAAAAAAACAGCAGAAGAAAAAAAAATTAACGAAAAAAAATAAATTAAAAATTAATTATTTACATACATACTACAAGTTATATACCACTACCACTATTACCACCACCAATTAATGCTGCTGGCACTACCAACTACTATAGTATAACTACAAAACTTGAAACTTTTGGTTTATTTTTAATAACATTTTTTTTTTTTTTTTAAATATAGCTAGTTTGAAAAATTTTTAATCTTAGATTGTTGCAGTTTATTTTGTTTATTTTTTTATTCGAAACAAATTTTTATGTAAAATGAAATCAAGATTTGCAAATAAAATTTAATTTTCAATTTTAAATGAAATACCATAATGAATTTTACAGAACTATTTAATACTATATAGCTCCTATATACTATATATAGGTCCTATATAATAGTACACTACATAAAACTAATACAATTTCATCGTAAAATTAATTATTAAATAAACTGAATTGAATTTAACACACACACACACACATACCCTATTCTATATATAATTTTGTTACATACTTGAAAATATAGATTCTGGTTTTCATATTAGCAGCTGATGGTTTTTGTGGAAAAACGAATAAATGGAAATTTTAATAACTTCCACTTTTAAATTTTTTTTTCCTTTTTTTTTTTTTTTGTTTTTGTAATATTTTTTAATGTTCTTAAATCACGCTAATTAATGAAAAACGAAATTAAAACAAAAAAAAAAAAATAATTTCAAATTAAAATTTTATGCAATTTATGGACTAGAAACAATCCGCATTAGAGGTTATGTACGATTAAAATTTTAGTTCAAGTATCAAAGATGTAGGAGAACGTCGTGGTTCTCATTTTACCACTATTTTGCATTAGTAATTTTAATTTTCTTAGAATCAACTAATTTACTAGGTTTATGCATTGTGTATAATAAAAATGTGCTTGTATTCAGTACATAAAATAACTATATATATATATATATATGTATATATATATATATATATATATATATATGTATATATGTATATATATATATAATATATAATATACCCATGTATATAATGACTAATTAGAAAAAATTTACTGTTTTTTTTTCTTCGGAAAAATGCTTCTGATAACGGTTATAATGCAATATGGCGTCCTTGTATTATTAATTAATTAAACTAGTGGAAATTTAACATAATATTACAATAAAACACTTTATACATATTTTATGTTTTGTTTTTGCGAAATTTTTTAAAATTATAAACTTTGGTAACATTTTGTTTTCCTTCCTACAATCACTTTGAACTTTCGATTTTAAAACTATTCATGTTTCAATAGAATAGCGAGACGTTGTTTAAATCGTAGTTTTTTAAAACTGTTCAAACTCCTGATCAAGTGGTTGTTTTATTTTAGTTGGCTCACAATTTATAAATATATTATATAAATGATAAATTTATTTTCTTCACACTTTAGGTCTGTAAACAGTTTCTTTGTTTTAGTTTGCGCATATTAGAAATTTCCAACTAATTGGTTATCCTTCTTTGTTTGGTGAAATTTTGGTTTACAGGATCTAATATTAAAAACTATATTGTTGTATTTATTAATAAAATTAGAAAACAAAATATTCTTTTATTTTTATATTGTCAGAATAATGAGTATATCAAGCACATCAAATGTCTGTTACTAGACGAAAGCTTGCTATATTTGATTATGCAATATATCAAGATGTAGTCGGGTAGGGTTAGTAAAACACCGCTACCTTTACTTAGAAAAGCATTAAAATAAACTACACCAGATACATACTGTTAACAGAAAAGTAAAAATCATAATCATAATCATACATTAATTAAAAATACTTTAAAAAGTTAGACCGAACTATTTAGTCCTATCAAAGCTCATATCAAAGGAAAAAAAACAAAAATTGTTAGTTAGTCTCAGCCCAGCTATACATACAGGATAATAACATCACAAGGAGGTTATATTGAAAATTATGAATCATAGTTTTGTTTATTGTTCAAATGCTATTTGAAGAGTCGTGAAAGTATGATGCGGTGAGCTAAAGTTCAAGGAGTTAAAGTGTTTAAGCTTTAAGGCTCATAAGACTTAAGATTTAGATTTAGCCAAGCAGTGGGAAACCTGTATCATTACAAAGTATCATTACTATGATATACCGACGGTTTTAAGAATATAAATGGAATAGGATCGGAAGTATATGATGGAAGTCTCAGAGCCATATTTATTCAAACCTAGATTTTACAAACACAGTTTTTCAAGCGGAAGTACGTGCTATAGAGCTCTGTATGCAAGAGAATACGATTAAATTACAAAAACACGTAAAATCTACGTTCTCTCGCTTGGTTAAGAAGCCATACTAGCTATTGATTCATATACCATCAAAGCTAGTATGCTTAGAAATACTCAGAAGGCTGGCAAAAACAAACAAAGTCACAATAATCTGGGTACCATAGCATTTTGGCATAGATGGAAACAAAGTTACAGATTATCTAGCAAAAAAAAGCATGGGATATCTACGTCTCTCATAGGGCCAAGTCCGTTCTATGGGATTCCCTGAGCACAGCTAATATGCAGTTGAAGGCCTGAATGGAACAAAAAGTGAAGATTTCTGGTCCAGTTTTTCTGAAAATCCTAAAGCAAAAATGTTGATGCTGAAACGCTCGCTCTTTAGGTATAGGAAACTGTTTTAAGCTTAGGAATAGGAAACATATGCGTATTATAATAGGAATAATAACAGAACACGAACTAGAAACATTCTTATAAAATGGGACTAACCAAAAACAATTTATGAAGAATATGTGAAATAACGGAAGCATCTATTAAACATATGATCTGTTAATGTTCTGTGAGGACTCACTCGTAGCAGACTTCACAACCTGGGAACAGCGTCTCCCAAACAATGGAATCTATCATCCAGTATACCATTGAAGACTATTCTGAGTGTGATCACAAAATCAAGTATCCTTAAGAAGACTGATAGCACCAAAACTGGGTAATCATAATAACCCCATTTGCATAATCCCGAAATAACGAAATTACATAATATAATCTATAATAAGCTTATAAGATGTTATTTTCCAAAATATTTATATAGAAAGTGGGCAGGTCCCGTTAGAAATCTTTAATTAAGTAACAGCAAGTCTGACATGAATAGTTGTGTGGCGAATAAATTTTTCAATTCAAACCCGAAATTTTGAAAAACACGATTACATTGTAAACCCAAATGAAAATCACGATAATTAATTGTATTCAAAATTTATTATTTATTAAATTAAACCACAACAGCAAACCATAGTCCATAATAATGTAAAGTAATAAAAATAGCCCTTTTGTTGGTTCTAGAATGTATATAAACGAAACGAAGTTTCATAACATAAATATTTTGATTGAAAACCTCTAAAAAAATAAAAACGAAATTCAAAATTATTATCCATACTATTCAATCATAACTTCATACAGTTCAAGTTTAAAATAACAACAACTTATTCATATATGAAATAAATACTATGAAAATACTATATAGCTACGTATATTTATTAAAATACATGTGCGCATAGGTTAGAAAATTCATATTAACCATCATTAGCTATATTTTGACCTGAGTGCAAATTTAAAAAGAATAAAATATATATCACACACATTTTATTTACAAAAACAACTTCTTTATAGTTATGAAGTAAAAATAAAAAACAGAGTTTGTTTTATTTTAATTTTACGTTTTTCTTAATTTCTTCTACTTGAATACTCTATTATATGATATGTATTATATTTATATATACGATTAACGCAGCTGAGAAGCAAATATTTTTGTTTTTATTTTTTTTTTGCTTTAATTTGTTTTTTTTTAATGAAAAATCGTTTTTTTTAATAAATTAATTAAAGCTCCGAATAAAGTTATCAACAATCTAATTACATTTTATTTCGTCATGTCTAAAGGTACCTATGCAGACATATTGAAATGAGAATAAAAAAAGCTTTTAGATTTTTTACTCAATTTTCAAGAGCTTGAATTTTTAAGGTGCTTATTTAATACAGGTTTGCCACATCCATTTGTAAATTATCTTTGATATAAGATAGCTAGATACTAGTCAACTATTACACATAATTTTTTTACAAATGCACAAAAAAATTTAGAACATTCTTGCTTAAGTACATATCAAATGGAATTGAGTTGAAATTCCATATTATTTATAAGGGAAAAATTGATTGAATCAAAAAATCTATCGGATGAAAAGAAAAATTCCTTTTTTTGTTTCTTTTTAATCGATCTACTCAAATTTATATATTGACTGTTATTTTAGAATACCTTATTTGCATTGTGTTTAATTAATCGGTTTTTAATAAATTAATAGTCAAATAAAGCTTACGAATTTAATTTCCAAAAACAAAAGCAATTTTGTATTAATAATTTATTATTGTAAAATGTCCTTTTTTATAAATGGGTACTAAAATCTATAATAATATAAAAAGTTGTACTAAATTTAGTACAAAATATCCTGGACTTTAAAAATCTTCATGTTCAGATAACTTAGTTTACTAACCTAAATAATTTCTTATTAATGTTAATAATAATATGTTCAATTCTATATACATATGTATGTTTACGTAGATGTGTGGTTTTGTGAATTACTGTAATAATAGAAAGATATTTATTTTAAAAATTCATGAACCTATTTTATTTCATTTTTCACTTAATTCATTCACTTACAAACTTGACTTGTAACTAATACCTGTTCAATATAATACTCAAAATATTTCATTTTTTTGCTCTCTTTCTCACTTATAGTATTTGTGAGAGGACCTCTTTACTAGTATTATTTTTATAGTCATCTTTTTTTTGTTTTAATTTTTAATTTCTTTTTGTTTTGGTTTTCTGACTTAATGTGCACGTTATGAATTACATTTTAATTTTATATTCCTTAAGTAATATTAAAACGGAAGGAAGGAAAACGGGAAAAATATTCAAAAGTAAAAACAAAAAAAAAAAAAAAACATAGCTATAATAAAAAAATGAAAAATAAGAAAAAATAAAATTATTTGAAGAAGCGAAAAAATTCGTTGTTGAATAATTGTTAAAAAATTTCAATTTAATTTCATACCAAATGGAATGAGTAGGATGTGTGCTGAATTTAAAAAATATTAATAATAAGATGGTAGAGTTGATTTTTGGTGTTGGTAGTATTGTTTATTTATCAGTATAAAATATATATTCATTTCTTGTAATGCAGACTGTACTCGACATATTTGTTTGTTTTTTGATAATTTTTTAATAATGTTGGAAAAACAAAAATTAATTCAAAAATTATGCTTCAAATGCTTCAATTTTATATGTAGGTATTTTATATTCTGTTTTTGTTTTCAATGTATAAAAAATATTTTAACTTAATTTCAGTTGGATTGATAACTCTCACTAAAATTTAATTTTATGAAAGAAACCATTTCAGTATTTTTCATTTATTAAAATAAAAACTAAAATTTTGAATTAAAATGTAAATTAACATGGTAGTTAAGACAGTGCTAACATTTAAAATAAATTTGATACAGACGATTTAAATTAGAAATTAAATTTTAAAGTATAGATTTGAAATGTATCTATTTTTTATACTACTCTATAAAATCCATCCAAATCCAATCCAAAACGGCTCAAATTAATTTTATGTAATTTACGCAAAATCGTTTTGCATTGTCGGCCTTTGTTAATATAACACTCTTATTTTATTAGGGTTGTACAAGAAAATATTTTGCTTCTAATGTATTAACATATTCAATCAAAAATATATAAAAAAATATATTAATATTAATAAAATATAAGTAAAACTGTTATTATGGATGTAATGAAGCCCCATTCCAATTTCTATAATATATTATGATCTATAGTTACAAACTGTAATATAATCAACTTGGTGAAGAGTCACCAATCTTCCTTGGCAAGAGTTTGTATTGCGTTTTAACTTCAATTTTAAATGGTCCTGTATCAGATTACAAAAAAGGAAAAACTGAATAAAATGCTAATGGACATTTTGTCGAACTTGAAATAATTTTTTTGTTTTTTAAAATGTGTAGGTTAATTAATTTTTTGTTTTACCTAATATACCTTAACAATTATTCCTCATATATATTTTTTTTAGTACATTAATTAAAGCTTCGAATCAATTTATCAATATTCTAATTACATTTTATTCTGTCATGTCTAGTCTAGGTCTACCTATGCAGACTTACCAACAACAAATGAGACTAACATATTTGTTGACGACACGGCCATATTCGTATAACATGTAAACGCAGTGTATGTTTTTGCGATCTTGCAATACAGCATAGATAAAGTTGAGCAATGGTTTCAGCAGTGGAAAATCATATGGGTATCACATTTACACTGATGAAGAAAAAAATTGTTCGATTATTATGCTGAATAATGAAAGACTTCCGCAAAAAAAATATAAAGTACCTTGGAATGCACTTGATTTATAGGCGATTTACGTAGAAAAATCTATTTTGGAAAAAAAAACCTGGGGTTAAAGCTAAGTAAATTTTATTAGATGATTGAATACAATTTCTGTCCGAAAAACGATATGGACTTACTGAATCCAGCTGTTTAAAAATAGTCAGCAATTCTAATATTGACATATTGCAGCGACTTTAGTCAAAATTATTAAGACATAAACCATGCGCATCATGGCTCGTAAATAACGATATTTTATGTCAAAACCTATAAATGAAAACCATAATGGAAGAACAATCAGAAGTGCAAGTTGCAAATACCGAACAAGATTAACTTATCATCCAAATACCCTAAAAAGCAATTTTTAGGTTTCAAATGGTTTTCGTCGAATGAAGCAACATTTTGACTACCCAACAGATTCTAATAGAGTATAACTACCATTAAGCAAGCCATTCATTATATGTTGCTTGTATTAAAAAGCAAAAAATCATACAACCTACTGATTGTGTGATTATGGACAGATTACACACTCTATGAGGGAAATATATATAAAAAAAGTCTAGGTACCTACGATACAAGAAGCTAGAAACAAAGAAACCTTTCCAATAGGATATATATATTTGTTTCTTTATTAAATTTTCCAAAAAACTTTCAATCCTATCCATAGTTTTTCAGACGATAGCCACTCTTGTAGCATAATATCCTTCGATTTTCTTCAATATGATGATACTAAATGTAACATGATGGTTGACACGCTCAAGCATCAGTTTAATACTCCCAAAACTCAAAACTGTCCAGTTTCACGCAAAACTACTCTATTTAACTACATCCTATTATTCGGTGTACGTATTCAACGAACCTAACACTTGAATATCCTGGGCATCTGAATAACCTGGGCACCTTTGATATTACGAAAAATCCCGCGCGATGTTTAAGCTTTTTGAGTTTCTTCAAAACGTATTCCCCCCTCAGCCTGCAAGACATACTAAATATCTATAAGACACACATACCACCCAAGTTGGAATACAATTCACTTATATATGCCGTTGCATCACAAACCGCACTAAATTTTCTAGACAAACTTCAAAAGCGTGCAAATTGTGTTATCGACAAACCACATTTCGTGACATTATCCATTGTACCAATTGAAAACCGTCGTATTGTTAGAGCACTTTCCGTATTTTATATATATTTCGTAGGTTTAGGTACTTGTTTAGATGAAATAAAAACCCTAATGCCCAAAACCCTTAAACATTTCCGCCATGGAAAAATAAAATGATCGAGTACCCACCCCTACTTAGTGCAAGTTCCTAGGTGGCTGAAAACTGTCTATGGCAATTCCTTTGTAGTTAAATTTTCTAGAATAAAGAACCATATTCCAAGAAACGTGTTTCCTCAATGCAAAAATATATCCACACCTACAACGTATGTGGATATATTTTTGCATTGAAGAAACACATTTGTTGGAATACAGAATTACAACAGAATTTATTCAAAATGTCTTCACTAATCAAAGGGTCATTTTTGTTTCTCCAATCTTCAGTTAGTTCATTTTGTGCATTCGTGTATAAAGGTCGGTATCGTTTGAAACCTAATATTTGGTTATTTGAAAAAAAAAAAAATGTGTTTATACGAGTATTGACAAAATTTTCAAGAGAGCTTAGATCAAGTTATATCTTTACAACTGAAATAATGTTAGCTAATAAAACTTACAAGAAAAAGGATATAACTAGGATGAAAAATATTTAACTGTAAATCTGAGAAAATATATTTACAAATAAACTAACCTAACTTATAACTAAAAGCTTATTAAAATAAAGTTATGTATATCGGTTTTGAAATTGAAATCTTCGAAAATATTCTTAGAGATTGAGTGGTTCTACAATTTTTATTGAATAAAATACAAACACACTTAAAATTGTGATTATATGAGTAAACAGTTTTTTTATGTTTTTTAAACAAATTTGTTAAAATAGTTAAATTGTCATATACAGGATAATTTTTGAACATTAATTTTAACATAAAACACTTCAATCACAATATTTCAGTAGTTTAACTGGTTCTAGTGTTAAAAATATTCTTGATTTTAGATTCTCAAAAAAAATTTTACTTTAAAACTATACAATTCGAATTGACCTGAACGAACGTATTAAATTTTTATGACTTGAATAATGAATTTTTTGTTTTTATTTTTATTCTCGAATCGGTTTTATTAGGATTTTATTATTTAATTTATTGTTAAAATTACGAGCTACTTTAACATTATTTTCTTCTATTATTCAATTGATATTCAGAACATAATATAAATTATTAAATCATTTCCCATATCTACCTATATACCTATAAAATTAAGGAATAAATTTAAAATGAATTAAAAGTAGTCTTAAAAAGTTTGTTAATAACAAAAAAAAATAGTGTCAATTTTTTATTTTAAAGATTTTTACCTATGCATTTTAAATTTTTATTAGTAATAATTTTTTTTTTTATATTTTAGTTTATGGACCTCAACGATTGTAAATTAGTTGTATAAAAAACAATTATAGTAGTTAAATTAAAGGCTATTAAATGTAATCAGAAACTTCAATCAAAATAACACCTTGGAACAATAATAATAATTATTAGTTTGATTTTAAAATTTAATAATGGCAAAAATTTATTATTTTTAATTTTACTATGGTTTTTAATAAATTTTATTATTTAAATGCATGTATAGGTTTATTCAAAATTATATATTTTTAAATGACCACTCATACAATCCGTATGCATAAATAGGCTAAAATTGTAACATTTTTATTTCAAATTATGTCAGATATGGCTTTAATTTACTTAGATACAATGATTATTCTTAAAATCCCCACTGATCTCTATGTTGGTTATTAGTTATTAGTAACTTGAAAATGGATCGTGAAATATAAACACCTATATAGGTATTATAAATATATTTAAAATAAGAAATTTGTTCACAGACAAATTCTTACAATATATTTATATATATCGGGTGCTACAGACCATGCGTATCAGCTTTTTAAGAGGGGAAGGAGCCGTTATTTTAAAATTTAGAAAAAAGCTTGTTAACTAAATCGAGGGTGCTCTATCGATTGGTGGTATTTTCAACTTTCGGAAGGAACCGCAAATCGGTTTTTTAAGATCAAAAATCGCCGAAATTGGCCGAAATCGAGATTTTCAAATGGGAAGGTGTACTTATTATCTTTTTTTTGTTTGTTTTTTTTTTTTTTTTTTAAACTTTGTAGGAACCCAAAACTGAGATAAAAAATATGATAACATGAAAATTTAATCAATTTATAAAAATGATTATCATTAATTTTAGTTTACCAAAGGAAAATATTGAGCATTTTTGTTTTATTGTTATTAATTTTGAAGAAAAATACTAAGAAAACAAAAAAAAAATCATTTAACATCATTTCCTTATTTCTTGTCGTAGAATCTGAATTTGCGTTAAAAAATACCCCTTCCCATTTAAAAATCTCGATTTCGGCCAATTTCGCCGATTTTTGATCTTAAAAAACCGATTTGCAGTCCTTTCCGAAAGTTGAAAATACCATCAATCGATAAAGTATCCTCGATTTAGTTAACAAACTTTTTTATAAATTTTAAAATAACGGCTTTTTCCCCTCTTAAAAAGCTGATATACGCATGGTCTGGAACACCCGGTATAACAAAATGATATAGAGTTTCTGATAGAATAGATCAATTTAATAAGTCTTACTGTAGTGTGGGTGAAGAAATGGCAAAAAAATTTAATATGATCTATTTCCCTAGAATTCAACTTTGAGCTAGCTGAGAAAAGTCAGACTTTAAAATTGATCGATAATTTGTCAAATAACAACGCTACGGGAGCAGATTTGGTAACAAATATTATGGTGAAAGAATGTAAAACTTGCAGATCATCTAACAAAACTAATTAATAAGTTATTTACACAAGGTACAATTGCAATGCCTAAAGAATTAAAATCTAATCAAATGATTCCAATGTCACCAAGGGGTTGGTGAGTAAATCCACAAAAAGTAAAATCCATAATGACTATTGCCACAAAAAAAAATCCACAAAGAACGATCGTAAAACACAAAAATGACAGTTTGAAATACATCATATTGCCCTTTTCCAGAATATTAATAAATAATAACGGAACCAATTTATTTAAATTTTTATATTTATTTCCGGAAAAGGGCAATATATTTCTTTAAATAGTAATAGCAGTTTGGTAATCCTGCCTTAGTTGTAATATTTTTTTGGTGGATTTCAGTTTGTGGATTTAATCACCAACTCAAATAATAGTGATGATGTTAAGAACCGATATCTCTTCTACGTTAAGCAAATTAATTGAAACTTCTGTAAATATTAAGCTAGCCGATTATTTAAATACTGCAAAACCTAACCAACAGTAAGCAATATGGATTTAAAATAACTTCAAACACTCAATCTGAATTATTTGATTTAATATCAGATGTTCAAGCTGGAACTCATAAACATAAAAAAATCGTGGAAGTTTTTTTTGATTTAAAAAAAGCATTTAATTCTGTCGATAGAAAAATATTGATAAAAATACTCTATCACGGTGGAGTTACAGGTGTAGAGCTTAAGTTATGGCGCAGCAGTGGATCTTTTTAACAGAGCTCAATATGCGGAATGGGCAACTGCGAAAAGCAACTTAATAAACATTAATTATGGAGTTATTCAGGGAAGTTCATTAGGCCCAACTTTGTTCTTGTTACAAAGTTCATGTTACAAAAGTAGCCTACTTAATACTTGCGTTAAGCCATTCATTTTTTTTGGATGTTTTGCTATTTTTTATTTTTTTTTTTCAGTATCTCTAAAAGAGCTGTTAGCTCGTACATAGTACATTTAGATTATATAATTATAATATAGTAAATAATGTGTTAATCGAATGCAATAGATTAGAATAAAGAAGTTTTTTTTTAAATTTGTATAACTATGTACATATTAAGCTTACAAGTTACAACTATTGATATATTAATGACATATGTGTTAATGTTAATTTTTATGAACAATTTTTACTAGAATATTATTCTTAGAAACAATAATTTTTACAAAATATAGCTTTACAGTTCATTTGTAATTATTAGTTATATTAATAATATAAATTTTTCAATTTGCATTATTCATTTATTTTATGTTTTATTTGTGAATATTTGTTTAAATTTAGTTTTGTTTACAATTTAATAAGTTAGCTTTCGCTTATACTATTAAATTTAAAAAATATTTTTTCATTTTTACTTTTATTTTATTTTTTTCATTAATTTTAATATCACCTGGAAGATTGTTAAAAACTCTTATTGAATTATTGTATATACCCATTGAACCAGAGTGATAAGCATATGTATGTGTACATGGTGTGGTGTATGTGACTTGCATTTCTTGTGTTGTAGGTGTGTATTTCATTGTTGTGAGTGATTCTTGAATTTGATTTTGATAACTTGTGTGTGATATTGTATATATGTAGTGCTTGTTTTTTTTTTATATATAGTTCAAGTGGCAGTATTTCTAATGTTTTGTGAATTTCAGCTGTTGATGCGCGTTGATATATTCCAAACAAATTTTTTATTGCTTTGTTTTGAACTGTTTGCAATATTTTCATATTTTTAATGTATGTATTTCCCCATATAAAAATGCCATATGTTATGGTTGAATAAAATAGACTGTAAAATACGTTTTTTTTTGCTTCATGTGGTATTCTTTTTTGTGTATGTCTAAATACCCCAGCTATACGTCGACACTTTTTGGCTATATCATTTACTTGGTGGTTCCATTTTAAGTCACTATCTATATATAAACCAAGGTATTTGAAGACTTGGACTTCTTCAATTACATTGTTTTTGAATCGTACTTCTAGTAATATATTTGATGGTTTTTTTATGAGCATGTATTTAGTTTTTTTGACGTTAGTCAGTAAGTTTGTGTACTGACATCCACTTTTCAACTATTTTATTATCTGAATTCATAATTGCTTCTAATTCGTTATACGTTTTTGTTGCAAGTCATAACAAGGTCGTCAGCATATAAGATGCTGACGATGCATGCCTTGCCAACTAGATTAGTAGTAGAGAAGCTACTTATAAAACAGTTGAATAATATAGGACCTAACGAGCAGCCTTGAATGACTCCGTAATCAATACTTTTCAATTCACTTTTATAATTTCCACACTCAGCATATTGTTAACGATCAGACAGGTAAACTTTGAACCAATTAAACTAATTTCCAACAACTCCACATTCAAATAAAATGTAGAGTAATATTTTTCTGTCAACTGAGTCGAATGCTTTGGCTAGATCAAAAAATATTGATGAAACCTTCATTTTGTTAGATATTCCTTTTTGTACGTATGTAATCAGGTCGAATAGGGCTGCCTCTGTACTCGAATTTTCATCAAATCCATATTGTTGTCTATCTATTAAATGATTTTTATTTAGGTAAAGTACTAGTTGCTGACTTACGTATGTTACTATGATTTTACTAATCATTGATGCTATTGATATCGGTCTAAAGTTACATATTTGATTCTTATCACCCTTCACGTTTGTATACCGGAATCACCTTGCTAATTTTCAACATTTTTGGCATTTTACCTTCCTGCAGTGATGAATTGATTAGATTCTTTATATTGTCTACCAATAGATCTTGACATTCCTTTATTACTTGCGTTTGAATATTATCATACCCCGCTGCATTCGAATTTGACAATTTTCCAATAAGCTTTTTTGTTTCATTTAAAGAAATGTATTTGAATTTGAACATGGCCTGACTTCTGTTTTTAGGAATGTATATTGTTGAGAAATTCTTTGCTAAGTTTTGGCCAATATTCGCATAGTATTCATTGAATTCATTGAGTTTGTTGTAATGCGCATTACTATTTTGATCTTGATTGATCTTGATTTGAACTTATACAGATGACAAACTTACCAATCTACAAAATTCTATAAACCTCTGCATGATGGTTATATAGGCATTGATAGGCACCGGCACCAAATATATGATCTTCAGAGATAATCATAATATGAGATGCTTCATATTAAACTGAAATGGTTTATCAATACAAATACCTTGGAGTTACAGTGTAATAACAAATTGAGTTGGATTCCTCAAATTAAAAACAAATATTGAAAAGAAGCAAAATAACTGGACTATCTCAATTAATTGGCAGAGGCAAGTGCCAAACCAAATAAAACAATCGGTGTATTGCAGTATGTTTCGTAGCGTCATCACATATGCTATACAAATTTGGGGAAGTAGTTTTAAAAAATATATAAATGATCTGCAAATAATTCAAAGTTAAGCAATAAAAGGCCTTTTTAACGACAAGATGTGATTGAATTTTGAATTGCTTCTGACTCGAGAAGGGCAGTTTGAAAGACTGTAGCAAGCTAACAACATTATTGCAACACTAAAACTTAAACACTAACCGCTAATTTACTTTTGTTTCAAAGAAATTAAGATACGTTTGGATAATTTGAATGTGGATTTTACACTTGGGTTAAAACTGATTAACTTCAATATTTGATTACAATATATTAAAACTTTGTTATAGGTTGGGACTGTAGAATTTCGACCACTCAACCAATATAGGTCTCTATATTTGAACTGGAATTCTTGTTTTTTACTTTTAACATACTCTTTCCATTTCAGTTTTGTATTCAATGTCATACCAAGATATTTGGCTTAATTCGGAATCACTACGTCATTATTTTTAACTGAGAGTAGAGTTACTGTGGTTTTTCAAGTAAAGTTTGAATAACTGGATTTAATTTCATTTAATTTAATTTGAAACATTTAAAAATTTTAAATCCAAGAATAAACAAAAAATACACAAAAGATTCAATTTAAGAAATTCTTAAATGAAGCCAAATTAAAAATACTAAATTTCATTATTTGGACAGCTTTAAATATATTTTTTTTCTTTCACTTTTAAAGGTTATAATGCAATGCTTTCATAAGATATTTATAAAAAGAAATTTTTAATATATTAAAATTAATTATTTTCAATGTGAGTTTTACATTTTATTTCCAAATGCTATGCTCGCATTTACACCAATTTTTAACTATATGATTACGCCCCTAATTTAAGTGTAATTAATTTTTTTTTTTTCATATAAAACTAATCATACTTGTAACTCTAGTCATAACCCTGCTTTAATGTTATATCGTAATTTTTATTTTTTTAAAAATAAATTCGTACTAACTTAAAAAATATTGATAACATTTACAGTTCTAAACGATTCTACTTCTTTTATTCAAAAATGATTAAAATTATTTTAAATTTATTCATTTATGAATTTTTGGATTGACTTCTTTTCAAAAATATTCTCTCCATATTTTTTGTCATGACAGCGAAGGCAAAGTAAAAACAAAACGTCAAACTTAACTATGATTAAGTATTAATGCGAACACTTTTTTCAACGATAGTTGTTAAAAAACGTAATTTCAACGCAATTCGAATAATCCATGTTCATATTATATCCGAGCTAGTCAACCTCATATCTATAATAATTATACAAGTTGGCTAACTATGTTTGACTTAATTATACTTATCAATAATAAAAAAAGTATTATACAGAAATTACGTTACATTTCAATCACATATCAATATTTTTATGTTATTTTTTTAACTTTAATATGCTTTTCATATTATATCCTTCTATAATCAGGATCATTTACTTAAATAGTATAACAACTATATCTTATAGCATTATGTATTAATTTTTTAAATCGTATTTTTCCAATTCAACTTTTACTTAATCAAAATAAAGGTCAAGGTTATACTACTTACAATAATACATATATGTATAATAATATGTATGTGTATAATAATCTAGGATATTTTATAATCATAAAGTTTGATTAGAAATCACATGAGATTTAATATGGATTCTTTGAAAATAATTTTTTCTACTCAAATATTATGTTAATATATTATAGTATAAAGATCTGATTTTACTTTGCTAATAGAACCATAAATAGAATAGATTATCAATAAAAATAATGATTCCTATATTCATTCCTATATCCTATATATAATATTATTATTATTTATATATAGAATTTTATAAAAATGATATACTTGAGAGTAAATGCATATACACACATATTTTATTATCCTTGATTTAATTTTACATTATAATATATTTTGTGTGATAATATTTTGTGTAACGGTGAATCGGGTTAAATTGTATTTTTGTTTTTATTTCAGTTATGTCATAGTTTCCTCATTATAATATGTATGTAATATGTATAGATAATATGAAGGTCAATATAGGAATTTTTCTAAAATTAAAAAAAAGGATACAAAAAACTTGTTTACAAATAGTTTGTGAAATAATTTACAGATTGATTATAGCTGCTGTAATGTACTCAGGGTCGGCACGATATTCTACGTAACTAATTTTATTTTTTCAAACAGAATTAAAATATAATATGAAGTTTTCAAAAATAACTTGTTTGTTATTAAACCTTAAGTAGCTAATGTAGAGATAAATCACAGCTTTGATGTAGTTAGGTGTGAGATTGTACTGTAATACTAATTAAGTAAATTTAAGACATTTTATATAACATTACTAAAATAGTTTGTATTGAGTTAAGTTATCTTGTCATATATTTTTTAATAAAATAGTTTATCTTGTATAGCCATAAGTCTTTTCTTTTGTTTTTTTTACTAATCAATGTCACCTAAACCTATTATATAAAAATTGTAAGGGGTAAATTGCATCGCTATTGGGCTCTTCTGAGGGAGATATTGTATCGGTGTATGATCTAATGGCTATATTCCAAGAATAGTTGAAACTGCTAGCTTTCCAAAAATATATATCTTTAGTGGCGCATCTTATCCTTTAAGGACGAAAAGGACATTTGAAAGTATCATTGTTTTTTTGATGTTTTTGTATAAAACCGTTGTATGTGTTGATCTATTAGATATATATATATATATATATATAATATATATATTCAGTTATATATTCTAAAAAAAGATACAGTGATCTGGTCACAAGCTTGTGTAACATTTACTTCGGAAGAATGTTATTTCGTAAAAGGCACATTTCCAGTTTTATATAGAAAACTCGTAACAAAAAAACATTTTTTTTAATGTAAGTGGTCATATCTTCTAAACTATTGGACGTAGACATAAAATATGTATGTATGAGTAGTAGAAAAAAATGAGACCTTTCTAACAGTATATAAATATTGGTGCGGTTTCAATGGTAAAATCTTGAGATATTTGTTTTTTTAAGAAATAAAATAAAGATTGTTTTTTTTCAAAATTTTCTACTTTGAACTACAGTATCTCCATAACGGCGGCACCGATCATTATTAAATAAATGCTAAAATATGCTACAGACTGTTATCTTTTTAGAATATATAACATCTTATATGAGTATATATATATCTAATAGATCAACAGATACAACGGCTTTTATACAAAAACATCAAAACAACAAGGATACTTTCAAATGTCTTTTTCGTCCTTAAAGGATAAGATGCGCCATTAAAGAAAGATATGGTCATTAGGTTCTACGCCGATACAACATCTCACTCAGAATCCCGCGTTTCTATTTTATTAAATTGTTTAAATAATTTGAAGTATAGTAGCTACTATAGTTTGAATAAGTGATTGTATTTAATCTCATGACTTATTATAATAATTAACTTAAAAACCACAATTAATTTTTTTTTATACAAATTTTTCAGATATACATTTAAAAATTCATTTTTTGAAGATCTGTACTGAAAAGCTTACTATTACGACTTAAGTGGCTTTATATTTTAGCCACAGAATTTTTAAAAGACTTTAAATTTTTGTTTCAAAACACATACATACACACATAATAATAGTATTCACTTTGGAATACAGAAAAGTTATTATTCCTAGAATTTTAATTACAAACTTATTGAAAATTTGTATACATTTTCAATCAAACTTAAAAAGAAAATTTATTTTAAAGTTTAAATGAGTGTTTATTGAAAATTTCATATTATTATTATTATTTTAACGGTAATTTTATTTAAGTATAACAGAATTTAAAATAAAATCCTTAATAGACACTGAGAAAAAGTTACTAGGTTTGTACTGTATTGTATTTATAATTTTTCTATTGCGGAGGTGTATTATGTCTCTCACATTCAGTTACATTCAGTGAAGTGATTAGGTACTGCATTTCAATACTTCTTATAAGTTTTACAGTGCCAATAAGATAAGTAAAATCCAACAATCAAATCGTACCTATTGTACTTTAATGAAAAATTATTAACACAATATAATATGTACTTCAATAATTCAGCCTCGTTGATGACCAACACTATATGTAGAATATTCAAACAATAGAATAATCATAATGATTTGTGAAAATTTAACGAATTTCGAAAAATTTCGTTGATCACAAGAGGAGTATGAACAACAAAAAAAGAAAAACGTTCCAATTATCAAGCTTAATCCTTTATTCACCTGTTCACACTGTCAGACCTAATCAATTATTCACCTTTTCATCATTTCACCTATATATACATATTCATTGGTATATATATTTATTGGCATATGTAGTCATTTGGCATAATGTAGGCATTGGTACACCTCAACTGTTGCCAGAAATTGGATTAACTAGAGTGAATTTTAGTATATATGTATTCAAAGCATCTGGAGTGGACTTGTTGCTTCAATTAAATAACAAATATATCATTATACCTAAAAATAGATACAAGTCTCAAAAATTGACAGTATTCAAGCTATTCTTAAAACTAACTCCATACTTAATATATTAAAGTTTGATTTAATCTTTTATATATTTATTATTATGATATAAAATGTATCAAAGAGCGTACTACCACAATATTATTTGAATTGATAGATTTTTCATTACTTTGAATAATTTTAATTAGTAACTTGACGACTCTACATATTTTAGTTGTATGTACACTGTTTTCATGGTGAATAAATAAAATATATATACCAGTAATTTAAAATAATAAATTTTTATCTTTTATTTAGATTTAAGTATACTTTAAGTGGCTAATCGGTAGAAGTTAAGAAAAAATGCAAAACAAGGCAGGTTTAACTGCTTCTCTCAATGTAAAATTATAATTATTTATCCCATCGTTTGCTAGGATAATCAATTACATTATGAAAATTTAACGTGGCAGAGGTGACCGAGTTAAATCGTCATAGTTTATAACAATTCAAAATTGGGTAGGACAATTTTCAAATTTTCAATGATCTTCTAGAGATTCACTTTTTCTTCTGATATTTTTATTATTAATCCTATTATGTACGATTAAAGGCGTTACATGATGTTGAAAACATTACACATAGTTCATTGAATTTAAACATCTTTCTCTTGAGTTTGTGATATCATCAACCTCATCAGTTTAATCAAAAGCTAATAACCTAGATATATCACTTATCTAGTAATAACCATATTATTATTCGTCTTATACGATAGGTTTTAAAAATTGATTAAATTAAAAAAAAAAAAAGATTTTGCCACAATATCTCATTAGTTGTCCAATAACGTGTTTGCTTGTATTTTAAAGCAGTTTTCAACTTAATTTTATATACTGTTAGATTAATGATTGAAGCAAGCACATCTGACAATTCATATGGTGCAAAGAATTAGCATTCGAATTTACTTCACAGAGCATTATAGTGATTGGCTCGATTTTAGTTACACAATTTAATAACAATAATAAGTAGTAGTAGGAGTATGTTGCTTCCGAAATATCGATACTTGCAATCAAATATTAAAAAATGTTTAGTGAACAGAAACCTAACAACAATTATATTATTTAATAATAAGTAAATAAGTAATAATAATAATAGTTTATTGTAGACAATTTCTGTTACGATAACATATTTTCAAGGATATTTTTTTAATTTTTTTTTTTTTGTTAAAATAAAATAATTACTTTTTATCCTTAATCCTTTTATCATATTTTTTTTTTTTTTTTTTTTGGATATAATAAAATAATTCTGATCTTCATTACTTTTATTTTGTTTTTTCCTATTTTTTATTTATGTTTCTATCGTTTTTTTTTTTTTGTAATTTTTGTGATAAATGAACTTATAGATAAAAGATATTATTGTTTTTTTTATTATTATTATTTTTTATTCTTTTTTTATTAATATTAATTGTCGTTGTTTATTGTATTGTTTTATTATAATTCTATAATTATTATTAATATTAATATTAAATTAAATTAACTTACCCCCAATAACAATACATATTAACTGTAAATCTCCACCTTCTTCATATGGTCCCGCTCTTGAGTCTATATACTCACCACGGTCATTTATTATTTGCGGTACTTGTGGTGGCACTGTAAAATAAATATATAAAAAAAACATTATATAATATACTATAATATATACTATACATATACATACTATACAAATTTATTATTTAAATTATTTAAATAAAATAATATGAATAAATGTATTTTAAATGTACAAATTAAGTGCAATTAATTTTACCGTATAAAATAATACAAACAAAAAAACAAACACAAAATAAATAAAATAAAATTAAAAAATAAACTTTATACAATTATTAATATACCAATATATTATTTTATTATGGTTAAATTATTTTTTATTTTATTTTAATTTCAAAATACATATAAACCATATTTCTTTAATTTAATTTTTAATTTTATTTAATACAAAGTATTAATTTAAACCACATGTAAAATATAGTGTTGAAATTTTCATTGTAATGAACACACAAAAAAAAAAAACAAAAAAAAAAAACAAATACTTTTTGTTTTTTAAAGGATTTTAGTTTTATTCGAATAAAATAATTAATTAAAAACTTTTTTTAAATTAATTCGAAACGATATCATGAAATTAAGAACTGATTTTTATTTTCATTACAAAAATTCGCTATATTAATTATTATTATTTAATTAATAAAATAAAAAAAAAACTTGTTTTCTTCGAAAGGAATCAGAACTGTTGCATAGTTTTAAAGTAAAACAATGTTCCTATGATTTATTTTGATCATTACCAAATTACGATGCAATATAAAACAAATTTTTATGTTACTTTCTTACTATATAAAAAACGAGTTAAAAAAATATTATAAATTTCGATAAAACTTCGTTTTATAAGTACCAAAAAACCAAGTTCACCGGACAACACAAAATGTATTTCAACTAAACTAAAGTTTTATTCGTAAAATAAATTAAAAGACGATTTCTGAAAAATATTCCAGATGTTTCTAATATCATATAATTCTAATTAGTTAATATCATGTTATTTACTAAAACATATTGAGTTCAATTTTATAATCTGCCTTAGATTTGTATTTATTTGAATTTGGGCTTTAATAAGATATGATGCAATACATCAGTTGTTATTAATCTGTATATTGCATAGTTTTGGCACTTTGCACTTTTTTTAAGCATTATTGGGGATCTACTATAAATCTACTACTATAGCTAACATTATGTAGCTAACAGTTTCATTTTTATTGTTGTCTTTATCCTTGCTGTTTAAATTTTTTTCTTTTTATTTTATTTCATACATACTTCAAATGAGGGAGCCATCTTGAAGTCGATTAGTTACTAAATAATCAAAACACTGTTTGTATAACCAACTATTACTTTATTTTAATAAAATGCCAAAGAATTACTGAATTCTGATACTCTGGAGTTTGATTTTCAGATGGAAGATAGCCCAGTTCCATTTTATTTAATTTGTTAGCAACTCACAATATTATTTCTTGTTATTATTTATTTTATCCCAATGGCAAAGGGTACTGGACCATGTCAAAAAACCCATAAAACATTTTTTTGCTTCATTGGGAATTGAAAACTAATTAGAAAATTCCCAACTAATAACTTAGAATTAATTTCTAATAATTAAGTTGTGAGCTTGAACATTTAAATAATAGGTGGGAATGATCAAAAAATTAAAATTTTTTGAAAAGATCAAAAACTTACTTATTTTTAATAGGATATTTACTATTTTCGAGCTGTATAACACGATTAGTATTAAGTGATAGTAGACAATTTATTGATTTGTAAGTACAGTTATTTATTATACAATATTTAACTCCAGAAATGGTAAAATTATTGAAATGTAAGAGTAAAAATGAATCAACAAGTCAATTGAACAAGTCAAGCCTGCTGATCCGGTTGAATAATAATATGGTCTCTCTGCTTTATTATATGAGTTTTAACGAAATTTAATTATCGTTATAATTATAAGCAATAACAATAATAATTATTGTCACGAAAATGGTTAAAAGCATACAAACGTGCATTGGCTATTGATATATTTTTCTTTATCTTATATAAGTTAAATTTTGACCAAGCCGAAGCTGCTCGGTCTGATAGGGTATTATATCTTAGAGCAAACAAAATAAAAAAAAGCATGAAAATAATTTAAATAACTAGGTACATCTAAAAAAAATAATACATAGCTACTAAAAAAAAAAAATTCTTTGTTAAATACCTAAATAATTTTTTTTTTTTTGGTTTAAGTTATGGTCATATTCAAAAACTTGGTGATACTTCTTTTAAACAAGGAAAGGCTTTCTATTTTTAGGTTGGCTGGCTGATCATTATATGATTTCAAACAGATATTGAACTTCTGTTTTGTTGCTTTCAACAGGGTAAGATAATAATTTGATTTATTTCTTGTGTTCTAGTATTTGATTTATTTCTTGTGAGCATAAAATTGTGTTTAATCATATTGTTTGTGATCTTAAAAGCCAATATGTATATTTCCCTTTTGCAAATCGATACGAAACTTGGATATTGAGTTGAATATAGCTGATCTGTTGGATGTAATAAAGGGTAATCTATAATCATAACTGACAAGCATTTAAGGACCTGCGCAGTAGACACCTTTTCATTTTATCTCTATTCTCCATAATGAACTCTTAATATATAATAAGTAAGTTGTAAATAAAACAATAATGCGCACACAGTTGAAAATTTTTTAATCATGTTGTTTTATTATTAACCAAATACATTAAGAAATAGGTATAAACGAAAAAGAAAATAAGGAGTAAGTTATTTATGTTTTTTAACGAAAACATACTAATTTCAAAGCTTTTCATTAAAACATGAGTGTTTTCTACTTTGTAATGAGAAGTCTATATCAGTCCATACAAATCCCTGTTCTTTTAAAAACTTTAAATTTGGCTTTAACTTGAATTATATTGACTCAACACGGGTCCCTAGTAATTATGTATAATTTTATGCTTATAATTTTAATATAAATAATTTTTTTTGAAATATAAATTTTATTTTTTCCCACTATTTTTACATTCTTACACTAACTAGCCTAGCCTACAAAAATTTACAAAAGCAGCTATTTATTTCTAATATTATTAACATCTAAGCAATTATTTCGTTGTTATGTTAATTTTACGCACAGTTTTAGGAATTTTTTATACTATGTACAAACTTTACAAAGTTTTTTTGTGTTCGAATTATATTATTGGAAAAGTAGGGAATAAACACCAATAGTTATTTATTAAAAAAATAGCCTAACGTTATTGATATAGGTATGATTAACAATATGATTTTCTCAAATTAATTTCATCAAAATTATGTTGTTATCATAAAGAAGATGATGAAACAATCCTGCACCTCCCTTAAACTTTCAATCTCACTCAAAAAAAAACCCATACAGAAGCTGACTTTCTAGTCTATCTGTGTAATGTTTCAGTTACAAAAATAAAGCGTCTCTATCATTTTGTCGAAAGCTCAAATTGGTTTTGACGAGTAGGCTTTTGCACAGAGAATGTAGATTCCGTGATCTCATAATGACCTCATTCAGTGCTCGCCGCTTTTGTTTTATCGTAATTTGTATCGTCTTTCACCATAAATTAAGTCGAATTGAATCTTTGTTGCCTATTATGTATTTCGATAACGATTACGATTTGATCGAACGAAATGTCAAAATGCAAAATTGTCATTATATGTATTTCGATATCGTTCAGAGATTGTCGAAACTTTATCGATGTAAAATTTTATCACGAAAGAGACATCGAAAGAGAGATTTTGTACAAACTATTTCTATTTTGAATTGAAAGCATAAAATAAAAGAGTGACGCTTGGACACCTGGTGTTTGTTTTATATTTGCGATATTTTTTGGAATAAAAATAAATTTAAAAATTGAAATATTAGTAGGTATTTCACTTTATTCTTCATAATTATTTTGTATTGAAGTAAATTTTAATAGGAATGAAAGGCCAGTTACAAATAAAGTGCAATATGAAAGTTAGTGTAAAGAAATTATTTTAGTAATTCTACTTTAATCATAAAAATAATTGTTTGTCTGACTTTTTTCTTCTAGTACGTGATGGAATTTGATACATTTTGGACATAAGTATAAACTGCAAATTTCATATTAAACTTCCTTAAGCACAACAGAAAAAATTAGCTCTGCTAGTGCGACATGAAAATCATTTCCAACGCTGCAAATCTTTTCCTTGGTACAAACGGCACAGAATCTTAATACGCTGGCCAATTAAATTATATTTGGAATCGACGTGTTACTTATTGGCTACTTTAATTTTTAACCCTAATTTTGCTAAGAAATCCATAAAAGCAATAATGTTTAACAAGAAATTTTTATCAATATTGTTAATAAAATTAATTTTTGTAGATAATAATTCATCAATTTTATGTATATATATATACATATAATCTTCCAAATCCAGTGGATTGGAATAATCCCGACTATATGTTATCTTGTTTTTTAACTCTGCAATTTGATAGCGTTTTTCAGCACTATCAGAAACTGAAATATTTAACTCTGCTAAAATCATTTTATTTATAAAAACTTTTAATTTAATAATTTTTATTTTATTTAAACATTTTTAACTTCAACTTAAAAATTTCAAATACTTATAACACTATTGTTTTGTTTTTTTTTCGTATAATAATTTGAATTTCAAGAAATCAAACATATGTCATTTTGATCGTAGATTTGAATTTTACAATTGCAGCATTTTAAAACACTTTCGGTCAAATTTTCATCGAAATACATAACGGCACTAACGATTACAATCGAATAACTCTAACGATACCGATGAACGATTCGATGAAAGTCGATCGAAATACATAATAGTTACCAATAATGAATTCGAAGTACTTCATAAATAAGAGGTGCTTGAAATTTACATTTAAAGTAATTTTATTTTAGCACTATTATTTTGATTGGAATCATCAAAGACTTTAATCCACAATAATTTATTTTGATATTTTCTATAAATTTAAGCATAGACTAATTCTAAGAATTTATTATGTATATTATGTAGATGGAGTCGATTTTTCTTTGAATATATTTTTATATTATTTATACAAAGTAATTTTCCTTAATGATTTTGACATTCAGAAATTAATTTTAATTCTTGGAAATTTTTATAATTAAATTCAATTTTCAAAAACAAAAAAAGATATAAAGACTTTGAATTCAATTTTACTTTAGTTCACAAAAACTTATTTGAATTCCATTGTAACAAAAGAAAATGAAAATTTCGATTAAAATAAAATTCAAATTTAACTCTCTAATTTTCAAATATTTTGTTATAAAAATAATAATATAATATTATTATTTTACTTAGTTATATAAAGTTACCACCCCCCAAAGTATCTTAAAATAATAATATTATATTCCTTATAAAATGAGTTATTTTAAAGTACATACAATATTTTATATAATTATTATTTTCACCTCTCAAACCAACCCAAAAAAGCAACACTTTATAATTTTAATCCTTTAAAATACTATATATTATATACAGTAATATACATATGATATTATTATGTATGTTTTTATACTTAAATTTATATATGTACACTCTTAACATATTCAAAAAATATTAAAAAGAATTAAATTTTTGGCACAATACACATGAAAAAAACGTAATAGTTCGGTTTTATATCATGTGCATTAAATTTGTATATAAATGTACAGTGCGTATCAAAAATGTATGAACTTAACAATTTGAACTTAACAACCTAGGTAATTTCGTTTTGACATAATAATTGAGCAGATTATTTTTGTACCTTTAATTATATTTAACCCTGATATTATCATCAAAAAAAGTTACAAAAACACTCCGAGTGAATTTTTACCCAGTACGTATGTAAATTTTCTTTGCAAGCAAGCAAGAAGTATAATACTAGAACCAATGCCATTACTACTAGCCCGAACTCACCGAGACTTTAAAAATGAGACATTATATTTTGATATAAATTTTGTCTTTGGTATAGGGACCTTATTTTGCTATAACCTGTTATTATGATTGTTATTTCTTTGGGCGATATTTTACCCAATATGAAAATATCATTTCTGTAAATTAAATAAGATATTTTATAAGAAAAAAACATTTATAATTTATGCACTTTATTTTATTGCTAAAAAAAAAAAAATTTAAATATATTGGAAAAGTAACTTGTTATTTCAAAGTTCCTATTTTACAATTATTGTGACACGGAACACAAAAAAAAATGGATATATATGTTTTGCACACAATTTTATGTACACACTTCGCACTCCGCATTTGCTTTTCTATCCATTTTTTGCGCACCCGCTTTTCTATCCAAATTTGATAATGAACACATAATGAAATTTTTGGTTTTTTTACCTTTTCAACAGATGTTTCTGCAGAAGTTGTCGTTAATTCGACCCCGAAAAGCAACTAGTTGTTCATCAATCGTAACATTTTCATAAAGGGTACATTTAAATGCGGAGCATTGTATTTATCCCATAGCTCTGTAATTGAAGCAAGTTTGTCCTTAGCTCGGCGTTGTGTTCGATCATGTTTGTCGTCAAATTGCTTTACCCGATGACTCTTTAAGAAAAATTTAGCCGACATTGCTTCACGAAATATTGATTGACCATAGATTCATGACATAATAGATTCACTTTATGATTTTTATATACATATAAAAAAATGCATAGTTCAAGAGGTGCAAGGTTTTGCAAAAGTTTGAAAAGCAGTATGATCATACCCGCTAAATTGTGTAATCAAATAAGGTCTTTCTATAGTTACATCATCAATGTTATTCCACTTTTGTCCAAACATTCGTTTTCCCTTCAAGTTTGTATTATACAATCTTTATCATAGCAGAATTAAAACACAACCCAAATGCATTTTTGATACTGTGAACTCTGGCAGCAACATAAGAAGTAATTCCAAGTCGATTTTTGATTACATTTTCTATTGGAAAGTGCAAAATTACTGACCATTGCAGTGCTGACCATTCAATGGATTTATCTTTTGAAATTGTGATTAAATTTTGGTCTATTTAGGCATTAACGTATAAAAATTTAAATGAGCAAACTTTCACCAGAAAAAAATTTACTTATTGGATCTATTGCCCTGCATAGGCCCTACAATTTTTAAAATTTTCCAAAAAGTTTGTAATTTGCAAAGAAGTAAAAGGAATAAGAAAACTATTTAAAATTATAGAATATAAAGGTGTATAAAATTGAAAATGGGCAAAATTTCATGCGAGGATGATATTACGGTTAAAATTATTTCACAAATTAATTTAACAAAAAAAAAATTTAAACAACATAAAAGCGAGTCCTATCGCTAAGCGTAATGTTCGTGATTTTTCATTTATGGTCGTAAATATTGTCATATTTTCATTAACAATATTCAAGCTTTATATTATATCTTACAGTAGTTCTATATATATTCAACGTCTAACACAAATTTTATTTTCTACCTTTTAGAGGGCTAATTTTGTTTCCATAAAATTAAATTTATTCATACATAATAGCGAATGCAGCAAGCTTTTGTCTACTAATTGACGTTTGAGGTTCCGGTTTTGAGAATAATACTGATGATAGTGTGGATATATTTGGTAAGATTACCATTTAGGTCCTGATTTTTTACAATTACAATTTCGTAAACATTTTATTAAATTACATTTTTTTTTGACTGTATATTAACTTTTGACTTTCACCGTACCTACATAATATGAACAATAATTTTTGTGTTGCGAATAAAACTAATATATAATATTATTATAATGTACATTGGATATAGCTACATACATATTAAATTAAATGTAATATTAATATGCTACTAGAATAAATTAGAAAAACTAGTTTTTTTTTATTTTTCTCTGGGAGTTATGGTAAATTTCCTTCCGTTAGTAACCCTATAATAAATTTTTAAATTACATCTTAAAGATATTTTAAGGTGTACTGAAACTAGTACACAATTATTATTATGTCTATACTAACATGCATTTTACGTATTTGAAAACAATTTCATTATTTTGTTTGAAATGAAAATGTTGATTCTATCTATATATTATAACCTACTGTAATAATAGAATCAATTTTATTTTTTGGTATATAGAATTGTAGAAGGGAACAATGACTTTTTCTTGAGAAATTACTAAAATGCTTGAATGCATCTAACATTTGCGTTTCTTTAGAATCGGAATCGGTAAATAGTTTAAAGATAATATTTGAAAAATTATATGAAGGATGAACTTTTGAATTTATTATGAAAATTATTATTATAACAGAAATTTTCTGGTATGGCTGTTTACTACATAAACTTAATTAAAAAATCTACAATTGGTATTTGTTTTGGATATAGAAAATGATTGTAGAATTTTGTTTTTGTTTTTTTTTTTATTTGAATCTTTTGTCTCAATGTCTTTCATTAGTAAAAATTTTCAAAATATTATTTTACATCTCTGTTAAAAGACAGCACTGCTACTTACCTATCTTTTCAATATTTTCGAAAATTGTATATTGATAATTTGATTGATTTTAAAATTGCATTCATTTTCCTTTTTATTATGTTTTAGTAAGCATATAATGTCAAATAATGTTATATAAATTTTTTGAATTCAATATCGTTTCTCAACAACCTACAACAATAATAAATAATATAGTTCTAATGGTGATGGTAGCTTCGTAAGGTGTTTACTAAATTAAAAAAATTGTAAGCCAGAACACGTACGTATACTAGTTTCACGTTCAATCATTTATTGATCGATCTAATTAATAGTCAAAAGAATGTATTTCCACAAAATATATATATATTAACTAGGTCAGGCCGAACACATAAATTATATATAAAATATTTTTATTGTAAAATACTCCTCTGTCTAGAGTAAAATACATATTGTACCAATTATTAACAAACTGAAAATCAGTTGAATACAGAAATACTGAATTGAAGCTTCTTCGTACAAATATAATATTTCGTAAAGTTTTCATGATATTATTTAGGTACTCATTTTCCCATTTCTATTTAAAAAAAAAAAATTTAAGTTTTCCCTGAAATCCAAAAAAATTTTCTAAACTTATTTGATATATAATTTCATGTCATGATAATGCATTTTTTAGACATTCCATCCAAAAAAATTATTCTTTGGTAATGAGGTTGTCGGTCGGTTGAACTCACATTTTGTTATACAACTATACACTCATATTATTAGAGACATATTATGTGTATTGTACAATTATTCAAAAATTTTTATTTTCAGTGATTCAGGAATTTCAAACTATAATCAAAAATTATAATTTTCATGAATAAACCACTGATAATAAATGTAGGTAAATTATTACATATTTATAAATATTGATTTATATATATATATATAATAATATGTTAAAAATTTTAAAAATGTGTGTGTGTAACAAAAACAAAAATTTAATAGGAGTTCACCACAAACTAACCTTTTCCAGCCATTTATAATAAAATATAAAATGCCCTAATTTTCTACCTGAATATAAAATTTTCACTTGCACGAGGTTTATAGCGGTGCGGTTAAATTTTTACATTAATATGTATATTGATTCCTATAATATATTATACAGTTCGCGACAGTTATTTGAAATAATTTTTTTTTTTTTTTGATATTTTTGATCCTGCTGTAATGTTAAGCTTTTTCTAATTTCGAACTTAAAAGCAGCAGTGTCTTTGGTTGTTTAACAGTCTAGTAGGTGCAGTTCTGTACAGTATAAATGTTTTTTATTAATCTCACCGCACAAAGACGTCTTAAATTGGCTATCTCGAATATTTCTGTCAAGTATAACCTGTATCTTTCCGTACCTTCAAGTTAACGCATATTTTTTCTATATTGAAATAAAAAATTATAATTCTTGCATTTATTCAGCGTAAATTTGACGTTGTAGTTTTTCCTATGCTGCCATTGGCCCATGCTCTGTTCTATACTTAACATTACAACCATCTGGAGCTAAACATGGTGGTCGTGTGCTTCAAAAACGTAATGCTTCAAAAAAGTTCACGATCATATCTTGTGAAACCCCAACGTTTGGAAATGAGATTTTTTTGTCTACCTCGAAAGTTGAATTTGACACGACGTAAAGCTTCAAATGCTTGTACCTTGAATTTATCAGTAGAACGAACTGACATAATTGATTGTCCAATATGAACACAAGTCACAGTACCTTGAGTTTTTCCAAAAGCACGTAGCACTCCTGTTTGAAGCCTATCCGCTCCAGCAGATGACTACATCTTGTTAATTCGGATAATGTGGAATTGATGTATAATCTCATTCGAATATGGAACTGATCTTTGCCACAATATTTAATTAAATACTTATTGACGCAAATACGTCCTGCTTCTAAAATTTCAGAACTAAAATAAACGCTTAGTGGGAAGGCCTTAACTGTTGCCTTTTCCTTATACAAATCAAAAATACAAATTGTAGGATCTGGAACACCACGACGAAATTGACATTTTGGATATGGTTTATTTTTTCAATAACGATAACATCTTACTGAACCCATTTTGACTTTCTTTGTCGGCAACAAGTAAGCATTTTTTTTATTGAGATGTAGCACGTGCAATTAGATTGTTTTTTGTGGCTCTTATTAGGTCTTTGAAACTTAAACAATTTTTAGAAAAACTACATTTTTTGTTATAAATCGTGTACCCAGATGATTCCATTCCAACATTGTTTCGCGATGTTGTTGTCAGGTTTTCTCAGAGTATGCCCCATCCAATTCCATTTCCTCTTTCATATTTTCAAGTTTATATTGTTTTGGTTCTGTTGTAAATGGTTTGGGGCTACCGAATGTTTACGATACGTTGCAGATATCTACTTATATACGCTTGCAATTTCCTGGTTAGGTTTGCTGAAACTTCCCATATTTCGTAGCCGCAGAAAAGAGCAAATTTTACCCTTACATTGAAGATTTTTATTTTTGTGCGCAAAGATATGTTGTTTGTCTGCCATATGCTTGAGAGCATCCCGAAAGTAGTACGGGATTTCTGATGAGGGCTTCAATATCCAAATCGGCCCCTTCATCTACTGACACGATACTGTCCAAGTAATTGAACGTATCGTACGTCTTTGATTCGCATTTCTTTGTGGAGGATCGAACGTTGTGATGTGCGAGTTGTGCACATAATTTTGATTTTAGCTGTATTGCTCACTTTTACGCTTCTTTAACTATATTCAGTTTTCAGACTACTGTAAATATCAAATTGTTAAAGACTTGATGCGCTTACCAAGGAACTCATATATCTGAATTAACAACAAGTATACAGAAAGATTATAAAATAAAACTGACTCTAAATAATTGTCAACAACTGTGTGTATTCAAAACGACAATTATTTTATAGTTATACAGGACTTGTCACAAAATTTCTATTTGTATGGATATATGAAAGACAACTTATTTCAAATTGGATCGATTATTTTGTTCTTATCATTTTCGTTTTTTCGGTTTGGTGTGAAATTATGAGCCTATATGGAAAAATTATACAACTGATATGTGGTGAATGTAAAGGGACAAAGAACAAAACATGAATAAAAACCGTTACAATATTACTAAAATTGTGGTTGAGTAAATGTTCTTTAAGGACTGTAATTACAATATTTCCATAGATAGACACCCACATCTATAATACTTACACAATTATAAAGTAAAATTTTCTAATATTATGGCTTGATTCGAATATGATGTGTAAAAAGTTTTCCCTTATTGTTATGTATTTATAAAAAATAAAGGTAGTTGTAAATCAGATAAAAATTATAACTTCACTTTGACATCGAGCATTTAAGGTTGAAAATAATTTTAATTTACAAATTGTAACAGTTTTATTTTTTTCTTTAATTCTGTTTGATTGGTTCAGAACCTTAATATTCAGAATTTTAATTTACATCGATTTTAAAATAAGTAAAAGTTTTAAATTAACCGTTAAGAGAGGGAAAAAAAAATTCGTTTCGCTTTTTTTCAATAAAATAAATGTTTCGGGTGAATAATGATGGTTTTAAAATAGTTGTAACTAACTCTTGTGATATTTGTGAATATGTAAAATACATTTCTGACCTGATTTTTTTCTCTTATTTATTTTCTTGTACAGCTCAAACGATGCGAAGGCTACTTAGAAATACTATTTATATAAAGTTAAATCATTATGAAAACAAATAATGCCCACAATGAAATAGGCCATCAAGAAGCCATCGTAGACACCATTCAAAAGCCAAACAAGTTTTAGTTTTGACGCAGGATTTAATTTTTCACTTTGACAATTAAATTTTGCAATTTCTTAAAAAAATTTATGTTAATTTTTTTCTTTGGTGGACTTCTAACTATTTTAATTTTAATTTTTCGTTAAGAAATATTCAACCAAATATGCCGATTTGATTTTGAATAAATAAAATTTGATTTCCTATCATATACATAATCATTATCATCATTATCTCAGACTTCAACCCAAAAATTTTAAATTTATTATTCGTAAAATCATTAATATTATTACTAAACACTTCTATGCTCAATGAAATTTGCTAAATGCGTTTTGGCATTTTCGCAATTTGGTGGCTGTGTGATGGTTAATTTTCTTGGGATGAAGAATTTTGGGAAAACTTCTACATATCTTAGACCTCAACCAAAGAATTTTTTTTTTTTGTTTTAAAAACACCTAGTGGTGAATTTATTGATAGTAATCTAGTAAAATACATACTAATAAGCTATTTTTCTTCAAATCTTAATTGACTATAATACAAAGTCTTATCCTATGACAGTTTCTTTATTCTTTTTCTTTATAAAATTTATATATTATGTATATTATAATTTTAGTTTTGCCACAATTCAAACGGTTTTACTCGTTTTAATCTTCGTGTTGTATCATCATTGTCCAAGAGTTGGATAGCCTATGTTTTTGTAGTCGTTTTTGATGACTTTGTGCGATTGTTTTGATAACGCTGTCTATCATTTCTACACCCCAATCCTTATGTAGATTATTATTGGGTATGTACCACAAGGCATTTACTATACCACGTAGTACTTTGTTGTGGAAACTTGTACTATGTTTCTATTGCTTTGACTGGTACAACCCCAGAGTTGAATTCCTTATGTCTAAATGTGTTTCAAAACTTGTTGGTACAACAGAAGATTATTTTTAGTTGAGAGCACAGAGTGTCTACCTAGTAGCCAGTACATTTTTTTGTACTTTAAGTTTAATTCTTCTCGTTTTTTCTTCACATGTGGCTTCCATTTGAGTTCAACATCCAGTGTCATACCTAGATATTTGGCTGTATTTTCATATTTAACAATTTGGTCATATACACAGGTTCATGTTTGATATGCTTGTTGATGAAATCAATATGTATTGCATGCCATGGGAAGGTCCAGTCTTGAACCTTTCTAATAGCTGCTTGTAATTTTGGTGTAGTCTCGATGTTACTATCGCCAATGGTTAAAATTGCTGTATCATCAGCAAATATGGCAACTATGTTTTCTTCGAATGTAAGCAGGTCACTAGTATATAGGAGATAAAGGATTGATCCTAATACACTACCTTGTGGAGCTACTGCTTGAATTTTCTTTAATTCAAAATAAGTATCTCTTCTTGTTTTCTTCTGAAGTAACGTTCTGATAGATATGATTTTAATATTTTTGAGAATTGAGCAGGAAGGAGTAATTGTAGTTTGAAGCTTAGACCTTCATTCCAGACTTTATCAAAAGCCTGTGCAACATCTAAAAATATTGCAACCAAAGAATTTAAATATATTTTTTGTAAAGTAATTGATATGTCACTTAACGTTTTCAATCTAAGCAATGAAAATGAAATTTACTGCATTTTTTGCATATTTGCAACTTGTTGGCTGCGTGATTGCTAATTTTCTTCATATTATGAAAAATTATTCATAAGGAAAAGCAAATTAAATTATTAAAAATTTTAAAAATTTATTGTCGGTTGATGGGGGTGCGATGCGATTGGACGATTGATGCGATTGGACGATTGATGTGATTCAGTTTTAAAATTTAGCTACTTGAATTTCGAATAAAAATTAGCTGAATTCACCCAACTTAAATTGTTTTAAATTATTGAACCGCTTAAAACAATTTTCTGTTGAACGATATTTTTTTTAAAGCGCTTAAAAAGTATAAATATGTTTTATTGACTTTTGACATTCATTTGTTTATAGTCAAACCGATTATAATTATTCAATCTGGAAGATTAAAAATTTAAACAATACTGACATTTTAACAAGCATGACCCAACCACACCGAATTAAAGATTATGTACAAAATAGAGAAAAAAAAGATAATAATATTGCTATTTCCATATTTTATTGTTATAAAAAAAAAATTAGTGTTATAATACTCCTATATAACTCCCGATAAGCACTAAAGGTGTTATAAGAATGTTTTTATAACAATAGTGGGAGTTGTTATAATGGAATTTTCAGCAAGTGCTACAGTAATATTGTTATAAGTATAAAAGTGCATAATCCTATAACGGGAGTTAAAGTGTTATAATAATAAAATTGTTAGAACAGCAGTTGTAGTAGTGTTATTATTTTACTGTATTTCTATAATGGTACTAATGAACTATAATGGTACTTACTGTAACTTTTGAATAAATATTTAGAATGAAAATTTTGCGACGCCGATTATTTTCTACAAACATGGTAAAAAAAAATGCTATTTTAAATAAACAAAAACTTAAAATCTTTATTTTGCATTATTTTCGCAAAAGTATAAATTTTTACTTAAAAAAATAATTATTTAAATATCAAATTTGATGTTATGCATTAATTAACGTACATTATTTAACATTTCAAAGATGAAATATTGTTCCGTATAACGTTTCGCAACAATTGTGGAGCACTCATATAAACACAAATACTGCTATAAGAGTGTTTATAATAGTTTTATAAGAGTGCGCCTGAGTCTTAAAGCAATAAAATTATTACGTGGGTTGTTATAATCAATATTGTTAAGTATTAACTAAAATGCAATAAACTTTAGAAAAATATAAAATGAAATATTTAAATAATAAAATCAATCGGCTTAGTTCATATTTAAAACAAAAAATTTGTTATTATTATCATTACTTTATTTATCATCATTAAAACTTTAATAAATGTGAGCACTACCTTCTAGGGCTATCTTGAAAAAATGTGTTATATTATAGCATTTAGTTAAGCTTCACTTATCCGCTGCAATTCAAAAAAATATCCTTTAATCGGCTAACCATTATTTAGCATTATTTTAAATTATTGCTGAATTATTGTTTTCAAATGCTTCCGAATTTTGTTTTAACCACAAGAAGACTATTATAATACAAGCGGGTAGTATTCGTTCGAATTGATAACTTATTCTGCTTATTAAGACTAAAATGGCAATTTAAGACCAAAATAAAAATATGATTGCGTATTCTTTATTTAAAAAATCTTTCAAATTTGAATCATTTTCTTGAAATGAAATAAAGTGAATGAAAGAGGGGTAGACCAAATCAGTATTTGAAATAAGTAACGTAGAGAAAAAAAACAATGACTTGAAATAATTAAATTTTTGAAAATTTCATTTTTAAGTTTACTTGGTTTATGATTTTTTATTTTACTATATGGACTTATTACGTTCGTTGAGTACCGTTTATTGAGTCCATTAAATTATTATTTATACTATTATTATTACTATTGAAGCCAAAAATTTCATTTTAGTATAAAAATAAAATATTATAAAATTTTTTATGTTCAAGATTTTAAAAATTTACTTTTCTATGACGAATGACTGTCAGGATATAAAAAAAAAATAAAAACATTTTATATTTTTTATTATCATTTTTTTTTAGCGGCTGAATGTGAATTGCATATTGTGTGTATCATTGATTTCGACGACTGTTCGAGTATAGTAAAACCATAATTTTGATTATATCTCACATATTATATTCGGTTCGGTATTTGTTCACATTTTCAGAAATATCATAATTGAATTTTGGTGACTCTACTAGTTTGTTCGAATAACTTTGGAGCTGTTACTAGATGGACAAAAAGCCTAGACAAATTGTTATATCAAAAAATTAAAATAAAACATTTCCGAATATTATTGTAAGAATAAAAACCAAATTCCATTAATCGGACCAAAAAAATGATTTCCCTGAAGCGGAATTTTGTAAGATGATAGTGACAAAACGTAAAAGCAATCAGAATTGTTGCTGGAAATTTTCGGTATTTTGATAGAACACTTTTAAAACTAGTGAAAAATCTAAAAATGTACATTAAAGTGCAAAGCAAAACATGTAATTATTACAACAAAAAAAAACCAAACACAAATAATTTTATGACTAATAAATATGAAGGTATGTTAAGATAAGAAAAAACAATATTTAGTATGACGATGAAAACGCATTTGTTGTCACTCTCAATTTAACAATAGTGGCTTATACAGAGTGACAAAAACCTTACTAAATGCCAAAAACAAATTTGCGATTATTTTGTTGTCATTAACACTTTACAAAATGCTTCGCCTGGATATTATTATATCAAATTTTGTGATAAGATTTTAGCCAATCTTCGTCAATTCTTCAATAATATATTAAAGGCAATTTGTAATACGATGTCATTTTGATTATTTCACATTTCACATTTTTTTTTGTTGCATTAATTTTTTTCCCTGGAGTTTTGAAAAAGAGATTTCCAAAGTTTCGAGATTACATAAAAGTTTTGTATAGGTATTTGAAAACTAGGTAAATAAATAATTTTTATTTTCTTGTTCTTTTTTTTTTCCTTTGCAAGGTTATTTTATTTGACCTAATTTTATGTATTATTTTCGAAGGACGAAGGAACAGCAAGGTGGTTAGTATATTATTTTATATATGTTTAAATGTGTATATATGCGTTTATTTGATTAAAATATTATCTGATTTTATATTTTCATTTTTTTTTATTGTTTTTTCTTTTTTATTATTATTTGTAGAGATATTAAATAAGATATTTATGTTGAAAAGAAAAGACATTGAAGAAATTAAGAAATGAAAAAAAAGGAAAATTATAGGAAAAGAATTTATATTATTTGGGATTATACATTTTAATTAAATTTTAGTACCTATAGGTTAAAATGATATTGAGATATTATGGTGAAAGGATATCCTGTGCCGACAGGAATATCAAGATTTAAGTTAAAATTTTGTTTTCAAATTTTATTGTAATGGAAAAAAAAAAAATATTTTTTAATTTAATTTTCTGTTGATAAACATTTTTCTTTTTTGTAATCGAAAATTTTATTTAGACATAAAAAGTTATTTAGGAAGATTTATATTTCCTTAAAATTGACCAAATGAAATGTGGATGTAAAGATTACAATTCGACAGATATTGTGAGATTTTTGTTTAATGCTAAAAACAAAAAAAAAATTGTTTTGCATTTTATTTGATAGAAAAAGGGTTTTTGACCATTGCAAAATTGTAGGAAGTATGAAAATTTTTATGGTAAATTTTGTTTTAAATATTTTAATTGAAGCTGCAACAGATTAATTGATTGCAAATTTAGAATGAATTTCATTAATATTTAAATGACTAACCCCAGAGAACCTATGTAAAAATTTGATTGTCATAATACTCTTGCGCACTCTTATAAAAATATTATAAGCACACTTATAGAAATATTAGTGTTAATTTGAGTGCTCCGCAATTGTTGCAAAACGCTATAAAAACGTTATAGCACTAAAATGGAGATAAGGCACCGGAGCAATTGCTGTAATATTATTAAATTTCCGAAATTCTGATCGAACCAAATTTAGACATTTATTTAAAATTCAGGAGGGAATAAAATCAAGAATAAGTTTATTATTTATAGCATTAGTGCGTATATGTTTTTATTTTGAAATGAAATTTATTTGAAATAATTTATGTTATGCAAGAGTGAGACAGTTATTATTTTTTATTTTAAAATAATATTTTTATGGAGTTTATATTTATTTCAAGAGAGAAGGAGATAGATATCAACTATAATTTATATATATTACACAAGAAAGGCCATGTGGGTATTTATTAGCTTATATTATAATCCACAAAATGAACTTGGTGAGTAAAAAAGTAAGAATAATTGAAAAATAAATTATTTACACCACAAAAATATTAAAATTTTAGCAATTTCTTGGTGCTGAATACTTAAAACATTTCAAATATTTACACCAAATAGTCACGGTTATTTCCAAGTTGAGCGCCATCTATACTCTAAAAGAAATAAAATACGGGAAATTTTTAAAAAGGCTTCATAAAAATTCTGTCATTTAAAATAAACACACAAACTTATAGAAAAAAGTACATAAACAAAAACACAAACAAAAATTTAAAACAAAAATCAGATCAGACTCTTCAAAAATATATGATAAATTTTAGTTCTTATGCTTCAGCTATCATTAAAAAAATATATGCAGTAAAACACAGTTATAGTCATTCGCTAAATTTCAGTAATATTTCTGACTATAACCTTTTGGTGACTATAGGCGTAGTCAAAAAAAAATCGCATCTTTATAAACAAAATCAAATTCAATAAAATATTTTTCGTGTAACAATTTTAAAATTTATTTTATTCATAAATAGCAATTCTGGTATGTACTCACAAAATATACATATTTGTAATAAAGAACAGAAAAAAACTATGATATTATATAAATCAGTGTTTTAATAAAATAATTCACTGTTGACCTAATGCTGTAACAGAATTGTGACTACAAATGTTTTTGACAATAAACGAATTGAAATATATCGATCTACTATTTTGAGAGTAATGAGATTTTATTGTGTTAAGTTATTATATTGCAATTAGTGTTAATTTCGTCATAAATTATTAGATCTTATACTTTAATTTCATTATATATATATATTGAATAATCAAGCGATTCAGAAAACAACTACAATTATACCAAAACAAATATTTCTTTTTAGATAAAATTGTGTTTGAAAGAACTACTTCTGTGCAATTGCATATGGGATTCACTAGTATTTTTATATTTGCATGTAAATGATTTATTATATAAAACTAGTAAATAATATAATTTCGATTAAGAATAATTGTTTTAATATTAAAGAATTATTTTGACCCAAAGACAAAATTTGGCTGGAAAAGAAATATCATTGAGATTTATTATAATAATACTTCGGAAAAATACATTTCCTGTCTAAAAATATATCTTTTTAAACTGCATATTTAAAATGTTAAATAATTTGTAGGCTAATTAATGCATAACATCTAATTGAATATTTACATAATTATTATTTTAAGGAAAATTAAAATTATATTTTTGCGAAAAAAATGCAAAATAAAGCTTTTTAGCTTTTGTTTATTTAACGAAAAACATTTTTTTTACCATGTTTTTTTACGCAAAAAATGAGTTCTAAATATTTATTTTAAATATTATTATTCGAAAGCTACAGTAAGTTTATTAGTAACATCATAGAAATCATAACAGTAATAGCAATACTATTGCTGGTCTAGCAATTCTATTCTTATAACAATTCTATATAAGCTTACGCACTTTCAGACTTATAACAACATTGCCGTAGCACTTGCTGAAAATCCGTTTATAACAACTTTCGCAGTAGATGTAAGAACATTTTTATATCAATATTAAATACATAAAAAACATAAAAAACTCATTATAACACCGCCTTTAGTGTTTATCGAAAGTCATATAGGAGTCTTAAAGAATAAATTTTGTTTTTATAATAATAAAATGTTACATGGGAATATTGTTTTTGACTCCTGCAATTTTTATGTAATCATCATCATCATTTTATAGCGCTATAGTTCTGGGTGAACTTTGTTTGGCCTTAATCTCAATATTCCTTCAGAAGGGTCTATCTTGCGCCGCTTGTCTCTAACTTGTATTGGATTTGATGATTTGACATTGTTGGACGCTCTTTCAATAGATTTGTATAAAATAAAAAGGTAGTAACAAGTTTTAGAAGATGTAACTATAAACTGTTATAGAACATTTTCATAAAATGATGGAAGTATATAAAACAGTTTTTGTACTCTGAACGTAACGAAAGTAGAACGAAATCAGAATTTCCGAAACTCTGGTCGAACTAAATTTAGAAATTTATTTAAAATTCAATAGGGAATAAAATCAAGAATAAATTTATTATTTATAATAAAAAAAAATGTTCCAATAAGAAAAACTGTTTTTTAAATAACTGCTAATATTACTGTTGCTCTTGAATAGCAGTGAAAAACCACTGTCCTTAAAATGAGCTGCTACTTTCAAGTACACGGTATTTTAATAAAAGATGAGTAAAAATATGAAAAAATATCAATTTTAGTTTATAATATGAAAGTGAAACCTTTTCATATTGTCAAAAATCGTAACAGAAATAAATATTAGCAAAATAAAAGTAAAAAATATTAAACAAATAAATAAAATACAGGTTGTGTGTAACTCAAATAGTAAATATTCGTAGAATCCAGATATTTATCTAGAAAGTGCATAAAATACTCAGCCCCAATGAAATTTAGATACAATTGATAAATAAATGTTACATAATTAATTTGAATTTTTAAATTTAAATATTTGCAGATGAAGGCGTTGTTCTGCCATTATCAGAACTTCTTCCTCGAGCTCATACAATTATGTGGGATAACTTTTTTCACCACTTATAACTTGGACATGAATTATTTCGGCAAAAAAAGACTTTAGTAGAAACGGTGTGTAAAAATAAATATATTGCTTCATCCAAAGATAATAAGGGAAAGCTGAGGTACGATTCTGAATTTGAATTTACTCAAGACGAAGCAAATCGGTTATTTTAATGAGCACGATTTACAATTTAATTGTCATTAAAGATGTATAAAGAAAAACCTGAAATAATCTCTTCGACTATAGTTCGACAAAAGTTGGATAATGTAACAATTGCAAAAAATATGTTTATAAACAGCACAGTCAGTAACAAGACAATAATTATTGTTCTAGCTAGTTGCGAAAACGTTTAAAAATAATTGAATGAGGAAGAAGAAAAACCTTTTTTATGAAAATTATAATCAAATCATATAATTACAGTTATTATTTATGTTTACACATTATATTTGAAAACTGTTTGGCTTTTACAGATTCTAAGTAGGTAAACCAAATTTTGTTTTATTGGTCAAAATGTAAAATGAATTGATGCCCTTTTGCTATAACTCCATTTTCTTAATTTTTTAATAACTTTGTTACAAAAATAAAAAAAATAAAATAAAAAATATTCACATAAACTCTTAGAAATCTCCTTCTGGTTGTAATTCTTTGCCATTTGTAGGCCAAACTAATATTTCTTTATAAAAATTTGTGGAGTTTTTTTGATCTAAACTCTTTAGAGGAATCTAATTTAGAGGAATCTTATTTATTGTAAGCGCTTTCTGAAGGTAGTAAATCGATCCTGCAAATTTTTCAAATGAAAATTCTTCACTTTATAATCCATCAATAAATTTGTGTACTTTTAAAGCTCCACAGTTCTGTTGTTGTTTTGAAATTGCATATATTCAGATACATGAAATGATACTATTTGATTCCTTGGAATCTTAGCATGAGATCTTATGGATAAAATATTCTTTTTACAATGTACTGACTACCATTTTTAAAAATTTATGATATCATCTCATCTCTCGTCTTTACTTTTATGAATTCTAAATTCGTACTAACTTTTAATATAAGGTTATTGCATTCTTCTGCCGTATAGATTCAATAATTTTTTTGGATAAATCGTTTTGCTGTACCATAAGCCCGATCGCAGGAAATAAACGAATGCTCAGGAATTGGAAAATTTTGAAGAATATTTTTATATCTTCCGCTAAAGGCTATGGCAAATAAAGATCTTACTAGGATATTATTTTTGTTTTGTGTGGGAAAACCATCAAAGAAAATATGTACTTCGTCAACATTTTCTGGTATTCTAGTGTTGAAATATTGACAGAGAAAAGAACATACCTCATTTGGTCCTTTAAGAACCTCTTCTTCGTGATCTGAAAAAAATTAAACTTTTCTATTTTTCATATTGCAAATATAGAATTCAAAAATCCATAGTTTTTTTATAGTAAAAAATCTCCTGAGCTGGAATATTGGGCACAGGAAGGTTTTGCATATAGTCTATTGCAATACCCACTACATTTATATATTATGCATTTTTAAGTCTATAACGTTTTATTTAATTCAAATTTTAGTAGAAGTTACTGCTCAATACTTTGGAAATGGACTGAAAAAAAATTCACTTTAATTTTTAGCACACCGAAACTATTTAGATATGCCATTTTCACAGGAAAGATGCGTTTCTTTATAAACCTTCTTTTAGTGCAAAAAAATCATTATGACGAAAATGTGTAAATGTGGCCTTTTCGAAATGACCGATTTAATTAAGTATATACCTAATTATATATTTTAAACTTTAACACAAAACTAAAAAATAAAATAATAATGGAAATAAGAATAAGAATAAATTTTTTATTAACTCTTCTTTAAATAATTATTATTAATAATTTTTACCAACAAATTGTATGTATGTACGGTATAGCGGTAAACTTTGAATTTGTGCAGAAGGGTTAAATTTAAATTTAAACGTTATGCATGTATTCAAGTTTATTCTATCTATTACATCTATTATTGTATCTAAGTACATTTGTATTATAAAAGATAGAGTTCTAATTCTGATAAAATACAAATTGTACCTTTCACACATATTGTATTATTGTATGGTGCTCTCATTATTGAAATTGATTTAGTTTTTAATGTTCCTAACATTGTTTCAATTTTTTAGTGTACCCTACCACCTACAGCATTGTTACATATAGAGCGTAAGTAATATTTGGAAAATTAATAATGTAAAACTATTATTTCAAGTAAATGACTTTGTGATCCAAAATGATATTGCCATTGATAATAATATAAGTTAACTAGCTACGCTATATAAATAGGGTGAAATTTTAATTCAAAATTTCATTATACCTATTTAGATACCAACCAAAGCAACAATAATTTAAATTGTTATAAAATCGATTCAATAATAATAATTATTATTGTCTTTCTATTTCTTACAATTAATAAAAATATTTCTATTGAATATTTTACTAACTACTAAATAATTCTAATATCGTGAATCAACTTCTTTTTTTTCTGTTTTTATTTTTTCTTTAACTTCCACTTTTCTTTTTTTTTAATTTTCATAATAACTAATAATTTTCTTGTCTGCACATTTTGATACAATTAAAGAAAAAAAAAATAATTTTTTTTTAATAACATATAAGATTACAGACAGTGGCACCTGGGCTTGTTTTAACTCTTTACTAATATAATTAAGACATTCAATTATTTTTATATAGGTACAACAATAACTGTTTTATATTCCAATTCAAAAAGGCTTATGATGACCACAATTAAATAATTTTGTACACGTGAGTTAAATTAAATTTTCATATTCTTTTTCCTTTTTCCAGATGGTTATGTTGTTAGGTGTGTGTGTTGGAGGAAAATTAAAAATACTATTTACAAAAAAAAAACATTTCAAATAACAATCTAATAAATTAAATTTTTTTATTAAGTTAATTTCTTTTAATAAGAAAACTACTAATTTGAGGAATAATGGAAGGAAATTTTTAGTTTTGCCGTTCTTAAATATAATTTATTAGTTGGTATTTAAAGCGAATACATTTTTTATATTTGTTGTAGCAGTTATTAGAAGTCATTATATTTTATTTGAGCTTGGATTTGTTTAATAGTCAACTTTATACTACTTGAGTAGCTACCTACTGTTTTAAGGCCCTAAAGTTATATAGGTGCTATTAATACAAGAATATTATTTAAAATTATAATAAAATTGAAATCATTTTCTGAAATCGGACTATTTTCATAGTGTGTTTTTTTTTGTACATATAAACACAAATTTAAAAAATAAATTATATACAAACATCAGTTTCTTTTTTAAATTATATTAAAGTATTCATCGCTAGTTTATAACTAGCTGGATAAATTATATTTGGTATTCATATGCTTGAAAAATATTTTTTCATTTATTATAATTAATGTTCACTTAATTATATTCAATTTAATTAAATTTATTTAAATTTCAATATACATGAGACGATTATACGTCTTTACAATTGCGATTATAATTCTTTTATTCTAATGTTGTGTTTTTGTATTTTATTTCATTTATTTTTTTATGGACAGTTAAGTTTGGATTCGTAAATTTTTCTGTATGTAAAACGAGCTGTGTATAAGGTGAAGAACATATCTTATAGCTTTAAATTGTTGTATACATCTTCTGTCATATCATTCAAACAATAATCTGTTGCTAAGGCTTATATTAATTTGTTCAAGGCAATCAAATGAATATGTAAATTGAAAATTGTACGGTGCAAATTTACGTGAGCCATTTAACAATCCATTTTCATTATTATTATTTTAAATTAAAAGGAGACGTAGCGAAATCAAATATTTTTAAAAATTTCAATTACAAATTTCAATTTAAAATTTTACCCCATCCCAAAACATGTAATTTAAACATTTATTTTTTTTTTAAATAAATTATTATGCATATGCGGTTGTTGTCTAAGTTAAATCAATGCAAAAATAAAGTGCAGTACCAAGGAAAAATTTAAATAATGTAATACAATTCACAAATTGATTTTTATGGACCTAATAACAAATTTAATCCATACGATCATCATGTGTGAATGATACCTATCATAATCTTCATTATATTATGATTTAATTTGTAAATTGATAAAAGTACGGTACAAATTTATCTGAACCATTACACAACCGATTTTCATTATTATTTTTTTTAAATAATAAAAATTTTTAAAAGGAGATGTAACGAAACTAAACATTTTTTATTTAAAATTTTTAAATTTAAAATTCCACCCTATGTATAAGTATACAAATTCATTTACCAAACCACAAAGTTTATTTTTTTTATTGCCAGAATTAAATTTAAATTTAATTTTTTGTTTAAATAAATATTATTACATTATGCGGTTGTTGTCTCAGATAATCGAATAAAAAAAATTATATAATAACAAAAATGAACTGCAATGATGGAAAACGATTCATAACGAAATATTGAGTACAATTTTGTATCAAATTTCCTCGAATATCCAGGAGCGGGCGAATACTAGTTAACCGTTATTTTGCTTTATATACAACATATTAATACTATACAATTTTGATAGTTTTTTTTTCACCCTAAAACTATATCGAATCATTTTAATTTTTAGTAATTTTTTTTATTATTATTCTAATTGCGTAGTAGGAATGCATTAAGTATATTTTTAGATATATTTTAATTTATTATCTAGCTATGATATGGTTTTTTTTGGTTAATTTAACGAGTCCAATATTTTCTTTATTTACTTGTTATAATTATTATAATATTTATGATATATTCTTGTTCCAAAGAACAAATTTAGCTTAAAGATGGAAAACAATTTATCATAAATCTTATTATTTAACATTATTGGTTACTGATAACATCATCAAAATATTTGCAAATATGCTTTTATAAATTTGAAGTGATCTCACTTAATCAATATTATGGACGCACATTGATAAATGTGGATAAAAATATCAAACAGTTACTAATATTGTACAGTCAGTTTCACCTTTCACCAGAAATATGGATATTGGTTTTCAAACAGAAAATATTATACAGTCATATATTTTAGGGGTTATGTTCTGAAATTAACAATATTTGGTTTGATAAATAAATTACTGAAACAGATCAAATCCTATTAAATTGATAGATCTTACAGAGTTTTATTTAGAAAAATTATTTGAAATTTTTTTTATTGCTAAATCAGGAGTCCTAGAAGGCAGTAATATCATATCGTATAATAGAGTTAGTTGTCAACATTTCACCTCAAAATTATTCAATCTATTTACCAAAAATGAGAGAAAATAAATCACCACACCACGACTCCACCAACACCAGTACACCATCCATATGAGTTTTATTTTCATTATTAAATGTAGGTAGGTACTTAGGTTAGGTATAGTTATATAAAATGTAATGTGTATCGTAGTAAGTTGTAAACAAAATTTTTATGGTTTTTTTTTTATACCTATTTATTGATAGTGAAAAATATTAGTATATTATCCCTGTTCTGTTAAAAACGTTAAATTTGGCTTTTACTTGATTTATAATTAATAAATAGGGGTATCTAGCATAGGTATACTTCTTTTTGTAAATTCGATTCATGATGTCTATTCTAGTTATTTTTAATAGTTAAGATGTTTTATTCCTACAACATAATTTGCATAACTTCTTTAAGTTGTATAGAAATAATAATATTCTTTAAACTGTAAATGAATGTGAAATTATTTGTTCTAAGACGACCTCAATTAATGACTTAGGACTTAACTTTTATGACAAGCCTATTTTTAAATCACATTGCTGGATATTTAAACTGAAGCCACTTCGATTGTAGGTTTTATGATACGTTGGTCAAACTCGTATTCTAATCACGTTAGACCTAATTTGGTCAAGTAATATTACCTGTTTATGATATTCATATCAATATTAAATTGAAGCAGTGCCTTACATTTTTTTTTTTAATATTTGCTTTTTGAACCTTTGAATGTTCAAATAGATTAACTTTATCTTTACCTATTATAAGATTGAGTATAGTAATAAGTCTTATAATAATTAGTGTGTTCTACCTTCACTTTATAAAAACAAAATTATAAATGCTTAAAATTGAATCAATCGATAATCTAATCCAATCCACAATTTACTAATATAGCATATTATATATATATTATTCTGCATTTATCTGGATGTTTATAAGTTCGACGGAACGCTCCAACAAATATACAAATTGCATATGTATACAAATGCATATATATACAAATTGCTTTAGTGCTTTTTTTTAACCCCTGTCTACCATGCTGAACCTTTGCAGGAAAAATTGATTGCATGAACTATATTTGTTTAATTTAATGTTAGTCTTCTTCGCAAATAATAAGGAAAAATAATAAATAATAATAATAATATAAATAAAACAAACAATTTTTTTGATTTATAATAATAAGGACTAATAGAAATTTAATCAATAGTTTAATATGGTATAATAACCAAAAGGCAAACAGCATTTAACACAAAACAAAACATAATTCACTCAAAGGTTATTCTTATTACTTAAAATTATACACAATAATATACATGTGCATCAGCATATTTGTATTGTATAATATTATACATTATACTACTTTATTGCTTCTACCTTTTATTTTTGGCATTATTGTGTGCGTAACTCACTTCACTCAAAAAAAATTATTTTTGTTTTTTTTTTGTTTTTTTTGTTTTTTTTTTATTATTTGCTGTATCTGTATTCTGTATGTTCTATATGCTCCATTCCAAAAATATTATTTTATTTTCAGTGCTAAGTGTTCACATTTCACTTCACTGTTCAGGTTCACTGTTCAATCAATAGAACTTGATAGAAGTAGAGTAGGATATTTAACTCTATTTCTACGCCGGATAATAAAACATTGTTTTTTTTAAATTGAAAATTATTGATGAAAATGTTTTTGTATTTTTTGTAAATTTTACCAATTTAGATACAAAATTTTGAATATTTTTTTTAAAAATAACACAATACCATAATAACAGTTTATTCATATAGCAAAATAAGATCCCTATACAGTATACAAAAGACAAAATTTATATGAAAATAAGATCCCATTTTTAAATTTGCTCTCCCGGAGGACTCAATAACGCTAATACGGTATAATTTATACTAAATGGAACCCAACTAGCGAATTATAACTAAATGGAAGTGAGTACGAGTATACCATACAAAAATACAAACATTTTATACAAATTTGTTGGTATGGTACTTCTTTTTCTGTTATATAAAAAAAAAAGATTAGTGTTAGGCCAATATAAACATAAATAAAAATAAATAAAAAGTGATATAAACATAAGTACTGTAATTTCGGAATAAAGAATCTAATGAAAGAAAAAAAGAAACTAGGATTTATTTTGCTTCCGTCATTTATGACGGGTTACAAAGCTTTGTCTTTCCAAAGATGTTTTCAGTAGAAATCTAATCTTCATAAATTTAAAAACAAAAACATGATAATAATATCCTTTAGTATCCTGGACATTACAATTGTATTTTAACAATTTCATTTCTTCCTTATTAATATTAAAGTTTTCAAAGTTTTAACTTAATATGTTTAAAACAGTGGTTAACCACAAAAATAGTGTTCGAGGCAACATCAATTAAACACCTATATAGGTACATATTATTATTATATTGTAGCCTGTGGTTAAAATTATATTTATTTTCACGACTATTAATGGACTTTAAAAACACGACTATTAATGGACTTTAAAAACAAAATGAAAAAAAAAAAAAAATTAGCTAGTGAAAGTTTTCTTTGAAAATACAATTTTCATTATTGAGGTTAAATTTTCATTTATTTTTGTATACCAATTTTGTATTTTGTTGATCTTTTATGCTTTTTTAAAATGGGTATTGATTGAAAAAATTAGTTGGTTTACTGAATTATTTTTATCATAAAACAAAGAAAGTATAAATTTATTACCAAAATCATTGTTATGATTATTATTATTGAATTGATTATAATGTAAAATATTAACAATTTTATAAGCTCACTGCAGATACTATCGACTTAGAGTGTTATGATTACTACTCTAAGGAATAATTAAAATAATAATTATAAGTTGTCAAACACTATATTCTATTAGTTTGTGACAGCGGATCATTTAAAATCTGGAAACAATTTTTTAAGGTACGAGAAGTAGCCACTCTCTAAACAATAACGATTTAACTTTAGTTCGTAATAAACATAACCAGTTCGCATTAACCTAAAATACATGTCTAACTATAGATGCCTTGTAGTGCGCGAATAATCGTTTGATTACCATGGAAGGTAAACAATTCGATTTATATAAATAAAATAGCAAAATCAGTTTTTGGTTTTTTCGTATATAAAAAAGCACTGCTTGTCTCTTTGACGCCGAGGTTAATCGATTGTGTTGGCTGACTATAAAAATACGTATTTCTTTACTTATTTCATTTTGTTACTGAAAACCTAAACACATTAATCGTGTTAGGTCTTGTATTTATTGCATACAAAAAAAAATTATTCATACAGTAATATTTTGAATCTAACTAGGTTTAGTGTAGTGTGTGTAAGTGAATAGAAGGATGTCTTTCGGTATATATTTACTATTTCATATTTAATTGTTTTTTTTTTTTTGGAAATGTTTTTATTCTCTTTTTTAAGTTGTATTATAACATGTTTCAACAAGCACGATCTTAATAAATCAAAATTTCGATAGTTTTTGATAAAGGTAAAAATTTAGATAACACGATTGTGTTACTTAGGCTATTATCGATTAACCTCGGCGTCAAAGAGACAAGCAGTGCTTTTTTTATATACGAAAAAACCAAAAACTGATTTTATTATTTATTTTTTCAAATAGAACACACGTTTGTAACATCTGTTTTTTTTAAAGGTAAAAATTACGTGTTAGAAAAAGATTCCGATCTACAAGAAATTCTAGATATTCTTCAGAATTCGGATCTTGACGCCAGTGATTGTACTGATGATGAAAATGAAGTTTGGCAGCCTAAAAATTTAATTATAAAAAGAGAGGAATCTGATTCGTTTGATGATGAACCAAAAGAAGAATTTGTTCCTGGTCAAAGCAGTACAAATGTAGCTTCAACTAATCCAAAGAGTACTCCAAGAAGTGATCTATGGAAAGATACGCCTTTTATTTACAATCATCTTTCAACAACTTATGGGTGCCTAACTTTTGACTCCAATGGAATATCTTAGTAAATATTTTACAGAGGCGCATTACGAAGAAACTGTGATCTATACTAAAATGTATGTACTGTCTATGTATGGAAATTAAATTACGTTGACGAAGGATGAAACAAAAAACTTTTATGGATGTAACTTATTAATGGGTTGTCTTGGTTATCCTAATATAAGAATGTATTGGGCACACGGCTTTAGGAATGAACTTATAGCAAATTGTTTGTCACGAGATAATTTCACAAGAGTGCGCAACATAATTCATTTCGTAGATACCAGTAAGCCTGTTAAAACAAATAAATTATGGAGAGTACAGCCCGTAATAGATATGGTACGAAATAGATGTAATCAGCTGACCACTGGTCTCACTAATTATTCTATTGACGAGCAAATGATCCCGTTTATGGGAAGGTGCCCAGGGCGACAAGTTCCTCGATCGAAGCCTCGTCCGGTATGCCTAACAAAATCTTGTATGCTCAACTTCAAAAGGACTAATTGTGGATTTTGAAGTATTCCAAGGTGCTGGCACATTTCCTAATTGTGAACTTGGGGATGAACCATCTATAGTTTTAAGGCTTTCAAAATTCTTACCAAAACGTAGCCACTTATATTTTGATCGCTTTTTTACGATTGTACCACTGCTAGAAAAATTAAACTTAATGGGATTTAGAGCTACTGGCACAATTATGAATAATCGGCTTGAAAAAGGATTAATTTACCATTAGACAAAAATATGGAACGCAGACATCAGCCAATTCGTTAAAAATGAGAACGTGGTGGCAGTAAAATGGCGAGATTCAAAATGTGTTACCATTGTTTCAACAAAATGTGGCGAAGATCCTGTAGCCGAAGTAAACAGATGGAATAAAAATTTGAAACATCGTGCTCCTTTACAAATACCAGCTGTAATTATATAATATCGTGAGAAGATGGGAGGTGTTGACTTATGGGATCAAATGCTCGAATATTATAGAATTAAACTTAAAACAAAAAAGTGGCCTGTTAAAGTATTTTTTAATTTTTTGGCAATATTTAACTCTTGGATGTAGTATCGAAATGACGCATCACTTCTTCATATACCAAAGAAGGATGTTAAATCATTTTTAAAGTTTAAGTTAGAAATTGGAGAAGTTCTGGCATTTGTTAGAACATCCTCACCTGCAGTACTACAAGAAATTCAGTTGCCAAAAGATTTTCACGGGAATAAATTTCGACCTCATCAAGCTCCGGATGATATAATATCCGGCTATATCGATATGATCATTCGCCTGAAATTTTAGAAGGTACCGCCAAAAGATGCAGAAACAAATATTGTAATAGTCGATCTATAGCACGTTGTGTAAAATGTAAGGTTCATCTTTGCATTATAAGAGGTAAAGACTGCTTTAAGGACTACCATACTAAAAAATTGAATATCTAAATATTGTTTTTAATATAAGTAAGTACAAGGCCGAAATTTCGAGGAAATTCTAGTTTTTAATAGAAAATCTTATAAGATAGTTTAAACTGTGAATTATTAATATTTTTTTTTATCTTCAAAGTAATAATGAAGTAATATTTATTTTGTTATATTTTTTGTTAGATATTGGTTATTTTTAATTTTAAGAATTATTTTTACTTCTCTATAATATTATATTAACGAAAAATTTAATTTGATTTGTGATTGAAAACAATGAACAAATATTTGTGTTTAATTAACTTTAACTTTTATGTTGATAATGTTATCGAATTTAAAAAATAATAAAAAAATATATAAAAGAATAATTTTTTATTTGGTAAAATAATGGTATTTATTTTACACTAAAAGCCGAAAGTACACAATTGTGCGAAGTTCGCCCAGGCGAATCCTGGCGGGTAAAAATTTTTTTAAATTTTTTTAGTAACCTTAATAGGAAAATAAATAAACTTATGAATTTTCAGATGAATCTGAGCAAAATTTGTTCTTCGTCCTCAAAGGGTTATATAAAATCTGTGTCACAGCTTTTGTTATCAAATGTAGTAGCATCTTTAATATTAAAGTTTTATATGTTGTACAAAAGTGGTACTTAGAACTACTGATATAGCAATTTGTATACCCACTAAAATGTTTATTGGACTATCATGGACATAAACAGGTAAACTATGAATTGCATGTAATTTGGTTCTCTACTTCTAGAGAGTTTTGCCCACAAATCGATCGGGATTAGAAATGTTGAATAGGAATGGTTTAAACACTTTTTAACAGAAAGAATACAGTGTACAAAGATAAATGACACTGTCTCAAAATCTAAATCAATAGATTTGGGTGTTCCACAGGGCTCTATACTGGTTGCATTGTTGCTCATTTAATATATTAATGATATAAGCATATCATTAAAGTTTCACTGTTTGCAAATGACACTTTAGTATGCGTGGTTGAGGATGAAATAGCTGAATGTGAAAAAAAAAATGAATGAAGATCTAAAAAATCTATATATTTGGCTTAATATGAATAAACTTAAGCTTAATATAATGAAAACAAAATCTTTAACAATAGGTACGATACAAAAACCAAAATTGAAAATGCTGACGAAATAAAATATATTTAGGAGTAATTAAAGACGAGAAACTGAATTTTAATATGCACTGCAAATATATTATGTAAAAAAGATAACAAAGAAAATAGCTTTTTTAGGTAGAATAACATAAAAAATTTCCAAAGATTGTGCAATTAATAATATATAATACACTGATACTGCCACATTTCAGCTACTGCTCTTCAATTTTGTTGCAAAGTAATAAAACACAATTGAACAGACTTCAAATTGCACAAAATTGAGCGATAAGAATTATTTTAAAATGCGGTATTAAAACCCCTATCAAAGATATGCTAAGTACATTGAAATGGATGGATGTTAGAAGTAAATTGAAATACAAAGTACTGATTCTGAAGTTTAAACTTAAGTATAATTTACTACCCAATTATATGCAGAAGCACATTGAGTATGTTGGTGGATATTATTATTTACGAAACAGGGGAGATTTTAGAATACCGTTATAAAAAAAAAATAGCATACAAAACGCACTCATGTACAGAGGAGTACAAATTTTCAATGAATTACCAAATAACATAAAAAATTAAATTAGAATTAGTATATTTTTAAAAAATTAATACGAGAACATATAGATAATTTTAAAATTCATTGTAAAAATTATAAAGTTTCTTAAATCCTCCGGAAATAAGAAAATTACCTCTGGTTAATAGGAGAAAGCTTTATTTTTCTAACAAAAAAAAATTATTTTTAGGAATTGTTTCGTTCATCATAACACTACTAGAACTTATCAGTAGGTGTTTATAGTGTGAGAATACCTATATAACTCCTATTTCATTTTGATTGATTTTATAACTTATTAGTCAATAGTACATCATTCTGTGAGTTTTAAAAATCGACTAAAATGTCAATGGGAAATGTAATTATAAATTTTTTTTATTTAATTGTGAAATATTAAAGAATTTTTATTAAAAGTAAAATGACATGGAAATTTTAATATTTCACACTTAAAAAAAATTTACATAAATTTATTTTAGGTTTCTATCAGATTTTAAGAGAGAAGAGTGTACATATTTGTGTTCTATGACAAAATATTTAGATTTTATGTTCAACGAATGTGATATGGCAAAAATATTTAAATTACTGAATTCTGCCAACTTCATTGTTCGACTTTCTTCTGTGTAATAATCGGTGTGATAATGACTAAATTCTGTGGTCGAAATCAATAACCGCTTATGTCGAGATAACAAAGAATTGAGTTATTAACACCGTTATGTTCGTCTTATTGCCTATCATATACACACAAAAATTGAAGTGTTAACCTCTATTAGACTCCAAGATCTTTAAGAAAACATAATCGCTTAAGTCATTAATATAGCAATTTACACATACAATAAAAGCGTAAAATGACTTAAGAACTATAATAGAGACTTTTTTTTTATACAATTTAAATTTATTGTCTTTATACGGCAACAAAGCATACAATGTAGAACATTATGATACTAACTGTCGGATTTGTGAGTAGTTTGATATGAAAGAAGATAGTACAAATCTATTATCTACAATTAGCGAAACCAGCCACAGGATAGACGCAAGAAGATATAACTAATACAGATTTTTAACGGTTATCAGATTGTTCGCGTATTATACGTGATATAAAAGATTGCTCGTAAGAGAGACTTGTTTCTTTGCTTTATATAACGTCCTGCTTGAAAACTAAATAACTAGCTACGAACTACTAAAATAATATCTTTGAGACTAATGCAAAATTATGAAATATTTGGACAAAATTATGAAAGGTTATTTAAACGTAATCGCAGTAGTAATATCAGGCATGTCTAAACAAAAATATGGTTAAGAAAGATATAGTAAACATAACTGGGAGACACCACATCAAAAAAGTGGAACCATATAAAATTGCTGTTATAAATAAGAAAACTAAACAGGTGTTTTGGATTGTATTGGAACAGGGATATTGATTTCCTAGCAATTAATTGATGTCCTGTCCTGCCTTTAATGAATGTCCTCAGCAGAATTTATATTAATTGCTTCAACTGCACATGACATTGACATATTGGCCATTGCTACAGATACTAAACATAGACAGAACACAATTCAATTAAAAGAAGAAGAAAAGAAGAATTTAGAGAAGAAAATTTAACAATGAAATTGGCAGAATTCAGTAATTTACAGATTTAAATATTTTTATCATATCACATTCATTGAATATAAATAAAATCTTAACATTTTGTCACAAGAACATAAACATGGACACCTCTCCTGTAGATATCCAAGAAAATAGAAAAAAAAAATATTTTAGTTACTGTATTTAAACATTTTATCTTATAACTATTTTTTTTTTTTTCAGATTTTACAAACCAAAAACAAAAATTTACAAAAATTGGTTTTATTTTAAACAATTCAAAGTTAACCTAAAAGTATTCGTTTTCTTATTAATTTTATTTTTGTATACTTATAGTTATTTAACCTATAGAATTTCATACTTCTTTAGTACTTTAATATTTACATTATTTTTTTGGAAATTTTTTTTCTTTTGTTTTTTATTTTTAAACAAAAACTACAGCTAAACTTAAACCACCTTAAACTTTCTAAACCTGGAAAGATTTGTTTTTTTTAAACGTATGCATTTTCTAACCACCAATGTTTTCTTACAATACGCTTATCATTGTTTCGAATAAACATATGGTATTTAAAGATGGAGTTATCCAAAATATTAGGATTAAAATCAATGCTTTTGTATGTGGCCCTCCTAATATAATGATATAATGGTTATATATATGGGTACCTGTTCACGGTTTTGCAGAAAACTATTTGCATTTATATATATGAAGTGCTCGGGAACAACAAAGCCAGTTTTCATACTATACTGAATATATTCCTAGTTATGGACAGTATATTTTGAATATTAATCCGTATTTCCAAATTTTTTAGCGTACGATCAATGTGGTTTCGGATCAATTTTATTATAAAATTGTCAAACCTAACAATGTTAGCTTCTTTATATAATATATTTATTGGAATAGAAGTGTTAGAAATCTGTTTCAGGCTTACGCGTTTTGTTGATGCAACCTCTAATACCTTCTCTCGAATCTTCTTATTTTTTCCATTAGGCTAGCACTTATATTAAACCATATAGGTGCTCCATATGCCAATATTGGTCTGATAAGTGATTGATAAACAATGATTTATACTCTAGGGTTAATATCTTTGTTATAAAATAATTTTTTGGCCGGTATAACGGCTTTATTGCCTTTTGTTGGAATATAATTTACATGATCAGTAAATTTTAAAGTTCGGTGTAAATATATACCTAAATCCTTAACTATTTTTTTACTATTTAAATTTTCAGCACTACTCGTTTTTATTTTAAAATTTCTCTAATTTTTTTAATGTTGCAGCTGGTTTTATCCACAGTATTGCGGCATCAAATTTTTTAGCACTTACTAATATTAATTTTAAATACCCAAACCCTACAATAATCTACTATAAAGTTATTTTGTAACTATTTTAGTCACTATTTCAGATACCGAATTGTCACTATTTTAGTTACCGAATTTAACGAAATATCACAATAAAGGCAAAATAAAGATAATTTGTCACAAAAATAATTGTCTTATGTTGTAAATTACATAAAATTAAATTATTAAAACTAATAAAATGTGAATTACTAATATAACAGTAAATTTAATATGTTGTACCAAAAAGGATAATAATAAAAACTTTTTATAAAACTACAAAACAAGATTTCATGCTTGAGAAATACGAAGTTTAAACATCTGGTTGAATAAAAATGAATAACGTTTCAAAAAGGATAATAAAAGTTGGTATTATTGAAAAATTTAATTCTAAATTATTTCATTACGAAATTGCGTAATACTCCTATTGTAATTATCAAATTTAAAGTGGCTGATTACATTTTATTAAAAATGTAATAAAAAAAAAACTTTTTTATATTTTACTTTTCTGTTGTTGGGTTGAGTTTTAAGAAAATCAAATTTTAATACTGTTAAAATTTTTTAAATTTTACAGTTTAAATTTTTTCCGCCAGTATTGTAAATTTCCACAACTAAACTGATGTGGTATTTTAATAATAATAATTATAATTGATCGTAACATGCAATAAAGTTAAAAAAATGAAAAGTAAAAAATACAATAACGAATTTTGTTATATATTCATTGATTTTTATTGATTACTTACCTACTACTTGCAAATTGACATTACTATTTCTAGTTTGTGATAATTTAAAATCTACTCTACATCGAAAATTCCCTGCATCTTTTTCCTAAAATTGATAAAATAGATTTTTTTTTTTGTGAATTTGTGAAAAATAATAAAATTAAAACAAAAACTTACCCGAACACCATCAATTATTAATTCAGCTGGTTCTTTAACTGTACGAAAAGTTGCTCTATTTTCTAAGACTTCTTCGTCTCGCCAATGTGATGGAGACATTGCATGTGTTCCTCTAGTATCATAACTGAAAATAAAAATTTAATAAATCATAATATTAATTTATTGCTGCTTGTGTTGTATGTGTAAAATGGTAGTTTTAATATTTATTATAATAATAGTGAATAAATTGTTGATGCGATAAATACTGTCGAAATCCTGGGCTTGTAGTTATGATGTGATAGAAAGAACAAGAAGAAAAATAATATAAATTACAATAAAGACAATATAAATACTTCAGAAATAAAGTTACCAGTATACGGCATAATAAAAAAAAAAGTTATTTTATGAACGAATTTAATAAAAGTAATCATAATGTAGCTAAGACGTGGGATTGCATCAATCAAATTATTTGCGGCTCAGCCAAGAAAAATAAAGACATTGAGCTGTTACAAGGATTATCAAGCTACAGTAAAAATAATTGAATTAAATCGACACTTCATTGACATAGGGGAATTACTGGCAAAAAAATATGAAAATAAATTATTTTTCATGCTTACCAAAAACAAGAGATTGCTTCAAATTTCAATATGTCTCCGAACATCAAATTTCTGAAATAATAAAATCTCTCAAAAAATCTAATACGGTTGACCTACTTAACATATCTACAAATTTGCTGAAAGATTGTAATAAGTTTTTGACTTAGTCTATATGCAAAATTGTTAATTTAATCATTAATTAAAGGGCATGTTCCTGTATTGTTGGACAATGGAAAAATTATTCCACTTTTCAAATCGAGACAGAAAGAAAACCGCAACAACTACAGACCAATTTTTCTGGGACCAGTACTATCTAAAGTCATTGAGAAAGTTGTTAATAAGCAGCTAACTTCTTTTCTGCATAGAAAAGATCTAATAACTAAAAGACAATATGGCTTTAAAAAAAATCAGAAACAGCTCTAGTTAATTATCATATTAACAGTTCAGAATTTTAAAGATAAAAAAACTAGTAGCAAACATGTACATGGTGGATTTTACTAAAGCTTTTGACTCTGTAGATTGTCAAATTTTACTTAAAAAAATTCACAGTTTCGGCGTAAGAGGAATTGCCTATAAGTGGTTTAATTCTTACGTAAATAATCGTTCCCAATTTACTCAAATAGGAAAAGTATCAAGTCTGAAAAATAAAATAAAATTTGGAGTACCACAGGGTAGTATTCTCATGCCCTTGATTTTCTCTCTGTATATTGAAGGCATAAAACAGATTGGACTTAGTGCTGAAATATTTCTATTCGCTGATGATATTTGTCTGGTATTTGATGATAATAATTATACAGACTTACAAAACAAAATTAATATAGAATTAGAGAATCTAGCAGACTGGATAAATATTCACAAACCAACACAAATTTTTTAACAGACCTTAAACTACCTAATTTATTTTCTCCTTTTTAGGACATTTAAATTTGCTACGAAAGCTGTGTAACCCTTTCAAAAAGCAAGTTTTTAAAAAGTTTTTTTTTTTTTATTATTAATACTTTTGAATACTAAAATTATTTTAACAAAATATTCTCTAAGATGACAACTTGTATAAATATCCGGATTTTGTATAGCCGGACAAAAATGTTTCATGATCCTTTTACATAAAAACTCTAGGATAAAAATAAATATGAAGTTTGATAATTGTAATGTAATCATAATTCAATTGTTAGTAGAAGTGTACTTGTTTGTATTGGTAGAATAGAGTATTTTCTTGAACTGTTAAATAGCAGATGATTATTATACTGGCTTATGATATTCTATCAGTGTAGTTCACCGCCCCTATCATCAAAGTATTATATTAATCTATATTGTATAATTTTATTATAGTTTATATAGTTTATCCCAAATCCAATTCTATCATTTGATTGCATTTGTTTCTACCTTTCTACTAGACTCGAATTTCTACTAAAAACTTAATGAAAAATATAAATTACATGAAAATCACGCGAAAAAAACATGAAAAGTGACAAGAACACTGTAATTTTACTACATTTCCAAAATAAGAACCGGTAAATTTATTGTATAAATATAATTAGGTATTAAAATTAAAATAATGGTTTTTTCTTTTTTTACATGAATTTTCCACAAGCAATTTATTTTTGTGTCAATGTTTTAAAATTTTCTATTCTAAGCAATCGTACCAATTTAATTCTGGTTTTAAACTCTGGTTTTTAATTCTATAAATTTGAAAATAAAAATTGAGTTTGGTTGTGGTTGTCGATTCCATTTATATATTTTGTTTCTGAATTACTAAGACAGTTATATGAATACCCTAGCAGCATATATAGGTAGATACATAGTGAGCACTCACACTGTAAATTTGTACATATATTAGGTAAAATAGATATAAATTTTGGTGGTTTAACTGATTCAAATGTGAAAAATATCATAGCAAAACGTAGTATTTATAATAGTATAGTTCAAATTATATTTTTGTAATTGCAAAATTATATTGTCAACTATTTTCAGTCTTGTAATAAACAAAGTTAAACTAATAAAAAAAATTAAAAAGATAAATCTAACTAAACAAATAGACAAAATTTCCATAACTGCAGAAATAATAATTGTAAATTAAAATTCCTATTTTAGAAATTAGTAATATTATCTGTACTATTTAATTATAAATATTATATAGATAGAGGGGCTCTAATTTCAATCAGACTTTAACCATAAATATATCTAGCCGTAATTTCAGCTTTAAATTAATTTTTTACAATTATTTTGAACAACCTAGCAACTAGATCCTATAAATATGGTTTTCCCTAAGTTAGAGTTAAATTTAAATTCAAAAGCTATATATTATATCATCAACATCGAGACCCATTGATCGAAATGGCCAATAAAAATTCTGTTATTTAATTAATTATTAATATTGTCATAATTTATTATTATATTTTATTACTTATTAATTTTATCATATTTATAACAACGAAGTAAAATGCTCATGATAGTAATAACATCATTTTCATTATTATACACTATATTATATATACTATATACGTATACATTATTTAATTGTATATGAATTAATAATTTTAATTCCCTCTAATGCGATTTATTAAATTACAAAAAAAAAAGGAAAATCCCAATTAAGAATATTAATTACAGTATTAAATTTTACAAAACAACTCATTCACAATATCCACCACTCTAATGCACTAATCCCACTACGATTTTCAACAACAATAAAAGCAATAGTAAAAGTAAATTAAATAACAAAAAAAAAACAAAAAAAACATCAATTTAAAAGCGTAAGGAAAACTTTAAGTAAATTTTTCAAATGTGTATAATAATTTAAAATATAATTAATCCAGGTCAGAAAAAGTTTCTCCTTTCGAAAAAACAAAAACAAAGAAAAAAGAAGGAATAAATAAATAAACAAAAACAAAAAACAAAATGATTTTCTCAGAATTACTTAAAACTAAATTAATAATGCATTAAATTTCAATAAAATAAGAATATACAAAAATATTCTCCAATATCGAATCTCTAATCAATTGTATCGATTTTAGTCAAGGATTCTTAAATTATTTCTTATTTTGTGTTTTTTTTTTTTTTTTTAAACAAAATTTTCTTTTTACAAATTTTCCGAAAACTTTTCAAATTTATTTTTATTTTTATTGTTTTTGCTTTATTATCCTTTTTTTGTCGTTCGTTCTTAAGCAATAATAATTATCCTTATTAATGAGAATTTCTTTCGTCCCAATAAATATAAATAAATAAAATGTAAAAAAAAAAAAAAAAAAATAATAATAAAAATTAAATAAATAAAAAAAAAAAAATATTTTTGGTGAAGAATTTTTAGAATTTACCGGTGTACTTTTCTCAAGGACTTTTGAATAAATAATAATAAGAATCTAAGAGAAACAAAAATATTTCGTTAAATGAATTGACTATTTTTGATTATGTTTTTTTTCTTTAAACTTTTTATTGATTTTCCGGAAAAATTCGTCGAAAATTATTGAAGCATTAGTATCTCAATCGTTTTTTGTTATAATTTTTCTATTCTTTTTGGTATTATTCACCAAATTTTTTTTTTGGGTTCCTTACTCCTCTTGGGAGCATTTGGCTTCCACTTCACATTTCCATCGTACTCGATTTCTATTTCCGAGACAATATCTAATTTCATTTTTAATCTGTTTGTACTGTCTAAGTAGGGGATCAGCCTACTGTAGAAGGCCACTTTGATAAATCTATATGCGCCTACGTAGTAAGACGACGTTAAATTCTTCTGGAAGTCGTCGCTGTGATTTTATCCATCTTTAACGTTACTATGTTTATGAGTACATCATGTCACATACTCTTGTCAGTTGCTGACAATTGGGTAATAATTATTATTAGTGTTTGTCCAATATTATTTATTGTGTTATTTGCTTATTGTGTTGTATGAGATATATGTGTATTGATATAGATATTGATATAGGTAATATTTTTAGCTATATAAAGTATTAATTATATTCATTATTTTTTATTGATTATAAATTTTATATATAATATTTTGCTATTATTTTTAGTTATATTACAAACCCCCACGGGAATCGAACCCATGATTACCACATCGTAATTGAAACATATTTCTGTGCTCCAACCGATTAGGCCACGGAAGGAATTTTACCATATAGCTTAATTTTATTTTCAGTTATTCTCATAGTGAATTCTGCTTCTTGAAATAATTCAGTAAACGGTTAACAAAGCGATTTACCAAATCTGGTATCGTTCACACCATCCATTTAGGTCTAGTGAACAATTTTATTTTTTACGGGAAAAAACAAGTTATATTATTGTCAGTTCATTCGTTAGATGTATTTTCTGCACTCCTCTAGAACATTCCAGTCGGGTGTGTTCTATGGTTTTAGTGTACCAAAATTAGTGTTTAAATTTCTACGAAAACAGTCGTATCCCAATTCACTTTTTTGTATGCTTTTTTCAATGTTTTCGAGATTATGGGATTTCACAATAGGTTAAATTGATTTAGTTAATCAGAGAGTTGGCTTCAACTTGTTGAAATTGCTAAATATGTCATAAAACAGTTTACCGTTTCTACCAATCTAATATCGTTCGCAACATCCATTCGCACCATCGTGATTTTATTTCCTACGGAAAAAAACATATAATATTATTGTCAGTTGATTTAATTTCATTCAATTTAGTGCATGTGGTTTCTGCGTTCTTCTCAAGCATTTCTTTCAATCGTGTTCAATTGTTCTGGTGTTCCAAAATTATTGTTTAAATTTCTACGAAAAAATTCGTGTTCCAATTTATTTTTGTTTTGCTTTTTTCACTGTTTTCGGGATTATAGAGTTTCACCTTATGCTAGAATATATTTAGTTGTTTAGTGGATGTGCCTTAGCTTCTTAAAATCATTAAGTATTTCACAATGTGGTTTTATAGTTTAACTATTTCTTCATATGGAAATTTCGATACATTCAATTTATATACAATTTTTGTTTATATACAATTCAATTATAATTATATTAATTCTGTAATATAAATTTACATGTATTTTTTTTTATTTTATCTTTTTCTATCCTATCGCATCACCATCATTACTAGTCAACACCAACAATCATTAATGATTAATTTTATTTATGACGGAAACAATCAAAGTGACAAATTTTTCAGTTTATTTAAACCAGTTTAATTTATGGAATAATCCGTTAATTCGTGCGGTATTTATTTGTTCTTCTGCTGAATAGGTTTTACATATTTTATGAATTTAATTTACCAGAATTGACGTTGGCATGGCTTTGAATGCAGCAAGGACTATTATTAAAGTATCTTTATACCTGAGACAAATTAATCACCTACTACTTAATATTATACGTATACGTGCACTAAACGTAAAATAATCTTAATATATTTATATTCAACTACCTTCCTAGCCTTATATTATAAGCTTTAACACGTTGACTACCAATATGAGTCACTGGTCATGCATGCCAAATTTTCCTCCTTACAGCCCAATGTATAACCAATAAACATTTTATTTAGATTCATAGAAAATGTTTCAAGCAAAGAAATATTTTTGGATCATATTGCCCAAAATACGTACTGACAAGAGTCTTTTACAAGCTATATTAGATCCAGATTGACTTGATAAACCCCATCGAACTCGCTTAATTCGATTACCTTTTGTCCTTTTATGACTTTTATACAAATAATATTTGGTTTTGGGCATTCTCGCTTTTTTTACACTTTTGACAGTAACTTAGATGGAATCACCATTTCGTGCTTAATTAAGTACGGTACTGCAATTTTACACGGTACTGCAATTTTACAATATATACAATTTTCGAGTATTTATTTAACAAATTACTGGCTTATGTACTCATTAAATGTGGAAAAGCACTGCAATTGTCAGGAACTAAGCCTTCTGAAATAGAATAGTTTAATTTTATTTAATTTGTTACCAGATTATACCGGGTGTTTCAGAGCATGCGTATCGGCTTTTTAAGAGGGGAAGGAGCCGTTATTTTAAAATTAAATAAAAAAATTATGAACTAAATGGCTCTATCGATTGGTGATTATTTTAACTACCAGGAAAGACCGGACGTAGTTTTTTTAAGACCAAAAATCGATGAAATTGGCCGAAATCGAGATTTTCAAATAGGAAGTGGTACTTTTTTATGCAAATTTGAATTCTACGACAAAAAATAAGAAACTTATGTTGAATGATTTTTTTTTGTTTTGTCATTATGTTTCTTTCAAATTAATAAAAATTAAACAAAAATTCACCATAATTTCCTTTGGAAACCAAAATCAATAAATAAATTTGTTTTTCATATTAGGATATTTTTTATCTCAGTTTTGGGTACCTACAAAATTAAAAAAAAAAAAACAAAAAAAACAAAATTGATTTTAATGATCAAAAATATTTTTTGACGTAGTATCCGAATTTGCATACAAAAGTACCCCTTCCCATTTAAAAATCTTAATTTCGGCCAATTTCGGGGATTTTCGGTCCTTCTCGTAAGTTGATAATATCACCAATCGATTGAGCTATAATAATTTTAAAATAACGGCTTCTTTCCCTCTTAAAAAGCTGATACCCATGCTCTGGAACACCCGGTATATACTCATTACTGGTGATACACAAACAAAACAAATATTAAAATGTCCTAATATTGTACCACAAGTGAATATATGCAGTTATTAACATTTGGAAACTCTTCTACTCAATCTAGGAAATACTATGCGATACAACAACTTTACATTATACAAAAAGTGTTAGGTTTTGGGGGGGAAAAGTGATGTGTTTCACCGGTGACTAATTGGGCTGAGGAAGAAGAAATGCATGCTCTGAATTTTTGGTGTTCACCGCTGATATAACGGTAGCCAACGTGTTAAACAGAATTATACTTATAAAAACTTGTTTTTTCGATAATTATATAGAATTGCACTGTTTGACTTCAAATGCTATACTTACAAAATATTATGGTAATTTATATCTAAAAATAGCACTCAAATTAATATTAAAGACATATGAATTACACTTCCAGTGATTTGGAAGTTGGTAGTTGATTAATCGAAAAGAAAGTGATATAGTTTTTACTAGTATGAACATTTTTACCGCAGTACTCCCATAAAGAATGACCAAAGTCAGGTCTACTCATAAACTATTGGAAGTACCTAAGAATCATATTTAAGCTACAACGCTATACATTCTGTTCAAAAACGCTTTAGAAATTTTTCGATTCATGAATAACCAGTCAAAATTTAAATACTTAATGAAATCTATATGAAATTAAACATTTTGTTTTAAGGGAAATATAAAATTGATTTTTGAACAAAAAAAAAAAAAAAACATGGAAAAAGGTAAATAAAAAAAATTTTCATTTAAAAAATAAAAAATGGAAAAAAATACGTCAAATACTGAGGGCGGTAAGCAACCTTATTATATTTTTCTTTATTGTTTTTTTTTTATTTGTTTTTCACTTTTTTTTAATAACCATTGTTTTGGTTGTTTTTTTTTTTTGTCGTGATCGTTTTTGAGTCCATCATTCATAGGGAGAGAATTGCGAAATATTTCGCAAGAGAGGAAAAAAATATCCTCGTACCCAAAGACTTATTTTCCATACAATATTAAAGTATGTATATTCGCATATGTACATAATGTAAGTGTTCATAGGCCAATTACCGGAATACAGTTCCGAATTACTTAGGTACAGAGAGTATAGTAGGAAATAGGAAAAGGTGTTACAACGACATCCTTTTTCTTTATTGCATTATTTTTTAACGATTTTTTTTATTTTCATTTTTACTTAATTGACTGATAAACCAATACACACAAAATGTTGTAAAAAATACAACAAAAATAAAAATATTTTAGAATAAATTTATTTTATATATATATATTATATACATATATAATATGTATATATGAAAAAATTATGGTAATTATATTAACTTAAATTATATGAAAAACGTGTTAAAAGAAATCTAAAACAAAAACAAACGCAAAACAAAAAAAAAAAATAAAATTAAAATTTTCTTTCGCCATGGTCACTACTATGAAAAAGAATTAACAATAGAAAATGGTTGATAATTATACCATAATACTGTAAAAAAAAAAAAAATATGAATAAAAAGCAAAGGAAAAGGTTTTTTAATATTTTTTTTTTTTTTCAAAATATTGGGTGGAATTGTAGGTGGACAGGTCAGACTAGGTTTCTCAAAGTATAATTTTCATTATAAAATAATTAATTTTATATGAGTTTCCTATTTCAAGATGAGGTCGAAACTGAGGTTGGAAGTTGAAATAGATTTATAAAAAGCAAAAAAAAAAATAATGAAAACAAATTTAAAAATAATTAAAAAAAAAATTTTATATTTTAATGGACAATGTATGGAAATTTCCTTCTTCAAGAATATTATTTAAAATAATCTTGTTTCCTTTTCAGAGTTTTTGTTTTGATTTTGATAAAATTTTAATGGAAAATAGCTATTATTATTTAAATTTTGTTAGTTAATTTAAATTTTAGCGATATTTTTAATTTTAAAAATTCACAAAAAATATGTTTATATGAAAGTTAGCTTATGATAGCTAATTTGTGCTAATAATTTTGAAAAAAATTACCTTCTGTAACTTATTTTATTTACCTAACTGTCAAAATTCAATATTACTATTTAAATAATTTTAATCATTGCGGTTGTACATACGTTAAATTTATTTTCAATATATTATAGGCTTAATGTAGATTAAACGTATTTTATTAGAGTAAAGCAAACTACTTATGTTTTTGTGTTAGATCTAATTTCCATTTAATGTCTATTAAAAATATTCAATTTAATTTAATTGGATTCAAGGAAACTTCTTGATGTATAAATATACAATGCTTGACAAATTAATAGATTTCACAATCCGAAAATGCGTCAATTGGAATTTCGTAGACAAATTGCTGTATATTATTGTGACCATTATGACATCCAACCCATGTCTGCTGGAAATATAAAACGTAAAAGATCTTCTTCAAAAACAAGAAGGTTATGATATTACTGTACACTTTGTAAATTCTGTGGAGAAAAAATAAATATGTGCTGGCAATTATTGTAAAACAATTGGCAGAACTATATATTGTATCAAATGTTATAAAGGACTGTGTATACGTTGTTTTTATCTTATCACAAGCAATAATTATTATGTGTTCCATTATTTAAACATGTTTTATTAATTTTTCATCTATGGCTCATCTATAATTTTATTAACATATTTTATTTATATAATAATTTAGCTAAGAATTTAATAATTTACGCTATTTAAATGCTGAAATACTATATGAATGATTTTGAATTTTATTTTGGGTCTTTTTTATACGATGATTACATTTGAATAAAGAAAAAAACGGTCTTATTCAAAATCCTTTTAATATGATTTTTTTTTCTTATACATAGCGCAGCGTTGCCATATGGAAACATACCTCATAAACAATGCAGTAGTCCCATAAATCAAAAGAACTTCAAAAATGTGTTATTTTACTCAGGACTAACAGTTTTTACTAAATATAACCTCTGAATGAAACAATTTCGACTAATTCGGGTTAAGCACGAAAAGGTGATTCTACCTAACTTACTGTCAAGAAATAATATCTGCCGCAGCACAAAACAGAAGTGAACTAAGAACCATATAAAGAAATTGCAATAAGGATATTTGACAAATATAGAACCAGTAATTGTCGAAATAACACACGCAATTGAGATAATAATAATTCGTATACAATTCTAAATATTTGACGGTTATAATGCTATTTTGTCCAGCATTATTAATTCGAAAATGTTTATCCAATATTGTCCACGAACTCATTTTAAATATTCAAATGGAATGCAATTAGAGTATATTACCCAGATGAGTTCGAAATAAATTTTATTTGTAAATTTATTTTATTGAAGGTTATTATTGAATTTGTCAGCACTCTGTCAACTAAAATATTAACCAAAACTGTTAAAAATTGAATTTGGTTATAGCCTGATCTATTATTTTGATAGTCATCTTACTGTCATTTTTTACACAACAAAACATTTTCAATTTAGTAAAAAATTACGGTAGCTAATCATAAAAAATCAAAACAAGCCAATTTCAGTAGTTACTATTTATGAGTGAGTAACTCGGAAAAATGTCAAATTATTGTAATTTTAAATTTTGAAATGACTATATTGTGTTGGTTATAAATTAATTAAAAAAAATTAATTCTACTAATTATTATAGTGTATATAAATAACAGTTTATTTATTCTCAATTTAATAAAAATTTATTAAACAAATTCAAAGTAGTATGTATTTCGACACCTATTTATTACTAAGTTTTAACAAGAAGAGAGTGAATAGGAAATATATTTTACATTCTTATTATATAGAAATTTTGTTTCTAAAAATTATATTATTTTGAGTGTAATATTCTGATTATGAATGTGAGTCCATACCAACGACAATAGAATATACTTTATAATTGGACAATAGGCAATTTACTTTTATATGCCAACTGTAATAATATTGTTTTTGGTAGGCACTATAATACTTGTTTTATAAAAGACGAAATAAAAACTATCAATTTTTATTTATTTCACATTTTATTTTACATTTTCTTAATATTTTTGTAATATTTGTCAACCTGCGCAACGTTTATATTTTTTTCACTAATTCAAATAATCTAAAAAAATATTTACTAGATTGTCTTTAAACAAAAAGTCGTTAAATATTAAACTTCCACCAGCCACTGTTTTACTTATATTTAATATCAATTCTATAATATATTTTTTTTTTTTAAATTTAGTTATTACAAAATAATAAAATATGATATCGTGAGCCTTGTAATGCGAATAACATGCGTTTTCTATTTTTAAATTCTCACAATTATACACATTCAAAATTTAAATAATGAATTCGTAGCAGAGTAATCAAAACCCTTATATTCAAATTTAATTTAGTATCATTTAAAAAAATGTCCTAGACATTGTAATCGATTGATTATTTATATTGAATATCTTACATGTATGTCGTTGTATGTATATATTGTAATGATATAAATATACAATCACATACATGTAAAATAACATTTTTTTAAACTAAAATAACCATTTTAAAATTTAATGTTTACGAACTACATATATCACTGATTCCCCGTTATTTAGAATACGTATAAAAATTAAATTTAGTGAAGAGTATTTGATATAATTTGTAAAACCAACTTGACAACAGACCTGTCGGTATGAACAAAAAAGCACTCAGTTTGAAATTAAAAGTAGATTATTAATTTATTATTTAGGAACTAAAATTAATGAAAATACATAGATTATTATAATAAAAATGAAGCTTGGGTATTCATAGCTCCAATAACACCAAATAGTTGGGCACAGTATAGCTGATGAACAAGTATTGTTCCAGATAATGAAAAATAAACTTATCGTTAACATTATCAAACCCAGAAAATTTCGGACATAGCTATTTCGAGCATTTATAGTTTGATATCCAGAAAAATACAAACTAATTAAAATCCTTTGTACAGGTTAAATTGAATAAAACCGAGACACAGGAAGAAGAAGGTTATCGTGGTTGAAAAGTCTACGTCAATTATTCAATAATACACCAAATCGTTCATTCGACCTGTAATAGATATAAAGTTAAAATTGTGGTCATGGTAGTCAGTCCGGATAACACACAGATTGAAGACGAAAGTCTTGGACAGTCAAGTTCAATATAACTTTATATTAAAATCTTGATATCTACTTTATTTTATTATATTTAATTTGCAAACATCATTTGCAAACAACAAGTAGGATTAAATTAAATCACAATAAATAAATTTGGGGACTTAAACCATTGGAAATATTATGTTTAAATATTGCATTATATTGTTTACTAAAATAGTACATCCAGCGGAGCAACAATAAGAAGTGATAATAGTATGCAATGCTGTATTCATAACCAGAATTCAGGCCGGAAGTAGATATGCTACTATGCAAACAGAAAGTTGCTTCAATTAAAATTAATATCAAGAAAGGCCAAAATGACGATATATAAAACTCTCATAAGACCCATAGTGACGTATGGGTGCGAGGTATGGACTGTGAACGTGGCCGAGGAGAATAGTCTGCGCATATTTGAAAGAAAAATTCTCCGAAAAATGCTCGGCCCAAAAAGATTACAGAATGGAGAATATATAATCAGAAGCAACAGCGAGCAATCAATAGTATGATTGATAGTGAGGACATTGTACGGTTTACAAAAGCCCAAAGCCTAAGGTGGGCTGGCCACGTAAGTTGAATGCACGAATGCAAGAAGCAGATGGCACAAGATCACAAGATCGACACAAGATCGACCCTTTTGGAGGAGCATAGTGATGAAGGCCAAAGCTCACCCAGAGCTGTAGCGCTATAAGATTATGATGAGTACATCCAGCAGAACTGTATTTTTGCTTCGTCTTAAATAATATAATTAATAAACAGGTTGTCATATTTATGCAATTTAATATTAATTAAATAATATAATTATCCTAAATTAACACCAGTTTTCTGAGGTTAAATTATTTTGAAATTCTATTTCCAATATGATAATTATGTGTTTTCATTTATTTATTTTATTTATTTCCTGTATATTATTTAATACGCATTCAATACACCTTTATTCAGTCTTAATAAAGAAATTTAATAATTTTAACAATTCCCAATACAGTTCGATTTTTTTCAGATATTTTCTAGTATAGGTACTATTAAATCCCTTTGAGTACATTATTATACACGATTACTTCGATTATCGATTTCTATACTTTCATTATTATTATTTTGAAAATTCTTATGGAATTCAGTAGGGATTTTTATTACTCGTATTATTAAAATATTAAATTTACTTTAGAAAATATTAATAATTGTAGTAAAACAATGAAAAACAAATAAATTGTAGTAAACAAAACATAAATAATTATTATTTTGTTCCAAATTTATTTTATGTTGAATATGATGTCCTACAATGTATTTCCCGTATCGAATCTAGTGAATACCCTTGGAAAATATTCATACTCGTTTTAGAAGTAATCAGTTGTATACATTTATATTATTAGGTGTGTGGTAAAACTAAACTGTACAATAATTAAAATCGATTTCCATTTTGTATTAAGTCATCAAAGTAGATACCGAAAGTTATTGAATTTATAACGGGACAATAATCGCCTATACAAAAATATTTTTTTAACAGACAAAAAAGGTTCAAACCATGCTACATTATTATGTTTACCATCAAAATTAATTATAAATTTTTTTTATTATATTTTGATTTTTTAATTTAAAAAAATAAAATGTTTGCACCTAAATTTTGCACCTTTAGGTGCAAACACCTATATTTTGCACATACATTTTGATTTTGAATTATCGAAATATGTGAACAATAATAATATAACTTTAGTAAAAAAGTCTATTTTCTAGGGTATCGGGACAAAATTACATAAGACAAAATTACATAGAACAAAATTACATAGACAAAATTACATAGAACTAAATTACATAGACAAAATTACATAGGACAAAATTTCATATTGAAAAAAGTTACATAACTATTTAAATTTTTATAAAAATTTAAAATTATTTGGTTTTGCAATGAAGGTATTTATAATTATAAATTTATTAAAGGCTATAATTTGTATATAGTTTTTTTACTATATATTTTGTATTAAAATCTTACCGTCTGGGTTTACCTGTTGCCGGCAAAAACAGGGTTTTAATAAATGTGTAGCAGTGGTCTGACAATAAAAACAAAAGGTTCAGCGTCCCATGTGTCAGGACCTTGACCTTGACCTTTTTCTTTGTCACAGTCCAATACCCCTTAAATGTGATGAACACAATAGGTCCGGTGTCCAACGAATTGGGGCCCTAGTAATTTACAAATGTTACATTTTAAACTAAACTTTAATTAATCCTATTAATTTTTGACATCGAAAATACTGTTACGAAATATTTGGCAAATAGTTTTATTATTATGTATCAATTAAAATTAAAAAATGCAAGTAAATAACATAAATTTAGTATACAAAATGTACTCATAAAATTACACAAGTTCAAGTGAATTGTTCAACTTCAACACTATACGGGTCTATATACACTTTTTTTACTGTAGCAACTGTATTATTATTCTAAATTTAAATTTGTAATAAAATAAATTAAAATTCGATAAGGTTTAAAAAAATTATTAATATATTCATTTATTAATATGGTCCGAATTTCACTTCTTGATTTTAAAATTTATTCATTTTGAATCGCAAAACAAATTAATTTTAATGATATTTTTTATATTCTGTAAAATCTTGCGAAATAGCTTTTTATTCCGATTTTTTCTTTTTCTTCTTTTCATAAGCTTCATTTATTATAATATTATACCCATACCGATAAAATAACTTAATTAAGGTTCATCCTTGAAATTAAATACATAAAAGAAACAAAAAAAAAAAAAAACAATTTCAATATCGGATGAAAATCTTTCAGTTAATTAAAATACAATTCAAGTGCTTAACCCTTTTAGTTCCACGCCTCATACTTAAACATCAAAAGATTTAAACAATAATTAGATTCAAGTCCAACAACACCTTTTCAATCCATATTATATTAAGCATTTTTTTATTTGTTAGTTAAATTCTCTTGAAATTTTGTATTACTATTTGTATCTATGAGAATTTGAATTTATCAGAATTTTTAGATTAACGTAGAAAAAAAGATTCTTATATTTTTTTTAATTATTTCTATGTAAAAACAAATTTAATAAATTATAAATAATACGACTTACCTGTAAATTGGAAGATTATTTTTGTACCAAACAACCAAAAGTACTTGGTCATTTGGTAAATTTGATGAAACATCACATTTTATTTGAGCTGAACCATTAACTAACACTAATAAAGTTTCACCTTCTGAAATTTAAAGAGAAAAAAATAATAATTTCAAAAAATTGTTTTTTAATATAGTATTTTAATATTATTTAAATTTTATTATTATTAAATTTAGTTTATTTTTTAATTTTATAAAATCAAGTAAATACAAGTATTAGTGTGCTCTTCGAAATTGGAATCCATTATGTTTTCCGTCATTCCAATTTCTAAAAAATATTTAGTTTCGCTACGTCTCTTTTAAAATATCTGTTATTACAGTGCTTTTTAAATTTACAAATTAAATAAAATGATTGGTGAGCTTAAATAATCAACTTAGTTTGGTTTAGATTCACTAAGAATAAACTCAATAAAATATTAGTAATTAAAATAGTACTAAAACATATCTGGTTGAACAAAAAAGCATAGCATATTCAATTATGTAGTCCTGTAGCTAAACAGAATAAATAAACTATCAATTAGGGTGTTTATGAAACTTGCAAATGATTTTTTGTTCCTGGTTGATTTAATTATTGAGTGCTATTTTTACGATTCTGATATATTAAAGAGTATTAAAATCTTGTATATTTTTAGGCCGTTATTTCATAAGGTTACATCATATGAACAAGCTCATAAAAATACAGTCCGGAAGTTATGAATACGTATGCGATCAAAATTAGTATTACAAATATATTATATGTATATTTTATATAACATAAAGCGTTATAAAGATATAAAATCTGATTTCTATTGATAAAGTCAACAATAATTGTTCATATTATCTGAGTCGGATGATTAATTTTGAATGGAGTGAATGTAGGAACTATGATAGAGTTGTTTGATCACTCTGAACACTCTGCATATACGATGACATTGCTGTCTTGCGAGATTATTTTACATATTTCTCAAATTAGATTTATAGCAAAAATCTGCCAGTCACTAAAAACTAAATCACAAATATTTCTTTAATATTATTAAATAGAAAGTGTATCGTTTCAAAATAAATAAACCTAATAAGTAAACAAATCCAGAAAACTGTAATTGATTTTTTCGGTTACTTCTTAAATTGATATCAAACCGATTTGAAAATTTTATTTGTAGTGAATTTTATTCAATTCTGTACTACTGAATAATTTGTCTCTGGTTAATTCATTTATCGAACTGTGATTCAAACTGATACTCTTATGATTTTCAGAATTACTGTACCACCTAGATAAAAGCTATATCTCATACTTTTATATTATGGTGGTGTACCTACTATGTACATAAGTCACTTTTTGATATTCAATTCCTGAAATCATTTAATCAACTTCAACCATTTCATATTAAAAAAAATAACTCCTTTAGTTTAATTAAATTTATATTAAATTAATGATAAAAAAAAATATTTTAATGGAAATTAATGATAAATTGAATTGATTTAATAAAAGAAGTTCAAAATTCGCAATAATTTCAAAAAAATGTTCTTTTTTTTTTTTTTTTTTGTAATTCTGAAAACTTGAGAAAATTCTTAAAAATTTGTTCGATTATTCAAAAAATATTTCTTCTGTATTTTCCGTAACTTAATATTCTTGACCTTCATGCTTGATGACAATACAATCATGATATTAACAACTTTTACTTATTATGTAGGTGCCTACATACAATTTTAAGATTCTCAGAATCACTAGCTTATGTTAATATAATTTTAAGTAGGTATTTTAATAGATATACCCTAAGAATAAACTCAAATTCAAATTTTTTTTGTACAAAATATTAACCCTTTAGTGGAACAAAATAGTTTTACGAAAAATTACGTTAAATGTATGAAAATCTATAATTATAATTGACAAGCATTTAGGAACCTGCGCAGCCGACATAGACACCTTTTCAATTTATCTCGCTTCTCCTTAATAAACTCAACTCATATTGGAAGGGAAACTCTTCATTTACGTAAACCCAATGCAATTTTTTACATAAACCGCAACAAAATATTTCCTGATTAGTTGAAACAAGTCAAAACTATCATACTACTTTAGCATTGCCGTATAAATGAGAAAGAAAGAGAACACAGCATATGCTTGCCTAAATTTGTATATACAAATTTTTATTGGGCTGACAAAAGATTTGAAAACGCTTATGAAATTTTTATATGCGGGATTATTTATTAAGTACATAGTGAGAAAAAAAGTTCGGATAATAATTAAAGATTTTATATTGAAATTTTAAACAAAACAAAACAAAAAGTATATTTTTTTTATGTTAAAATTTAACTATTAATAGATACCACGATAAATGGTTTCATTTTAATACGAAAAATTTATTATTTACACACATTCTATTTGAATTTTATCTTATTAATTTCGCTACACCTTTTTGTTTCCTATATTTCACTTCATTCGTGAACATACAATTCTTATTACCTTCTATTTCTAACATTTTTTTTTTTTTTAAATGTTTGGGTGTGTTAGCAAAAATACATATCCGAGTTTGACTTCTTATTGTTTAGAAATTCTTTGCTTGCAATAAACCTATTTAAATAATACGTCAAATAAAAACAAAAAGCAAGTTCATCTAAAATAAAAAAAATATAAAAACAACAAAAACAAAAATAGAGTATCTATAATTATAATAGCCATGCATTTAAGGACATGCGCAGTAAGCACCTTCTCATTTTATCTAGCTTCTTCTTAATGAACTCTTAATATGTAAATAAGTTGTATATATAGCCGAAATGCGCATACGGGTTAAACAAATTTCTATTTGGTTTTACAATATTCAAACTTTTAAGTAAAATAGAGCCATTTTGTGTCATTCAACATCTTATTATTTTTATACTATTCTGTATAATGTTTATATCGCGAGAATCAATGAGAGTCACCTTTTTTCAATTTTATTGTCCTTTTATTCATTCAATTTTGATGAGAATGTCTAAAATACAGTGTAAAATTATTATATAAGTACATATTTGGACTTTTGAATTCGTTTTTTTCTTCTTCAAATTCAGTGACGAAACTTTATTAATGAATAGGTTGGCACATAATCAAAAAAATTATGTTGAAGAAATTGATAATATCCTTACTGCCGCTGCTTTTGAAGTAAATTAGATTTTCCTGGTAGAATTTTCATAGTTTTAATATTAAACAATGAATAATGATCGTATTCATATGTTTAAAATGAATAATTATTTAGATCTAGACTTAATTAATATAAATATTTTTAATTAAATTATTTTAGAAATTGTATTTTTGTAAAATTAAAAAAAAATATGAACCGCATTAACCGTTAAATGGATGATTTTTCTTTTTCAATTGAAAAAAAAATATTTTTGAGTATATTTCGACTTTCTGAAACCCAAAACGTATTTAAAAAATCAAATTGGACCTTTGGAAGGGCTCTGAAGCTAAAAAAACGTACAGTATGCGTTTAAGGGTTAAATCTCGATGATGAAACAATTTTCATTACAACTTAATGCATACTTAATATTATTTCAAGTGTAGGTACACTTCAAAATCCTTTACAGTAATAAAACAAAACTCGAAATAATATTATATTAGATCTATCTACATTTTAAATACATATTTCATTATAAATGTCATGAATTCAAAATTGAAAATGTCTATCAGTTAATTGAAAATAAGTAAACTATTTAAAAATTGACTCTACGACAGAGTGATTTTTTTTAATTGTACCTCAAACCAAATTGACTTGGTAAATTAAATTGATTTTTGCGATTAGCTATTATTTATAATATAATAAAATTATTGATTGAGGGCTATTTGAAATATGTTATTCCTCTGTATAATATTGCATAATTTTATTTCATACATTTCTGCAATTTGCAATGAGTATTCAGAAATTGGCTAACGCTTTGATTTATGATTATGAATAAATTGAAAATATTATATTTTCATGTTTGGAAATTCCATAAATTTTTCACTTTCAATTTTAACCACTTCTCAAACTGTAGTTTAAACTATCTTCAATACATCAACTAGTTTAGAACTGGTTACAACAATGTGTGTTCAGGTATCAAAAGAAATATCAAGTTTTCGTGTAATCATAAACAATTAAACAAATATGTTAAAAAAATTAAAATAAACGTAAACAAACAGAAAACCTCAAATCTAGTATGCTAACAATGTCTGTAAAAGTTCCCACCTCGATTAATTAAAATAAGCATGGCATTAACACAAATCCAAAGCATTGACAGACACCCAAAAGTTTAAATATGATATATAAAGAAAAACAACTAATTTTTGTGCCCATCTTTTAAATAATAATAATTTCTAGAAAAACATATCCGAGTTCTAAACCCATATACAAAAACTTTATATTTAATACAAGGACCAAAAAAATCACCTGAATAATAGCAAAACATGACAAAATAAATTAAATATTAAGTCTTTTTCAAATTAGAAATACTTTTTAAAATCATCAACGCAATTGAAATTACCCAAAAAAATAAAATATCTACATATTTGGAAAATTGAAATTTCAATGGTTTATGTCTTTGAATCAGTTATCTCGAAATGTTTCTTATTGACCAATGCAAGCACATTTTCAAGTTGAAGTGAAAGTTTTAAAGCAAAATAATGACCAACAAAAAAATATTCTTATTATTTCAATGGTGATAAATATGGCTTTGCCACCTTTAAAATATCATTAGATTTGCTAAAAATCCTTCTTAAAAGAATAACACCAGAAGCAAAATATTATAGAGACCATAATGTCACATACAATATAAACTATTTATTCAATTGGTGCTGAAATTACAAAACTATCATTTTCTTCATCTCTACATGTATACAAAATTACACTTTTAAATTAGAATGGACAGTTGTACATCGGTAACTTCACGGAGGTAGCAAGAAGGAAATTAGAGAAAGAACAAAAATATCATAAAACAAAAAAAAATGTTATGCAACCACACTTAACCTTGCGGTACCATATGGTGCCAAAAATAACAGTTCGTAAATTTGAATGAAGATGAAAGAAATATTTTCATACCGCTTGACCAGCGAATGTTACGCTGGGAATAGCTAAATTGGCTATACTTTAAATTTTAATCAAGTGAAAAAAATATTTTAACAATAAATAAAGTTAAAAGAATCAATTATTTGAAAATGTATATGACAACCAAATCCTTCTTCACCCAGATAAGGGTTAACAAAACAAAATTCCTTAAAGAATATTTTTATTATATAAAAAAATTAATATAAAATAATCCTCTTTAAAAAATTGCACTCTATTTTTGTTACACTTTATTGTTATATATATATATATATTTATGAATCCTTGTAACATTGAATGTCTCTGTGCTTTTAAATCTCTAATGAGCTTAATTTATAACGGAAATCTTTAATTCCCCTTGAAAACTAGTGAAGTAAAAAAGGAAAAATACACAAAAAGGTTTTCTAATAAAAATAAATCAAGATAGAAAGAGATAACATATAAAATTAACATTTTCAAGGATTTATTTTTCATTTATGAACTAAAGAAAATGAAAAGCAAAATAAGAAAGATAGCGACATTGTTTTTTTTTCTTTTTTTTTTTTTTTGTATTTTATTTATTTTCTTGTATAACATTTTGTATAACAAAACACAAGCAACATTTTATTAGATATAAAATTCAGGTGTAATGAATACACGTGCCATTATACCTACTCTGTACAGATCCAAGAAAGAGTAAAAACTTTTATATAAAAATAAAAAATGTTTTTCCGGAATGAACTACATGCGATACATACCGACTTACCTAACTATCTATCTGTATTCGAAGATTTTTAAATATAAATGAGAAAAAGTTTTTTTTTCTGTAATCTGTAGACAAAACCACACAACATCAGGAGTACATAATATACATAAAAAAAAAAAATAATAATAATCAAAGTTGATTATGTATTAATAATAAAATAGAAAGTATAAAACTGAAACATATGCACTCATAAACCAAAATAAGATGAAAAAAAAAATGAAAAATAAAAACACGTGGCGTAGAAAATTATTGTGAATGCGAGTAGGTACTTGAGATCAAATATAATTTGTCCCCCTACAACAAGCAAGATAAATTTTATTTTTTTTATATTTATTTGTTTTTATTAGTTTATTATAAAATTTTATTCTAAAAAGTAAAATAAACTAAAACAGAAGTTCGTTACTTCTCCTAATAAAAATGGATTTATGAATTCTTGGAATTTCAGTCAAGATAATGCAACGCAAAGTATGTAGCAATCAGGGCATATTATAAAAATTTTAGAAATATTTTTTGCTATATCCTGGCTATCAACTAGATTTACGTATTTTGTGTGACAATATTTACGATAACTGAATAAGAATAGGTGTTCTAGCTATCTGTTTGTTACGATTACAAGATTACTCGTAGAATAATATTTAACGTTTCAGTTCGTGTTGTAGGACATCCCGGTATAGAAAAACATGTTGTATAGGTTGTGCTATAAAAGCCCCAAAAAACTGTATTTGTATTCTTATTTTTCTTCACGTACTGAATCCTTTACAGACGTTAAAATTCATTGTAGCAATTTTGTGCTACAACAGCTAGGCCAAAAAACTATCGTTGTCTTCTTCTTCCTGTACTTAATCCGTTGCAGAGGTTAAGCTTCATAATAGCAATTTAAACTTTTGCTGGTGCAACTCGAAACAAAGATTTGGTGCTTTTGTTGGCGTAAATGTTTTAACCAATATATCCTTTCAGTGCTTTAGTTTCTTCCAATCAACTTCAATAAATTTATTATAGTTCACAGTCGTATATATATTCGAAATATTTAAGGTTTTTTGAATTTGATAATGTTTTTGATTATTTTGTTTTTCATTATCCTCTACAATACATCTTCTTGATTAGTTACTCTCTTGTTCGCATTTTCTGCACCATTCGCATTTTCTAAATTTTTTGCATTTTCTTCAATCCTTCGGATTTTCTGTATCCTTTGAATTTCATGCATCCTTCGGTAACATCAAATTTCGAAGAACTCTAATTTTGTCAGGGACACATTCAGGAAATTAAGTGTCTAGGCTTTAACTCATATAAAAGTGTTTGAGAAGATTTAGTTCTCTAAAACTCTGGTTCTTAGCTTCACCCTTAAATCGAACATTGCACCACCCTTTTTAGTCCTAAATTTAATATCTTCTGCTGAGTAAATAACATTAAATACCATTTCACTGCGATCTCAAATATATTTTATTCTTCCAAATATTTCTGGGTTTATTCTAGCCAAAGCCAGAGTTGTATTGGATAGTGATTTCTTGTTTCGTATTTGTTCTTGGTGTATATATTTCAGAGATTCTGTCGTCTTCAATGCGCTCGGCAAAGATTGTTTGTTTCCCTCTTCAGGGGATTTTCTATCGATAATTTAATATAATTACCAATAGATATACCAACTGCCGGATCCAGACCATAAATGTTTCCCGCCAATGATCTGGCTAGTTGGTCCGCTTTCTCATTTCCAGTCTAGCAACTATGACCCGGTACCCAGATCAGTTGTATCTTGTTTTACACCCCTTTAAGGTTCAGGGCTTCTGAACATTTTCCCATTAATCTAGATTTGATGAGGTTACTTTCAAGAGTTTTTCAGGCAGTCTGACTGTCACTAAATATTCTAATGACTTTGTTATCATTAGATTTAGCCCTAACAAAATTCAAGAGTTGTTGTTATTCTACTTGTGTGTGTATTATGAGAACCCTGTCTTTAGGGTATAGCATAAATTATTAATTGGAGCACCGTTTATACTTTAAATTAAACTGTTATTGAGTCTTGCAATGATTCATGCATGACACATGAATTCAGAGTATATATAATAAAAATAAATTAGAGTAGTTTAAGAATACAACCCTGACTTGCATTTAATTTCTATATATTATGTCAATTTATTTTCGAACATTTGAAGTTTGTTACCAATATAAATTTGCTAATTCGAAGCCTAAGCTTTTTTTTAAAGTAGGTAATAATTAAAATCTCGTGTTATACCTTATCAAAGGTTTTTTGAAGGTCAATGAAACATCAGCAATATACACTTCGTATCATGCATTTCTGCATCAATGTATAAGTACTTAGATTCCATATATAGCTTCTCTTGGCTCCACGATCTTTTACGAAAACCGAATTAGGTATAATTGATTTGTTCATATTAGTTTACCGTATATTTTTTGGTGGTTCCATCCCTCTTTAATAGTATCTAACTAACTAATAAACTGTATTCATGATTGCTCGACCCATAATATTTTATTTTTTTATTTTATGTTATTCTTATAACAAAAATTTGTACATAAAGTCTTTTGAGAATTAATAAGAAATTTCTGTAATTAAATAAAATACATATTTAATTGACTCAATGACATACAAAATAACATGCTTAAAACCACTAAGATTAAAGATACATTTTCCAATTATATATCGAATTTTTTGAAATTTATTGTTTTCTTAGTGGTGTTTTATTTAGTCTTTCGATGTATTTTGTTTTGGTTAATGCTGATTGATCTCCTGAAGGATCCATCATTTGCTTCCAATCTGTTTGACCAACAACAAAACCAATGGCTCTCATTTTGTCCTGAGCCCGCTTTTCTTCAATGTCAGCCCATCTAACTCTTTTTTTGTTTTTTGAATTAGAAGACGGCGGCTCCCAACCATCTACTTGCAGATAATCTTCTAATGTTTTATGCTTGTATAGCTTTTTATTAATACCATCGAGACGAGCTAGTCTTTCTTCGGTTGGATCAACATTCCACTTACTTTTTATGGTATCCATAAAATTTTTAATATTACTATTTTCTTCCTCGTTTTGAGAATCATCATTTTTTAACTCCTGAGAATTCTGAAGAGAATTAAAAAAATATGATTTGCAACCTTCAGATACGGATATGTAGGGACAATAAAACCAGAAAAAATCAATAATGGCTCATTATACCCTTGAATTATTCCGTCGAAGTACAACCATTATACCAGTTTCTTTAATACCGAACCGAACTGAAATTAAGCGTATTAATTTTTTTCTACAAAATTTTAAATCTGAATTAAGAAAATGGTGTCTAATGTTCCATCGAAAAATTTACTTAACCAAAAATCTTCAAATGAATTCTTTTTATGAAATATTTAAAGAATAAAAGTTCAACCTAAAATAAAATCTAAATATATAAAAAAAAAAAAAAATAATGGGTTGTATTCATTCATAAATATATATTAAATTGGAAGTAGTCCTTTTAGACTAATTTCCTAAACAAAAAATATTTTTTTTTGTTTTGAGGTTATTTTTGGATCCCGTAATAACAATTTGTTATTTTGAAATAGGTATCACGACCACTTTAATATTTTTAAGATTATAGTTTATAGTGGTCCCTTACTTAACAACGTATATAAAATTATGCGTGTATATATACACATTACACATACCGTGTAATTACATTTTTTATTCCAAAAATATACCACGTGAAATTAATGGTGTTTTATGTAACAAAGAGTTATGTAACAAGGTAGCAATCTCTTTTTAATTTAGGTTTTATATAATTAGAGTATACATATTCCAAAAATAGAAGAACTGAAATTAATTTAAATTAAAATAATTAAAAATAATTATAATAGAATTGAAATTAAAAATTAATTTAGTAAATTAAAATAAACCACTAAATGGGACGGGTTTGAAATTCCGTTTTTCACACATTTTGATACAAATCTACAAATCTTGCTTTTGAAAAAATATTTTTAAAAATTTGTTCTTTTCATTTAAAACCTTACTGTTTTTTAAATATCTTACAAATTCTGGATTTGTTTTTTTTAATTTTTTACAAATTCGGCAAAATAAAATCCAAGTAAGATTAAAACCTGAGTTAACACGGTAACACGGGTGGTATAAATTTCATACCACCGCACATAATCCCAGTAAAAAATATTTTGTGTTTGTATAAAGATAGTATAAATTTTATACCGTCGCGCAAATTAGATATATTGACAGTTATTATTTATTTGATCAAAAGTAAGCTGGAAGCCATTTTTTTTCATAATAAAGGTGAATTTATAGTTAAAATGATTAGAACATAATGAATAAAAAATCATTGTCAGAAAAAGAAATATTGATGGATGATGAAGAGATTGCAGAAACACCACCTGATGTTGAATCTATTTGTTCTGCTTTCAGTGATGATATAAATACAAAAACATTATACAAAATGATTAAAGTTTTTTAGTGGACGAAGAACCAGATCCATTAGAATTGGAGGCTGATAATAAATTATCTGCGGAGTATATGACTAGCGCACAAAACAATTCTGGGTTACTATTTCTGAAGTGGAAAGACAAAAGATTGACTAATTTTCATGACCCATCTAAGCCAACAACAGTTTCGGGGCGAAACTTGACGGAAATCAGGAAGGGGTTGCATGCCCGCAGAAAATAGCTCATTATAACCAAACTATGAATAATATTGACAAATTTGATCAACTAAAAAAATATTATTCCCTGACATCGATAGGGAAAGTAAAAAGTGTCGACAGTACGCCAACACACTTAGACCGGTGAGGTCCATTGTGATACCACGGGAACTTTCCTCGCGTAGGACTCTACTCGTTGAAGCAATTTGAGCTTTTAACGAAGCGCCGGAAATTTTTGATATATGGCAAATGCATACATTTTACCAAAATTTTCTGACAACTGTGAACCTATGAAAGAGTTCAAGTTAGATATAGTTCGAAATCTTATAAATACTCTTCTAAATACCAAAAAAATTACTACAAAAAAAAAACCATTCAACTAAAAATAATAAGCCGTATATTGAATCATCTGTACGTGAAGTTAGTTCTAGTCACCAACCAATAAAGACAAGCCTTTGTCATTGCCGCAAAAAAGGTCATCAAAGACGAACCAATTGGATGTGCTGAACATGTAAAATTCGTTTGTGCTTGAGCAAGACTAAAAGTTGATTTAATGATTTTCATCAGCAAATTCATCTTTATCTGGGCGGTGGTATGATTTTTATACCACGTCCTTACAAAGGACTCTTTAAGGATATATTTATATATTTTTTATTTTTAGTTTCAAATGAATGAATTAAACAAAATGTAACCAAAAAATGTTTACTTTTTACTTTATTTCAAACCTTGTCCCTGATAGAGTTAAGCAATAATTAGCAATCCTTAGTAGGAACTATTACTAAAATAATAGCTGTGTTCTTTTCATATGGTTTGAGGTCAAGGGTTTATTAAATTCAAAAGAACGATATAGATTAACGTTTTGAATAATTTTTTTTAAATTGGTAAACTTGTTAATTGAATTATCTAAAAGATTATAGTATAAAACTATGCCAGCAGCGCCACTCGTGACAAGCATCATTACTAAATATTTGAAACCTGTATAGAAACCAGATAAATATGTGTGTTTTGAGTTAATATTGTATTACCATATTAAACCTTAACCTGGACCTTGAACTACGATGAATTGAAAAGAACACAGCTAATAGCGTAACCACTCGACCGAAAAAATTTACCAATAAAAATTATTAGTCGATATATCGTAAAAAAAATGCATGAATTCGATTCCCATACTATCAAGATTAACCCGTGGCTCGAATGAAACGAATCGAATGAAACGAATACTGATATTAAATGTCCAAATGCTATAAGACATATGGGTGAAGTAGATTTAGTAGATTACGTTACAGAATTGAAATGGAATCAAAGATATAAGAAAAGTATTATGCTTAAACATTTTCAAAATTTAATACCCTTTAATGCCCTTTATAATCTGCATCATATTTTTTTTAGCTTCAAAGCCCTTCCAAAGTACAATTCGATATTTTAAGTACATTTGAGTTTCAGGGAGTCGAAATGTACTCCAAAATTTTTTTTTCAATTGAAAAGGAAAATTCATGCAATTAAGGGTTAATTCCCTTGGGGATTTCGGATTTATTTTTCGAAAAAAAAACTACAACCACGCTATGTTCAATCAACTATTCAAGATTAACAACTGGATATAACTGCTAATTATTGTTTTACCTTGTTTTTGATGTTATAAGTTTGAAAATTGAGCTCTATTGAGCGTATATTCCACTAAAATGTAAAATTCAGCTCCAATTTCACAGTGGCAGTTTGTATATATTTTTATTATTAGTACCGGTTGATGCTTAAGCTCAAAAATGATAAAAATTAGTTTTACAGTTGAAATTTTAAGTAAAGTTTAGTGCCTTTTATTTGGCAACAATGATAAAAGATTCATTATTCAAAAAACTCTCAAAGATGTGGCTAATTGAAACTTGATACAAATGTTTGGCAGTAAAGATATTATAACGTGTTGATTTCGATTTACTATTTTTGAGTAAAACAATTTTTGCCAAATAATCATTTGAATTTTGGTCTAAATTTAAAAGTGGATCAAGCCTCCGATGCTAGCGATGATTTATTATTTACTTAAGTCTCAACTATTATAATTTCCAATTTAAAGCTTGTTTCGGCAAAGAGGTTAATTTAAATTTTCCTGTGAAATTCGGCCAATCAGTTCAGTTTGCTAATCAATATTCCATCAGAATCACTCAAGTATTACAAAATTTCCATGTTTTATGTTGATATTCTGGTACAAAACGTTCTATTACTTTACGTTATCTTCTTCAAATGTAGAACAAAAATGGATAAAAAAACTCAGGTTCAACTTCATTTTTTTTATTATGAACGTAGGTATATAACAGGTTTAAATAAAAATGTACGCCAGCTAATGAGCAGAAGTTCAACTTCACTCTCTTATATTGAACGTAAGCATAGAAGGGCTTAAGAACAAAAAGTTAATCAGCTAATAAAAATTGTAGGTTAATGCATTGGGAATTGTCATGTTTAACAATTTAAAATGAAAATACACAGGTAAGCGGTTACTTACACAACGGTTGCTTATTTGGATATATTCAATTATCCTTTCTATTCTTTTTATGTATTTTTCCCAATTAAGTGTTGGAGGTTTTATAAATTCAACAATATTTTTCATTATAAGCTAGGTTTATATGATATAGTCATATTATAATGCAGCCTAAAATTTTGAATATACGTAGAACTAATATGACCTGCTACAATTTTTGCTTTGATGGACAAGCATGAAGATTCTTTAAGTTGAAATTTAGCAATGTTCAAAGCTTAACAATTGAATTTTCTTTTTTGATAGTCTTTTGTTTTTGTTTTTACTTATAATGTAATGCCAATGCTAAAATTGGAAATTGAATTAATAAAAATGTGACGTTAAAAATTTTTAAAGTTAAAGTAAGAACACTGGTATTATAGAATGTCATTTAATAATCGTTGACAATTAAATATGTTGAAGTATTTATCGTGTACGCAAATTTTTGAATATACCTACCTATTTATTTTGTGCTCTTGACAGTAACTAAGGTAAAATCTATATCTATAATAATTAATCAAGTATGGTGCTGGAAGTTTATATTACAATATCTACAATATTTCGAGCATTTTATTTATCAAATTACAATGCTTATATCAACTCATTGCATGTGAAAAACTACTGCTATTGTCAGGAACTAAACCTTCTTAAATAGATTAGCTTCATTTTATTTAATTTGTTACCAGATTATACTCTCAATTATTTTTTACCATTTATTTTATCCCAATGACAAAACGTACTAGACCAGATCGAAAACCCAATACTGAAAAGTTTAAAATTTTGAATTAAGCGGTTATATGTTATTGTCACAGAATTGTTTTTGATTAAATTGCTGGGTACCTACAATAATTCAATAATTTTCTCGTTATGATACAAAAAACTTTAGTCATCTTTTTTAATGTTAAAAATAACAATTTTAAATTTTCATCTCCATTGCTACTCTCTACAAAAAAAAATTAAAAAAAAAACACACACACACTTGTATATTCAGAACACATGAACTAATTTAAAAAAAAAAAATAAAAATAATGTAATGCGATTAGGGGTAGCCGAGACTAATCATTTCAATAAAATTTATTCAATGGAATACCCAGTTATTTTAAATGCAGAATCATTAATTTTACTTTTTTTTTCTACTTTTAAATAACTTATATATCAACCCACTTGCCTACTTCTACTTGAAGATGCGAATTCAATCTTATTTCAATATTTAGAAAAAAAATTAAATCAAAAACAAAAAAAAAATATTTTTTTCCTCTGTCAGAACTTTGTATTTATACTGTGTAGAGGTGAATACTGTATGAACTAACACGTATTCTCTGTACAAAAATAAAAATATTTTTTTTTTTTTTTACAATTCTCATCGTACTTGGTTTTATATAAACCTTTGGTACCATCTATAATGACAGCAACGTGTAATGTAATTGACATTAAAGAGTACAAAAATTTTCAGCATATGTCTATGTAGGTAAATGTACCTATACCTATACCTGGCTGACTGGTAATATAAAAGTAAATCATCAGCATTTTTGATATGAGGTCGACTACACATACGTTTTGCAAACGTTGAACTATTTTTAATGTAGCTCAAAAAAAAAAAAAAAAAACAAAACAAAAACAAAAATTGAGTATGCCATAAATGATTTTATAATTGAAATTTCTGATTTTATCAGCTACTCTTTTACAGCTTTTAATTTTGTTTTTCTGTTTGTCCTCTTTTTAGTTTTTTTTTGCTTTTTTTTTTTTTCTTGAACCATTTTCCCGGCCTCTTTTTGAAGTAATTAAGCTTAAAATTTCCGGCCTGACTTGCATATTTTTCATATGAGTTTTTTGTTAACGAAATTTTTATTTCTTTTGTGTTTGAGTATGTGTGTGTATACAAAAATGGAGGTATTAAAAACAAAAATACCAATAACAAAATGTACATCTTTAAAACTTTTATTACAGTTCTCATAAAAGAATTTTCTTTTTGTTTTTTTTTTTTCGTTTTTAATTATTACCATAAAGTAGGAAAGAATTTTGTTTGAGAAAATTGTTCGGTGCTCCGAAAAAGTATTAAAATTTCTATCTTGTCGTGATAGATTTGATTTTTTATCTATGTTGATGCGAACTTTTTAGATCTAATATACTTCGCCCTTTGGTTCTTTAAAATTGCAGGTCCAAGGCTCTGGCGGTCAATTTATATTTCTGAACTGGGCGATATATATACTTTGAAATATTTATAACTATTTGGAGCTATGAAATAAAAAAGTGAGAGGAGTATTCCTCTACTCGTAAGCAGAATCTGCATCAGATGGTTTATCACATGATGTGATCTATTTAAGAAATACCGGTTCAAAACTGATAATTCAACATAGATAGATTCTATAATCTGTGCAGATAGTGTTGAACTTATCAATTTTAAACAGGGATATTAGATCAAATGTTAGTGCGCTACCATGGTTTATCAGAGCATATGGTCTCTTTAATAAATATCTGTGTAAAATGGTTTATCACAGGACGAAATCTATGTAACAAAATATTTGTTCAAGATTGATAAATCCTACACAGAAAGATTCTATACTCTATATATATAGTGTTTATGATATAGATAGGATAAGGTACGGATTATCAATGTTGAACAGATATTTATTAAATTGATCACGGTCTTTGATAAGCGATGACTTATCAATTTTGGACAGATATTTATTTATTTATTAAATATATCGTGTTCTGTGATAAGCCATGGTCTAATGTTCTGATATTGGATCTGATCTGATTAGTTGATTTAATCCATTAATACATATTAAATTTGAGGACCGGATTTTAGATGGGATAGATTACTATGAGACTGAATTTAGAATGTACAATACATTAATAATTGTAGTTTAATAATATAATCTTTCAAATACATTATTATAGTGTATATTGATGAAGCTACAATAATATTTGGATTATATGAAGCTACCAAAGTACTTGGTCATTTTATTGAATGAAGATATTCAATAACTGTCATGTTTTGAAATATAACCAGCTGTTGCCTCCTAAATGCATATGAAAATTTAAAACAAAATGTTATATTTGTCATTAGATGTTGAGCGGATGAGATGTGCTTTTATATCAGTCAATAATAATGTCAGACGTACAGTAAGAATGCTAAGCTGAAAACCGTTAATTTACAAATTGTTTTAATAAATTATTAAATACTGAAGAATCTTGGGTCATATTTCAAACTTATACAAGGGCTTAATATATTTGTATATGGTATAAATATTGATCTTTAATAGAATTTTTGATAAATGAATATTCCTGAATTTTAATTTAAAAAAAATCTTAGGTATAAAATTTGTATTAATCATGAAGCTACCTACATTATCAAATTAGAGTTCATTCTATAATTTGTGTTTTTTGCTTAGATGATTTCAGGAAAGAGTCATTAAAGTTATATTATAATGACTTTAATTAGTGCAGTTATAGAAGTTTAATACTCTTTTGAATTAACTATAGCCACAATTATTATCTTATGTACTTGTCATTCTACATATAGAGGAGTTATTCATTTATTGATTAGTGTAACTCCATAATTTTAGAAGTTTGTGAATAAATTTAAGCCGAATTAAATGGACATAATTTGAAACCGATTTTAAGAACAAAATAATCATTTATTTATATAGCCTTAGGTCATTCGTTTATAATCGAATATAATTGGAAAACTCATTTGTACAGTATGATATAGGTGGTCTATCCTATAGTTAACATTTTTTAATTTTCTAGAACTTTTTTATTGACATAAATATTTTAAATATTTTTTTTTTAACTCTACTAAGCCTTTGAAGGGTCAACTTTGCTGAAAACTTACTTAAAACTATTAAAGTCATGACCTCTATAACACAACCTGTACCACAAATTCATAACAAAACACAACCCTATAACAAAACGATAACCCAATGTAATAAAATTGGATCGAAAAAATGTGCTCGTTTGATTTGGGATCCGTCAAATCGGATCACAAAAACAAAAAAGTCACTTTCGCAAACAAATTACCAAACGAATTAAACCAGTAAAATAAACGTCTAAAATGTTCGAAAGTGGCACCTTATTGTACCACTGCTGTTACTTACGAATCCGTAAATTTGCCCTCTACATGGTAAAATTTTTTCTCATGATACTAACCTGAATAAGTAAATTAAAAAGAAAGAAAAACGCATAATTTCTGTTATTTTACTAAAATCTTAATTTGTCTGTTTTTACAAATATTGATATTCAGTGTATTGGCGTAATTTAGTGTATAGGCAGTTCACTAAGTTCACATAAGTAACACTACCTGATAGCCTACCTGTGCCTCCTACAGTATACCAAAAACAACCTCATTGCACAGCGCTTTTATGCAAATATATTCCAAATACCTAATTTCACTCCGCTTAATCTGATCAGTTCTAGGTTGATTCTGTAAAACACTACTAAAAACCAGTTCGTCCTTAATCAAAATTTATTAACTTTCAGACTTATTTTGACATTTCAAGAATTATTTATTGATTTATGGTTTAAAAAAAAACTGTTAAATTGATTGGTGGTCGGACAACAAGTGTATTCAACTATTTGTTAGTCGCAGTCGCATGTTCAAAAAATTATATTTGCGTCTGAAATATTGATATTTACAATCAAAGGATCTTATTAGTGAATAGAAATCTGACTTTAACTTATACTTTTTTAATCAATTTTTTTCTTTAACATACATATGATTATAATGGGGCTCTGGAGTTCACCTAAAATCCTCTTACACATGAGTTAAATTCAGAATTAAAAAATAAAAAAAAAAACAACAAAAAAATGTAAAAATGAGAAATTAAATTGCTTTGATTATATCTTTGGAACAACTGTTTAAGGAAATGTGGTTTAAATTTACTTGAAAATATACACATATTAGATGTATATATATATATATATATATAGTAACATGCAGTCATATATTATTATTATAAAGCGTATTCGAGTAGGAGGTAGAAGGTTTTTGTATTAATATAAAAATATTTCCATATTATACAAAAACACACATATACTGTCTTATATTCACATGTATTTGATTGCCTAATGTTTTTCAAGGAAGCAATTCAAATTTTAATTACACATATTTTAATTAATTTGTAGAAAATTATGAATATAATATTTTTCTGTTTATTGTCGTTGTTGTTTTTGTTGTTATGTAAAAATTAAATTAATTAATTGGTAAGCTGAATGTATATACATCTTATGTATATAATGTATGTATTATACTTCAAGTGAAATTGCTTGGAACAAAATGATATTTTTTGTTTTTAAAGAGCTTATTGGTTTTATTTTCTAAAGAAGATAAAAATATTTAAATTTTTTGAGAAAATAATATTTAATTAATATTAAGTTTTTTTTTTGTTTTTTGGTAATTTTAAGTAGACTTGATATGAATATAATTTGGTATTTAATTGAGAAGGATGCCAATTATGTGTTGAAATATAAAACAATATAAATTTTATTTTGCTGGTATGCTCACATTCACCATTGTCAATATTATTTTTAAAACATTTTTATTTTATAGAGTTTTCTTCTCCAAAATCTCTGTTGTGAAATCGTTTTCTAGTCTTGTAGTGTGTTTTTAAACTACAAAACTATTAAACATATCATATTTTTATTTTCACTATAAAATTAAATTGTTAATCTAATCAGTTGTCCTTTCCAATCAATCCTATTTAGTCGTCAGTATTATATTGATGGTCAATCAAATTAGGCAGAAGTGGCATGAGATATAAGTATATATAACAGCTCAAATAAGCTGGGAACTGCACTATTAAAGAAAGCAAATTCATGGACAATAGTAATACCTAGCTTACACATTTAATTATTTGATATAACAGAAAATTCTTAAATTTAAATTATAAATTTAATTATAAAAAAACTAATTTAAAAAAATTTGTAAAACAACTTAATTCATCTACTTGATGCAAATAAATTGTACCGTACTCAATGTGTTGAAAGATCTTCTATAAGCTCTTTATGTACAATAGGATAAAAAACCGTCTGTATATCAGAAATCATTAACGTGTCACGGCAGAAAATTTTATACCAATGAAAGAGATTGACTATGTGAAATAACTTAAACAGAAATGGTAAGTCTGTGTTTAACCTTCTGAATGCACAATTATTTTTTATACCGTTAAACGCACACATGTACCATTTCTGCCCTACAAAATTTTAATTAAAAAAATATACAAAAAAAATATTTCTTAATATTTTTTTATCTTAAAGTCAAATATTGATTAAATATTGGGAACATATTTGTATTTATTTTGATTTTTCATATTTCATATTTATTTTCAGGAATTGTTTCGTTCATCATAACACTACTAGAACTCACCAGTAGGTATTTATAGTGTTAGACTACCTATACAACTACTATTTTCATTTTGATTGATTTAATAACTTATTAGAAGATGTCAATAGAACATCTGTAAGTTATACAAATCGACCAAAATTTCATTGTAAAATGTATTTTTTGAAAAATAAATTTATATAAATATAAATTTTTTAAAACCTTTAAGTACATCATTTTACTTTTAATAATAATATTTATAGAACAAATAATAATAATATTTATAGATACAAGGGTGATATAAAATATCTATGTATCAAGATTGAATATTAATTAATAAATCGAACTTGTTCTTTTTATTAAAAGTAAAATGATGTACTTAAAGGTCTTAAAAAATGTATATTTATATAAATTTATTTTTCATTTCATATTTGTTTTATTTCATCCTTTTTCACAAAAAAATTATACTTCATTAGAAAAATAATAATAAATAAATTAGTCAGCTAGCCTAAGTAATAATTAAGAATAGTCATAGGTGTAAATACAATAAGTTCTAAAAAATTTAGTTGTTAAAAAAAAAATTATGAATATATGAATATCATGGCAATAAATAAATAAAAAATAATAAAACTAATATTTTTTCAAAGATAATACAAAAAAAAAGTTTAGCTTAGCAAAGCGATCAATATTGCATTACAAAAATGACAAAAACAATATTAAAAATTTAACTAAAGCGTGATTCATTTGGTTTTGTCTTTAAAGTACGTTGCAAAGCAAAGCAATAATAAAAAAATAAAAAAAATATTGACATAATAACTTTCTGAGTCATTTTCTGGAAATATATGGCCAGAATCAACTCCAAAAGCGCTATTATTTAAGCGTATCATTACCAATTAAATTATCAAAGAGCACTGTAATTTGGTCCCATTTAATTTGTCATGCCTGTTCATTTTACATTCAAAAATGAAAATAAATTAAATTACAAAATAATAAAATGTAAAAGAAAAGGAAAAAAAAAGTAAAAACGTAAAAAACAAAACAAACAAATAATACGAAAATTCAAATAGTTCCATTCAATGCACACATGTACCATTTTTGTCCTGAAAATAAATTAAAATATTTACAATCTACCTTTCTCTGTTCTTTTTTAAATCTTTATTCTTTCATAATACGAGTAACGCTGAATACTGAATTTACATTTAAATTTGTTTTAATTTTTTTTGCTTAGTATGTGTAATCAAATTTTTAAATTTTTGCTGGACCAAATTGGTACATGTGTGCACTAAAAACGTTATTGTAGATAAGATAAGAAATCTAATATCTACAGTAAGTTCCAATAAAATTCTGACATTCAAGATTTAATACTAAATAGAACTCTTAATGTCGTATTAGAGTTTCTAGTATTTATATAGAAAAAAATGAACTGGAAATTAACTCAAAATCAGGCCAAAAAAATTAACGCAATTAATTTAATTGTAATTAATTCTTCTAAAGTTTTAAAAGCCTAAAAGACTAACTTGGTCTGTTGGCCACCTAAGTAAGTAAGCTCGTTGTTTCAACCGCAATTTTCCAAATTTTTATTATGGAAATTAAAAAAAAAAACTATGTTTGAATATGTTTAATTCTAACATTAAAGTTGAGTTGGACATAATATTATTTTCTTTTGAATAAGACCAAAACGAAAAATTCAATATAACGACGTTTCAAGCAAAAATTTCGATAATTCTAACCCTTCTACAGTCACAAAAAAAAACTGAAGTAATACCCGTACACCAAGAGTACCAGAGGTCTACGTCAATAAGTCAGTACGGGTATAAGTCAATAAATTACATAAAAAATTGGTACGAGCAAAACATTACCTAGCGGTAAATTATATTTTATTGTTCTCAGTAATGTAATGTAATGTAATGTAATGTAATGTAATGTAATGTAATGTAATGTAATGTAATGTAATGTAATGTAATGTAATGTAATGTAATGTAATGTAATGTAATGTAATGTAATGTAATGTAATGTAATGTAATGTAATGTAATGTAATGTAATGTAATGTAATGTAATGTAATGTAATGTAATGTAATGTAATGTAATGTAATGTGGTGTAATGAAGTGTAATGTAATGTAATGAAGTGTAATGTAATGTAATGTAAAGTAATGTAATGTAATGTTATGTAATGTAATGCAATGTAGTACAATGTAATGCAATGTAATGCAATGTAATGCAATGAAATTCAGTGTAATTGAATGTAATGTAATGTAATGTAATGTTAATGTAATATAATGTAATATAATATAATGTAATGTAATGTAATGTAATGTAATGTAATGTAATGTAATGTAATGTAATGTAATGTAATGTAATGTAATGTAATGTAATGTAATGTAATGTAATGTAATGTAATGTAATGTAATGTAATGTGGTGTAATGAAGTGTAATGTAATGTAATGTAAAGTAATGTAATGTAATGTAATGCTATGTAATGCAATGCAATGTAATGCAATGTAATGCAATGAAATTCAGTGTAATTGAATGTAATGTAATGTAATGTAATATATTGTAATGTTAATGTAATATAATGTAATGTAATGTAATGTAATATAATGCAATGTAATGCAATGTTATGCAATGTAATGCAATGTAATACAATGTAAAGTAATGTAAAGTAATATAACGTAATGTAATGTAGCAGCTCTAACAACCTAAATTTGTTTTCATAAAAATAATTTTAATTGAACAACACAACCATAGCGCGTATAATGTTTTTGAAAGATCTCGGGAAGAAATTAACACATGCAGAGCGGAATCCTCTAACTAATTAAACAATTTCAAAATAGTAAACATGTTCAATTTATATGGTAGGCACAAATATATTAACACCTAATTACTTCACTCTCTTCCACTGTATTAAAAAATTTAACCTTGATGTAACAACACTCTTCTTTTGATTTTGTATCTAGTAATTTCCTCCAAGTTGAATATCCTTTTTATTTTTAATTCACGTTAACAAATATTTTCAATATAACTGTTTTTTCTCTATATCTCTTTAATTGTAAAGTGTTCTAAAAAATTGGGGTAATTCTGTATTTGCCATACCTTAAGGGTAACTTATACTAACTGGGGTGATATTTCGCGAAGCGTTAAAAATGAATATTATTGTATTAAGTGAGACATTGTTGTTATTAAAAAAATTAATTGAGCATCATTTTATAAGTTTTTCAACCTTTAAAAAAATGTTTGTTTTTAACAATTTTTATTACAACAAAAATCTTAATGAAGTTTTTTTTTTTTTAATTAATTTAAATAATAGAGAAAAACTCATTTTCACTTGTAGTTGTATAATTTGAAAAACTCTGGATTATCAATTTCTACTTCTGAAAATCTTAAATATCAAAGATTTTAATATAACAATACTGAACGAGTATATGGGTTTATATTTGTATATGGTATATTAGATATGTAGAATTTCTTTTCCAGAATTCCCAGAAAATTGTTTACTCCATTTTATGATTTTGTAAATTAATTCGGCTGGTTTGTTGTAAAAAATCAAATAATGAAAAATATTTGGATAAAATTCCGAAAGATTCCCTAATTTAATTTTGAAGCATTCTATATGAGAAACGTTCTTTTCTAGAGTTTATGATTAAATAAATAAATAAAAATAATTTACTGGTCAAGGAGACTCAGTGGTCAAAAATTAAATCAGTGCTCGAAATTCGGGAAAATTTTATAATAAAAATCGTATTCAATATTATTTATTATGAATTGTTTTCCATCATTTCAATTTTTTCTTGGTACTATATTTTATTTTTTATTGATTTATCTTAGTCAACAACCACACATGTAAAAGTTTATTTTAAAGAAGAGAATTTAAATTTAATTTTGGTTAAGAAAATAAAAAAGTCTTGTTTCAATATGGGTGAGTAGCGGCAACTGATTTATCATAGACAACAACCGCATACGTATATTTTTTATAATAATTTATTTAAAAAAAAAAAATTAAATTTAGTTCTAGCTATGGGTAACTTGCGGCAATTTGATCAATTAAAATCTTTGTAGCTATGACTTACTCATGGGGTGAATAATTAATTTGTAATTTATAATTGGAAATTAAGATTTTTTTAAAATATATTTAATTTCGCTACATCTTCTTTTAAATATATATCATTTGGTTTTGAAATGGTTTCGAAATGGTTTTGTACCGTTTTTTTTTTTAAATTTTTAGATTAAATAATAATAATGATTTAGCAAATTGTCCGTGTCCGATAAAATTATAAAGCACGACAGTGATGTATTGAATATACCAATACCGGTTGCTATATAGTTTAACTTAATATTAGATCATGGTTGAATATCAGAAACATTGACAAATGGTTTATTTCGTTGTATAGTTGGATGATTTCTTCAACAAAATTCAATAGACTGAAAGATTTTGTTCGTGTATAAAGCAGGAATATAATATCGAATGTGTACAGAGAGAGTGTTAAGAAAAACCACTTGATTATTGGACGCTATTTCCAACTTGATATTCCTTTAAGTAATAATAATAAGTTTTTTAGAACATTTTGGTAAATTTAAAATATTTAGTTCAAAAGAAAAACTCAATAAATTATGTGAAACTCGTCCTTACATCATCGTTAATGATCAAGTCTGAATTACCAAAAAATGTACATATCATCAGCAAAGATATAAAAACAGTCAGGATTTTGTTTTTATTTATTTACTCAATACCATTTTATAATATTAACTATAATTACAGTATTTAACATTGTAAACTGAACATTTGATTTCGTCAGTTTAATTAAATTTATGTCCTGCTGATAAATATTTATAATATTGAAAATCAATTTTTTCCAATATGTAAAGTATAACATACCGACTATTATGGTATGAATATTATAATATATTTTCCAATTACTAACTCAATAGATTCAAATTCCGCTTGCGGGAATAGATGTTTTCAATATTCCTTGAAATAATTTCTAGCAAATAATAATTGGGTTAGTGTTAATTAAAATAAATTAAATTATAATATGCATATACGAAAATGGGGTAACGCTACTAGTTTTATACATTTAAAAAATTTTTGTTAATATACCAATAATTCGAAAATAAGACTCATATGTAATTGTAACTATATCAAAATTCTGTGAAAAGGAAGTTGGAGGTAGTATAAGGTGCGTTATTTCCATTTTCATTTGGTTCATCATATTTCATTTACATGTATTTTACTTGAAATGCCAGTTGAAACGAGTTGTAAATATCAGTTAACTGTATATTTCATTCGAATGTTGATATTCTTGCATTTTGAAATAAAATTAATGATCCATTTTTGTATCTTAAAATTTTTTGATTGTTAAAATTTTCTAAAGAATCAAATTTATTTTTGTTTTCGTCCTTAGCAATTGGCTACATATATAAATAAATAGCGTTAATTTCGCCGTATAAATACAGCCAAATAACATAACAAGCAAATCAAATACAGTGAAGTGACACACTCCCCATAGTAGGGTATTCTGAAATTGTGCCAGACGGCAGTAGAATTTAGCACTGCACAATTACTGTAGCACTCGACAAAATTTCTATTGAACAGTATCTTATATAGCGCTGTAATTTTATGTAGACTGGTAGCCCTACACCTATGATTTACCACAAATGGAATTATAACTGTAGCTACATTCGCTGACGATACTGCGTTGATGGCAGTAGGATAAAATATTGTGGTAAAGAACAAATAAATTGCAAAGAGTAAGCGACAAGCTATACCTCTGGACAAAGAAATAGAAAATTAAACATTTACATTTATTTTATTTTATTTTATTTATTCATTTTATTTCGTACATACACATGAGACGGTAAGTCTCTATAGGAGTATATAAAGTATAATGTGTAGCAAATTCATAATTCTTAAATTAACTTAAATTAAATTAAATTAAATTAAACTCAATCAGTACATCAGTTAAAATCAGTACATGTAAATTTTAAAAATAAAAAATTAGAATATCAACTATCGGTAAATCTGAATGGGGTAAATATACCCCAAGAATACAACACTAAATACCTAGGAATGATATTATATGTCAAACTTAGATGGAAAGAGCACGTCAAAAAGCAAAAATTTGAGCTTGAACATAAATATAGAGAAATGTACTGGCTCTTAGGTCGAAATTCGAAATTACCAAACATAACAAGATTTTGTTATATAATCAGATAATCAAACCGATATGGTTGTACGGCATACAAATATGGGGATGTGCCAGACGAACACATGTACTTTGTATACAAAAATTCCAAGATAAAGTCTTGCGCAACATGGTAAATGCCCCTTGGTATGTTCGCAACAGTGACTTGCACAGAGATCTAAAAATTTCTTGCATAGAAAATGAAATAAAAAGATATGCAACAAAGCATATAGCTCGTGTGGAGGGTCATGTTAACGTTGAGGCAACTCAAGTGCTGGATAACCAAAATGATATCAGAAGGCTTAAAAGAACTAAGCCACTAGATATAATACGATATAATTTCGTAAACTTTTTCTTTAAGAAAATAACAATAGAAATAAATTAATGGTTAGTCCGTCTGACTAGTTTTAATGGGACGAGTGTGGCCAGTAAAAATCTGGCACACAGTGGAAGCTACGGGGCTCATTGTGTCTATGAAGATTTCCACCAATCCACGCAAAAAAACAAAAAATGTAGATTTAAGTTCTGCATAAATTTTGCAGTTGTGTTCATATTTTGATGTAAAAACTATTTGTTCCCATTAAATTTGTGACGATGTGTGCTGAATGTGCTTAACATTTTTTTTGAATAATTACAAAAGAAATAATAATAAACAATCATATAGATAAATAATTTAGTCATTTATTAACTTTTAATATAATTTTAATATACCTAATTAAATTTGAAAAATATATCGTCCCCTCAATGGCAAACTCGCGAATGTGTAAATTTTACAATTTTCAGGAGGACAAAAACAAACTTTAACCTTTCATGTAAAATCAGGTTTTATACTTTTCGCTTTGATTTTTTTTGCATAGGCTTCATTATTAATAATTGTTTAATAATTTATTTTTAAAGTGTGAAAAATATTTGGGCAAAGCAAAGATTTGCGAAAAAGACGAAAAGCAATTGCAGTTTCGTTAGTTTGCTGTAGTTAGTTTGTCAAAGTTCCTAAAAATTTCGTGTTAAATTTTTTGCATAAAGTAGCGAATCTGCATATAATTTTTGAAAAACTTGAAATTAATATTTGAAAAATTAGTAAAAAGTATATAAGTAATAGAATGTAATAGAATTTATTTTGTATTGGAATAGAAAATACAAAATAAATTTTATTCCAAAACATTTTATATAAAAATAAATGAAAACAACAATTAAAATTTCTATCTATAATAACGAATAATAAACAAAACATAACAATTCATTTTATTATGTATAAAAGTTAAATAAGTTTATTTGTGAAAGGGTTCTTCAGAAGTATCTGTTATTGCAAAAGCATCTCTTACTGAATCAGAGGGCGTCAAATTCTCATAAAATATGTGATAGACTGGAATTTGCAATTCATCGCACAGTTTTTCTAAATCCCATTGATATTGAAAATCTTATCGAATAGGCTCGTATTTGTTGTAAGTTCGAAGGGTAACCTCTCCTTTGCTTTAAACTCAGTTTTTATATGCAATTTATCCGGGGGTGACCTTCGAATACTGAAACCAAACAAAAATTTTGAAAGGGAATATTGTTGTTTTCGTCTCCTATAAAAAAACCTTCTCTGAATTCTACATAATCTATAAAATCTGTGTGTGGTAGCGAAGAAACGCTATACGGAGATGGATTTTTCCGTGAATTTCTTATTTGCTGAACCCATTCTTCTGGAGTACACACCGGAAGTCATTTTCCGTCATAAATTTTTTTTGATGTATTGAATCGCATTTTATGAAGCTTTTTCTTGATTCAAAATATATGTGAATTATTATTTTAACGTAACGTGTGTGTCTCCTAACTAACTCTAAACACATACACACAAATTTAGTATTTTTCTGTTGTATACTCCACAATTATCAGACATCATAAATACAGTTTCTACTTCAGAATACTGCATAATATATTTATATATGCTGGTAGAAACTTCAATGCTTCCACTTTTTCCTTCGGTCTCATCCCAGAAAAAGCATTCTACTGAAGCATCCCCTAAATTATATACTGTTAAAACATATACTGCTAGCTTTACGTAGAAAAATGGACTAGTAGCTCCCTTAGGGGTAATCAAAACGGCTTGTAAATCAAATTCAAACGCCAAAAGTGTATTATCTTTTTGAGTCTTTTCCTTTTGAATATTTTTTAAATTACGAGCAGCTTCTTTTCATTTTATGTGAATGTCAAGTTGGTATTTTTCTATAGCTGATAATTCACCTGTTTTTGTTTTTCATTATATATGTTACATATCATTTATTGCAACCTTACATTATAACCTTACAGGTACTTTCGATTTTTAATTAATAATAATTTTTTCGCTACCTGTATTTGGTAAACTTAATGAATGAAAATTTCTAAAATTTTTAATCGGAATAAATTTTACTCAAACGTTTAAAATTTATAAATTTTCACTTGACATTTAATTATAACTCGATCACAATCGATCACAATTCAATTTTATAAACTGAATACCGAAAGAACACCCACAACATCTATTTATAATGTTCATTATTCTTTGCAAATCACAAGTTTTAACGTGACATTTTTCATGCTGTAACAAAATCTTTTCATTCTGGTTCTCTATTTAAAATCAACTAAACATTTTAAAACAATTTTTAAATACATAAATAAGGTCAAAGAAATAATAGGGATTATTGTAGAAATATTATAATAATTAAAAGATTCGTCACTTTACTGAGTGTAGATTAAGTAAATTTTAAGTTTGAATTAAAAATTCACAACGACAAAGAAACTAATCTGACACTTTCGCTACTTTTTCACAGTGAAAATTAGCATTTTAAAAAATAATGACAAAAGTAAATTAACCCAAAAGCACATTCGACGGTTTGTTGTAGTGATAAATGTTAGATATGTACTTTCGCCAAATTATAACAGTCAATTACATCGATTTAGAGACAAGATAGAGATTCGGGACTTTGTCACAGTAAAGAACTTAAAAAAACATGTAAAACTACGATGTCAGCTCAAATTCGCTGATTTTGCAGATTCGATAGTTTGTCATTGCGGGGACGATATATATATTTTTTTTTAAATTTTTATCATAATAATTGTAGGTATATCGACGAATAAATTTAATGAAATAATTAAAGTTAAGTTTCAGTGGATACAGAAATAATGTAATTTTAAATTTGCTGTAAAACGTTCAGTACAACAATGCTACCCTAATTGTTACATCGCTGCTATTTATTGCAACGCTAGATTCTACTGAACGCACTCATTTCTTCTTTTGCACTCATTCTGATCTTCGTCATACATAATTTACCAGTATACTATCATCAGTTATACAAAATCAGATTTTTCTATGTTAAATCACACATTTTCAAAATTATTTTTGTATGACACAATAATTAACGGTCGACATTAAATTCGTTTACAAAATTGCAATTGGGATGGGGTAAATTTTCGGAATTTTATCCAAATATTTTTCTTCCCCAATCCACTTTTGTGAAACTAAATATTTAACGAACCAAAGTATTTTTTATTATTATAAAATTTAACTCATTCAATTGCCTACAACATAACTCTACATAGCTACGTATATGATTATAATATTATTAACAAATAAACAACACTATATGAGAAATTTTACAACGAAAAGAATGAAATCAGAAAATTTTCTGCCAGAGACTATGCATATTATATGTATGTATAATCCCGATAGAATTGGATAACCAAAGCTACTGGTTGGCTGATGGGAAAAAAAAAAAAAAGAAATTTCTTGGATGATGACAACAACTTCATGAAAAATAATATTTTGTTTACCTACGTGTTTGTCTGGATATATGTTTATATTCTAAAGCTTAGCAGGGAATCTCATTATTTTTTAATAGGTCCTTCCATCATCAAGTAAGCATGAACAATTAATGAAATAGCAAACTTGTATAATATGTATCTCATATATGCGTACATATATATGAAAGGTGGTTTAAAAAAATTATTTTAATATTTTTTTTTCCTTGTTTCTTGTTCTGTAAACGACATATGGAAAAGGACAATGAAATGAAGGAATCGTTGGAGAAAATTCAGAAAACCGTATGATGTGAACAATAATTTTATATTTTTTTGTCAGTTATATTATACATATAGATATATACTACTTCTTATTCTGAATCAGATCAAAATTTGTTGTTTTTGTAGAATACAAAAAAAAAGGATAATATACGTAAGTAAAATTAAAAATCTATCTTTCTCTCTCTCTCTCCCTCTCTTTATATAAAACTGTGTCTTATGTAGGTAAATCCGGATGACAATGATAATGATTATGATGATGATCATCATTATGATGACGACGGTGTTGTTGTTTCTTATTTAATTTATAAAATATTATTCTTACGTATTTCGGTTTGTATGTGTTAGTAAGGAAAATTATTTTGGTTCACACTTTATTTCTGGTTATGTTATGTGGTATATGTTTGTTTATTTGACATTCGCTTTAAAACTTTCTTTTCTTGATTTTCCTTTTTTATTATTATTTTTTTTTTTTAATTGCTGATGTTTTTTGATTTTATTTTTAATTTGAACTTTTCATATTATTATGATCTAGATTTAAAGAATTAAACAATAACACTGTCATGTAGGAAAGTAATAATAATATGGTTTGAAGTGATTATTATGTTGCTATGGAATGTATGTAGTCCCTATAGAATATTGAACTGATTAATCTCAGGTCATTATAACATATCTAGTTTTGGTTCAGATTTTTATTTCAATTGGTTACTTGAAATCAAATTATCGACAGCTTTAAATTAAAAAATAAATTTTCCTGTGTTATTTAAATTAAAGTTTAAAGTTTGAAATCTTAAAATTTTCATTACGAAACGTAAAATCAACGGAAAAAGGCCATGTAACATAAATTTACATATTAGGATTTAAGGATGCTTTTAGCATTTTAAAAACAATACAAATCCACGCAGCAGTTTCAGCCAAAAAAACACGAGATTATTTAACTTTTCATTAACTTTTCTATAACAATTCATTAACTTACTATATTATTTGTTTAGTGGAAAAAAATATTGGGTAGAGACTCTTCGCTATAATTGAAGAAGTTTTTCGTACAATTAATACTAATGATAAATTATGTAGTGTATTCATACGCACTATTTAGATTGTACTTCATGACTGACTTTATTAATAATAATTATCTGCATAAAATAATAATATATAATTATAAGAATACTTGTATATGTAGTGTAGAACCAATATACCTACAGTAAAGTCATGATATTAATTAACTCTACATCACCCTTTTCAACCGCAAACAACAGCTTATTATTATCTTAGTTGTTGTATCATATCTTGGTGTATTGGACGACTGAACTTCATTGTTCAATGGTGGTGTATTATTTTGTGTGGAGTTTGATTTGAACAAATCTTTACGTTTACCATTCATTAAGTGATGTGATGTTCTGTTCTACGAAATTGAAGTTGGTGTTAATTATGTATGATTAACAGGTATCCGCTAATTTTTCAAATCAATCCCACAGATTTATGTCTCGGATCCAAACACTATCGCCCACTTTAAGTTGTTTCGCTTAGTTAAAATTTGATCTTTAATGTCGTATTTCGGGATAAGTTCAATCACTGAAAGTGTAGTTGTGTAGTTAGAACTTTCCTTTCCATTAACTTTTTGGACAGTGATAGTTTTGTAAGAGATTTCACATCTGAGTCAATGAAATTGTTGCTTTGTGGATATCGCGATGACGGAGTTATGTGATGAAATCCCCATTTTTTAGTAAACTTTTAAAAATGCTGAGCAAATTTACAGTTTTTTTAATTGATTTAAACCAGATATTGAGATCAGATTGATGATATCTGAAATGTTATGCCTACAAAAAAATTAATTTTAAAAAAGGACTTTGGAACTATGATTAATCTTACAACACATAATATGAAGATTTTTAATTCGTATATATGAATGATAAGAATATAGATCTATGGTATTCAAACCTAGCGTATACAAACAAAACAATTATAATTATTTTATACAATATTTAACAGTATATAATAATAAGAAACATTGTAGATGATTGTGGACATTATGATGGTGTATTCGAAATAATTATATTCATAGAGACTTGAGAGTAAACATTTTAAACACTAAATGTATATAATATTTTTAAAAATAATTAGCATAGAAATATGAAGATTACAACACAATGTTAATATCGAAGGAATTCAATTCAAAGACAACACTCACATATTATAGCAATATATAGGAATACATATACCTAACGCAAAATAGCATTTAAAATTGTTGTATAACACTCATGATTGTTATTTAATCATCAGTGTACTGATGTTGAAGAGTTTTATGGTGATATTGTTAGAAGTAATATTCGGCTGTTTCGAAGAATTTAGTAAAGCTCCGTAACTTAAAAACCAAAAAACTAACTATTGCTAATGAACTGAAAAAATTTAAAAGATGAGTCTTTTAGAAAACATGGACTAAAAATTGTTCCCTGTTATTGATCAACCTTATCTTTTTACATTAACACTATTTTTACATTCTTAAACTAGTCCAGCCTACACAAATTTATTAAAACAACTCTTTTTATTATATTTTATTAAAATCTAAATAAATTTTTAATTTTTATATCATTTTTATGCAATTTTTTTAATAATTTTTAATACTATTATACCGATTTTGCAATAATTTATCTCTGAATTATAGTACAGGAAAATTAGGCAATAAAATTCAATAATTTTTTATTTTAAAATCAATAAATAAAAAACTTAACCTAACTTAATGTATCTTAAATATGCTTAACCTATTTAAAAATAAAATAATGAGTTACATTTTAATGCTAATGAATGGGCTGGGTGACGCTGTAGGTAGCCTGCCTTTCCACCGAAAGGTCCCAGATTCGGTTACCGATGGAGCGAAAATTTTTTTTATCGGTTTTTCAACTTGGTTCAGTACCCTTTGTCATTGGGATAAAATAAATGACAAAAAATAATTGAGAGTATAATCTGGGAACAACCTAAAATAAAATGGAGCTATTCTATTTAAGAAGACTTTTATCCCGACAATAGAAGTAGTTTTCCACATTTCAATGAGTTTATAAGCCTTAGCCATAATTTCATAAATAAAATGCTCGAAATATTGTAGATATTGTAATATAAACTTGTAGTACCGTACTTAATAAAGCACGAAAAGGTGTTTTATATATATACGATATTCTACCACCAATTTTTTGATTTAATTAAAATTTGTCCTTATCTGGTATTGACATTCCGAATTTTAAATTTTCTCCGTTAATGGCCCGGCTGTATATACAATAGTTTTACATGTAGCCTATTTATTATAAGGATATGATAAAAGATGAGATGATCAGCTCGGCTCTAAAGCCCGTGACAAGGTATTTTCGATTGTAGTTAAATATATGAGATATTAAACAATTTTCCGGAGTGTTTTGTGCTTATCATAATGTTTTTGAATTGATGTTATAATAAAATTATCGATTATTTTTGCCTAATTAAACAGGTATTTATTAGAGTACTAATGCTGGAATTCAGAATTGGATTTTCTGTATATATTATTAGTACAAACTTTTATGCAATTTATTTTAAATTTACGAAGAGCATACATTCAGCTTGCACTGATGTTGCACCATATTGGTACACCATTATACAAAAGTTATATTTTGTTGCACTATATTGTATCGTATCATATTGGTGCACCATATCGGATCGTATAATGGTGAACCAACCATATACAAGCGTTGGTCTTATTACTGTTTGTTAACATATATTATTTTAACTCTCCTACCAATGATTTTGTAGTAGAAAAGCCATTTTTTTAACCCATGAAAGCTTTGTTTTTTATGCTATATTATATTTGATTTGATTTATATAATTTAGGTTACTTATGACGTAATTGTGCTCGTTACGATGTAATTGTACTACTACGTATTTAACTACTTTTTTGTTGGTTAAGGTGACATTTTATACTGATTATTGCTCGTCCCTGGTAAAGATATGGTATGTTCGTTGTTTTATAGATAATAATAATTACTTTTGATAGATTTCTAAACGATTATTATTTCAAATACAGTATTAAAGTAGCGGCGAGAGAGCTAAACCTGTTAATTTCTTTTAAACAGATTATAGTATCTTAGACGGGTTAGTTTATTGTCCTAAGAGCTGAGAAACGTTTTTGAATATATATTAACTCTCTGAAATAAATGTAAAATTAAAAACAAAATATAACAAAATTGCTTGATTGATCAAAAATTAAAAACAAATAAAATATCATAAAATCGAAGAGTTTATCAAAAAAAGATATTTTGTTGTTAGTAAGCAATTTGACTAATTTCCTTGTAAAAATGGAAAGTGATTTGTTAATCAGTTTGTGAAATTTGACTTTAATAAAAATCAATCAATTACACTGGATTTTAAAATGACACTGGATTTTAATTTTTATTATTTGAAAATATGCTATTACAACAGTTTGGATATAGCGCTTTTACAGAATTTAGACCAAGCTATGTCTTTTAATTACTAACTGAATTATAATACAAAATATAAAATTTATAAGGAAAATCAAATATATATGCAAAAAATTTATAATACAATTTGTGCAATTCAAATATAAATTTTACAACATATATCCAAGTAATTTTGAATAGCACTGTACAATTATTACACATTTTTAATATAACCTAGTTTCATTGTTTCAATGTTGTTATATTGTTGCTGTTGTTCTTTTTTTGTATTTTGTTTTTTTCTTGTTTATTGCAAATTACAGTTTAAACTCCATATTCATATGTTATGAAAATATTTCCTTTTTTCTTTTCAGCCTCTGCGTTTTCGTCATCTTATTTTTAAAAATTTTCCTGATTTTACTCTATATAATTTAAACTTCATTTTCATAAATGCACAAACGCACATACGTATACCATTATATAGACATATAATATACATATAATATACAAATCGGTATATAAACAATTTAACAATTTACTCTAAATTTTCCTGATGGTGAGACTTAATTTTTTATTCTACTTGAATTTTCTTCCCTATTTTAAAGCAGATGAAAAATTATGCGAACACAATGAAGGAGCTGCGAATGAATTTTAAAATGTTTTGTTTTTGTTATATAATATATATACAACTTATATATAGGGGTGTCTTATGTATTATAATACGAATACATAATAAATTCTATATTATTATATTTTGTCTGAAGTAAGTATATTGTAGTAGGTTTATATCTGCTGTTGGCAATTTTAAAGTAGAAATCATGAAAATTGAGAAAACAAAATAAAAGAAAATTAGGATGAAAATAATGCTTCATGTAAAATTATTGCGGTAAAAATAAAACAAGTTAGAAAGAGATAGTAAAATTAAATTTTTTGGAAAATTTGAAGAAAATTTTTTGTTTTTATTTGCACGGAAATGGAAAATAAGGGAGCCGCAAGGCGTTCTATTTTCAATTGCTTCAGTGTTTTTTTAATTTTTTTTATTTTCATGTTTTTCAGCAGTGTTTATATTATAAAATGGAGGAAATATACTAGAAGAAAATAGAAGTCACAGACAATGTTGTTGATATTTGAAATCAAGTTATAGGCATCAAAAGTCGAACAACAAAATATATATATATTATATTATATATTAAGCTATTGAAGAGAAATTTTATTTTTCAAATTTAAAAATTTTGAAAAAATTCGTTAACTCAATTTACGTTTAGAATTTTGAATTTGATGAGTGAATTTATAAGTAATTATAGAAGAATTGATAGATTACAGAGATTTTTGTGTAATGACCATATTTATTGATTTAAAAAAAATAATTTAATATGGTTTAAAAGTAAAGGGTTTGTAGCTCATTAGAATTGCCGTTTAAAGCCACATAAATATTGCATAATCATTTATAGAAATGATGGATAAACTTTAGAAAAAGAGTGGGGCTCGTATGAAACGAAATTTTACATAACGGTACCTGACAATGTCACAAATATTTCATAAAAGACCATTGTTTGGCAACTAGGTCATTTAACCTTCGCTTGGGCGACAAATTAAATATACGTAAGCGGGCAAGACATATGTTTAACGGGTTTTAACATATGTATTTTTGATTTTTCCATATATTTTGTATAGAGAATTTTTTAATAAGAATAAGTGATTTTTATGTTTTTGTGATTATTTTTTTATGAGAGTTACTGTTACTTTTATGTTTGTTTTTATTACCAGCGAATATCTATCCTCTAAGATATTTTTTTGGAAATACCGGTATTTTAGAAAAGGGAAGTGCTACTAGAGACTTCTGTTTGTTACAAGGTACTTATAACAGAGGTAGTAGTTGCAACAACAACAGTTTATCTATTTCAGTGAAATAAAAAAAAAATTAAATAAAATATATATATTTTGGAAAGATTATGTATTGAATTTCCAATATTTGCAATAATATGGAGGAGTTTAAAATTTTATGTGCCGTTCAGGTAGGCAGGTAAGTAAATATTGTAATTTTTAGTACAAGTGCAAAAAACACAAAAAATCAGTGTTTTTCTTCAAAAAACCCATTTTTTAAATTTCCTACATTTTGGTGTAAATATTAATAAATTTTTTCGAAATAAAGCAAAACTATTCAAAATATATGAAATTTAAAAAAAAACCGTTACAGGTATAGACAGGGTAAAAAGGGCTAGACAACAAAATATTTTCCGACAAAAATCTATAGGTCCTATATCCGTTAAAAAAAAAGTATAACTGATTGCGAAACATTTGCCGCAATTTTCAATACATCAATGGTTGACATAAATTTTTAATTTAGCTTCGTAACAGAATTTTTCTTTTTTATAAAATACCAAAAATAAAATTAAAAGCAAAATTTTTTTTCAAAAATGGTGCCTTATTTACTTTATGTTTTAAAGTATATTAATTTTGGTATATTTTTATTTCAATTTAAAATATTTCATAACCTTTTATCTTATTTTTCAACTTTTATCGAAATAATTACAAAAATTTTATAGTATCCTACATTTTGTATGAATAAAAAAAATATTAACATTATTATGGTAATCTTGTCCAACAACGAAGAAAAAAAATTTAAATGCCGAAAAATTGGTCATAGACACATTTTTCTGAACTTTTTTTTATATATTCAATATCTACTCAAAAAATTAGGCACTGATCTCTGATTTCATTAAGATCGGCCAAATAATTACGTTTTTATGGAAAAATAAAAAAGTAAATAATATTAACATACGTTAATCCTGGTCCAATTGGCTTTGTGAATATTTTTCTAAAACATTATAGTGTTTTATTTAAATTCTATAAGAGAAGCTTCTTTACAACAAAAATAAATGCAAAAATAATGCTTCTTTACGCAAAACTACGCTACGCTAAGCATAAAAATAATAATGAAGGTAAATATTCTGGAATTAAATATATATTTTGTAAAACGAGCTTTTAAGAAAACGATTTAAGGGCTATATTTTATTTTATAAAGATTAAAAAATAAATAAAACCTTAACTTTGGGAAAGGTTTAGGTATATTTTGTAAAAAAAAGTAAGTTTTGATAAATTATAATAAAATCAATTTATATGCATATACATTATAATATATATATCTAATATCTAATACTATTTATATAAATTGCTTTCAAAAAGCCTGCATGGATTGGTTTACACAACACACAATAATAATATTAGAGTAGAATACGCATTCTCTGAGTATTCATCTTATATAATGTATATCTACAATTTCCTTTTTACTAGTACTCTGATTGTATGCGTTTGTATTGTACATGTCCCATTTGGGTATAGATACTCATTTTATTTTATTGCATTTTGTGTGGATCTAAATAAATTTTTATTTTATGTTTGCATTTTGATGAAATAAATTTAATCGCTTATTAGCTCAATTGGTTAAAGCTTCATTTTAATATTGCAAATTTTGTTTAAGTTCAATTCTCTGTTAATTCAAATTTTTTTTTCTTTACTAAAAAAATATTTTTTTTTTGTTATTATATTATCAACTGTATAATAATAATTTTTATAAACAAAAAAAAATATTTTTTTAACAAAAAAAAGTAATTTTTAATTATTATTCTCTTCTTAATAATTCTTTCTCAATCATACAAATATGTATATATATTATATACCAATGCCATACCAACCAATTCATTCAATATTATTTATTTATTTGCTAAACGAGGATTTGAGGGTGATGGGTCTCTCATTTTGAGTATGTATGAAAAAAAATTAGTTAGTCCGGGTTTTACAAAATATTTGAACAACATTTTTTTTTCCCTGTCGTTAGCTAAATTCGGGTTTTAATATTATTTTTATATTAAACGACAGCCCCCTACAAAAATGTATTAATATTTAAATTTTGCAACTTAATAACAATAAAACTAAACTGTATCACTGTATAATCGTTGTACCCAATTTTAAAAAAAAAATCAAATTTTTGGCAACATTGCACTACTTAGCAAGATTAGAAAAATTCAAGCAAAAATTCAGAAAGAATTCTGATTTTAATTTTTCTAGAGCGTTAATAATTGAAAGTATAAATGTAGCAGAAATACATATACATATGTATTAATGTGTATGTATAATGTACATACATTTTGGTTAAATTAAAAAAAAATATATTAAAATCTGAAATTTTTGTGCTGAAAGTTTGTTATTATTTTTTATTAAAACTAAGTTATAATAAATAATAATTTTTTTAATGGAATAGTCCTACATATTTTGTTTGAATTCTTGCAAGAGTTCCGACTGTAGAATTTTAAATTAACGGCAATGGTTTGTGTACTGAATACGTTCCAGGCATCGAAATTTGGACCCGCCTAAATTTTATTTATAAAAACTTTTGTAAAAAAATCAAATAGGTCTGATTGGACTTACTACAGTAGATGTTTTGTCGGCATCACGATGTAGAAGGCGCGAGTGCCGCAGGTCTCTAGTATATACAATAAATGTATTATATATTTTCATATAAAGTACGAAATCAAGTAAAAATGTCTTTTGTTATTAAAATTGTTTTTTTTCGAATTAAAATTTAGAATTTTGGTATTCTTTAGGGCTATTAATCATCTTATACAACTCTTAGTATATACCGTAGGAAAGGCTTTTCCAATGGCATAAAAATAAATATAACAGTGTTTTTCAATGTTTTTCACAATTTTCAAAATATGGGGGTTTCTAGAAACTATGGGAAAACAATTTTTTTATTCTAAAATTTTCATTTTGAACTGTAATATCTATCGAATCGAACGGTAACGTTCATCCAGACCAAATAAATTTCATATTAAAGACTGGAGAAATCCCTACAATATCGTTGTTAAGAAGCTTCTTTAAAATGTTAATTTGACCTTTAAATGACATTTTCACCAAAAATGGTATTCTATGAAATATTGTTAACATCATCATCAGGTATCGTTGTGTTGCTTTATTCGGACGTGCCCCACTTTCCAAAGTTTATCCGAAATGAAATAAAACATTTTCCAGTCCGAATGATTGATAATAGAAATTTTTCTTTAAATACGATTACACGTGAAGGGGCCTTTACTTTCTTATGAATATTATACATCAAAATGTATATCCTATGAACATCTGAACAACTATTTGTATATAGATACGAAAATGATAAAACGAATTTCCAGATTTTGTTATTTTATATTTAAAATTTTCATTTAACTTCAAGTGTCTTCATATACGTTTGAACACAACAAACTCATACTTAATATTGTAACATGCTTTCCTACGTCTAAGATATAGCTATTTATAATTAAGTTTAACCTTTAGTATGTGTGATAATGTATTGTATAAATGTATATGTAGGTATCTAAATTCTATAGGATATGAAATGAATTTTAAGAAAATGAAAATTAAGAGTTTGTTCAAAAAATTAGAAAATAGGAGAAAAAGAGACAAAAACAAAAAAAAATATAAACAAAAAAGAAAAATCAATGATTTTTTTTTTTTTTTCAAAAATTAATTAGTTGCTAGGTTGTTTCACTCGTAGCCAACTTTTAATCAATTATTTGTTGAAATTTAGTTTTCATTAATTATTTTCTGTCTCTTTCCTTTTGTATTTTTCTTTTGTGGTTGTTCTTTTTCTTTTATCTTTCATTTTTTTTTTTTTGCTTTGATTGTTTAATGAGTTAAATTTTATTATTAAATTCCTTTGTTTGGTAAATATTTTATTAAAATAGTAAGTATAGATAGGTAGATTAGATACTAACAATATATGAGACATTTGTCGGTATGTTTCTCATATGTGGTTGAAATATAATTTTTTTTTCTATTAGCAAATTAAATAATGTGAATTTAAAAAAAGTAATTTATTTGATTTTTCAGTCTATGAAAGGTTTTAACTTCATACACAATTTTGTAGGTTTTTGGACAGCCTAAGCGAATTTGACTTTTGTTTGAGTCTAGTATTGTAGGGTTACTAACCTGTTTTTCATATGCCTGTTTTTCATTTACCTATATTTATATTTCATTTGCCTGTATTTATATGTATAATTTATACGTTGACCAAAAAATCCCAAATATCAAACACAAAACTCCAAAATACGAAAATTCAAAATGCCAAAATACCAAAATTCGACTTTAGTTAATCTAGTGTTTTTGAATTCAATAATTTTTTTTTGTATCCAACAGCGGCAAGGCATAAAAAAAATTTATATTTCTGTAAAACGCGTAGAATTTTGATTTTGAATTTAACTCTAAAATACAGGCAAATGAAAACACAGGCATATGACACGCTCCCATTCATGTGTAATAAGTGGATGTAGAAAAAACCAAACAAAAAGTGAAAAATCATCTAAAAAATGTTGATGTTTTTGTAATTTTTCAGTTTTTATGCCTAGTTTATGTAATTTTTCATATGCCTAGTTTCATTGAAAATTTAGGTAGATTTTACCAATTTAGGTTTTCCATTAATTATGCATGTTCATACGTGTAGAAAAGTGGTAGAAATCTACCAAAACTTGATGATGAAGAGTGATTTCGGTATGGGGTAAGAAAATCTGTCAAAATTTTAAATTTCTGGTAAATTTTAACGTTGGAATTTTTTTTCTGGGAATGACAGTGTCAAATTTTTTTTTATTATTATTATTATTATTTTGTATACACAATGTGCGAAGAAATTGTTGTCGACAACGTAATTTTTGAATCAAATATAATATTAATTAAAAAAAAATAAAGAAGATATAAATTATATAAATAATATTGTCGGATTGACATTAGAATAATAAAAAAATGTATTTCTTTACCAATAATTTAATTTTCGACTATCTTGATATTTCAATAATGTCACAGCAACAATGTCAGAAATCTGCCAGTTATTTTTTACGTTATGAAAATAAAGGTAGATTTCTGCAGCAGATCTACGGTATATTTCTGCCTCGTATAAACATATGGGCATGGTCTATACTTCTAATCGTAGAATCCTTTTGGAGTTTTCTCTACAATTTAGCAAGAGACACAAAATTAAAATTAGATTGAGAATTAAAATTATTGATCCAAAATATGAATGTACATTTTTTATAGCCAGATTTGCTTGTTCTAAAATATTTTAACCCTTGTGTAGGCACGAAAAAAAACTCAAGTAATAGGGTAGGGTACCACAAGTACTACATTTTTTAGGGTAACTACATTTTTTGTCATATATTTTGTACATAAAAACATTATAAGAAAAATTTGATAAAAATGCAGTTATCTCTTTATGAAAAAATTACTTTACTGAATGATAAAGCAGCCATTATTATAGATTTGTTCATCATATTGAATGTAAATTTATGTGCAAACTACATTCCATATGATTGCATTACAATTGATGAACAACTTTTTCCGTTTAGAGGGCGTACTAGATTTACCCAATATATACCTTCAAAACCTGCAAAGTATGGAATAAAAGTATGGTGGGCCTGCGTTTCAAAAACTGCATATCCTTTGCAAGGTCAAATTTATAAAAGTAAAGAAGGTGGAATCCACGAAGTAAACCAAGGCGAGAGAGTTGTAACGGACTTATGTTCCAAATATAAAAACACCGGTAGAAATATTACATGTGATAACTTTTCCACCAATTTGCCTCTCGCTCGATTTTTGAAAGCCGCAAATTTATCCATTGTAGGTATTTTAGAAAAAAAAAACCTTATATTCCTACCGAAATGAAAGCGAGTAAAACTCGTGAAATTTGTTCATCGTTATTTTGGTTTACTGATGATAATATTATGATGTGCTCATATGCACCAAAGAAAGACAAAGCAGTTATATTGCTGTCTACTGTACATCGCAATAAAATTGCGTCATCGGATTTTAAACAAAAACCGGAGGTTATTCTGTACTACAACAGCACAACAGGTGGGGTTGACACTATGGATAAAATGCTAAGTAGAACGTAGAACACTGTTGTGGCCAGTTGCATTTTTTTTTCAATATAATTGATATAGCAACTCCAGCAGCCTAAATTTGTTTTCACGAAAATAATCCTACCTGGAAAATTTAAAAATATATTTTACTTTTTTTTATTTAGATTCAGAAAACTATTTTTAAAAACAACCTCATATGCCTCATATTTTCCTTATTTTCATACTAATTTCTATGGGTACCTAGGTACCACAGGTGCCTCTAAGGGGATGTATTTTCTAAGACCCAAAATATATCTACGAAAACGTTACACTAATAAAAAACAATTAAATAATGTATGTTTAACAACTTGATAGAGGCATACCTAAAATGGCAAATAAACAGGTTAGTCTAACCAAAAATAATTAAATAAATGATCCAAAAATTACCCGGGTACCACAGGTGCACACATAAAGGTTAAAAGACATGAATCCTATACCATATACTACTGCACCCAAACGTATTTCACTCAGACAATAAATATCGAATAATAGTTATTATTATTTTAAATTCTAATCTATCTTAGTATGTTAGACTATAGAATTGGTTTTTGACAAATTTCTGTCTCCATAAAACTTATATACTCATCTCTCAACTCTCTTTGTGTTTAAATATTTTTTTTTTCAAATTTATAAAATATATCTTGTATTTTTTTATTACCAATTATTTTATTGCAGATTATTAACTTTTATTTTTACTAATATATAATATTCAGCAGAATTGTCAAAATATTAAAATTCTTTATTTCTTATATTGTGCTACTGCAAAATTATTTAAATAAAATTTAAAAAAAATAACAATAATATTTAAAAATATTTGCTAACCTTCAAAATATAAAATTTACAACTAAAACAAAAAGGTTCACAAAATATTATTCAAATAAATAAAAATGAAAGCAATCTGTTAACTTTGGTTCATACATGGTGGATACACATACGAAAATACCACATAATATTTTCTATAGAATCAAACCCTATTTTTTTCTACAGATTTTTTGTATCTCTATTTCCTAAACATCTACAATTAAATTTTTATTTTTATTCCATTTTTTTTTTTGCTTTTGTTTTTATACCCTACATAAAATTTTTCATTCGTAAATTATCATAAAAACTCAAAGATAAAAACTAAAATAATTTCAATTTTTGAAATTTTAACTATAACAGATAGAAAAATTCCTTAAAATTAATTTGCCCCAAAAAAATAGTAATAAAAAAAAAAAAATGAAAAACAGTAATTTTATTTTTTTTTTATATTTTTTCAAGCATTCAAAATACCACAGAAAATGACATATTAAAGTATTTTGTTATGTTTAATAATGTTAAATATTTTTCATATCACTTAATTTAATAAAATCTAATAAAAAAAAAAGAAAAAAAAAATAAGAAAATTTTACATAACCCTACAATACATTAAACTAACACAAACACACTAACCCCAAAAAAAAAAAAAAAATAATAAAATTAAAAATAACTCAACTCATTTTAAACCAAAAAATTTCATTAATCCAAAAGTTTCTTTTTGAGATTTATTACAAGGAGAATAGTAAATAATAATAATAAAAAAACAAAAAAAATAAAAATAGATACGAATATAAAATGATGAAACCCAAAAGTCCCAACTAATTCATCAACTTACACAACACAACAACAGCAATAACAATAGTAAAAGTGAATAATTTTCAAAGAAAAACAAAGAAAAAAAATATTTTTCTCTCAACTAAAATATCTCCTGTCATTCTATACAACAAAATATTTTTATATACATTGCGTTTTATGTATATGTTTGGCTACAGAGTGTTATTATGTGTTTGAACAGATTATACTTTGAATATTTTAAATTTGGAAGATATTATTTTTTTACATTATCATACTGATATGAATTTCTAAAAACCGACTATAACACTTCCAAAGCGCTATTAGCCCAGTTCATAGAACTTGATTCGAGTTTACTATGGGAACACAATTTTTTTTCGTTAAATTGTTACTATGAGATTTCCCAATTGTCTAAGTGATTTTTTAAATCAAATCCTGTAACCTGTGAACCAGACCTTGTACGAGGACATTTTATTGGTATGTTGTTATCAAGTTATCAAGTTATGAGTTTGTTTGTAAACTCTTTAATATAAACTATGAGGCCTGAATTTTAATATTAATAGCCAAAACATAGGTTAAATATACATTTATACTAGCTAACAAAATATGAAGGAATAGGATAACAACACAGAGGTAGGCAACAGATTCTGATGGGTCTTGTAAGGTATATAGTTAAGATTTATTTTTATATCAAAAACGTAATCAGCGTCTCTTGTTGCTAATACATTAAATGAAATGTTATTCTAAATGTTCTGACTATGAACTGCGATCTCCCCAACCAGTATTAAGCCATTTTGGCATTTCCAAGGTATAGTGGTGGCATTTTTAGCCACTCATGTTCGTCCACCGATGTGTTTTGAGACATGGAACATTATTTAAAACAAAGCAATTTTAGCACCCCCAAGCAAAATAGAATTTAGATATAATTGAAATTAAGTTTAACTGTTAAATATAATACGTATCATATTACGTTAAAGTATTAGTGTTATACAAAATGTTATCTATATTAAAATATTAAATACAATTTTATTTTTTTACTTGTTTTATTGTGATATAGACACAAAATATTATTCGTTGGAGTCGAAACAGCCGAAAAAACTAAAGAAATCATGTTAACGAAATGGCAGAAGATCGATAGCAACGGATGTAACAATGAACAGCCAAATCAATATTCTGGAGTATACCAAGAAGACCTCCCCCAAAAAATGGTATGAATGTTTTGACATCACAAAATTGATGAATCAGATATAATTAGGTAGGTTGGTGGTAGTGGCTGGCGACAGTATGCCGACACACTTAGACCAGTAAGGTCCATTGTGACACCACGGGGGCTTTCCTCGCATAAGACTCTATTCATTGAACCATTTATACAAAAATAATGCTCCCAGATGGGTTTTCGTTTTATGATAAAGACCAGAGCCGCTACAGAGTAGATGATGGACAGTTTCATCTTCTTCCTCCTCTCTACTCGTCGTCTCCAAAAGTCGTTTGAATTGATATCAGATTTGCTTGACGATGTTGCAGTCTGATCTGCTTGACCATGTAAAATTTGAAGCCTTTAGGAAGCAATAGGTTACAAATAGTTATAGGTATACACATATTGCTTCTTCCGGATACATTCCCAAGATATTACACTCTCTAGCAACTTGATCTGCATCGCAGTTACCCGAAATCTCACTGTGTCCCGATACTACATGATGCGAGTCATTTGTTGAACCGATCCGCTAGGTCGTTCAGAGAACTGCAACAGTCCAACACGGCTTTTGAATTGATGGTTACCGATTCTAGTTCTTAATAACAGTGTAACTAGTTGATAAGAATGTACAAGATAAAATAAATTAAAAAAACAGGCACTTAGCACATAAATCCAGCAGAAGAAGAGAAGTATTTGTAAAAAATGGTAGATTTAAAATACAACACTTAACATATTACTAAAAGTTAAATATTCGTATTAAGTAGAATGTATATGATTCGAAGTAAGTATGATAAGTAAATCAATAAAAGTCGGATCAGATTGAATAAATTGTCAAATATGATCAGAAAATAAAAAATATGTTAAGGTATAATTATTGAAGTATAATTGGACTGATGCAAGCTAAAATTTAGTTGAAGATAAATCATTGACGGTATCATTTTTACAAAGGTTATACGTTCAGTGAACTTGCATTATTAATTTATGTTGTAAGCCTAATAAATCAGTTTTTACATATCTACCTCTTTGATTGATAACACTCGACTTATAATGGGCGAGCCGGACTAAGAAAAATTATATAAAATAATATAAGACATACTCAGGTTTTCAAATATTTTCGGTCGCATCTACTTTAAACACATCGTGGTGTGGTGAAAATTGAAATTTGTAAGAATTATTTTTTTTAAATTTATAAGCACCATGTAAATGTGGAGGTAGTCGAGCTCCTGGATAATAGAAATATAGCCAGACTACTCAAAAGAGTAAAACCGGGACAAAGAGCGGAAATAAAATGTTTCAATCGGCTCTTTTCTACGGCTAAACGCTTCAATTATGACCACATTCTATATTATACATGTTTAGGTATTTGCTTTTAGGTATTTTCTTAAATACATGTTAGGTATTTGCTATTCTTTGTTACAGTACAAGTTGCAGATTTATCAAAAATTCATATTTTTCAAAGTATAGAAAAGGACGAAGAATACCTTCAAGTATATTATCTTCAATGCTTATACTTAGCTAATTAATTTTTAATATTCAGCCATATTCTGTTAGACCCATCTCGCGAAATCGCGTCAAAATATCTCTGAAAAGATAGTTTTGTATTCTGTTAGACACCACAGACGCGATAGCAAATTGCTGCGATGGCAAATGTCAAAACTGTCTTGTGAGTAATTTCTGATAGACTTTTGACGAGACGCGATAGCCATTTTTTATCTCGTCAAAATTTTGTAAACGATAGAGTATCACGTCAAAGTATTTTGTGCTTTTTTATCAAAAAATTGAACTAATAAATAAATTGAATAGATAAAATAGTTAAGTAAAGTAATTAATAAACAATTTTTCATTATTTTTTTTGCGTTTCTATTAAAATTGTGTTTTTGTTTTGAAAAAGAAAACCGTCCTTATTTTTACTGTTTTACTACTGTTTATATTTTAATTTATATTTATTTTTTATTTAAAAACTATTTTAAAACTAAGCCTCACTAATACTTTCCAAACAATTTATAAACAATTTTTGTTTATATACCAAAAATTTTTTTTGACAGTAACAAATGATCAATACTACCAACAAATAAAATGTTCTATCGTCCCGCTTATAGTGGCTAACAGAAATGCAAAATCAGCGAGACGAGACGAGATAAATTTTTTCTTCTCGTCAACGATGAGTCTAAGAGAATATGGTCTATTTTTCATACGCAACTTAAGTTTTTTCGTTCTATTCAACTCTTCACCTTCGATTTTGATATTATATTATCCATTTGAATCACCTTGTATACACTACGATTATTTATACAAACATTCCATATATATATCTTTTCAAAACAGTTTAAAAAATTAAAACAAGAAAAATAAATAAAAATAAAACAAAAACAACCATAATTAATACTGTACAACATCTTGATGACATTTTCTTGTCAAATTTTTACAGATTTATTTAATGAATATACGACGTATAGTGAATGTGTACATCTATAAATGTGTTAGTAATAAATTCATTTTGTCTGATGTTATTCTTTTCTTGAAATAAAATATAAAATTTTATTTCTTAAGATTAAATTCCACAAAAAAAAAAAAAAACAAAATAAATACAAATTTTACTATAGTAAACATTTTTGTTTTTCACAAAACATAGACATTAGTGTAAATATATGTACATAAAAATTCACAATTTATGTATGTGTTGCCATGTATGTAAATAGAAATCACTCAAATTTATTTTAATAAATTATAATAATTTTATACATATACATATTATAATATCTACTCTTATGGATTCCATTTTATAAACATTTTTATATACAAATTTGTTTTGTCCTTGAAATCGGTTAGAAAACTTATTACAATTTAAAATGCTTTTCCAGCTGTGATAATCCTTTTATTTTTACAGTTAGTTAATATGATTTTATTTGAAGCAGTTTCTTTTTTTATCGTATTTTGTTATAGGGTTGTAAATCTATTTTGTATATTATATATTTTACATACACTTGTATGTACATAATATTATAAACAGAAAAATTAAATAATAATGTAAAATTCTTTAGTTTTATATTTAAAATTCTATTTCTTTTGAATAAATACAATATAATGTAAAATGAGTTGTGTATAAAGGAATGTAGGTGTGATTGAACATTTAATATTTATATAATTTCTGGTTTCATCAAAAAATAATTTTGAAATAAAATCTTTAATAGTAAATCAAATTCGTGATTTCATTTTATTTTGAGGTTGAATCATTTTGTTCACTGCCATACCACATTTAAATTAATAATAAAAATTTAAACAGAACAACACAATATATAATATATAAGTAATGGGTTTTATAACCACTAATACTAATACAAAAAAATTTAAAAATAAACGGTTAGAATACTTAAATTGTATAGTGAAAGACTTTTAAAGGTTATTTTTTGGTATTAAATTGTGTAAATAGTTCAAAGAATAGAAGATTTGAGTAGGGTGGATGTGGATATATTTTTTTTCAGTAATTGAAATTTCATTCTTATGGTCTATTTATTGATTCCGATCAGAAAAATCATGAAAATAAATTGAATTATAAATTTCAATAAGCAAAGTCATCTGGTCACCATTAAAATTGATAGAAGTAAATGGAAAATTCAATGGAATTTACAAAGTTGTCTTAAAATTATGCCCATGTAACACTAAACTACCAAAAAAATTCAGTAGGGTTTTTAACATAATTTACTTTAAAAATTCGAATTATTTTCAAATTTTAAAATGTAGTAGGCTTTTTAACTAAATTTGCAAACTGTTTTCACTTAGAACCACATGCTTGTTGTTATAAGTTAATTATTTTAATTTAAGTGAATATTATAAAGTTTTTAAGCGCATAACTATGGATAAAATTTTGGAGTGGTAAGGACCAATATTTAATTTTGTGGTTTTATTATTATTATGGGCTACTATTAAAAACATTCAATTAGACTAGAATAGATAAAAATCCTTACGCTTATTCAAGTGGCCGAAAAAAGCCATTTACTATGTATAATATGTATAAAATTGTATAAAATTTTCCAAAAATTTTTCATATGGAAAATAAAAAAAATATTAGTTGTTTCCTAATAAAAATTGAGTGTTCGGTTTTTTAATCTCTAGCTCAAAATCTTTAACTTCTCATATCTGTCGAAAATATTTACGTAATTCCGACAGAAAATGACGGAAATTTAACAGAAGAAGATTCTGGGGGTGAAGGTTGTAGTGATATACATAAACCGTGTAGGTTTATGCTTAATAAATACTGGGGTTGTGGTTAATTCAACTGAAATTCAAGTTTTTTAGTTAGAAAATAGACAAAGGGTAAGTGATGAAGCTAAAGAACCTGTTAATAAAAAATCAAAAAAGGAAAAAAAATTCTAGGGAAAAGAAAATATAGAAAATATTTCTGCATTTGGTGATGACTCTCGTATATACTAGGTAATCCTACTTTATCGCCAATAATTTTATCAAACAAATCAAATCCTAACGATTTCTTTTTATTATTCTGGATCGATGAATTTATTTTGGATAATTGTCAAATATACTAATGATTTTTCATTAAAATTTAAAAATAATAATTTTTAGACGTTAAACAAGAAATATTTGCTCTTTTTGGAATTTTAATTATTAGTAGTTATGCCCATTTATCACGAAGACATTTTTGTATTGGTCCTCATCAGAAGATTGCCATAATAATCTCATATATGCGAAGAAGGCCTTTTGATGACATTTTTTCGTCATTGCACTTTTCTTATTATTACGAAAATTCTGATAAAGATGACAAGTTAAATAAAATACGGCTATTATTAGAATATGCAAATGATATTTTCAAAAATTTTATTCCAGTACATTTCAATTTGTCTACTGAGGAAACTATGATACTATACTTCGGGCGTTATGATTGTAAACAATTTAAAAGAGAAAAGCCGGTTAGATTACTTGCAATTACACCTGGACGCCGTAGTAACAATACGAATGAAAATTCTGCAAGAAATGCAGAAAAGCATTTATTTTATCTGGACAGCCTCGAAGCATCTGCAAATATTTCAAATTACGTACCACAAAGAGTTGCAAGACTTGTAACATCCCATTAACAAGACAAATGTTTTATAATATATTATACATAATCTTTGTTAAAATTTTTATATGTATAATATTATTATATATTTTCGTCTTTGTATGAATATAAGTGTGCAATTAGAATAGAAATTTGTCAATTTTCTATTAAAATCTCTAAAATATAAAATAAAATTGGAACTGAAACTTTATTTTTTAAATAAAAAAAAAACTCATATTATATTCATATTATACCAAATGGCCTTTTTCGGCCACTCTCACAGCATGGAAATGACAGGACCGATCTGTGAAATTTTAACATTTTTGATTATTAGGGATGCTAATTACAAAGTTTTAATAGATAAGAAATGTATTTTCAAAAAAAAGGTAATAGGGTGTTAAATGGGTTACACTAACGAATTGTGAGAAAACAAAAATACGATTTTTCGATGAACAAAGCGTTTAGGAAGCTAGCAATATTATTATGAGAGCTTCATCAGTTTTGTAATGACACAGAAATACATATTATGTAAATGTCAAATCGCCTAACGAAGCTGATATAGATACTCGTATTTGTCAAAGCAACTGGTGGCGAGCCATAATGATATAGTAACATAAGAAAGTAGTTTTTAGAAAAATAATTATGTCCAATTCGGTTTGTTTAGAATTTAACGTATAAATTTTATGTTTAACGAAGATTTACCGAATTGTCAGATTCAACTTAATTGCCGCATATGTCGATTATGGGCAGTTACATGTATTTGCCATCACGGAATATCACATAATATGTTCTGACATAATGTACTTCTAGGTAGTGCATAAATCAAAATAAATCATCAATTTTATAAAAATAGTCCAATAGTCAAAACGACGCTTCCAGAAGCAAAATTTTTATTTCTTGTTACGACTGATTTAATTTAATTTTAGTTAAACTTTGCTCTACTTTAATTTTTTTACTTTTTAGTATGATTTGTAAATTTGTAATATTGACGTAATCGAAACAAAGACCATTTGTATAAGAAGAAGAGAAGAAGATTTAGCTTGAAAATTAGTCAATCTAGTATATTAAATATTAATATATTAGATTTAGCTTGAAATTAGTCAATTTAGTATTACAATACTAAAAATATTAAGTGGTGATGGAAAAAATTTAAGAAGAGAAATTTAAGGCATTTAGTACACGTTGATAGTCCAGGTGTATAATCGGTGAATATCACTCAACCGTACTTAAAATCACGGTTCTCAAAAATAAGTTTTTGTTCAGTCCCACGTGTATCACCAATGAACATTACTGAATTGCCCACAATTTAGCTCTATTATGTTAAAAATTTATTTATTTTTTGTTTGTTTTATTTGTGTTTTGAAAAACAGTACCTTACCTTTTACCTTATATTAATTTATATAAATTTTTAGATTTTCTCTTCTTTCACTGAAATTAATTATCTTTTACCGTTATTTAGCTATGCAGATTTTTGAAAACCGATCATCGATGGTAAATTTGGACTTAATGTAAGTTTATTTCTATGCTCACCGGTGAACAAAGGGGATTCGATTGAGTGATGTTCACCAGTGATAAAATTATTGGGACTTAACGTAAGTTGTTTTTTATGTTCAGCGGCGAGTGTGGGACTTAACGTACTACAGAAAGTATTATCTTTTTTAAATGTATAAAGAAGTTGAAGAAAATTATTTTACGTGAAAGCTGAATTTTAGAAGGAAATAAATTTTTTTTAGTGATTATAGATTATGTCATCTATATTCATGTCAAATCGTGATTAAACAAGTTGGATTAAATTTGCATTTCTTTCCTGATTTCAATATTTTTCTGCGTTTAATTCTGTCCGGTGTGAAATATCTAGAATTTTTCTTTTTTCGCGTTTTTTAGGATTATGTTCTGTCTGTTAGCAATGTCTAAATTACTACTAATTAATTTTTGTAACTGGGAAGTTCAGATTTTTGCCTGTAGTCTCTTTGAACGAAACCTTGACAATCGGTAACTATTTTGTTACCAGTCTGTTTGTTTTTATATACCAGCTTTGGAATAGTATTATATTTATATGACCTCTCTAGAAAAATTTCCTCTACCTTTGTTTAACGAAATATGTCTTGGATATCGTAGATATTTCTCATATATACACTTTTGACACAATCACTCGTGAATTTGGCCAAGATACATCAACCTTAAGTATCCATTTTGCTATTTCTGACTAATATATTTGTTGTTACTCTGTGTTAGCCAATCTTTCTACGACATTTTGTTGGGATTGATCTAATAATATATACTTTGCAAATTTTCAGCTAGCTGGGGCTTGTCATGTAATTATTTTTTTCATATAACGTCCTGTAAGACTCCTCATAGAGACATTGGAAGGTCTAGTTTGTTTGTCTTTGTACATGTATTCTGCTGATGGTAACAAGGTATGGAACAAAGCACGAAAATTTTTTGATTGGCTTCTCGTTAAATAATCAACTAGGTGCAAGTTATTGGTGGAAGTAAAGTACAATAAGACTACTGAAAAGTATTTTTTTGTTCGGGAACTATTTTGATATTTTACGTTGGTGAGAGAAAATAGAAGTATTTGAACATTGTTTTCATCCTTCTAATAATAACACCGTTTTTCAATAATAACACCGCTCAGTATTGTTGTTTTGATATTGATATACTTCTTGATTTTATTTTTTTTCGTTCAACATGATGTCAGCTATTAGATTACTATATTGTAAAAAATGTGGTTCGAATTTTCACCGTTTCTTTTTAAATTTTGTATCTGTACATATCCTGTACATGTTTATTTAATTTTATTTTTGTCCTAATTTTATTGAAATCTGGAGTGGCATTTTGTACTGTGATAGTGATAAAAAATAATCACAAACTCTTTTTTGGCATTTTGTAATGCATTTGACAATATTTGTTAAATTGAGAGTGACAATAAATTCATTGTTACCGCCATCAAAAAGACAAATTTTTCTCTTCTGACACAATTATAATTATTGTCATTCATCATCATCTTATAGCGCTACAGCTCTGGGGGAGCTTTGGCCTTTATCACTATGCTCCTCCAAAAAGGTCGATGTTGTGCCGCTTGTCTCCAATTTGGGATTTGTAGGGTTTGAGCATCGTTTTTCACATTGTCTGCCCATCTGCTTCTTGGTCTTCCTCTACCACGGCTGCTATCGGGGTTTCTATTCAGCACCACTGCTTGCTTTTGGTTTTCGTTAATTCGACTTACGTGGCGAGCCCACCTTAGTCTTTGGGTTTTTGCAAACCGTACAATGTCCTCACTATCAATCATACTATTGAGCTCGCTGATTACATATTCTCCATTCTGTAATCTATTTGGGCCGAGTATTTTTCGGAGAATTTTTCTTTATACTCCTCGGCCACGTTCATAGTCCATACCTCGCATCCAAACGTCACTATGGGTCATATGGGAGTTTTATATATATCGTTATTTTGGCCTTTCTTGATATTAATTTTGATTGAAGCAACTTTCTGTTTGCATAGTAGCATATCTATTTCCGGCCTGAATTCTATTATGAATACATCACTGCATACTACTATCACTTCTTATTGTTGCTCTGAGGTATGTAAAGGTTGTAACTCCTTCAATGTTGTACTCTCCAATTGTTATATTCTGATTATCTACTTCTTATTTGTTCATTTCTTGACGTTTTTAGATATTTTGTTTTGTCTTCGTTGATTTGTAAGCCTACTTTTTGTGTCTCCTCTTCTAATTGTACAAATATTTCTGCCATATATCTGTAATTTTTTTCCATGATTACTATATATGTCATCCACATATATGCCACTATTTGTGTTGTCATATTGAATATACTGCCTTTCTTTTCTAATTTTTCTAAGCGTAATGTAGTATTAAGTTAAATAATAGTGCAGATAAGGCATCTCCTTGCCGTTATTGTCATTGACAATTACATATTATTTGTCATAAAATTCTTCTTACCCAACTTACTACGTATATTTGTCGTAAAACTACTTGTGTTTTTGTTCTTTTTAATTATAATCATAGTATGTTTTGCTTGGATTTGTCTTGCTTAATGTTGCTTAATGGTTTTAAATATGATCACCTTACAAAATACCAAAAATTTACCGCAAGATTTCGGATTGCTTTTACTTTTCGTCACAGTCATTATCAATATCACTTAGCAAAATTCTACTATTGTTATGACATTCATAATGTTTATTAGATCAGTTAGTCTCACTTTATCGAATGCTTTTCTAAGATCAATAAATATTCTGGCCTATTAAATTCAATTGTCCTGTCGACTATTTGATTTAAAATAACTAGTGTTTGTTTTTGATTTGACTACACATTTTCCATCCTGACATCTACATGATTATCTAATACCTCGTGATAATGATTTTATACTCCAAATCCAGTTGCACATAGCATCCTTTGCTTATTTACAAAAAAAAATTACCAATTTCAGTATGCAAATTATTCGAATAATACTGAACCTACCAACTCTCCCCTATCATCCTATTTCGTCTATTTCCATCTTCATCCTTTTTCCCACAATCGCACCAACAATAGGTGTGTGTTAAAAATAAAAAGCAAAAATTTAAAATTTTTCTCATACACACCTTAGAGTTAGGCAGACCAACTCTCTAATACTCTTATTTTTTATTTAGGTATCTGAAGCAACAAAAGGTTAATTTCAACCTAAATGAAAAGGCATCCTTTTTTTATTAATTGACGAAATTTTGATTGGGGTTAGAGCAAGAAAGGAAGAGTTATACGGATTATATTATATACATAGTTATATAGAATTATGTATATATGTATTTTTCTAAAATTTTCTTTAGTTTTTCTTTAATAAATGTGTGTATTTCTAAAAAGTAAATTTTTGTGCGGCTGGTTGAGTTAAAAATTTTATGTTGGTATGTTTCGGGTTGATTCATTTCGACGTATAGTAATATGATAGTTATGTTTTTATAAAAAAAAAAAACAACAACAAACATTATTATTTTTTAATGAAATAGTAAATATAAATTTTTAAAATATTTACCATAAAATGAAGAAGATAAAATGTATACTAAATCTACAATATAGACACTTAAGTCCCTATATATAGTTATAGTTTAAAAGCTTGTACTGAAATCAAAATGTAAGATTTTTTTTCTTTTTCTTTTTTGAAAGTCTCTGAATAAATTATTAAACATTTTAAAGGACAAAATATAAAAATTAAATATTTAAATTACAATTTGGAAGTTTATTTTATTATTATTTTTTTTTTTTTGTTTTTGTTTTTGTTTTGTAACTTTATATTATAGGAAATATTTACCTTTTACTAAAGTTAAATTTAGTCTTTTGGAAATACAAAAAGTTTTCTTTTAGATTTTTTAAAGTAAATAGAAAAATTTTTCAACACTTTAAAATTAAATAAAAGTATATATGTACATATATATATTTACTAATGGAAGAATAAATAAAGAGAATTTTTTGTTAAGTTTTTTTTTTTAAATTAAATTAAATAAGTTTTTCATATTTTATAAAATTTATAAATATCTAAAAATGTTCTAAAAGAAATATTATATGAGGGTTGTTCAGGACCGAGTCATGGCTTCACATAAAAACACACAAATCTAGAAATTTAATTTATTTTTCAACTTAGTCCCCTTCTAGCTCTATACACTTAGTACAACATTTCTCTGATAATTTTAGGGCATGAAAATAATAGGATGGATCAAGGTCGGCAAAATATGCATTATTTTCCAATTCAATCTCTTTTCCCACAAACAACCTATTTATCATAATAGGAAGCAAAAACTAATCACTAACTGGGTGCCAAATATGATGGGGAAGCCATTTTGAGAAGCATAATGGGAAAGCCATGGGGAAGCCATTCATTTTGTATTTCTGTAATATGTATTCTAATTTTTTTTGTATATTAATGGTTATGTGAGCATGTTATTTACATTATCGGGATGAAAAATCATTTTTTTTTGTTAAATGTGGCTTCATTTGCTTGATTTCGACATTTAATCTACCCAGAAATAATCCATAATACTCTCTAGTGATAGATTTTTTCCACTGAGGTATAGTTAATAATCAATATTACACCAAGTACATCCCACAAAAAAGTATTGCCATAAATTTTCCAGCTGAAGCAACACATTTTGCTTTCTTTTGAGCACTTAAATCCGTTTTAATCCATTTTTTTTTATTGCTCTTTTGTTTCTGGTGTAAAGTGGTGTTTCCAACTTTTATAAACGGTGATGAATCGTGGCGAAAAGTTATCTAAATTACGATTAAGCATATTCAAATACTGTTCAGAAACATTTGTGTATTTGAGAGTCATCAAACCATTTTTCAGTTAGATTTTTCAGACATAACACATTACGTATAGCTTTATGCACAGTGTCAAAGACATGCTTACCATCATGTTAACAATTTTATGTACCTTTGTACAATGATCATTCATAAAGATATTCTACATTTTTATTATTTTTGTTAGTTGTTCCGATTTTTCCTTCAGCAACACTACGACCGCATTTCGAATTCCGTAAATCTAAAATTAACTGTTGAATACGATGAAACCAATTTCAGATAATATTTATTCAGATAAAATTTTGCTTTTGTTTCTGTCGCGATTTTGTTACAGAAAAAAAATAATGTTTAATTAACATACGAAAATTTATTTTATCCATTTTATAAGAAAGCTAGCCTTGTAGCCCGCCATAAATGACAGAAGTAAAATAAATTCTAGCTTTTTCGTTTCTTCATTAGTTTTCATTTCAAATTTAAGAAAAATACGTATTTACTTACTTATTTTTATTTATTATAACTCTTTTTATTACCATATAAACCGAATATTTAAGGCCCGCAAATTTCTATTCCCTAACCTACACGCAATCGTCTGAAATAGTGGATTTCATTTTCTGACGATGATGGTACTTTTAATGTTCGCAAAATCTTATTTGTTTGTTTTTTTTTCTAATTTTTATTATTTTTAATATTTAACTTCACTCTAGGTACCGAAATATATTTGTTTTATGTTAAAAAACAGACCTAAGCAATTTGTATATGTATTGGAGCGTTTCGTCAAATATTCAGATAAATGTAGGAAACGATATATATTATAAAATTTGTTTAAAAATCTTAAAAACTTCCCTTGCAGTAGCCCAGCATTAAGTCAGACATAGAGTCAGTCATCTGACTTTAAGTGAAGCTTTCTCCAACAATATAAGTATTTTTGCGCAAAGCAAAATTGGCGATCTGATCAACCTTCTGAATCGCACAGTGTGATCCTAATAATGAGTTCGTTGCGAGAGTGATAAATATCCAAGAATGCAATAATAACAAATAGTTCACTTTAGTCGTGGTATCAAAAAGGCACAACTAAGTGTTAATTGGCTTTCCTGAAGCACTTAAAATGGACATTTCTACCTACCTACCATAAAAGTTGTTTGTTTTATGTCGCAAACAAAATATATTTCAATGAATTAATATACAAAATCTTCAAATTAAAACTTATTATATGTAAGCCTACACACTGTGTAGCTAGGTAGATATAAAAAAAAATATATCAAATATGCAAACAATGTGATTTGAATTTTAATAAAAATATAGCCTAACTTTTTACTATATATTTTTTTCAAACGAATAGAAACATACACACCGCTATTACTAAAATTTGTCTAAATAAAGTCGTTTACAGTTAATCCACATTTTTATCTTTATTTATCTATTTATTTTTTTTTTTTTGCATATGCTATCCGAATGACATATGGCATGTATTATAAGATATTCGTGTACTTAATACTCGTGACGAACCCTACATTGAATTCGACTTTAAAAAACAACTTAAGTAATATTTTTTTTAACACAAACATACTCGCACCAAATCTAAACTATATTTTTATTTGAATATATAACTTTACATAACATATTATTATATAGTTTTTAATACTTTATTTTTTAGTTTTATGATTATGTGTGAAATTCCCAAGGATAAAATAAAATAAAAAAAAAAATAGAAAAAAAGTAGAGAAAAAAAAATTGGAAAAAAATAAACACGTTAGGAAAATTTTTAACCCAAAAACTTAAACGAGTTTATTGTTTTGCTATAAAAAAAAAGCGTTACAGCAAACAAAATATAGTAAAAAAGCAGCCCCAGACATTTCACTTGGGAATTAAAACGAAATTCGGTCCGTCAGAGTTTTTCTTTTCTTTTCTCTTTGTTTTTGTTTTTTTTTCAAATTTTTTATATTTATTTTTGATAATACACGCACTGTTTTGTAAAATAACTTAGAAATATAATAAAAAATTTAAGTTTTTTTTTCTGAAAGTTTTCGGTTGTGTTAGGTTTGTTTGTTTTTGTTTTTTTAACATATATTTAAGTTTTTATAATTTTACAACGGAAGGATGTGAAGTTTATTTTTAGAAAAAAAAAAATATAAACATGTAAACCAGTTATAAATAATATAGTATATGATATATGTATATATATATATATTATATACATATATTACATATACATATTTCCATTTTAAAGTTTTGATATAATTTGAAGGAGAAAGTTATGCTTTACTGAACTTTAATGTCAAAGTATTTTTCATTTTTTGTTAACTACGTAATTGCTAAACAAAAAAGGACAAGGTTATAATAAATTTTATCCTTGAATTAAGTAAAAAATTTAAAAAAAAATTTAATTTCATTAAAGTTGAGTATGTATGATTCAAAAATTCAAATAAAAATCAATTCTTGACAAATTATATCAAAATATGAATAAAAAAATATATTTTAATTCGGTTATAAGGGACGCATATGTTTTCCATCACCGGTACATTCATATATAGGTGCATAGCTCAACAAAAAAATAAAATCCAATTAAAACATAAGTAGGTATTAGAAAATAAACAAATGACCTTTTTCACTATCTTTATATTAATCATCTTCAATCGTGCTGCTTCTTGTTGGCATTAAAAACCTGCCTCCGCTAATTTTGAGCCAGCGCTTTAGTCAATTTTTGTTTTCAGATGAATTTTTTCGCTTGTTTGATGCGATATTAATCTTGGTCAACCAAACTTTCTATTACCTTGAGGATTCCATTCAAAACTTTTTTGAAGTCTCCTGAAGGTCTGCGATGTGTAAGACAAACCCAGTTTAATTTTCTACGCATTTAGGGTTTTTTTTTCATTTCTTCGATTCTTTTGCGTTCTTGTGCGTTGTGTTGGAATCTTTTTGTGGTCAGAATATCTGTAGAATTCGTATTGATCTTTTCTTGGTCAATAACTGAATGCGTGGATCTGTTACTTTTCATGTTTTGCATCCGTATAAAAGAAGTAAGAGAATGTTTGATCAGAAAAGCTTAGGCTTTTGGTTGCGTGAAATGTTCTCTAAATATTTACCAATGCGATACAGATACGGGTGTTTTTGATAAGGCTTACATCGTCAATGTGCGGACCATTTTTCCATAATAATAACTACATTATCAGAATGGTCAGAATATAAGCTTTTACATTCTTTCAATTTTCATCACAAACATTTTATATTAAGAGTTTAGATTTATTTTTTTACCATTAACAAAGATATTGAGAACAATATTATTTGAGAGCGTCTGAATCTCTATTTGGCGAAATTTTACAGCTTTATTTTTCATTGTGTTATTAAAAGATTAAATATTTAAATCCAACATTAATCTGTCATTGCGGATGTACAAGGAAGCATTCCAAGTAACACCAAATAATTATTAAGTTAAATATCTCCATACCAACGTCGTTATAGCGTCGTAAATTTAAGAAAAATAACTTTATAGTGAAAAATGTAAAAGTTATAATTTATCCGTATCATTACGACTACAGTGTGACGTTTTATTTTATCAGTTGTCACAAACTTATTTTATATCTACTTCACAACTTTTTATACATATTATAACTATGACGCAACTATTAAAATTTAAAAGTGTCCGAAATAACGTTATACCGACTACTTGCTTATAACGACTACTATCAAAGAATATCCATAATAAGAAGGTTCACTGGAATAAAATTTTATAATTTGTCAATGTGTTGGTCACCATTTTTCCAGTCGATTTCCAATATTGTAAGAAATAGATAGTCATAAGAATTTAATTTGTGAGAGAGAGATAAAAATTCAAAATACAAAGTGGAAAAAAAATGAACGAACAATTTTTTTGTATGAAAAAAATATTGTCTTTATTTTTAATTAGTTAGTTTAATTCCAAATTAAAATTTGTTTCAGCACCGCACACCAAACACTTAACAAGATGATGTTTTCTCTATTTCGAAACATTTTTAAAAAATTGTGTATAGAATAGTTTTTATAAAAACTTTTTTTAAGCGTTAGAGTTGATTTATTTTTAAATATAACATACACTGCTTAATTTTCATATATAATCTGCATTTTTTTTTTCTAAGTACTTTCTTATATACTAATTTTTTTTTAAAAATGCATATCAATAAAAAATATTATTTATTCAAATGTTCATATTATTAATATTCAACTTTGTTCCTATTTATAAAATTAACAGGTACCTAAATGCATTATATTACTTATAATATAATATGTATTATTAGTTCATTGATGATTAAAATGCACAATTTAATTTTTCAGAAACTAAAAAGGCATCGGATTATTCATAAAAAAACAAACCGCTTGATATTCTTTTTAACTACCTATTTCAATACCTGAAAAACTGTGTATATTGAAAATACATAAATGATAAAAAATATGCTTCCCTTATAAGCCAATAAAATAAAATAATATGATATTTAAGAAATAACATATGTTTTTGAAACGAATATTATTTTATATAGGGATCTATAAAAAATCAATCATTCAAAATTTATTTATTCTCATACCCTAATAAATTTAATACGTTTATTTTTAAAAAAATTCATACACAAAATTTCAGCCGACTGTACACATGAAAAATCTCTAGTGGGCTAAATAAATAAACAAAAATCTCCCGTGGGCTATTTAAAATTACATTGCAAAAATGAAGTGGTTTTTTAAATGGTTTATATCGCACTATTTCTTTCTCACAACTTCTTACATAAGAAAATATTTACAATAGTTCTTTGCTTCTTTAACTAATGGTTTTTTTTTTGTAAATGTGTTTGTGAAAATATCTTTGACTTCCAGTGAACCTTCTTATTATAGATATTCTTTGCTACTATACTCAACCGGCTATGAAACCACCAAAATAGAATAAAAGAGATAGATAGATATCTTCTCAACCGGCTATAAATTGACCAAATTAGAATAAAAGAGATAGGTAGATTATATTTTAACAATAATGTTGTCCTTTTTTCTCTCAATATAATTAAATTATAAATATACTAATGTATTATAATTTTATAAATATGAATTTATTATTGTAAATTATAATTATTGGAAATATTTTCACGAAAATTGTGCTGTATATGACATCTTTTTGCAAACGAACAAAGATTTTTCGCGAAAATAAATATTTTATTGAACTAAAAATTTATGGGCCTTAAAATTTGTTTAAATTTAAGAACTTTTAGAATTAAAAATAAATATATTTTTTCTTATTATTCTTTATTATTTGCTCAGATTCATTTAAATTTTTTATCAAAACAATCCCCTTATTAAAATAATGAAACCAATTTACTCGCATTAGTATTAAATTTGGGATTAGAAGCTAAAAAAAAAAATTTTATTTTCTCATACAAAATATATTTTGCAATAATAATTTTCGCCATATATAAAATGGTGAAGCTATAAATATCCTAAAAATGACCAATAAATAACCAAAAAGTTATGAACAGAAAACGTAATTATATAAAAAGAATCTCAATTACGGAGATGTAAACTGCTTCCTTAAATTTTTTTTTTATAAATTCCTTCAGTAAAATCTGTTGTCATTTCGTTTAGGTTACATCAGAATTATTTGATCAATTGAAACAGTGAAAGAATGGGACATAAATTGAGTGAAATACAAATAAAAAGATATTCTTTAGAAAAATAAATCACTAATACGTAAAATGATTAAATTGATTTTATTTCAAATATTAAGCTTAAAATGTTAAATTTTTGAAACTGAATTTGTTTATTAGTATATATTTTACATTCAAATAACTTTATATTATATCGTAAATACTGCCGCAGTCAAATGGAAAGGAAAAATTTTACTAATTCATTTTACTGATTACTATAACCGCAGTCTAAAGCTGGCACAACGATACTACTCGTGTATAAAAAACGTTTTTCACTTAATATTTGCAAATTAATTATACTTATAATATATTATATAGGTCCTTATTTTCTAACTATCATGAAACCAACAATTATCAGATATTTATGAACTCATAATAAAACATAACAAAAAAATACTCTTTGAATGAAAATTATAATTTTTGAAATTAAATGCAATACCAAACAATTAATTAATGACATAAATTAACAAAATCCAAATAATTTAATGTTGACAAAATTTATCAGTACACAGTGGCAGTACTGTGAAAAAAGTTATATTTTCCTTTTTTAAGTTTTTTTTTTTTTTTTTTTTGTTTAATAATTAGCATTAAACATTTTTTTTCTTTTTCTAATTTATTGCCATTTAACAACTTCCAATGAAAAGTTTAATTATCCACTTTTAATTCTATTTTATTGTTCCTTTTTCCTTTTTACCTTTTAAATTCATACATACTTCCCTAATTATTTTCATTTTTATAGAATTTTTTATTCATATTAAATAAAAATAAAACAATAAAATGAAAAACAATTTTAAATTTAAAAATAAAATTTTTTTTTAAATTTCTATAAAAAAAAAATAGAATTCGTGCACATATTGTAATATTGCTCGTACTAACATACTAGAATATAAAATATGTAAATTACTTATTTAGCCTTATAAAATGCAGTAACGACCCACATGCATTGCAAAAACATGTATTCTCATATTTAATTTTTATACAGTATATAATAATAATATGTGAATGGCTGGGAATACCCTTAAGAGCTGTTATGGTTGTTTTGTTGTTTTGTTGTTTTGTTTTTTTTTTTCAATTTGTAGGACATTTTTATTTTGAAAGTTCTTTTATTTTGAAAAATATATGTTTTTTTTTATAATAATCTACAATATCTACACTCTAAACTGCTTTAAGACACGCAATAATAGGTATTTACCTGTTCCTTTTTAAGTTTTTCGTTTTTTTTGTTTTCTAACTTTATACTTCGGTATAAACCCATATATATATACATATTTAGAAGAACTGAAGAAATAATAATAAGTTTATTATATTTATACCCCTATATTTACTCCTATCACGTACCCAACCAAATAACGATTATCTAATAAGAAATTGTAATGAAATTTATAAGTGCAGTAAAAATTGACCACCATTTCAATAATGTATACCTAATGTATAAATTGCATATTAATTTCAAATTGCATAATCATATAGATTAAAAATTTTTATATTTTATTATTGAAAGTATAATAATGTAAGTCAGTCAGTTGTTGTTGTAGAGGATTATTGTTTTCAAAGAAAATTGTTAAAAGAAGAAAAAACAAAAGTATAACGGTAAGTTTGAGAAAATAAAGTTATTTTGAATTAAATTTAAAAATTATATGAATCTGCTTAACCAAATAGCATTTGTCAAGTAATTCTAAATTATTCAAAGGACAACAACAATAGGAAGTATTATTCATAATACTCAATACGAGCTTTAATAGCTCATCGGAGACTGTTAAATAAATAAAAAAAATAGAATTTTGTATTATTATAATATCATAATTGTAATTTTATATCGTTAATTAATTGTATGTACTTGTTCAAAGGCCACTTAAATAAAGTTATAAAAAAAAAATTGTATGTACTGCAAGAAGTGAATATTTACCTTATTTAAATAGTATGATATACCTGTCCCTACTCCATACTCTAAAATACATAGAAAGAAATTATGTTAGTTTTGGTTTTGTCATACATTGATAACTAGTTAAGTCCCCTGATGTTGTCTGGGTCCAGCCAGTATTGGCAGTTTACGCGTAAATTAATGTTTTTTATGATTCTTTACATATTTCACGTAAATAAGTTTAAAAAAATAAGTAAAAAACTGTAAGTAACTGTAAACAACTGTAAACAACTGTAAACAATGGTAAACAACTGTAAATTACTGTAAAGTTATTTGATTGTGGCAGCTAATAGCTATAGAATAAACAATTTTATAAATCTTCAATTTTTATTCAGAATATTGACGAATATTTATAAAATTATGAAAACTTTTCATTAGAACAACAAATAATATGTACGTAGTATGAACCTGCATTGATTTATATATATTTATTAATCTGCGAAAGAGATTCATTTGTAGTTTAATGAAAAATATTCATTAATATGACAAACAAAATTATAGATGAATAAAGATTAGTATTAATGTACGAAAAAATTTTCGTTGCCTCATATTCATCTGCTGAAAATTAATTAATATTTTGTTAATACAATAAATTTTTCCATTATAGACTATTTACGCTCCAAATTTTTTAAGTGCCTTTGCTCCTGTTCTTTTTTAATTTTTTCAGGTTCTGTGTCATCTACATAAGTTTTACTTTCTTTAATTCTTTTATAGTATTCTAACATTAAATCAAAATAATCCAATATATGTAAAAACATCAGGTCCAATTTCTGACATATCCAAATCTTTTAGTAGACTTTCTTCGAATTGAACATTTTCGTTAGCTGGCGGATTTATATCATCGAAACGCATTATTAATTTTCACTTAAATGCTTGTTAATAATATTGCTTTAAAACAATAACAATTACAATTAACAAAAAGTCAACTTCAAAAAAAGATGTACATATCTATTGATTTCAAAATAAAAATTAGTGATTAATAAGATAATGTATTAGAGAGAAAGAGAATGCTATACGAAGCTGCCAATGTAGAATATAGATTGTAAAGTAGATGATATCTTAATAAATTGCAAGGTAGGTTTTTAGCTGATTGGGATTTTAATTATTTTTTGAGCATAATCACTTCATATTCGTAAGTTTTCATTTGTTAATATACAAATTATGGAGATAAATTATCCATTTACAATGTTTACACCTTTACAACAAAAAACCATTCTACTAATATACTAAATTCTTTACATATGCACTTCTACATTTATTAACAATATGGAGAAAGGCTTTCAAACTGACGTTATCTATACTGATTTCAGTAAGGCTTCTGATCTGTTACCACATAGTGTTATTTTATCTAAATTAATAAACTTAAGGATTCCCCAAGTCATTTGTTAACTGGGTGGAATCTTACCTCATTAATAGAAAATACAGCGTACAATTCAGGTCGGCTACATCAGCGTCTTTTGAAGCCACTTCTGGGGCTTCTCAAGGAAATCATTTAGGTCCCCTTTTATTTAAAATTTCCATTAATGGCATTACATCAAATTAAAAACATTGAAGTCCAATTTATATGATATGATTTTGTTTCGTTTTTATTTTCATCATTCTAATTATTTTTTTTTTATTTTTTCTTGCATTCTTCTTACTTTTTTTTTTGTTATTATGTATATACTTTTGTATTTTTTTTTTTTGGTTTTTTTTTTTAATTGTAAATATTATTGTAAGATTAAATTCATTATTGTAACTTGTTTGATTTAAACATAGTAAAATAAATAAATAAATAAACCCTTTGTGTAAAAAACTAGAAGTAATTTACGTTGCCAACACTGGATCCAACACAAAATGCATACAATTTTTTAGTTTATTAAGTTTTATTTATGAACCATATTAACAAAAGATGATTTCTGAAAAATAATCTAGAAGCAATATAACATGTATTTGAACCTATACTGGATCTAGTTCAAAATCTGTAGGTATAGTACATTTGAATTTGTGTTTCTATAAAATTGAGCTGCAATATAGTTTTATTATTAATCTGTACATTGCATAGTTTAGGCTGATTGAATTTTTTTAAAAGTATTATCGTGGTTTCTGGTTTTTGTCCTGGCTTGTTAGCAATAAATGTCGAAAACCGTGTAAAACCCAACGAAATAGGAAATTTTATTTCTCATCAATTTAATTCTCATTGGTGAATGTATCTTCGTTATTCAACCAATATTTTAGAATATGATAAAAGACCTATTTGTTTATTTTTGAAAGAGTGTGAAGTATTAATTTGTAAAATTAAGTGCAATTTCTAAGTTTGAATCACAATTGATTTTTGAAATATTTGTGAGTGATGACAGCTACTCAAACCTGTATTTGTAACCATACATTATTATTACGGCAGTATATCTACATAATTTTAAGCTAAATGAGCCTTTACTACATTTATTATCATTTATTTTTAATAAACAGGCCATTTATTGAGAAGCACTTCTTTATGAAAATTTTAGAAAATGCTTTTGCAGATGTCTCAAAAGTATACTTTATTGAATTTACATGGCCAGAGCCCATTCATAATATTTGTAATTTTTTTACACAACAATCGCCAGTTTTTACACAGTTTTCCAACCAAACTTTTAACTCTACTGATTTCAGATTTATAAGTATAGGATTAAGTACCTATAGCTGTCTTGTTTTTTAGCGAATTTATTTCTAATACAGCAACAGATGTATTTATATTATTGTTCTTTAGAATATTATAATCCTTCAGAATTCAAATATTTAAATTTAATATTAATAAATAAGGATCACCATCAAAAATATATAAAGTATCTATAAACTTTAATCTACAAATTAAATAAAATGATTGTGCCTGTTGAATCTTTAAAATATAATAAATAAATAGTTAACATTATTCAATGTCAGTAAATACAAAGTATTATACACGATAGAATTTATTTTGATGAATGTTGACATTTGAATATACACTTAAATCGTTATTAAAATAAAACAAATAAAATGCATTCTATATAATCGTATTTAAGGATAATAAAATGACCCTCCTTTTTACTCCACCTTCTTGACAGTTATATCATTAATTTATTTATAAAATAAATACTTGTATATATATATATTATGTAATATATAATAATATTTTATATAGTTGTATACCATTAGGAGTTTCAAAGTATAGTATTACAGTAACAGTCGTTGTAAAAATGATAGATGATAGGAAATAATTTTATGTTTTTAATAGTGTAGTTCTACTCCTGTTTATGGAAGTTATATTTTTTTTTTTCTTTATATATGTATATCTTTATATGCATCTTCTCTACTGGAATCCTCAAAATATTCACTTAACAATAATACTCATCCAAAGTAAATTTGTGAATCAACTTAATTGAGACATTTTTAGTAAGTTATTGCCAAATGTAACGGAATGTTTAATTGTTTGCATAATAATTTGTCAATTTTATTTATTTTATATATATATATATACCTATATATTATATATATATATATATAAAAATAATAAATAAAATACACTTGTAATGTGTTAAACCAGAAAAGTAACCAATTATGGTCTACGTTAATTTATTTGTATGTTTATATAATATTCATTATTGCTCTATTTTTTTTTTGTCTCTTTCACTCATCATATTATTTTCCTACATCTTCCCGTTTCGGTTACTTTTGAAATGTATAAGAAACATCGAATGTAGCGTGCTTATAAGTCGTTTTAATATTGCAATATTATTATTGTATGAGTGTATTATTTTGTTTACATGTGTATTTGTATACATACATAATGTAAAAGAAAATTTCTTTGTCAAAAATTAATGAAGATGTCAACTATTATAAGAAAAACTTAAAATAAAATAAAAAATAAAATTATAGAAAGAGCAGAATAGAAAAATATAAACAAAAATTAAAGGATACAGAATGACATATAATTTGTTCAGAATATAATTGAATACAGTTAATTAAAAAAAAAAAAAAAAAATTGTTGAAGGATTATTTCCTGTCTGTGTGTTATACAATAACAATATATAGATAAAACGGTAACTTGAGAAAATTATTGTTAACATACCTACTATTATAATATTTAAAAACAAAAATAAAAAAATTTAATTACAAAAGAAAGTTAAGTAACTAATATATGGAAAAGAACACGCACAAAATATTATAAGAATGTTTATTTTGGTGTTGAGGATATTCAAAGTTAGTAGTATTCTGCCACTTATAATATTGTAGTTTAGTTATACTCAACTTGTAGAATTCAAAAATAAGAGTTTCAAAATTATATTTTAATTTAATGAGAACTTTTTTGTTTATTGTAAATACATTTTTTTTTAATATATTTATTTTATAGTGTATTTGGAAAACTATTTGCCTAACTGAATCCTTCATTCAATTTTATTTTATTAGTGGGTTTGAATATAGGTACTTTAATAAATTAAACTATTAGATAGAAATGCTTGAAGCATTTGAAATGGGGGGATTCCGTAGAATACTGAAGATATCATGGGTAGATCGAGTGAACAATAGTGAGGTTCTAAGTAGAATAGGTAGAGACCGTGAGTTCTTATTAACAATCAATAATGTACAACACAACTTATCTGGGTCATATGATACGAAATGACAATAATATCATATTCTACAACTGACTCTGTATGGTAAAATTGAAGTCAGAAAACGTGTTGGTAGAAAATGGCTAAGAAACATCAGCAAATATATGGGTCTCCAAACGGTGGGAGAACTATTACACTCAGCGCAGGATAGACAGAGCTTCAGAAATGTGATCGCAAACATAAAGTAGTGGATATGCAGCTGAAGAAGAAGAAGATTAGCAATTAATTTTTATTTCCATTATTAAAACTACTGATTTACATGGCTATTGAAACATAATTGTATATAAAGAATAGTGATATAAATTAAAGTAAATTATTTAAAAAATTTTACAATAATGAGTGAATAAAAATGACTAAATTAGAATTAATAGAATTTTTAAACTTATTTGAATAAAAAAAACTGATTTTATAACTAAATTAGCAAAAACTCTATTAAACGAAAAATATCAATACATAACACTAGGCGTTTAATCTGATATCTGTCACTAAAGATTCTAATGACTTTGTTAGACCATCTTGCTCTTTTATTATATTCAATGCTGCACTTATGGCAAAGACTTCAGCCTGGAAGACTGTGCAGTATTTGCCAAGAGATCAGTGAAAATATCCAAGGTGTTCGAGGACTTAGCCTGCTCTTCTGAATCGCGCCAGGTCTCTCTTTCTTTAACACTAATTTTGTAGGTTTAAGTAGTGTGCATTTTGTTTCCTAGCTGAACATCGAATAAACCGCGTGATGATTAAATAAAAAAGTGTATATAGGAAATGTTTTGGCAAAAACAAAAATGGGTTATAATGGAAACCCCCAAATTCAAAACCCCGATTTGAAAGATTCCCAAAATTACAATCTCCCATTCCAAAATCCTCAAATATTGTTATATTAAGTTGAATATATACAAAGTACCGAATATACCCAATATACAAAGTCAGAGTCCCGAAATACCTAAATCTAAAAGCACTTTTGTTATCATCATTCATAAGCAGATAATGCGAACTGTAAAATACATTCTAATCAACAATTTTGAATATACATATACTTACATATTCTATAAAAGACGTACGTATAACCCAGATTATGTAACCAACTGTAAGATCTCTCCGAATTTAGATGTACATCCATTTAAGCAAGCAACAGGAAACGCACCAAATTATTTTTTTCTTAATAAACTTGATGGGTTTTTACCCCGAAACCCGTACTAAATAATTCCAACATTTTATAGGTACTTCTAGGTTTAAATTTTTAAAGCTTTGGGATCTTGTAGTTTAGGGTTGTCATGACCGGTTTCTTATTATATTATACTTGTTACCGACTTTGGATTTTAAATTTAGTCGAAGATTTAGTAACATTTTTGGTGATCTTTTATTTAGTGATTTTGTATTTGGGTCTTTTCAAGACGTTATTAATGCTATTAAATAAAACAAAGCTATAAGTCTATATCTCGTAGTTGTGTAAAGTGACTCAATGCATAAATCCGTGGGCAATTTCCTTTTTTTATAATACATTGTTGCCGGTTACCATATGTACCACTTATATAGAAGACAATCATCATATCAAGGCATCAACAAAAGCTGATGCAACAGTTTTGGAATTAAATATTAAAAGTTCAAAAATGATAACAAAGTAAATTCAGAAACCCCATGTAATTTTGGTAACAGATTTGTTTCTATATTTAAATAATTATTTGGATGACTGATAAACTAAACTAAAGATCAGAATACTCTTATAATAACACTCGCTGAGTGGCGCAGTAGGTTTGATGCCCACCTTTCCATCAACAGGTCTCAGGTTAGATTTTTGATGTAAACAAAATGATTTATAGGCTTTTCAATCTGATCCAATACCATGTTTTATTGAGATAAAATAAATCAAAATAAAAAATAATATACCAACATTGCGAAAGCAAAAAGAGTCTGAAAGTTTGGTAGCATAAATATAAATAAATCTTACAGTGCCTCTAAAAACAATCACTATTTCAAAAGCATGAATATTTATTACAGATCAAGCAAACACTATTTTGTGGTAAATGTATGTATGACTCAAAAAATACCTTAAATACATATCCAAGAAATAAAATAATAAATCCAAAAGTTAAATTCGTCCTAGGGGAATATTTCTGAACGCATTTTTGCTTTGGTCTATAGAAATAATAGCCTAAGATTAAAATCACCAAATTTACAAGCAATGATTAGATATTGGCGAGGTATAGATATATCAAATTTTAATAATTTTAAATAAAAAAGGATGACACAATTATTTAATATGTTGAGAAGACTAGACTGAATGTAGAGATGATGTTGTTAAGACCAAATCAATTATATCATCAACAAGGTCTACTCTAACTTACCGAAATTATGAATGTTTTCGGTTTACCTAAACAACAAATAATTAAGGGAAAACTCATATATCATAATTTATTATACCACATCTCCTACATTGCTATGTTATTTACTCTGTAATGAGTTTAGAAGGCGTTTAATACATTCAAAATTCTATTTAATGCATTGTATACTTTTGTAACGAATAGACGTTGGGATGAAAGTGTTAGATATGTGTTGAAAATAATGATTGAAAAAAAATTTGCTAAACTTGAATGCCAGATATCTAAATCATAAGTTGGTATTTGATAGAAGACTTCGTAACTTTATTTTGGTCATTCTACGTCAAAAGGGTTGTATAAGTCACTTTATCTAATTTTTTTCGATTTGTTATTTGGTGTATGATGCCGAATAATGTCAGACTTATTCTAGTCAACGCAAAATGACGCTTAATTTTTTTTATCGTCAAATTTATCGTCGGTAGCATGATCGACGATTATGACGCTTACAATCGATTATAATCGCTTCTTAGAAGCGATTGTATTTACTTCATCGACAACCCTTTAAAAGTTTATAATGAATGTAGCCATTAAGGTTTTTTTTTTTTAGTTTTTCCGTATAAATATCCTTTTAAAATAAAAATGTAAGTAATTTTATAAAAACAAAACGTATATTTTATAAATAAAAATTAATATTATATAATTAATTTAAATATTATATAATTAATATTTTTATAAAAATTTCTGCTCTCTAAGAAACAAATCAGCAATAATAAGCAATTGAAGAGATTGGTAGATAGAATGAAAAGTAATTCTTCAATTGCAAAGGGCCAATATAAAAAATATACGTTGTTACCAAAATGGACCAAGTATGCAGCAGAACTAAATAAACTTGGTCCGCCAACTAAAATACTAGAGAAGTGGTTGAGTCTGCGCTGTGGTCATTTTAATTATTGTTTAATTATTTTTCACTATTATATTTTTATATTATTCACTTTTTTTTTTAAATACAACCTGCTTCACTTGTGTACATTTAAAGAATAAAATTTTCCAAATGTCAAAAAATTTTATTTTAAATGTCATTATGCTACTGATAGCGATAACTGTCGTTCATGCTACCGATAGCGACTACTTTGGATTACAAACGCTATTTATTATACTCTCAATTAATTTTTACTATTTATTATATCCCAATGACAAAGAGTACTGGACCAGGTCGAAAAATCCATAAAGCATTTTTTTTGTTTTGCTTCATCGGCAATCGAACCTGGGACCTTTCGGTTGAAAGGCTGGCCTTTCACCTACTGCGTCACCCAGCGTGTAGTCTATATTTGTTTTGTCAGTCGATACAGAATTTTTATGAAGCTCAGCAGAGAATGTTTTAAATATGAGGCATATTTAATTATATTTAATGATAACATTATTGACATATAATAATGATAACATCATTGAATCAACATTAAAATAATTTTCTAATTTTTGTTATTTTTTATCTTACTCTTGTTTTTTTAAATTTTTCTTTTAATTTTCTTTAATATTTTTAATTTCTTTAATATTTTAATTTTTTTAATTTTTAATTCATAACTTTATATTTTCCAATTTTATTAATCGAATTTTTTTTTTTAAATTTTACCATGATATGTGTCATAACTGACAATTTCCGCCTTAAAAATATATTTCCTTAAATTTAAATTTTCTTCCCACATACAAGCAACATCTGTACACATAGAATAGCAAAAATAATTTTAATTTTTAAAGCCCCACAAATACCAATGCTACCATTTCTACATTTTCATTTTAAATTTTCAACTGTAAAAATAAAGATAATTTCAGTAATATTAGAAAAAGAAAAATCAATCAGTTTCCTTTCGGAAATGAGGAAGTTCTATATCCTTAACCATATAATGTACAAGTATAGATATTATTTTTGTATATAAGTAAGACTGTACGAGTATAATTCCATCCAGCACCATAGAGTATATGAAAAAAATCTTCATTTCCCTTATGAAATGACTTTTTTTTCTTTTTTTTTTTTGGTTCATTTTCTTTCTTGCTTTCAATTTCGATTTAACCATTGCCTTAACTTGGTTAAAATTAGGTCTTAAAGAAAAAATGTTAACCAAAAATGAAAAAATATGGAAGAAAAAAAATTAAATGAAAATAAATGAAAAATTCTTTAATGGATTTCTATCAACAATAAAAGACCCAAAGGTGCTGTTTTATAGCTGCTGCTAAGGCCCAAAGTATTTTGTTTTCTTTACTAGTTTTTTTTTTTATTTCTGTTTTCTGGATCGTATCATGTTTTGCTTTTTTATTTCATTTTTTTTTTAATGGAAAAGTTAATGTAACAATAAGTACAGTGACTTTGTTAAGTATGTGGCCTTGTCTTAGTAGCTTTATTTACAACAAACGGAAGTAAAATTAAAGCAATATTAATTTTTGTATAAAAAAATATTAACTTTTCAGATCTAAAATGTTAAATAGAACAATTAAATTTAGATTGTATAAGACCATAAAACAACCGGTTTTAACCTGTAGCGAAGCCTAGACAATGACAATTAATGACGAAAATAAATTAAAAGTATTCGAAAGAAGAATGCATGTGGGAAAAATGTTTGGTCTTGAAATAAATTATGATGGGAAATATCAAATACGAACAAACAAGAAGCTGGAAGCACTAATTGATGCACACAATATTATAAAATTTATTAAGGCACAATGACTAAGATGGGCAAGATATGTTGTGATGGATGAATGCAAAAAGAATGCCAAAAAGAATATTAGACGCGTTGCCGTAATCACTAGATCAAAATGTAGATACACATTAGGGTGGCTGGACGAAATCGTAGACAACTGCTGCAGGATATTAAACTTTACGGATAGAAGACAATTGCACAAGATAGAGCTGAATGATGGATAGTTGTAAACTAGGCTAAGGTGTTACTGCCGAACTATACAGCCGATAGATGATGATGATTTTTTTTTTATATAATTCCAAGTCTATGGGGTGAACACCCTAACTGCTTTTACACAGATATTTGGAATACACAATCACATACAATAGCTTTTTCTGTAGACTTTGGGTGGTATAGACTAATTTAAATGTGGAAAACTATATCTATTGTAAAGTAATTCGCCCTCATAATAGCATAGTTTAATTTTTATTCAACTATTTATCATTTATTTTATCCCAATGATAAAAGGTACTGAACCAGGCCGAAAAACCCAGAAAGCATGTTTTGCCTTCGTCGCGAATCGAACCTGTGACCTTTCGGTTGAAGGGTTACCCATGATGATGATGATATAAAATTATAAATAATTGTTTAAAATATGTTTTTTAGGTTACCCTGTATTAATTATCCATAGCAAGAAAATTAATACAGTAATTCTAATAATTATTGATAGATCACTTAAATTTATTTACTTAAATCAAGCCTCGAGCAATTATTGTATTTAAAATGAGCTTTGGACTTCATATTCTATGCTCCAAAGATGACGAAACAAAACATCTGACTAAAAATAAAATCGTCTTTACTGTTGCCATTTTGCCATACAAGTTGCAACATATACCGTTAGAAAGTACATAAATATTCAAATCTCAACGAACCCTATTAATTTTTATTTTTATTTATTTACAGACTTTAGTTATTATCTGCCCTAGCTTTAACTCATAAGTATAAATTTGTTAAAACAAATTTGAAAAAATCTAAATTGTTATTGTAAGCTGTAGTTGTACTTTAACTTTAACATAATATGCATAAATAAAGAGTTAACAACAAAGTAAATTTACTTGGATTATTTGTCATAAATAACTCATGGTTACATTATAGCTACATATTAAGCTTTCTATTAATTCACTTTTTACAGTATTGAATATTGAAACATTCTGGCACTGACTACATAATCAAATATCTTTCAATTTCAATGATTGAATGACTAAAACAGATCATAGTGATGTAGAAACCATATTAATTCCTAACATGAATTTAGAATTATTAAAAAATTTAGACCTAAAAACGTATTTTTATTTGCATTACGTGCGATATTTCAGATTACAATCGAGATCATAAACCCATACTTCTATATACTTCTTTATAGACAGTCTTAACATAAACTTTTCCATAAACAGAATTTGAACCCACTGCTTTTTAGTCAGCAGCCAACATTATAAACAGTTCACATTTTCTGATAGTTTTAATTAAAAGCAAAATTTTCAAATACGTGTAATTAATTGGTATTCTTATTACAATGCTCAAGTAGTAAGAATTGGAAAAATTAAAAAAAAAATGTTACTCGTATCGACCTAAGAAGATTTCAACCCGCAACAGGCATATAAGTTGTTAGGTTTAATTAGGTTGTCACTTGCGACTTGTTATTACAAACTTTCTGTTAAGGTATACCTCCTAAACTATACTGAGATTGCATTAAATATCATAGAAATAATAAGTGTTAGAAATGAACTGGTTTAAATATGTTTTGCTATATGCTAAATGCTTTTTTAGCTGTAAATAAGGAGATTGGAATAAATGTAGAGACGACATCAATTGTGTACAGTGCCAAGAGAATTAAAAAAAAACAATAGTGTAAAACAGAATATTTGAGTCCTATAACAAGAAAAAAATAAAAATTAAATACCAATTGAACTTGACAGCATTTAGCTATTGCATATATCAATCAAATCATATAACCATATATTATTAGTCCCCAGATATCCTGTAAAACCTATTTTAATTATATCACCACGAATACAAACATTTTAATTTTTACTATGATCGAATACTTATTTACATCACACTAAATTGTTTTATATGAAATTTGCAGTAGCTGTAAATCTATGTTTGTGTATGTGATTGACCATCACAGTGATAGTGTATAGGTCCATCTATAAGATAACAAATATCAAAACAAAAAAAACGAAAAGGATAAAATAGATAATAATATGTCGTCTGCATTTTATATTCCTTGAAAGTGTTCCTTATATATTAACATATACAAATCCAAATACAAATATAGCTAATACATGTTTTCACATACGTTACAAAAACATAAAAATAGGCAACATAAGAAAAAATAAAACAAGGACATTCATTTTGGGATTCGTCATGTACCCAATATGAATGACATGAAATATTTTTATATTATGATAACATTACAAAAAAAGAAAATTTATAAATTTTTGTATATATACATTATACATATACATATACATATATACATATAAAATATTTCGTTGATTTTATGAGAGAAAGTGACTAACATTATTACTTTTTGAAATCTTTATGTTTGTTTTGATGGGTGACAATAAAAATGAAATTTATTTTTGTTATTTATTTTCTTTCTCTTTCTATTTTCCAAATTATTTTCATTTCTTTTTTTCTCATTCTAAAATTAAAGAAAATGATTTTTTATTTTTGTTTGTTTTTAATTTTTTTACTTGTTTATTTTTTTTTTTACTTTGATTATTTGGTCAATGACATCCTGCGGCACGTACTTTTAATACAACAATAAAATATTTAGAGTATTAAATAGTTTAGCACAACAAAAAAATAAAAAAAAACAAATTCAAGGATATAAAAAAAAAGTTGTGGATAGGGTGGTTAAAAAGAAAATTTTATTATTTAATGTATTTAATATTTGCTTTTTTTGTATTTAATTCTTAAAGGTGCATGTAATTTTAGTTTGGAGTTTCAATTTTGACTAGACTATCATACTGGATAGCTATTCGGTGTCCATGACGATTTGTTTCGGATTATTAGAAAAGTCTTCGGAACTAAACAATATAACCAAATTTAATATTTCTTCTCAATTATTATTTTATTAAGGAAAAAGGACTAATCCGGTTTATACATATAGTGATACATAGATATTATATTATTATATCAATCGTGTATCTAAAAATTATTACTTAGAACGTAAATTTTATTTCAATACCTAACTAATGTTAAAGAATAGTAATTCAGTCGTCTATCATTATTGGAAACATAAGCATTGCTTAATATAAGTTGTAAAACCAATCAGAGCTAAAAATCAGAAGCTGTATATGTAGACAAGCACTACAATACCCAATGATGAGTTCCAGTTGTATTAGATAAATGAAACAACAAATGTTTTCCAATAAATTAATATACCCAAAACTTTTTACCCATATTATGGTCAACATCAATTTTATAATTTTCTAGTCAACCTTACAGTTTCAAAGATCAGTTATTAATGAGTTGATTTGCTGATCTAACCTATTGGAATGCAACAGTATGGGTATTGTAATGCTAGACTTAGTACTAAAGTGTTCACAGCTAATTTAATCAATCAGAGTATAACAATACCTACTTATTAGTTCTAGTAACATTAGATCGAAACACTTCTTTAATAATTTGTCTGTGGAACTGTAAAAGTGTTCATTGGAGATGTCTTCTTAATTATGAAAATTGATATTGACAAATCAAAGAAGGTAAAACGTTTGAATATATTTAGTTATATTTAGTCTATGCATGTGTATTGGATTTTGTCGATATCTAAGCCCTGACCAAAGTTGGATAATCATTATGTTTGATAATTTGAAAATGGTTTTTAAAGTCATACATAAAAATGTTCCTGCTCTACTATATTTGTAAAGTAGGACATAGTTTGTTTTATTGTAGCAGTACATGTCACTTAAATGGTGAAAGTTGTAATATTATTTTACCATTACCTATTTTATACTGTAGATATTATACTAGTAGAAATCAAATATATTTTTTAAGTTCAAATTGTTAAAAAAATTCAATATTCGCGAGGCATTGTAAAACATTCCAATATAAAAAAAAAATGGCTTAACATTTATATGTCCTGATTTTCTTATGTATTTAATCCTGTAATGTTTATTAATATTTTTACAACAACTTCATTTGCAATTTTAATTTTTTTTTTTTTCAGATACCAAAATCGTTATTTGAAGAGTATGACATAAATTCTAGTGAATTTTGCAAGAAAAACAGCCAAATTTTACTTTACTTGTGTTGTATTAAAGGAAAATTAAAAAAAAAATAATAATAATTATTTCACAGAAACAGAAGGCATATTTTCTTCAAGGCTATTTTTATAAGTTATTAAATTAAATCTATATAAAATTAAATGAATTTAAAGTGATAAACGAAAATTTTTTTTTTAATTAATTTTTGGAAAAATAATAAAATTTGTCCAGCATGAAAAAAAAGTCCTTCATATTATTATGGTTCAGTAACCTTTAATAATAAAAATTGAAAAAAAAAAAAACTGCGTGATATCGAGGCTATTGTGTGTTGTTATTCTGTAATTCTATTTGAAATTTAATGAAATTTAGAAATTCTATTCACCATTATTGTGTTTAAATTTTACTCAAAATGGATAAAATAATTTATATCGATTTGAATAGTAAGTTTGTTGTATTTATAAATTTGTATTAAAGTCCTTGTAATTTGTTGTTATTGATAGTAAGAATAATTTGTTGGATTTTTGTATAATAGATATTATATTTGTTGTCATTTCAGGTGAATCTTTAAAGTATAATTATCATTTTTTATTCAAAGTGATAAGAACAATTTGGCTTGAGTGATTTTCTTATCCTATTTAGCCAGAATAAATTATTTCAGTAAATAAATTGTATGAGACGTTAAACTGCCCATACAAAACAACTAAAAGCTTCGTCTTTGACATGCTGGATCAAACGAGTTTTATGCTGTGCAATGCATTTAATCATTTTGCGTTGTTTATAAATGAAAATGATGAATTTTGATGAATATTGACATTGCGTAGACGATATACAAAAAGGTGCATGTAATTTTATTTTTAGAGTAAAACTATAGAAAGAAATAAGCATTGTCAACAATTTTGACTTGAAATTAGAAATTTAGTATAAATTTAATTAAGGTGAGAGTAATTGTTCAGTAATTGTTTTTTTGTATACAGTAGTATACACCTTATATCAATACTTTTATGAGACATATCGATGCACATATCGCACATAAAATATGTTCGAATATTGCTTTTAAACTTGGGTTATAATTTATTAGATAATTTGCTATTGTACATAGGCTATTATTTTTTGTTAAAATTATCTTTTAATAATAATTTGTTGCAATCTTTTAGAAATCAATGACTGTACTACACAATTTTTATATTTATCATTATAGATAATGTTTAATAATTATTCGGAATTGTAAATTATATTAAATTTCGAAAAATAAACAATTAACCTAAGATCTAGCCTAAATTTTTAAATAAAAAAATAAACTGAAACTAACCTAAAACCTAAAAAAAAATTTGAAACAAAAAATAATTCATAATTATTTCTTTCTTGAAGCAAATTGCAAAAAACCAGAGGATTCAATTCAATCAAACGAACTTTTTCTATAGAACCTTCAAGCTAGACAATATCCCACTTCGTTAATTTTTATTTATTTACAGCTCCACGTATATTAAACAGTTTAACCTTAAATTGCAGATGTGAAACAAGAATAAGATTTTTTCATCAGGACTGTTAAAAACTTGGCTTTACAGTTATGATCATAATTATTATCCATCGAAACAGTTTTAATTCCGATGATATGATTACATTATTTTTAACATTACATATTATTTATATATATATTATTCTGCATTTATCTGAATGTTTGTAAGTTCGACGGAACGCTCCAACACATATACAAATTGCATATGCTTACAAATGCATATATATACAAATTGCTTTGGTGCTTTTTTTTAACCCCTGTCTACCATGCTGAACCTTTGCAGGAAAAATTGATTGCATGAACTATATTTTTTTAATTTAATGTTAGTCTTCTTCGCAAATAATAAGGAAAAATAATAAATAATAATAATAATATAAATAAAACAAACAATTTTTTTGATTTATAATAATAAGGACTAATAGAAATTTAATCAGTAGTTTAATATGGTATAATAACCAAAAGGCAAACAGCATTTAACACAAAAAAAAAACATAATTCACTCAAAGGTTATTCTTATTACTTAAAATTATAGATAATAATACACATGTGTATCAGCATATTTGGATTGTATAATATTATACATTATACTACTTTATTGCTTCTACCTTTTATTTTTGGCATTATTGTGTGCGTAACTCACTTCACTCAAAAAAAATTATTTTTGTTTTTTTTTATTATTTGCTGTATCTGTATTCTGTATGTTCTATATGCTCCATTCCAAAAATATTATTTTATTTTCAGTGTTAAGTGTTCACTTTTCACTTCACTGTTCAGGTTCATTGTTCAATCAATCGAACTTGATAGAAGTAGAGTAGGATAATAAACTCTACTTCTACGCCGGATAATAAAACATTGTTTTTTTTAAATTGAAAATTATTGATGAAAATGTTTTTGTTTTTTTGTAAATTTTACCAATTTAGATACAAAATTTTGAATATATAAATTATGAATATTTTTTAAAAATAACACAATACCATAATAACAGTTTATTCATATAGCAAAATAAGATCCCTATACAGTATACAAAAGACAAAATTTATATGAAAATAAGATCCCATTTTTAAATTTGCTCTCCCGGAGGACTCAATAACGCTAATACGGTATAATTTATACTAAATGGAACCCAACTAACGAATTATAACTAAATGGAAGTGAGTACGAGTATACAATACAAAAATACAAACATTTTATACAAATTTGTTGGTATGGTACTTCTTTTTCTGTTATATAAAAAAAAAAAAGATTAGTGTTAGGCTAATATAAACATAAATAAAAATAAATAAAAAGTGATATAAACATAAGTACTGTAATTTCGGAATAAAGAATCTAATGAAAGAAAAAAAGAAACTAGAATTTATTTTGCTTCCGTCATTTATGACGGGTTACAAAGCTAGTATTAAATATTATTTCTATTCTATTTTTTTAATTTTTTTTTTTCAGTTTAAAATTGTTTATTTATGTTTTTATTCTATTTTATTAATTAATATGTTTATTATTTTAATTCCTTTTCCATTTTAATTTTTTTTTTTAAATATTATTTCTTTCAGTTCAAAAAATAACTTCTTTCTGCCTTCGATTTTATTTTTTGAGTTTATTTTACTTTTTTGATGTTGTATTCATGTCCTTTTTAGACAATGTTATATTTTCAACAAAATTTTGCCTTAACTATTGTGTTAATTTTTTTATTTTGTTATTAAAATCAAACAACGCAACTTATACAGTGATACTGGATACGAGCCAATAATACGAGTAGTAAAACGAGAAGAGAAGAGATATAATTCGAGCCGTCTTTCATTGTAGAAGAAAAGCAAAAGTAGTGAGAACAAAATTTATAACATGTAGAATGTACCCTCCAAAAGCAGGGAAAATCAATTTCAGAAATTTTAATGGGATACCATTAGTTCCTATAGCATTGGATTTTATAGAATTAAAGTAGTTGTTGTAAACCTCATCAAGCGAAATATTTCTAAGATAGAATGCATCAAATCTCTCGGGAATGACATAGGGTTCTCTAAAGAAAAATTATCAGTGTAATATCAGCAAGCCAATCAGTAAAGTAATTATTTAATTCATTAAGATTATCGAATTCAAAAGAACAATTGTTATTGTCTTTTAAAACACCAAATTTCTTTGATATTGACCAGAATTTTTTTATAAATGCATTTTCACCATATTTACATCTAGCATAGCGATTAAGTTCAGTTACTTTATTTCCAATAAGTCTTTTATAAGTTCCCCAAGTTTCATTCGTTGAGTTTTTCCTATAAGGAGTAAAAGCAGAATCCCTATATGCGTGGATAAAATAAGTTTTACGTAGCACCACATGTGCCACGCGGTAACTACTACCACCATTCACTGCCTGCACCATCTATCAATACAATTATATATATACTAGCTATTCCCGGCGTAATGTTCGCCGGTCTAGCATTATAGAATTAGTTTTCATTAAAATACTTTCCTGAAAACACAGTTTTCTATTTCTATTTTTTTTAGACGACAGTAAAACTGTCAAAAGATCTTACTTTAGACAAAGCAACGTATTATAATTGTCCATGAGTAAGCACCGGCTTAGGAAACGAGAGACATATTTTGTCAAAAGTTTGTCCTTGTAACTTATTAATTGTCATTGAATATGCTAGTCGAATTAGAAATTCTTTCCATTTGAAAATAAAGGAAAGATTTGTCGGACGAAATTAGAGGAATATGTGGAATAAAAACTGTATCTGGGTTATTACTATTAACAATTTTGGCTTCTATATAGTGATTTTTAATACTTGTAATGATTAGTCTTGTGCCATTTCATAGCTCTCTTAATGGTATAAGGTTTCTGAGAAGCATAATGACAGCTCCTATTTTCAGTTTCGATATATGTAGAGGCATTTCAATTGGAGTGCGGCTATTCAAAAATTCTTTTGGATATGTTAGTTGATAATTCCAATCATTACTGACCAATGTATCGACATTTTTAAAAACTAGTTCTGTGCCATCTAAGCGTTGCAATACTTTGTTATTTATTTCCAATGAGTCGTCATTTCATTGGTTACTGTTAATATTGCTCTGTCCTTAATACTTTCCGGATCTATTGTAGCTAAATTTGTGTCATCGTATAGTTGTGCTCATTTTCTCGGGTGCGCATATTTTGACGCAATGTTAATATTTTTTTTTATCTTTAATATTTTTTTTACCTAATTAGCTATTTACACCTTTGATATAATGTAATTAAAACTTTTGAAACAAAATTTGATGTATTTGTAATAAAATTTATAAATGAAATAAAATTAGTGTAAACATTAAATTTTTGACAAAATCTGATTTGCTACCTAAAAACATAGCTGTTATTTGACAATTTCTTAATATTAAATTTCTAAAATTTTCCGTTAACTGTTGGCGGCATAAAAAAGTACTTTTTATTTTTTTAACAAATAAAAATGTAATTTGCATGGCTATTTTAGGTTTGCTTGTAAATTAAATTAAATCTCAACATTATCGTTGGCTGTGAACGTATAAAAATATTTATTTCATTATTTTATTTTGTTCTTTTATTAAATATATTATGTAGGTATTTGGTTTTGTCGTTTTAGTATTAAATCACGTAAAGTGTCAAAAAAAAATCTTGATTTTATAATAAACATATGGGCTTAGAACTTGGATAATTTTGTCGATAATTTATTAAAAAATTAGTATTAACTCTACTAAAACTAAAAATTTGGTTATTTTATTATTTCATTATTTTACTTGGTTATTGTATTAAATATATTATTTGCTTGTATTAAATATATTATTTGGGTCAGTTTTAGGACCGATTCTTTTTTTAATTTATATTAACTCTCTTTTCAATCAAAATTTTAAAGGTAAACTAACTGATTTTGCTGATGATATCGGCTGTTGTTATACCTCGCTAAGTCCCCTTAATATGGTTGCAGAAATTAATCACGATCTAAATGTGTTAAGAAGTTGGTTTTCAGAACATAGGCTTGTTGTGAGTAATAAAACCAAATTGATGTTTTTTAGTTTATCTCAACAAGATTATCCGGACTTAGATTTAATTTTCCATGCGTCTGAATGTAGTAAATTTAAATTAATTAATGAAAATTGTTCTTCCATTGCTATTCAGCGTTCCTTTTGTGATGATTCTTTTTGTAGTGTTAATTGTTTCAAAATTGAAGTAGTGAAAAGCTTTAAATACTTGGGTGTTACTTTTGACAATAATATGAGTTGGGCTGAACATTCATTGTTTTTAAAAAAATATTTACGTTCTACTTTACGTAGCTTTTATCGACTTAGGCAACTTTGTTCTTCTAACACTTTAAAAATGATTTATTATGGAATATTTCATTCTAAATTACAGTATGGTATTGCTTGCTGGGAAGGATCATACTATAATAAAATACCCCCTCTACTTATACTTCAGAAATGTGTTATCAGAAATATTTGTAATAAGAATCGCTTCTATCCAACATTTCGATTATTTTCGAGTCTTAAAATCTTACCTGTTAGACATTTGTATTATTTTAAGACTTTAAAAATTTTTTTTGGTCGGAGCGGATATTTAAACTCTAGAATCTCTAGTAATCACAATTTAAGAATTAATAATAGTCTGTTAGTTAACATTCCTAATTTCCGCACAACAAATTTCCGAAATTCATACTCCATAGTTTCAGGTAGATTATTTAACAAACTTCCACATGCAATCCGAATTTTACATAATAGAAATGTTTTTTTAAACTTGACTAAATCTTGGCTTCTGGGTTTTAATCATGATGAAATCGAAATTCTTCTAGAGTTTTTAGTATAATAATATCGTGAATTATAATTTGTTCTTGAATTATTAACTTTTTCTTTTCCTTCTTTTGATTTGTAATTTAATTGTCTTTTATTAGCTTTTACTTAAAATATTTTATTACATTCATTTCGTTTTAATACTTGTTTTTATTATTTAAATTGAATTTATGATTTATTTTTCAATAGTTGAATATTTGAGTTTTTAATTATTGAACTTATATTTTGTTTGTGAATAATTTGATTTTTGTTTCACATGCTTATACTCATACTATTTTATCTTAGTTTGCTTATTTTGCGTTTTTTTTTTTTATTCTTATTCTTTTTTGTTTTCGTTTATTACCTAATTAATGTATTATTTTTAATTTTTTGTTTTTTTTTTTTATTTGGGTATATTGAATTTTTAATACTTTATTGTTACCCCACAATAAAAAATTTTGTAAATTTCAAATTGTAAATTTTTATTGAAGTGGCGCTTAACACTATTTTCTTAATAAAAAGTGTCACTAACTATTCTCTTATTTGTAAAGAAAATTTATATAAAAATCGATCTTTATTTGTAAGCACTTTAATTGTAAATTTGAGAATAAAGAATTTTAAAACTAAACTAACTAAAAAACTAAACTATTTGGTTTTATGGTTTTAGTGGTTTTTGTATTCAATTTCGGACATTATTAGCGTATTAATATATTAGATATCATTAAAATCTAAGCCGGACAGATAAAATTTAACTGAATATTGGAGAGTATTTGCTGAAACTAATATCCTAACAAAACAATTCACTAGCCAAATAGGTACATTCTATTTATTGTAGGGTTTTTCCATTGTCCAAAGTCCAATAAATTGTGTAATTCTCATAATTCTTTGAACATTTTTAGTTCAAGGGACTCATCATTGTCGTGACATTAAAGCTCAACATAACAAAATTATAGTTTTTGTTAAATGTTGATGTGGGTAAAACCTGGTTGCGTCAATTTACTTATTATTTTTTTTTTTTGTCTTTTCATTTTCTCTATAAAAAGATATCTACCTAATATTTTTTATTTTATAAATTATTATTATTATTTATATATACATATAGAAAAAAAAATTATTTAAGAAATTAAGGTATAGAAATTTTCATCCCGAATTTTTTTTAACAACTAAAATTTCAAAAGAATTTTTACAAAAATTTATAAAATATTCAAGCTATTTAAAGTTTTTAATTCAACAAAAAGAAAAGGAAAAAACTTCCATAATATTTGAAAATATTATGTTAGTAATAAATTTATTTATTATTATACATCCATTTTGTTTTTTTGTTTTTTTTTTTCATTTTTATATAAATCACTTTTTTCATTTATTTCGTATATAGTGAAAAGGATTTCTTGGAATCTTATTGGGGAAGGTTGTAGAATAAATGCGATTAATGTATTAAAAATTCATGCAGAAAATTGCCTGAATAATAAAAATGAAATTCTATGGGGTATTTAATAGCCCTAATTATATGAATTTAATTTTTTTTTTTTCATTTTCATTATAAAATATTCAAATTTTAAAAATAAAAAATTATTTAAAAAAAAAAACGGATATAATTCTTACGTTTTTCCTTTTTTTTATATATAATACAAAATAATTAAAATTAAATATTGAAAGAAAATATTTTAAATCTGAAACGGAAGAATTCGAAAGATTTTCGAACTTTTGTAATCTCTAAGGTCACAGGATATGAATAAATGGATAATAAAATTGATGTTTAAATTTGTATAGAAATTTTTTTTACAAAAATATTTTATTATTAATTTTAAATTTAAGGATGATAAGGCTGGCAATACAATAATATCTATCATAATAATAAAAATAATTTTTTAAGAAATCAAGTTTTTATTTTTTAATTTTATTTAATCGTTTTTACTGTTTTTTTTTTTTAGATTACATTTAAAAGAAATTTAATTTTGTTAATTTTTTTCTCATTATGACAATTTTTTGATTATTTTTGAAAAAAAATTGTTGAAATTAATAAAACATAAAAAATCTTATATATTGTAACATAAAACTAATACTAATTTGTAATACAATTTAGTTGAATAACAACAACTGCTGACAGACAGCATGTACAAGTGAATATTATACAACTGTTACGGCATGTAAAATCTTATGTACCGAAATGCATTCGGCAATTTTTTAAAACTAAAATTATTAAAGTGTGAATATTTTTTACGTATGTTGAATTTGTTTTATTTGGGTCGGTTAACTAAAATGTCGAGATTTTTAAAATGTCGATTGACAAAATATTGATTAAAACATGTCGACTTGTACAATTTATCGATTCTTGAAATATTGATTCTAAAATATCAACATGGACAAAATATCGATTTTTAAAATGTCAACTTTCAAAGAGTTTTACACTAAATAAATGATTGTAGCTCTGCTTTTGTAGCCTGCTAAAAACTCAATTTCAATTTAAAATCTGAGGGTATAAACTTTGGAATTGTTGTAGAGAAAAGATATAACATTTTAAGTGGTTTAGTGAGCAAATCCACAAACTGAAATCCACAACAAAAAATTCATAAAACTGCGGCAAATTAGTCTTGGATAAAGGAGATATCCTTGCTGGATCCAACAGCGGCTAAGCGTAAAATTAATTTATATAAATATTCTGTAAAAAGCGTAGAACTTTAAATCCAACTGTAAAATCTCTCCTCAAAATTTCGCATATAGTGGCGTATATAATAAAGTGAAATGCTTAAAAGATATAACATTGATCGTTTTTTTTGGATTTTTTTTTTTGTGGCAAAAGCGCTTAGGGATTTTTTTTTTTGTGGATTTAAGGACTAACCCATTTTAAGTAATTATAGTATTTTCAAAAGGTTAATTGAACCTTTAAATGACCTTGTCGCCAAAAATGATCTTCTATGAAATATTTGTGACATTATCAGGTACCGTGATGTAAAAAATTTGTTTCATTCGGACTTTCCCCTTTTTCTAAAGTTTATTTTTTCTTCAAAATTTGTTAAATTGATCAGATAAGACAATAATTAAAATCCAACGCAATAAACGTCAATAAAAAAAGTGAAATGCAAATTTTAGATAACATATTCCTACATATTCTGGAAAAAGATATCATATGTACTCTATACTGCTTTGGAATTATTATATTGTAAAACCAATACGTATAGTATTTCCATTCGTATGTCTATTTTTAAATTATAATTACTTCGTCATTGGACAAGCTGTTTTTAATTACTTATAAAAAAAGTTAATATTATCATTTATTATGAATTTAAATTATGGCTAGAATACCATATATCAATTGACTATTATAAACATTCAAAATATTTTAATAAACGTAGGGTTAGATTTTAACAATAATTTAGTGAACAGAGTATAGTTTACCAGAGGTTGCAATTAAGTAAATTTTACCAAGAAGAACTATTGGAAAAAAATAAACCCGATTTTAATTAAAATATTATAAAAATATCAATACAAAGAAGCCCAACAAATAACAAATATTTAAAAAACAAAGTGTATTGCTGCAGTTAGTTAGATGGTTCAAAAATGGATGTTAGCCACATAATTGGGTCACTATTACGACACTAGCCCACGTGTGATCATATTTATTTATTTATTTATATTTAAATCAAACACTGTTATCTGAATCAAATAGACAGATACAAGTTTATGTTAACATAAGCTTAGTCTAATAAACAATAAAAAAAAAAAACAAAAAAAAAAGTAAAAATTTAGAAATTAAAATTAAAATTGCTAGTTATTACAAGTATATAATATATTTTGTATTATTATAATATTTTAGACTAAAAGCAAAAATAGAACATTGTATTGATATTGTTAGGGTAACTGTGAATATAAAGATTTCTCTAACTTGAAATTATTAGTGCGGAAGGACGTATAGCTTAGGTAAAAAAATTATTTAAATATAAAATTTTGAAAAATTTAAATGGGTTCAGTCTCTTAACCCTAATTACCAGTTTAATATATTTTTTATAATTATCACCCATATTCTGTTAGACCCATCTCGCGAGATCGCTTGAAAATATCTCTGAAGAGATAGTTTTGTATTCTGTTACACACCATAGACACGAAAGCACATTGCCGCGACGGCAAATGTCATAACAGTCTCGTGAGTAATTTCTGTTAGACCTTTGACGAGACGCGATAGTCATTTTTTATCACGTCAAAGTATTTTGTGCTTTTTTATCAAAAAATTGAACTAATAAATAAATTGAATAGAGAAAATAGTTAAGTAAAAATTAATAAACAATTTTTCATTATTTTTTTTGCATTATTATTAAAATTGTGTTATTGTTGTGAAAAAAAAACCATCTTTACTATTATTGTTTTACTACTGTTTATGTACTAAAGTAAAAAATATTTAAAGCATATTTATATATATAATAAATATATATAATATATTTATATTTATTTTTTATTTAAAAAAGATTTTAAGACTAAACCCCACTAATACTTTCCAAAAATTTTATAAACCATTTTTGTTTATATACGAATAATTTTTGTTGACAGTAAAAAATGATCAGTACTACCAACAAATAAAATATTCTATCGCGCCGCTTGCAGTGTCTAACAGGAATGCATATTCAGCGAGACGAGAAGAGATGAATTTTTTCTTCTCGTCAACGATGGGTCTAAGAGAATTTGGGTGTATATTTCCAGTATTTATATTTATTTTACAGCTGCCAGAGAGAGAGAGTGTTTTACAATTAAAAGTAAATGCGTGTAAAATTCAGTGCAATGTATGTAATTCTAATAATAGGGAAACAATATAAATACATCTAAAACTAAAGTTAAACATAATAAAAATTAACATTATAAAAACTGAAAACTATAAAAATTTAAAATTGACTTAAATCATATTTCATCTTTCTTTTTCTTTCATCTTTCTAAAAAATCTTAAATTTGTTGAGGGTAATATGCATTAATTTTAATTTGTATAAACTGATCTTATTATTTTTTTATTTCAATTGGTATTTCATTGTATATTTTATAAATGCTATATATAGATATTATTTCTGGTTTATTGTAGAATAGGACTTCTTTTAAGGCGAGACGCTAATTTTGAAGCTATATATCACTAATTGGCTTGAAGTGGATGATGAAATAAATGTTCAGATAGGTACATTGGCCCATTATTCTATTCTAATGACGAATGTCTATATCCAAATTATGATAATTTGATTGTCAGACTAATTTGATATTACAACAATCATCAGAATTGGAAGACAATATTACGGTAATCGATTCCTATTATGTTTATACAAAAAATATATTTAAATGGACGAAAAGTGAACTTGAAAGAAATACTCACACACCTACCCACAATATTTTAAAAATAACTGCTTTGAAAATCGCCTCTCGAAATGTAGCTATAAATAGTCCCGCTTGTAGCGTTTCGATTAATTTATTTGTTTGTTCTTGGACTATTCGAAATTTACCACCAACTTATTTTAAAATTATTAAATAAAATTAAAAATAAATAAAAATGTATTTAAAATTTTTTCTAATGGCTTCTTCAATTCAATCCTTCATCTTAAAATAAAACTATATTCAATAATCAATCTAATAGTCGTCTTATTTTCATATCACAAGTTTTCATAATATTTTCATTTATTTGAAGGATTCCATAATAATTATATTTTATTTCAATTAAAATTCAAAATCAAAATGGCGGAAATTATTTTCATTTCATAAAATTACACTTGTTTCTATCGTGTTTTCAACAGAATACCACTTATTTGCTATCAGTTTTGCCTACTTAAGTATAAATAATTTTTCTTTTAAATTGTTAATTAATATTATATTTAAGAAACAAAAATATAATTCTTAATTAAATTATATTACCACAATATTAAAACAAGTATACTTTAAATACATATGTCAAGAATTAATCGTGAAGTAACATTTTTTTTTTTTTTACTTTTATTTAACATAAAATATTCTTCCACACCTTCTTCTATTCAAATCTAATTCATTAAAGGGATAATATTTTATGTCTTTAAATTCTTTAAATTTCTAAAATGAATGAATTTACATTGCTTGTACATATTTTTATACATAATGTATTTAATATATGTACGTATAGGTACCTGCTGATACGAATATTACTTCAAGTGTATAATTTAAGGAGCTCTTCTTACAGATCATTATATCCTTTTATAGAAGATATTAGAGTATCTAATATTTAAAATCTAGATATTATGTACTTATGCCTAACAGTAAAAAAATTCATTATTATAAATAATTATGTATTTTTGTTTTTATTTTAGATTGTTATGAATTGTGTTCAAGTGTTTATGTGTGTGTGTGTGCGTATGGCACAATTTATTCGCGTGTATATTATGTAAAATCAATTTTATTCACTGATAATATCGCTATTACTATAACTTAATCTTATGAACTGTGTATAAATGATGCGTACACGTTTCATAAATTTAATAATATTATTTACAACTACATTGAAAGTGTTCAGAAAGACAAATATAATCCTTGTAAATATCCTTTAGGTAAAGAGAGTACAAATTCACAACACAAAAGGAAAATTTTCTAATGTTTTTATTTTTTTTTTAGTTTTTATCATTGTTTTGTAAGAATTTGTAAATAATATTTATTGAAGAAATAGAACAGCGGTGATTTTCTTTTAAAAAGGATGAGTTTATAGAAAAATTCTGTGGTTTAAAAATTCTATTATCAAGGTAAAATACCTTCAAGGCATAGAAGTTTAACTTGAACATAAATTTTTCAAATTATTGAAAAACTAAATACCGAAGGAAATAGCAATATTTTTTTTTAAATTTAAAAAATGTTCGAATCTTTCGTATGTAATCTATTGTTTTGCAAATAAGCAATCAAAACTTCAAATGTAAGATTATTGGATAGACCAGTGTTATCGAACCGCATATTGCTACTTTCGTAAAAAATGTTCGCATCTTAATATTTCGTACTCTGTATTGCATAAGTAGAATCGATGGAATGCGTAAATCATTTATAAATTATATACGGTACGGTACGGATACAATTCATATTCGTATATGGTATTCGAATTTCTATTTTTACCCAGTTAAGCCAAAGATTACAACAAATCTGGGATATGTTGAACCATAAGCATTGTTTTCTTAACTTACTGGCATTGAAAATATGTGGCATTTACAGAATTATTATAGGGATTATAGTGGGTCATTTTCCATTGGCAAAGAAGTTAGATATCTTGCATTCTTCTCAAATGAATTTAGCGAAACGTGTAAAGGAGAGGAGTACTACTACACTTACTCTGCACCATCGAATTGCTCTATATCATAAAAAGAAAGCTAGTATAGAAATATTCATTCTGCACTCACTGGGTTACGTTGCAGTTACTGAAATTTTTGCGTTGTCAAAAATTCTAATTGGTTTAGTGATTAGATTAGAGTAAGGAAAATTATCTACTATCTAAAAGAAAAATGTCGAGCTATAACGACATCTAGTATTGGCTAACAATCTACTATCGTATCTTCTACTGAATATTGACTTAATAATCTATTTATTCCAGATCGAATTTAGAATTATAAATTATAAGAATTATCGGAAAACACAGCTTTCAAAAGTTAGTGTTAACTGCAAAGTGTTAAATCTAAAAATAACCCATTATTCAAAATTTAAAATAATTATTGATTAGAGTTATCTGAGGCAACCAACACAAAGCAGATTTACTTCAAACAGCAGCCTAGAAACTAAGAACATAAAACCAAGGCAATGCGAATAAATAACACCAATAAAAATACCATCAATATAGATAGCCAAGCAGTTGAATATGTTGAAATATCCTCTTACTGAGGCAGCATAATATTAACAACAAACGAGGTAACAGAAGCAAATGTCAATAGCAGACCATGTAAGGCTAGAGCTGCATTTGATGAACTAAGTCCAATATAAAAAAGTGGCCAAATAACCAGGAAAACAAAAATTATAATATCTAAAGCCTGGGTAAACTTCTGTATGGCAGCGAAACTTGGAACAGCATATACGGTAAAACAAAAACTTCAAGCATTCTCGAACGAGTGCCAAAGAAGAATTAACAGAATATTCTGACTTAACACCATCAGTGGTAGTGGCTTATGGCAGTGCACCAGATTAAGTGTAGAAAATGCAAATCCATAGGTACAACTTTACGAAAACCACCAATAATTATAATTAGAATGTCCCTAGAATTGAACCCCCCAAGCCAGTAGAAGAAGAGAAATACTAAACACCACATGGCATCGAACAGCCGCGTATTAGCTTCTGATAGAAGAGTTTGGGAGGAAATCAAGATCGCCGCACGAAGCACAGAATAGTAGAGGAGGCATTTTTAAGTCTAGTCACCAAATATTTACTTTAATAGATGTTACATTCTATAAATGAGCAATCTAATATATCAATACGCTAATGATGTCTGTAAAACGTTCCACCTCAATGAATTAAAACAAAAATATTACCGCAAAAAATTACCGATTCACAAATAAAAAATAAAATTAAAAAATTTGGGTGCCCATCTTTGAAAACTAAATTATTTATAGAAAAATATATCTAAGTTCTAAACCCATATAAGAAAACTATGTATATTTAATCAATCAATAACCAAATAACATCATCTGAATGAAAGCAAAACATCATAAAATCAATAAAATATTAAACTTTTTCAAATTAGAAGTAGCTATTTTTCCAAATCATCAAAACTATCAAATATTGAGAATAAAGTAACAAAATTTTTTTAAATTTACCTAGTTTGTGTCTTTGAATTATCCACCTCGAAATATAATATCTAATTGACAGATTAGGCAGAATGAAGTAGACAGAGGTGATGTCAATGTAGGCAGAAAAAGCAGTCAAGTTAACATGAATGTTTATTTTGTGAAGCAAAATATTGACAAGCTGAAAAAAATGTACCTGTTGTTGTTATGTTGGTAAACCTATTTTAAAAATTCACTAGATTTACTAAAAAATTGAAAACCATTAGCAATTTATCATATAGAACTTATCAAAGACAAAAATGACTATTTCTTCAATTGGTGACGAAGTTACAAAACTATACCATCTTCTTTATCTCCACATGATACTTTAGTTGTATGCAAAAACAAAATGAGCCAGAAGGAACAGTTGTACATCAGTGCATTCATGGAGATTAGAAAAAAGACATTAGAAAAAAAAATCATATGGTAAGTAGAATTAATTATTTTGCAGAAATAGAAAACTTTGTTTTGAGTTAAAAATTTTTAATGCTTGACCGACGAATGTTACGCCGGAAACAGCTTCGTTTATATTAGATTTACATGCAATTCAATTTTGTGACTACTACTCATGTTTCTCGTATTCAAACAATCTATTCTGAATATTTTAAAACTATCAGTTCGTTTCAACCATTTTAAAAGCATTTAATGTAATTAAAAAAACAGGTAAGTTGTACTATTTTATCTTAACCTTTATCCCCATTTAAAAAGTAAAAATATAACAATATACAGGCTTTTGATTAATATTATTCAAAACAAGTATAGTGTAGTGTAGATAAAGGGTTCACAAATGTTTACACAAATTAACCATAAAAAGGTTCATTAAAACAAAAAGTTAATTTTAAAACAAATACCTATAGTATATACCTATATGCAATTTTACTGATAGCCTTAACAGATTGCTCATTTTTAAAGAATAGAATAAAACCCTGAGTTATTTACTTAATTTTTTTTTTTAAGTAAATTATGGCTTAAAAAGTCATTTGTTAATTCAAAATAATGAAGAGAAAAAAAATAAATAAAAAAATCACTAAAATTCACGATATTTACAATATTTACGTTTCCACCATTCTAGAAATGAATAGAAATGGATAAATTATGTACCCTTCTGTTTGTATTTAGTTAGGTAAAATATTTGTATTTTTCTTTTTTAAGATTTCCTTATTTATGCCTTTAGGTATATCTTTTCTATTTTATTTATATTCCTAGCATTTATTTATTTTACTAATTCTATATAAGAATTTATTATTTTCTCTTTTTATTTTCCACAATATGACTAGGTATGGTTGTTTCTTATGATTTTGTTGAAGATTTTTAATAAAGAAAGAACATATTTTTCAAGTTAATTTAAAATACTATCTATTTTTTTATACAAGCTCTGTTGTAAGATAATTGGTCCCTATTTAAATTTATATGGCAAAAAAAAAAGGGTAATTACGATCCAAAAGTTAAACAAGTAGTCAGCAAAAAAAAAAATACAGTTATATTTTGTTTTGGACCCGTGAAAACCTAGGAGTTTGATGGGCTACATAAAACTCTATCAATACCTTTCAGTTCTAATAAATCAATCAAAAATATATAACTCAAAAAGAGTGCATAATTTGTATTTTGTTGAAAAATGTTTGGGTCAGTGAAGTTTATTATTTTGTACCACCTTACCAGCAAATCATGAGCAAAATCGTCTAGGCATAGTAATTTCATATTTTTCTTCATATAGTCACAGTTATTGATAAATCTGAATTGTTTACCGATCATTCGAATTTCAACAGGGTATTAGCATAATAATCTGATGTTTGGACAACCAAGCCAATAAAAAAATAAAATTTAAGAAGGTCTGTATATTCAATAATAACCGAGCTTTAGGTTTATTATTGAATGTACAGAACTAGTAATACCGTCATTTTTCACGAATCATTTTTGACTAACTGCACATTATGTGGACACAATATCAATTCATAAATTACAATAGAAAAAATGTATACCCCTGCATTCTAGACACATGCAGAAAACTGAACTTTAATGTTATAAAATAAATTTTAAAGATAAGTTTTATATGAATACAGACAATATTTAAGTCATCAAAATAATGTAACACTTAAATTAACTGGTGAAAAATTAAGCTCGTATCTGCATTGCAAAAAACGAGAGAAAACAGTTAAAATAAATATTAAATGTGTAAATTGGGCATTTCCACATTGGAACAGCGTTGAATTGAGTATTCAATCCTAGTTTGATGTATTCTCCTAATAATGCTTATATTATTAATTAAATGTGCTGACAAAAGTAACATTGGTTAGTTCACAATGAAATGCCAAATCTGTTATTTGTGCAAGCTAACTCCCAAAAAATTTATGTAATCAAATAATCAAAGTCGTTAAAGTACAAATAGAAAAATAGTAAAAAAATATTATTACAATTTCCAAGCTCAAAATTATTGCGGTGATCATTTCACGGAACCTATTTTTGTATTATATTTAAATTTTCATAAATCCACTAATTTAAAGGCTGAACTGAAAGAAAACGCTCATCCTCGTTTGTTCAATTTATCCTATTGAGCTTGTAGTTACAATATATTTTTTTTATCTATACCTTTAAGCTTTTTAAATGCTGTTTCCAGTGTAACCTGTCTTGTGCCATACTATTAAATATGGGGCAAATCGGATCATTGATATTGGCCAATTGTTTCAACCTTTAACTTTCAGCAAAATGTTTATTGAAGGCCTTGCGGCGTAACAAAAATATGTCAGGTAGGACAGTCTGATTTGTTGTTTGCGGTTTGCATTTCACATACAGATCGTGAAAATATTGAAATGTTTGTATGTTGATGGACCAACGAAAGTCAGAAGAAAATTAACGAGCAATATTGTTTTCAATTTGTTTCCATTATTCAAACTAACAATCGTCTAATATTATCTAGATTAGTGAAATTCATTTCTATTTCAATATTATTTAATTTTAATACTCTGTTAGTAATGCTTAGAGCCAACAAATAAAATGTCTATTATCTATTAAACGAAGTATTGCTACAATTCGTTATTATACAGTCGGCTCAGTAGGAACACACCGTTAATGAAAAAAATTTTAGTAAGACTAAACTAGATACATGCTGTTAGTAGAGAAGTCAAAATCTTAAGTAAATACATTAGTTAGTAATTTTGTACACATAAATTAAATAACTTTAAAATGATAGTCCAATCTAGTAAATAACTGAATCTAAAAATATAAAAATTGTATGATACTCTAAGGCATAGGTACATTATTTCGCAATCTGTTTCTGAACCTATTATTGCAAATCATTGAATTGAAGATTAAAGACACTCCACTGACTGTCATTTTGTAAGCCAGGTACATCTCGTTCACTCTATTTAATTGTATCAAAGTATAAAAGCATACTCTAAGATGAAAAGAACGTGGCGCCGAACAGTAATGAACGAAGCAAATGCATATGGAAAAACTCGGGGTGAACTCAAGTCGCTTGTATCAAATTGAATTGTATCGATGCATCGAGAGACAAGATCAATGATGATGATGAATATGATTACTCTCACAGTTTAACTGTCTATCTCAGATATGATTTGGAAGTCTTCCAGAGACAGATAAGTAAAATTTTCATTAATTTTAAGCTGAAATATCGTCTTATTTAACCTGTAAGCTTTACTGACCGCATATTGACATATTTCGTTTTCTATTAGTGGTGGGTAATTCTATGTAGACTCAACCTTGTTAGATTGATTTTACTTATACGTTTGATTGTTTGAAATCGCAGGTGCTTGCTATTATTTTGTTGATGTCAATTTCAGAATTTTGCAATGTGAATACCTGTCTAATCAATACAACCTATACTCAGCAGCTTATTTTTTTACTTATATGCAAATTTTATTACTTTTCTGATAGCTGTACGTTTATTTAAATATCGAGTAAGTCAGAATATTTTATTGAAAAAATATTCCTTCCAAAATATTGATATTTACATTTAAATAAATAAAATTATTCGTGGAAAATAAAAATTAAATTTTTATTTAAAATGAATCCATTAAAATGAAAATTAAGTTAATTCATATAATATAGAGTACCGATTGCTGCCTACCATACTCATGAACTTATATCAGAATGTCTGAGAATATAATAATCTTCATAAATTTTTTTTGTTCATTGGTTGAATTTATTTTTAAAAAATATTTGAACATGCTTTAATGAATGCACATATCATTTATGTATACAACAACAACAACACTATCTCCATTATGACAAGGTCATTTAAATTTTCATTTCATGTTATTTTTCTTCGTTTTTTAATAGTCATTCACTGAGTTGTTATGAAAAAAAAAATTTCACAGTTTGTTTTTGTTTTTTTTTATTTTTATTTTTTTTTTTTTGTTATTTAAAAATCATTCAAAAATAAATTTCAGAATTTTAATGTACCTACTTATATTTTTTATATTCATTTATTTTAGCTCCTTTACAGTGTTGTGTATTCAAGGATATCTCTTTATAAAAATCTTCAAGACATGTGATTGTATATTTGCTTTTATAAATATTAAGAAGAGGTAAATATTGAAAGGAGATTTTATTTTTTTTTTTCATTTTTTTTTTGTTTTTGTAGTTTTGTCTACATAATTTCAAATAAATTTTAAAATCCGACTGTAGAAGAAATATAAAAGAAAAGCTGGCATAAATATTAAATTAAACAGACTTAGGGGTAAATATAAGAAAAAAGAAAAATAATAATATTATAAAAAAAAAATAAAAAAAAAAATTAAATCAACAGAGTAAAATCGTGAAAAATTCAGTAATTTTTATATCAACTTAAAATCTTTTATTTCAAAAGTAACTTGAATAATATTAAATGAAAAAAAAAAATGTTATAAGAAAGTGTAAAGAATTTACAGTTTTCTTTTGAAGTTTATAATGGTGTTTTTTTTTTTTTTAATATAATATAATTCAAATAATTGTTATTACAATGTAGATTATGCTTGCAAATATCGATTATCGATTGTGAATACACCATTGTGAATACACCATTGTGAATACACCATTGTATATTAAGAATAATGAAATAAGAAAGGACTTGAATTCTACTTTCCGTTCAGACAAGACTGTTATTTTCGAATAAAAAATAGGAATTGTAAAATAAAAATAATTTACTGACCGTTATAGCACAATCCAACCTAATATTAAGTGCCGCTCTTAAATAAAAGTTAACAAACATGCACATTACTGAGGCAGAATCAGACTTAGCATTTAGATATTATATTCAGTATTCCATAGAAGATGCATTGCATTTTCTATAATCTAACTGTAAATGAGATTTTTTTTTTGCTGTTATCGTACTCCTGTTGGAGTGGGTACAATTTACAAGTCATTCACAGTCTGATATTAAATCTAAATATAGTAAAAACTGATGAAAATTTAACTTGTAAACATGACAGTTAACATTATCTGAGTGTAAACATGGCTGTACAGCGAATAAATGATAAAAATCTGATCTGCAAACATGACAATTAACATTAGATTTTAATTAATTTAATATTTAATGTTCACATAATATCACATTTACATTAAAGAGAAAAACTTGTCCCGTGGTTGTACTTAATATGAAAGTAGTACCTCAAAAAGAGGCTGTAAAGTATTTGCGCATGCACTTGGACAGGAGACTGGGCTTGAAGCTAAGCAATTGTATGCCGTTGTCATTGGAAAACAAGCTGTTGATTTATAAGCTTTCTCGAAACGATATAAAACTACGGAATTCAACTACGGGGGGTTTGGGTAGCAACTCAAATATTGCAATATTACATCGTTTCCAGTCAAAGTTATTAAGATTGATAGTTGGTTTGTCGCTAGGCGCCTTGGTTTGTCAACAATGATGTCATACGTCGTGATTCGCGGGTGAGAATCATTAACGAGAAGATTAGAAGCATAAGCGGAAAGTACCAGATAAGATTAGCTGCACATCCAAACAGTCTGGCAAGCGTCTTGTTGGCCACAAGTAATATAAGTCACCTTAAGCGTCCTAGCATCTTACAGCTACCCAGTAAACAATAGGAAAAATCAAATGGGGGCCAAGAAATAAAATGGAGTATAATGTTGGGATCATGGATGGCTGACAACTGGGTTATCTCATCTACTAGTCAGTGCAATTTACCTTAATAAAAAATGTCATGCAAAATATTGAATGTCTCCTTCAGAGACAGATTATAATGTTTCATTGGGAAATAAAAAAAAAAACAAAAATATTGAATCTTAAATGTTGTCTGATATTGTGTAAATAATAAACCGTTATGTTCGGTTAAAAAATAAGCATGATAAGCCAAAACTGCTTTGGCAGACATTCTTAATAAGAGTTATATTACAATTTAACTTAGTAACGCTGTCGTTGTTAAATGTAAATCAACAAACACGCATGTACTATTTTAATGATTTATGTCACATCTCATTAAGAGCTATTTTTATTTTATTTTATTTATTTCAAGCTTAAATCAAGCAGTTACAAAAATATTTACTTAAATATAAAGTTAAACAAAATATTATAAATCATTTAAAAATTTTAAAATAAATACATTAAATTCATTAACATAAAATCTTAAGAACTAAAAGATGTGTATAGGTGTTCAGATGGTGTGAGAGGGAATGTAAGTTATTTCAATCGTTGATCGAGTTGCTTTTTTAAATCGGTCTTTGAAATATAGAGATCAATTAATGTCATATATTTATTTCCCAATATTAACATTCTATTAATAGGTTCATATCTTCCATAGTTTGTCCTATGATGAAACACAGTGAAAAGATTTACGGATCGAAGTCGAGAACTTGTGTTAATATTGATTTTATTAGAAATATAAGGAGATAATATATTACCTTTGACAGTTTGAACAATGAAGATTATATCAGCAATGTCTCTCCTTTTTTGCAAGGTATCAAGATGAATTAAATTGAGTCGATGTTCATAAGGTGGTAGACGAATTGGGTCTTCCCAAGGAAGATTACGCAAGGCAAACCTCAAAAATCTTCTTTGAATTGCTTCGATTCTCTGAATATGAACATCATAGTATGGGGACCATACCTGGCTAGCATATTCCAAGTTAGGCCGAAGCAATGTAATATAAAGGGCTTTAATAATGTACGGATCGCGAAATTCTTTAGACCAACGTTTAACAAAGCCAAGTAAGGAATTGGATTTATTTATTATATGGTTAAAATGTAATTTAAATGTTAACTTATCATCAAAATACACTCCGAGATCTTTAAAAAAGTTAACTTTTGATAGAAATTGTTCATTAAAAGAATAACTATAAGAAATTGGTTGAGAGCGACGTGTAAAGCACATTAAAGCGCATTTCTTAATATTTAACAATAAATTGTTGTTAATGGTCCAATGGAAGAAATTGTCTAGGTCTTTTTGAAGTAAGGCAGAGTCCCCAACAGACTTTATTTTTTTAAAAATTTTCATATCGTCTGCGTATATTTGTAATTCACTGTTCTTAATCATAGAGGCTACATCATTTACCGAAATAATAAATAGAAGAGGTCCCAAGTGACTACCTTGGGGTACACCAGAGTTTGCTACAAAAGAAGTCGATCGAGATGACCTAAATAAAACATTATATGATCTATCAGCTAAATAAGAACTAATCCATTTTATAAAAAGTAAAGGAAAACCTAATTTTTTTAATTTAAGCAATATAATGCTGTGAGGCAAAATATCAAAAGCTTTGCTTAAATCAGTGTAAATCACATCTGTTTGAAGACCTTCCTCCATATTGTTTATAAAAATTGAGGTTGACTCAACAAGGTTTGTTACTACGGATTTACTTTTTATAAAACCATGTTGGTTATGGATTAAAAAAGGAGTACAGTGATAATAAACTGAATCAAAAACAATTAATTCGAAAACTTTAGGAATTGATGACAATTTGGCAATTGGACGATAATTAACCACATCATCTTTAGAATCTTTTTTATGGATAGGTCTTATATAAGACTTTTTCCAAAGGGAAGGGAAAGTACCTGATTGTAAAGAAAGATTAAACAGAAGAGAAAGCGGAGATGCAAGTGTATTACAACAATTTTTTAATATATATTCAGGAATACCATCTGGACCAGGGAAAGAGTTGTTACTAAGATTTTTTAAGTATTTCAGTACAAGACTATCATTTATAGTCAAGTTAACAAAGGTAGTTTTTGAGTATCTATCCAAATAATTGAAATGGCTTTCGTCAGCTATAAAAACGGCGGGAGAGTAGGAAGATGCAAAAAAATCACAAAAAAACTCCGATATAGTCTTTGCCTCGTTACTAGTTTGATTATTAAATTTCATAAATGTCGGGAATTGATCACTTTTCCTTTTTGAATTGACATAATTCCAGAAAACTTTAGGATTACTAATAATTTCAGACGATATATTCGTAATGTAATTATTGTACATAGCTTCAGAGGTTAGTTTAAACTCATCATATAGACATTTGAAGTTACAATAATTTTCATTACTATTGAACTTTAAAAATGTACGCCATGCTTTATTTTTTTTATTTCTGAGACTTTTGAGATAACCATTAAACCATGGCGGACTAAAACTAGTTTCTTTTATTTTATAGGCAAGTAGATATAAAATACATGTAGTAATACAATGGCAAGTAATATAATGGCAAGAAATACAAATGGCAAGTAGATCACTAAAATACGTTAGGAATATTATTTAATATATTATTTTTGCCCTTGTTCTACTGTTGCTATTCTAGGTTTTGTACCTAATTTTTAATTACAAAATTCTGAGCTACAATTTTTATATTACAAAATTCTGATTCACGAAATTGTGATTGCGAAAAAATGGAAAATTTTCAATTTAGATCGCTGTTATTCCACTTTGAGTTTTCTGCAGCACTACTTTTATCGTATAGCAGAAGAAATTAATTTTATTTCTCTTCATTTTTGAATTCCATATTTGTCCAACTCCTGGACAATAGAAATATAGCCAGACTATTCAAAAGAGTAAAACCTTTTGAATTAGTTCAGCAATAATCACCCTCATTCGTTAGGATTCGTCGCGTCGGTGAACGGGGGTTGACCCGCTCCCACGTTTAAATAAATTTGTTTTTCCGGGATTTGTGAAGAATTTCGTTATGTTGACTACCAATGAAACTAGCTTTTTCAAAAGTCTTCCAGAATTACAAATTTGTTTGGAACTGGTCTTCAAGGATATGGGTGTATATGTCAAAGGAAAAGTTCGATAGACATCGATGGATGTAGTCTGTATTCGAAATTGAAAGAAAGCCTAAGAAAATATTGCTCATTTGTCCTGTAGGACTAGATCGCAATATAGGAAGAATGTAGTTCAGAGGGTAAGAATTTCACATGCAATGTCAAGCTACGGGGCTCATTGTGTCTTTTGAAGATTCCAAAACCAGCCTGCGTACAAACAAAAAAAAAAAATATTTGAATTCGAGTTTGCTACGTTTTTAAATTATTTACATTTTTGTTCGGCAATCCTACTGTCCTACTGAATAGAGACACAACAATTTTATGTCTTCAATAATTCATAATTTGCCCAATAAATTTAAACTTAATTTTATTTACGATTTATTAAAATTAAGAAAATTCAGTACTATCGAAAATAATAAATTATAAAATAATTGATATCAATATATAGGTATCTATATCGATGAAATTCGTTGATATTAAAAGAAGTGTTCGAAGAAAATGTTATGAAAGAAGCCTCTTAATATCTCTTGAGCAAACGTCACAATAAATAAATAAAAAAAAAAAAACATCAATCGTTTGATGGCATTTTGGTGAAAGGTATATTAAAAGCAGAGCTAAATTGCTTATTTTTTTAACTAAACAAAATTCTAAGATAATTATAAAGGGTCTGCTTTAAGTAGATAAGAATTTCACATGTAATATGTATCCCCTCCCTAACTGCATACTAGCTACTTTCGTCAAATTATTTTCACATCTTAACATTTCGTACTTTGTATTGCGAAAATCATTGCGAAATGCATCGATGTAAAGCGAAAATTATTTAAAAACTATATATTAACGTCTGTTGTATGACTTATTGTAGTTTGTGTTGCGTATTTGTTACGCGGTACGGATATTCAATATATTTACATACCAAATTCGCATACATACTATGCGTATTTAAATATTTTAGGCTGAGCCACAGACTTCAATGCTCACCGTATCTTCCTCACAATATTAATATTCTCATTATTACACAAAAATATTAAGATGTTAAAATCTAAATTAAATTTTCTTATCCTATAGTTGTTATCGTTTTGTAATATTGAACAACACAATTTCTTATGAAAACTCTTTTCTTTTAATTTAAGAGCAATAAGGAAAATTTTTTGAGTTTTCTTTTTTATATTATTAAATTATTTTATTTTATTTTTTTTAAAGTAAACATAATTAGATGAAATTAAAGCGAACATCAATAATTGCAAAAACGTGCCGAAAAAATTATTTTAATATTAAATTGTCAGAATTTTTTGCAAAAATAAAAAAAATAATAATAAAAAAAGTTTACAAGTATGAATGTAAATACTTTTAACTACACTTAAGTAATTCCACACGCATCTAATTGTGTGCTTCTTTTATTTTGTTTATTTAAAAGTGAAATTAAATTTTTCATAATAATGTATTTAACAATTTATGAGTTAAAAATAAAATATATTAAATTATTAAAATAAAAACTATTGTAAAATTTTAAAGAACGGTTAAAAATGTAATTAAAAATCTTAAACCTGTAGTTGTTGTTTAGTGAGTATAAAAATTTAATAGTAAAATATTGAAACATTAAATTTTTAATTTTAAAATTAGACCTCTTGCAGCGCAATATGAAAAGAACAACAATTTTCTGGTGTGCATTAATAGATGGCTTAGGCTTAAGCCTAAACATTCGTTGGCAGCAAAACTTTTGCAATAGGTGTGACAGAAAACAACACAAAACTAATCCGGCACAGAAAAATAACATTGGATTGGGTACACTCGGATCAGTCGGATATTGCGTAATAATATTACAAATTGAATTCCCAAGGTGCACGTCGTTGAATTAGCATTATTGAATTTATTTTTGTCTCATCCTGTATTCTCAATGGATGACAAATTGTTAGTAGCTATGTAAAAAATCATCTAGCAACACTATTAGAAATCTACCTATACTTAACTTTGTACTCTCAAATATAATATGGAAAATTTAACGATATTATACATGGAAAAGCCATAAAAATTTTTATAAGTCTAAAGCAATAAAGATTTAGATATTAGAAATTTTACATTACGACTATAATAGCGTTCACCAAGAAATACTATCAATTTGAAAAGTTTGCATTTACGTGGAACTCCCTGTATCGAATGGATATGATACAATACCAAAACGACTGTTCTAACAACTTGAGTAATATCATAATGGTTGTGTCATAGAAATCAAAATATGCGGTGCGATGAATAATAATACCTTGAATTGATATTGATATTAGCAGGCCATACACCACAAATTCCTACTCGTGCGCAAAACTTATACGTGAAAGTGTAAGTTTTTCCTGCAATCTCGCGCGGCGTGTTGTTTACCCATACACTGTACACTCTTGCCTGCTCGAATACTGTTCGTTTTAAAGCTTTAAGTTCATGCATACAAATTATTATTGTAATTAAAATTTTGAAGTGGCGCGTGGCCTGTGTTCAATCGAACAATTCAAATCGAACAGTTTTCTGGTTATTTTATGAGTGCAAATAAAGTATCTGTAGTTTTTGCTTTAATTTATTTAAAATATATAAAATTTAAAAATTTAAAAACGAAACGAAAAATTTGGCAAAAACAGTGGTTAAAAAAAAATTATACTGACATGAAATTACTAAAAGAGTTAAGACAAAATAATCCAGAAGATTTGTATAATTATTTGAGAATGGATGCGAAAATATTTGATACTCTCTTAAATTTGGTCAAACCATACATCCAAAAACGAAAAACAAAAATGAGAGAAAGCATATCGGCAGAAGAATGGCTTATACCTACTTTAAGATTTTTGGCAACTGGCCGAAACTATGAAGACTTAAAATTTTCAAAGGCCATTTCAGCTCAAGCCTTGGGTCGTATTATACCTGAAACATGTAAAATTATTTTCGAAGTGCTTCGTAAAAAATATATGAAGGTAAAACAAATATGAATAAATATGAAATGACATAAAAAAAAACAAATTGCAAAAATTAACTGTAAAAACAAGGAACGTAAACTCCTCGCCCACGTGATTGAGCACGGTTAATTTTGCATGTGTATGGTAGTAAAACTGTAGATTATTTACTCATTCACAAACGTTCTTTCGCGCACGCATTAGGAATGTACACGATTAATTTCGCGCAAGCATTTGTGTGTATGGCCTGCTACTGAAACCACAATATAAAACGCCAATACCGTCTGTTTTGAAAATTTTTCCAAAACAATTTTCAAGACCACTGAATTTACGTTGCACCACTTTTGCCAATATCAGTGGTCAATTTTGTATTATAATAAACTAAATGTTGAATTATATAAGGGGCTAAAAAAATTCGAAGAAATATTTTAAAACTAATCTGTCTTAACAATATTTCCAATTTTTTTTAACAGTTTTCACAAAGTAAATATTTTGGACTTATCGTGTTTTTGTAAGTAGCTAGGTACCGAATTTGAAGTGGTACGATTTTCCGATTATGTGACAACGCTATAATTTATTATGAAAAATTAAAATTTCACTAGATATTCCATTAAAACGAAAAATTAAATAATGTGAGATAAAAAAAAATATTTTATAAATTGAATTCATTTAAATTGCAATAAAATTGAAATATAATTTTATTATTATTTAATTATTATAGAAATATTTATTTTTTTAATTGAAAACAAAATTTACCTGGCTTATAACCATCACCATGTTCATAACTTTTGCTATATTTCAAATATGAAATAAAAGCGAATACTATCCACAATACTTTCTCCATTGTATTATAAATAGATTTGAATTTATTTATAAATATTTTTAATTTTTTTTTACTTTATTTATCATTAATTTTTGTTTTTATAAATCTATTTTCTTTTTTTTTTTAGATAATAATTTTTTTTTTTTATATAAATATTTTTCATTTGAATTTCCCGTTTTTTTTATTATATTTTAATTTTTTTTTTTGTAATAATTTCAATTCCGTTTTGTTTGTTTTAAATTATTTAAAGTTAAATTTTTCTAGTATTAAATTTTCACTTCTCTTCTATTTATTTATTTTTATATATAATTAATTATCAGTCAGATTATAGTTTATTAATTTATTAAATAAATATGTAAATAAATAATTAATTTCGAAAAATTAAATGAATGAAAAAATAATGAAATTAAAAAACAAAAAAAAAAAATAGAAACTTGAGAAATTAATTAAATAATATCCAAAATAATGTCACATTATGCAAAATATCACAACATATACATTTAAAAATAATCACTTTTTATTTATGTTATTTTAAGTATTTTATGTTCTGAGCAAAGTGTGTATGTAGTTATAGTTTTTTTTTCTTTAAATCAGTTTAGATGACACTCAAGCGATAATCTGCAAAAAAAAAAAAAATATAAAATATAGTTTTAATATAAAATATTTTAAATTTATTGAGATAAATTATTTTTAAGTTAGAAAATGTGAAAATTAAAATTTAAAAAGTAGGTTTAATTCCTGTGTAAAAAAACGGTACATTAAAATTCAATTGTTTGGAATTGTTATATTTTAAATAAACCAACAAGAAAAATACACATATTGTACGAATTCAGTTTTATTAATAATGTACTTTATTCTACAGCTACACTGTTTATGTAGGCCCATCAATCAGTGGATCATAAAATCCTATTAAGCAAATTGTATAAGAAAGATTAAAATTGATGACACCATCAGTGATCTTAAAAGGATCACTCAAGGATCTGTTCTGGGTCCTACATTATTTTCAATCTTCTTTAATTCCGTTCTTTTTAAAAAATTTAAGGGTTGTTCAACTGCCTTTGCTGATGATGTTGGTCTATCCTACAATAATAAGTAATTTTTTGTAAATGTGTGTAATTTTAATTATGACTTGGACTTATTACGTCGCTGGTTTTGCTATCACAAATTATTATTAAGTGATAAAACTAAAATTACGTTTTTCAGTTTAGGTAGCTCTATTACTATGTGTGATAATATTTTGTGTCACTGTGCCAAATGTAGAAGATTTCCTCTTCCTCATAATAATTCTCTTCTTACTCAGAAATTATGTAATTTTAACGAAATTTATAACTGTTCCGCAGGTTGTTTTAAAATTGATGGTGTTGATTCCTTCAAATATTTAGGCGTTACAATAGATTCTAAGTTTGATTGGTCAATTCATACACGAATTTTAAATAAGTATTTTCATTTAGTTGTTAGACAGTTTTATCACCTTAGGCAGTTCTGTTCTTCTAAGCTGCTTACGTCTGTTTACTATGGTTTATTTAATTCTAAGTTACAATATGGAATTTTTAATTGGGGTGGTACTTTTCATAATTATCTTAAACCTTTGTTAATACAACAAAAATGTGTTATCAGACTAATTTTAAAAAAGCATCGTAGGGAAAGCAGCTATTTCAATGTTTGAATATTTTACCTCTGAAGCATCTTTTTTACTTCCGAGTCCTCAAACTATTCTTTAATATACTTTAATAGAAGAAATTACTTACGAAGTAGGTATTCTGAAATATATAATCTGAGAATCAACAACAGAAGATTAGCTATCATACCCCCTCATAATGTACATAATTTTTTACGCTCATTTTTAGCAATTGCACCTCGGCTTTACAATTTACTACCTCCACTTTTAACTAACAATAATTGTTATGGTTCTAAATTACTCAGTTTGGTTAAACTCTGGCTTTTTAATTTCAACCATGATCAAGTAAATGACTTAGTACGCATAGTTACGTAAATTTTTGTATTTAATTAAACTTAATTGTTTTTTTTATAAGATATTGATTTTTATTTTTAGTTATTTTTAATAGGTTTATAAGCTCTTATTTTCGGTTTTTATTCGTTATTATTGTTCTATATTTTTATTTTGATCAAATATATTTTTTGTAACTACACTCGCTACTGCATGCTTTTTGCATAGAGTGTTTTTAACTTTTATTTTTATTGTTTGCTTAATTTAGTATATAATATTTTGCCTTTTGTAGAACACTTTTCTTTTCGTTATTTTATAATTATTCTTAATCTTAGTTTAATTGATATTTTACTCTCTAACTTTATTTTCGAATACAATTTTATAAGTTTCTTTTTTTCTTCTGTTATTATAATTATATTAAAATAATTTCTTACTTTGTTAATTTTGTTAATTGTTTAATATATAAAATATGTTAATTTGCATTTTTTTTTATTTATTCTCTTAAATTTTTTTAAATATCACTTTAATTATTTTATGTATATTTTTTTTTTTTTACATATATATTAAAAATCGCTTGTCTATAGAACAGTTATTATATATTAATTAAACAATGAAAAATAAAAAATAAATAAATAAAAAAAATTTATTTGAACCGATATTTTTTTTTGGAATAGAATGTTTTTAAAATTTAATTTGTTTATAAACTATTTAAAAAGACAACAGTTGTCCACAATTCTACAATAATTCAAAACGACCATACTTAGGTGAATGAATTTATGTATTTCTAATTCCTCAAATTAAAGAGACTAGTATATAGACATATTATATATCTCTCTTATATATATAACTGTCTATCACAAGTCTTATCTCATCTCTGCTTAAATTGATAATATCGTAACGATAACGTAAGACGTGGTTACTAACAGTACTTAAAAAGCTCCAGCCTATTTGCAAATTTCCACAATAATCAAATATTGAATCAAATATATCAAGCCCCAGACTTCTAATTTTCCACAAAAATGGTAGAGGTTGAAATTTGGTAATTTTATACAGTTTACTTTTTTAATTTGAGCTGCTTAGATTTGCAAATTAATCTTTTAAAAAATAAATAACCCAGTTCGAAGGACCATCGTCCTTGGAAAAGTAATAAAGAATAAATACATATAATTCCAATAATTTTATATAAATAAAATGTACAAAGACAAATATTTTAATTTTGCTTTAATTAAAATAATATTATGTACTCCAGAAACGCAAAATATCTGTTACAAAATTTTTATTAAAATTAATAAATTATTTTTTTTAACTTTTTTTTTTACTGTTTAATTATTAAAAATATAATATCCTTTACATTAATCGGAAAATTAACTATACAAAATAATACTATGATAGTAAGACAAAAAAAAAAATGTAATTATTTTTAAAATTAAATTTAAAAAAAAAAAAATAATAATAAAAGCAATAAAAGATACAATTTTTTTTTTAAGTCTCGGAAAAAATTACAGTAGGTACCCAGAATTATAAATTATTAATACCATATAAAAACTGAAATGAAACATACAAAATAGGTTAGTGTTAATTAAAATTTATTGGAACAAAAAACCGATATCCTTTATTAATAACAATAATACAAGTGTAATTATAGGACATAGCTTTGTTAATGTATTTGTTTTTTGTTTTGTTTTGCTACTAAATTAACTCGTTTTTAGGTGTTGCCTACAGCAAAATGTCTGATATTTTTGCCTAGATATTATTATAATTTTTAAAAAATGTTCAGGGTTAGAAAATATTTTGTATCTCTTCCAAAACAATTGAACTGATAAACATTTGGATACGATTAATATAAAACTCGTGCTTATTCAGCGTATGGTGTTAACATTCGTGCTGTAAAATTAAGTGAAAAAAATCTGGTTGGTTTCGGCTTTGGATCAGCCTTTAATTAATTGTAATGCCAAATTGAACTTTCATCTTTGTTGGACAAGTAGTTGCCTAAAATAGCCAACAAAAATAAAATAGTTTTGTCGAGTCCTGGCATCACAAAAGCAGAATAAAAAAATATAATTTGTTTTCTATAAGCAACTGGAATAGTGATTTCCACATACCAATCTACCTTCAGTTTTGCAATAAAACTATAATTTGTTTTCTATATAAGCAACTGGAATATTGATTTCCACATACCAATCTATCTTCAATTTTGCAATCGTATTGTTAAATAAATTTGTTCAACTTTGATTTGAATCTATGTTTTTGAATAAAATTAACAATAATATAAATATTCAAACAGCAACAGATTCGGTTTCTCTTCGAATGCTGTCATATACTTATAATCATTATTTATGATTTAGATATATAAATATATATATATATATATTTAGTTTATATAATTAGATTTAGATTAAAATTGTTTGTATTTAATTTATAATAGTATTAAATTATAAAGTAAATATAATCGCGCACATCCTACCCGGAAAAAAACCCTAAATTTTTGCTGTACATTTATGTGCAGTTGAAATGATTAAATTGAATTATATTAGATTAAATAATTTAGAAAAATGTTCAACATAAAATATTAAATAATTTATAAATTTGATGTTCAACATGCCATATCCCTTCTGTAATTTTCGGTTTGAGCGTTTGAATTTGATTGGCCAGAAGTTTTCGCCAACCTATCTTTACCCATCAGTTTATACACTATTTATACACTATTTTATAAACAAAAAATACTTTATATAACTATTAACTATTAATACTTTATATAAATTAAATTTGGTATTTCTATGTATTCGTTCAATCTATTTTTTGATACGTTCAGTCTAGTACGCAAATTAATTTCCAATTTTACTTTATACTTAAATAGCCGAAATTTAATCAATTACTAATGGACTCGCCGAAAAGTATAACCTTTTCACTTATTTTTAATATATTTTTAAAATTTACACAATATCAAAATTTACTATATTTTTCTACCACTCTGTACTTAATATATTTTATATTTTTAAAAAAATCACATAGCTGCTACCTTAAATTTTTGTATAACACAAAATTTAACAATAATTCACTTGAAAAATGGTTCGTTCTGTTCTTATTTCCCAAATATGACCATCATGTGAGGTTTTATGAGTGGGTGTTGGTATATTTTTAATTCAGTGATTATTTTATAACAGAAATTAAAATGGCTTCAATGGAAATACCAGAAAAAATTGTATAAGGATATAAAATGATCAAATTTTTAAGCCTTGGTATAAATTTTTTAAAACCTTTGATGTAGTTTTTCTTTTTGCTTTTGACTTTTATGAATTACCAAATAAATATGTTGTATGCATTGCTACTGAAAAAAATAAAAATAAAAATTTTTAATTAATTATTGAATTTTTTTGTCCGATTTCAAAGATACTATTTTTAATATTTTTACAATTAATAGTCATATTAATGTAATTTTTGTATATATAAAATTGTATTACATTGTTTTTTTGTCATTTGAAACTAAAAATGTGTAATGTATACAACTACAAAAAAAAAAAAAATTTTAATTAAAAAATATGAGTCAATGTATAATAAAATAAAAAAGGGAATATTAGTAAATTTCAAATTTAATTTTTTTTTTTGAAATTTATTGAAAAATACAGAGGTTATTGAGAGATCAAGTCCAAAAATAGTCGGAAAAATAATATTTAATTAATTAAGGATAGTACCTATACGCTAAATACAATAACAGAAGTTATGAATATCTAGGATATAAATAATATAAAAAATATTATTGTTATTATATTGAAATAAAAAAACTACTCGTATTAACATTTCTTATGAATATTGCACTTTAATAAATAAAATAGGACAAATTTATTTATTTACAACACTGAAAAAATTTTTTCTAGTAAGATTGACAAAATAATTTTGTAAACTGTTGACAAACATTTTTTATTCATACAATAATTTTTTTCCATTTTATCAAAAACGTTTGTTTGCTCAACAATTTTATTAATTAGTAAATATATTTGTATAATTTTTCAAAAATTTATAATTTGCAAAATGGAAAATTAAGTTTGTAAAATTGACATTGAAACCTAATAAGTTTTATCCAATTGATAAATATTTGTTAATTCTACAAAATCGATTTTGTCAGTAAGAAAATTATTATTATAATTTTTGATGCTGTCGTATTCAGATTAACAAAAGAATTTTGTAAACAGTTGACAAACAATTTTTATTCATACAACAATTTTTTTTTCTATTTTAGTTGAAAATAATATAAAAGTAAAGGTGCGGTTTTATGTCAAGTTGCGTTTTTGAATTTGCTTATTAAAAAGTTCAATTAACAAAAAGTGAAGAGTTAAATAAAAAAAAAATATTTGAAAAATTAAATCAAAAAAAGATAAATTATCAATTAAAAAAAAATTAAAAATGAAATAAAAATAAAAAAAGATATTTTGAAGAACTTAATTAAAAGAAGATATTATTACAATTAAGTTAAAAAACTAAATAATATGAAATGTTTAAAGCTAATATTTATTTAATTGTATTTTCATAGAACTAGTGAATTATTTAATTTTTGTGTTGTTAATGAAGTTGGTTAGTTTTATTTGAAACTTGCAACTAAAACATTTATTAAAAATAGTAGGAATAAAATAAATTTAACTATTTTATTAAATACATAATGTGGAGAAACAGTATGCTGGAACAATCAGAAGATGAAGTCAGAACATTTTTTAAAAAATTTGAACTTTATTTCTATAATTTTGTAAAATGTAACGCAAAAAAAAAATTTTTGTATTTTTTTAACTTTAAATTTTTAATGGATTTAATTTTTTTTTGTTTTCAAATAATAGAAATGCTATAAAATAAATTAATTGTTAATTAATTGTTAATAATAGTCCCGAACCAGTTCACCCAGAGTCATGAAAATTTATAACATAAAGTACTTTTAACTTAATTAAGAAAAAAAAAATAACGTATTTGATATCACATCCTGGAAAGGAGATATTACATGTTTCGAAAACGAAACTTCAGGAATCAGGATCAAACGATATAATTTTTTCAATAAAAAATATTTCTTCAAAAATCTATTACAATAAATTCCTTACAAAAAAAAAATTACAATTTATTTTATAAAAAAAAATTATTTTATTGTTTTAACCAATGTTTAATTTTAAAAAATTATCAGATCTTAGGCAAGCTGTGATATGGTAAAGAACATTTCGTATGCAAATTAACTCCACATTGGGTGCATGAAAAAACAATTTGATTTTTGCAGTGACGGAATCGAACTCGTTTCTCACTATGGATGATATTGTGATCCACACGGTCATATCTAATTAAAGTACCTGAGCTTTGTCCGCTCTCTCTTGGTGCTAATACTTTTCTTAAAGGTATTTTCGCCGATCTCACCAAGCACTCAACAAAAAAAACTCGGAATTCAAATTGGTGTATAATGCTTTTTTTCAATTTTTTTTTAGTAAACAACGCAGTTTCCAAAAATCTTACAGCACATAAGTTTATGTAATGTAAAGAAATTAGCGAACGTAATAGTGTGTTGGTTTCGATTTTATATATTTGCTAATAAGCGCAAAACTACGTTTTCTCCTCCATATAGGCTAACATTAGGTCTATATAGGCTATCATTTTCCTCTGAAGCTCCTCCATAAGGTATAAATGAGAACAAGTAGCCTTCGGCAGGATAAAAAGACCAGTACTTGAAGCCAAATCGAATAGGCTTAGATTTGTTGAACATTTTGCAGGAATGGTGTCCAAAATAAGCAATCATTTGCTTATCTATAGATAAATTGTGAGAAAATATTCCAAATTGCATAAACCGTTTGTTCATAAATTCGTTCAAAGGTGTTTTTGCTATTATATTTCCAAGAATTAAAAAACAGGTATTAAATTTTTGGTTTGTAAGCTACCTACTGACGCCGGTTTTAGCGTGTCTTGCTATTGTGTTTCCAAGAATTCAAACTCAGGTATCTCTTATGATCAAGCTTTAACGCCGATTTAGCATAACTTGTTATTTGATTTCCAAGTAGTCTATCGCAGAATACGTGGTCCGTAATAAAAAAAGACAGTATTGGTATAATTATAGCTTGGAAGAGGAAAAAACAACAAAAAAAAAACCAAGATTTTTTTTTATATGAATCGTTTAAACCTGATGTTTCGTTTTCGATACACTTCTTGAAAAAGTCACCCTGTAGCTACAAATTTTGTTGGATTAGTTTTATTTTGTGATTAAATTATTACTATGAATTTTAGCTAGTTTATTTTAAAGATTTTTTTTTTATTTTTTTTTTTTACTTTTCAAGAATGAAAAAACAACGGCAAACATGCTTTTTGTCACGTTTCAAAAAAAAAAAAAAGGTAAATTAGATATTTGTTTTAAATTAAATAATAAATCTTAGTTTGATTTAAAATACACACCGGGTGACCACTATGCCGGAAAACGTCATATGTTTCGTTTTCGACACTCTTGGTTTATATGGGTTAACAAGACTATTATTATTTTATTTCTAGCTGTAATAATATCATCCAGTTCAGACCCACATATATTATACAGTCTTTATAAGGGCTGTCTTGTTGCGCTAATAAAAGATATGGTTTCACATTTAACTTGTAGGGTACTGTATGCATACAAATAAATAACTTACACTTTAGTTTATCATGAAAAAATGTTAAAACAAAAATAGGAGGTTGTCCGTATAACACTTTTTTGAAAATGTAGGTAGTTTTAAGTTACAATTGCATTTTTGCAAATACAAAAGCTATAATTTGTTAGCATTAACAAATATTATAATAAAATATCAAACAAAATTTTCAAACACCTTTAGCGGCTAGCAATTACTTAAAATATAACAAGAGTGTGTTTCAATTGATTGTCAATTGAATATGATAGAAAACAAGTTGATGTATTAATATCAAATATACCAAAATGTTGTGTACTCATAAAAAAACCTACTCACAATATAAATTAAATTTTTATTAATTCCTCATTATTTAAAAAAAAAAAATAAACCGCTTCATTTTATTAATTTTAAATTAACTTTAAAACAAATTTAAATTCATATAAGTACCCTATGTAAGTACTTAATCAGTTACAAATTTTTATTTAACATACCAGGTACTCATATATAAATGATCCATATTTAATCAACAAGACGTATCATGTGCATCAATTTTTGCAACTTATCTAGTTAAATTATTATGTTAAACAATATAATTTAAATATATATATACAATATTAACATAAACATAAAAAGTTACCCAATTTTTCTTAATTAAGTCAATTAAAAAAAAAAAAGCTCGTTGTCATTTTTATTTACAAAAATTATAATTATTCTTCCATTCCTGTCCCATTTGAATTTCATCTGTATTTTCATCCTTAAGTAGACATAAAATAATTTACAGAAAATTTCCCTCTCCTTCTCTCTCTTTTTTTCTCTCAAATTTTCCATTCAAATTTGAATTATAAAATTTTTTATGGCCTGTCGTGGAATATATACCTTTTCAACATTGTCCCTATTTAAAAATAAACAAATTATTATAATGTTAAATAAATTAAAGGACTTCCTTCCTTTTATCAACCAAAACAATCCTTATGCAATTTATGTTTTTTTTTTTCTTATTCTTTTTTAAACTTAATTCTACAAAATAAAATAAAAAAAAAATTAATTAATTTACAATCACTTTAAAAATTTTGTATGTACCTAGCTATATAATAGTATAGAAGAAGAGAATGATTTATCGTTTATTTGTATATGTATCTTTATATAATATTATTGTTATGTATTATATTGTGTTTAATGTATAATAGGATAATTTAGTATTGGTTTTTATTTACCAAAAAACATAAAAAAAAAAATAAATAAAATAAGAAAAAAAAAGCAATATAAAAACTGAAAAACTTTAACAATAAAATTTAATTTAAGAGTCTGTTTTTCGCCCTCAAAAAAAAAAAAGAAAAATAACATTTTTTTTTTTAGGTTATAAAATTAACATCCGATTTGCCACTTAAAACATAGAAATCATCATCATTATTGTCATGATGATCATCATCATCATCATTAACAATACATATTAATATCAACATAACAACATAAAGAATAATGAAATCTTAACATACATAGATTTTATGTTTGTGTGTTGATGTATGTTTGTTATGTATAGTTTAAATGTCTGGTCTAACATAAAATGAAATTTGTTTTCAAGCCAGATGTGTACAGGGACAATATTTTAAATTTGAACGAATTCAAGATTTGATTCTCAGTTTGAAAGTGTTTTGACAATGTGCGATATGATAATCACTCCCAAAGACTAGACATAAGTTAGTATAATTATATTAATATTTTTTTATTTTTTAACATTTTCAGAGTTAATTCGTGATAAATTCTAATATAGATTTTAGAAGATGCAACTGCGAAAAGTGATTGGACTAACAATACATTTTTTACAATTTTTTTTTTTCTTTTTTTGTAATTTTAAAGTTCATATACAATATTCAGAGTATTGATGCAAGGCTTAATTTATTATATAAATGTATTTATATTTGTGTTATAAATTTTGTTTTAAGTGTGACCGTAGCATGAGCTGTATGGTCTTATAATTTTTAAAATTGGTTTTTTTTTTATTTATTTATTAATTTTTTTTTTGTTTGACATTCATATGTTTCAAATTTATTAATTTATTATATAAATTAAGTTTTTTACATTGTAAAATAATGAATATATTTTTATTTTATTCAGTTTTTAATTCTAATCTTTTATAAAAGCTGGTTTTTGGCCCCGTCATACTGTTAACTAAAAAATCATTCATCGTTTACTACAAAATCATATAAAATTTTATCGAACAGCAGTTATCTTGCAAAGTTGCACATTATGGACAATAGCATATTTAAATTACGAACAATGGTTACGCATATACAAATTATACACATTTCGCGCAGGACATTTCCGAATTCAAATTATGAACAAAAAAATGGGACTTGGAAACACTATCAAATTAATAAAATTATAGAGTAGACGTCGGCTAATGCTTTTATAAAAAAAATATCTTTTAAACGACAATCATAAGCTTTGGTGATGATGTTAATGTAAATGTTAAAGTTGAACAAACTTTTAAAAAAATTGTACTTGTTATAAATGTGAAACGGAATTTACATGAATATTGCTTATATTAAAATTACTATTCCATAAAAGAAATAAAAAATAAATAAACAAATTGCAAAGTAGGCCAAATTAGGCATAATTAGACCTTGAGCTATATATTTTTCAATTTCAAAATGGTCCAAAAAATACTTTAATATTTTTATTTGCGTATACAAAATAATCATAATCTTATATTCAGAGTTGAATAGAAAAGACAAAGAGGAAAGAATTTTTCTGACTTTCCTGTTTTCAACTTCAATGATATTATCATTAGGCGTTTTCGTGTTTTAGTTCAGAGCACAGCACGAACTGTCAAAAACATGTTCATGTTTTTTTTTTGCTCAGACCGTTCAGAGTTTGAAATCCGTATTTTTTATGGGTTCAGAGCGCGCTCAGAGCGTACTCTATGTGCTCGATTTAACACGACAGAGCACGCTCGGAGCTTATCTGTTCATGCTCTGCTCAGAGCGTGCTCATTTGAGTCAGAGCGCGCTCAGATCTATGCTCTGAACTAAAAAACGCAAACGCCTATGATGACGAAAATTAAAAATGAAATTAAAAAATAAATATAGACCATAATATTGACCAATTTTTGGAATTCAACTATTGATTATAGTTTTAAAAATAACACTAGCAACAATATATTCTTAGTCCGATAACAAACAGGCTAAACGATTATTTATTTTGTGTCTCATTTTATTTCTGTATATATAGCCTTGATAAATTTATTTTGATGAATGCCATAAATATAATAAAAGTCCTAGTTATTTTTTTATTTTACTACATTTTTGTCTTTTATTTATGTTCTTTTTTTTTTTTTTTTTTACTTTGGTTTTGACAGTTTCAGACCATTTTATTGCAAAAATCTTAGACTAAAAATGATAGGTATCTTTAAAAGTACAAAATTACTATCCTTGTTTACACATCCTTGATACTATATATAACATTAATAACAACAACAATAAATTCTTATATTATTATTATTATTATTACTGTTATTGTTTTTATTTTTATGTTGTTACATCAACAAAAATTAAATAATTTTGATGACATAGCGATACCAAAAACACTATAAAACATAAAAGAAGAATAAAAAAAAAAAAAAAAAAAACAAAATAAAAAGAATTAACAATAAAAAAAATGAAAAAGAAAATGGAATGAAATCAAAATGATCTTCACTTCGTGGGTGGGGTAAATATCGATTACACTAAAACAAAATGTTGTTGTAATAATGAGTAAGAGTTAGTTTAACTGAAATATTTATTTTTTTTATACTTAGTGAAAAATTAAATTAATTTATGTATAAAGTCGGGTGAATAATAATTAATTTAATTTCATATACGTGTATTAATAATGCCTAAATCTACTGTAAAAGCCAGAGCTCACTGAAAAAAAATGGTTTATAAATTTTCCTATTTTTATAAGAACCGATTTTTTTGTAAATTTTACAATTTTTTTGAGTCAAGTTCTTATTATTTTTAGATAATTATCTATTTTTTAGTAAGGTTTACAAAGCCATTAACAATTTTATCGCTTGGTAATTTTCCTTATATCTGTTGGGTATTTCACTAAAAAAATAATAAATTTTGTTATTGTATCTTGTACTTATTCCAGTTTAAATAATAAATTTTACAAAAAAAAATAATACCAAGTTAATAGGAAAATTTACAATAATTTTGTTATAAAAATAATAGTAGTGGTTATTTATATAGGATTCTTTACGTTTTTTTATTGTGATATCTCCAATTTCATTTAGATAACTTATTATTTTATTGAGATATTTTCAAAACACAAAATGCAAATATGTGAGATAAATTCCTAATAAATTATAGGAATTTTTACAAAATAAATAGCAATATCTCATACTTTTTTATGAAAATGTAAAAACAATTATAATAACTATTATATTTTATATAAGAAAATTTACTACAAACTATTTATAGAATATGTGAGCTAAACTGCTATTTTTTCTCAAAATATTAAAAGAAGTTATTTATCATAATAAGGAAAATTGTTCTCTCAAAAGTAGAATTTCTAATAAATATTGTAATAGGTCTTATATTTTGGACAAATAATGTTGAAAATATAATAAATAAGAAATTTGTTGCGGAAAATTTAGTTTCACGTAGCCTTATAGGCTGGGCGTCGTTTTATTTGTGAAGTACATTTTATAGTGATTGATTTGTCATTACGTAAGTGATTTTTTTTTTAAATTAATTGAGTGGAACATGATCGAACTTGTGGATGATTTTCAAGGGTAAGCAATTTAAAAAAATTATATTCATAGGTTTCTAAATTTAAGTCAGTGAAACTCTGCAATATTAACACAAGTTTATAAGAAATTTTATTTAAAATTTTATCCGATTTATTATTCTGTAGGTTGAATCAACTTATTCGGATCAAAGAAATTTTTTTTTGTCCATACTTTCTGTATTTGTATATAAGATTATAAGAAGAACCACTTGCGGGTTTTGCTGTTCTTCCATTTTTATTAGCTTCATCGATATACAAAACTGAACTGGAAAAGCCAGAAAGTGCGAAGAGAAATTGTTATAAATTAAGCAAAACCGAAGTCCAACAATCATTTTATGTTTATTACTGTAAGTATAAATAAACTAGTTGCTTAAAAAATATAATTTTATAATTTGAATAATTATAGCTTAACTATCTTGTGAAAGAGCACATACAGAAATTTACTGAGAAGATATTTAATGAAAAAAAAACTCTCCATCCACATCTGATTTTGTCGCACAAAATTTTCGTAGGTGTTTTTAATATAATATAATAAATAACTTAGATGTAAAAAAATTAAATACAAATATTTGAAAGCTACATCAACAGGTTAGAAGTGAAAAGAAGAATTATGTTAAAGAAAAAATTATAAATAATTATAAAAATATTGAATCATTTATATTATTAGTTCATTAGTATATTTAAATAAATAAAAATTAAATAACTAAAAAAATCATAAAATAATTTTTTTTTCTTGAAACACTTTCACTGCAAGTATTCTTGTGCTATATAATGGCTTATAAAATGGTTTTTATTTAGTACGTTCTTATTGAAAAGTTCCTATAAATATGAGAGCAATAATGTCTTAAAGTGTAGTAAAACTTCCTGAAATTATAGGAATTTTTCATATTTTTTTCAGTCAATATTCCAATTTTTTAGGAAACATGGCTATAATTTTAGTAATGTTTCTTATATTTGTGATCAGTTTTTCGCATTTTTTAAAACAATATTCGTAATTTTGTAAGAAACATTCTACAACTAAAACAATAACTATTATTTTATTAGTATATTTTCAATATTTTTTAACAACTTTTCAGGACTATTCTAAATTTTCTGGGTCTAATTCCTACATTTTTTATACGTTTTCCAATAAAGTCGTATACTTTTATGAAATGTTATTAAAAAAATAAGAAAAACTACTATAAAATTGGGAGTTATTATAAAAAAAAATATAGTTATTGTTCTAAAAACGGGTGATAATTTACAATAAAAATATAGGAATAATTGTTAAAAGTGTCCACTATACCGCTTGTTGTTATAAAAATAGGAAAAATTGTATAAAAAAAGCGACAACCATTCCTATTTCTTTTTTCAGTGTTCAAATTATTTTCGAGTAATATGATGGTAACTATACATTCCAAAAATTATTATTTTAAACTAATCCATGCTTCGGTTTTTTTCTAAAAATCCAATTTTTTTGCTATATTTATGTGGCTGTCTTGTTTAAAAAATTTTCATCAGTGTTTACTTGAACCGGTAAAATTTAAAATTACCTAGTATACAAAATTTAAAAATATTCGTAATATAAAAATACGCTTTGTTTCCCTCTAACATTTTGCTATATTTTGTTACTTAATGTCATTGTTGCTCTCAGTTAACATGAACATGTTGTCAATACTACTTCATTTTCGAATTTTGATCTCCTCTGTTATTACTCACTGGTTCCACTTTATGTACATGTGTGGTGTGCCTCTCTCTAATTGCATGTCACTCATTACGTAATCCTCCTTTTCAACTTAGTAAACCAATATTTCAAAGACTTTTGCTGACGACGTCGATATTATCGGAACATCACGACGAGCAGTCATCGAAGCCTTTGCTCAGATTGAGGAGGAAGCAGGTAAAGCGGGTCTTCTCATAAATGAGAATAAAACAAAATATATGCAGTCGACAAATAAAATGTCTTCACAACATCATATAGGACACAACATCACTGTCGGCTCATATAATTTTGAGGTAGTTCAGGAGTTTATCTACCTTGAAACCAACATCAACTCCACCGAAAGCATCGATGTTGAAGTAAGGCGAAGAATTATCCTTGCAAACCATTGCTACTTCGGTTTGTCCAAACAACTGGGTTCAAATCCCAAAATACCAAGGCACAATTATACAAAACGCTCATCCTTCCGGTGCTGCTATATGGTTCTGAATCGTGGACATTACCAAAAGCAAGCGAGTATGCACTTGGTATCTTTGAGAGAAAAATTCTTCGTCGCATTTATGGTCCTGTGTCTGACGAAGATACAATGCCGAACTATACAAGCTGTTCAACGACATGGACCTAGCTAAAAAAAGTCAGAATAAGACGGCATCATTGGCTAGGCCATGTAGAGTGTATGGATGAAAATCTCCGGCTAGGAAACTCTTCGAATCCAAGCCCCAGGGAACGCGTCGTTGAGGGAGGCCACACCTTCGTTGGAGAGATGAAGTATCGGCAGATATGAAAAAGTTTCAAATCATAAACTGGAGAGATTCCGCTCGTGACCGAAATCAGTGGAGGACAATTTTGCGCCAGGCCCTTCAAGGTCTGTAGCGCCCAGCAAGTAAGTATGTAAACCAATATTTTACAGTTAAATTTATCAACTTATTCTAACTTAATACCTATACAGTTTAAATATTCAATTAGTATTATTATGTACATGTATGTATGATCATATATTTACTTAAAAAAAATGTCCTTAAATCTGTTTAATAGCAGATAAAAAAATATTGTTGGATTTTGTTTTTTTTCCTAAGCTTTATTCTCAAATACTACGATCCAAACGATATAAAGTTTGAACTAGTTGAGGATTGGAAAATAAAAATATCCCTGTCATTGGTCGCAGACATTTTGAATAAATTCTGTAATAAAGACTGTATGTGGATATATTTTTGCATTGAAGAAACAGATTTGTTGGAATATGGTACCAAATTCGAAAAATTTGACTACAAACGAATTTTCATAGCCCGTTTTGAGTCACCTGGGAGCTTGCATAGGTGGGCTCTTTAATATTTGATCTATTTAGTTTTTCAGCTGAAATGTTTTGGGGATTGCAGTAAAGTTTTTATTTCATCTGAACAAGTGGCTAAACTTATGAGATATCTTTAAAATAGGGAAAATGCTTCAACAATACAACGATTGTGAAGCAGTACAATGGAGGGCTTTTGAATTTTGTCAAGAAAGCTTAATATATGGTTCATGTTTTATCGAAGCTTTAGAATTGCACAATAATTTTATTTTTGCTTTGAAAACTCTCTAAACTCTCTAAACTTTATAAATCGAACCGTGTAAAATTTCTTGATATAAAATCTGATAATTTTACGTTATTATGTACAAACTGAAAATTAAATCAATTAAATCTAAAAAATTTACTAGGTATATTATAAAGTCTGTAAAACAATTTTTATATAATTTTTTCAGATTTAGGTCTTATTCAACGCAATTATTATATATATATATATTATTCTGCATTTATCTGGATGTTTGTAAGTTCGACGGAACGCTCCAAAACATAAACAAATTGCATATGTATACAAATGCATATATATACAAATTGCTTTGGTGCTTTTTTTTAACCCCTGTCTACCATGCTAAACCTTTGCAGGAAAAATTGATTGCATGAACTATATTTGTTTAATTTAATGTTAGTCTTCTTCGCAAATAATAAGGAAAAATAAAAAGTAATAATAATAATATAAATAAAACAAACAATTTTTTTGATTTATAATAATAAGGACTAATAGAAATTTAATCAATAGTTTAATATGGTATAATAACCAAAAGACAAACAGCATTTAACACAAAAAAAAACATAATTCACTCAAAGGTTATTCTTATTACTTAAAATTATACACAATAATATACATGTGTATCAGCATATTTGTATTGTATAATATTATACATTATACTACTTTATTGCTTATACCTTTTATTTTTGTCATTATTGTGTGCGTAACTCACTTCACTCAAAAAAAATTATTTTTGTTTTTTTTTATTATTTGCTGTATCTGTATTCTGTATGTTCTGCATGCTCCATTCCAAAAATATTATTTTATTTTCAGTGTTAAGTGTTCACTGTTCAATCAATAGAACTTGATAGATAGTAGGATAATAAACTCTACTTCTACGTCGGATAATAAAACATTGCTTTTTTTAAATTGAAAATTATTGATGAAAATGTTTTTGTATTTTTTGTAAATTTTACCAATTTATATACAAAATTTTGAATATTTTTTTAAAAATAACACAATACCATTATAACAGTTTATATTCATATAGCAAAATAAGATCCCTATACAGTATACAAAAGACAAAATTTATATGAAAATAAGATCCCATTTTTAAATTTTGGCCTCCCAGAGGCCACAATAACGCTAATACGGTATAATTTATACTAAATGGAACCCAACTAACGAATTATAACTAAATAGAAGTGAGTACGAGTATACCATACAAAAATACAAACATTTTATACAAATTTATTGGTATGGTACTTCTTTTTCTGTTATATAAAAAAACAAAAGATTAGTGTTAGGCCAATATAAACATAAATAAAAATAAATAAAAAGTTATATAAACATAAGTACTGTAATTTCGGAATAAAGAATCTAATGAAAGAAAAAAAGAAACTAGGATTTATTTTGCTTCCGTCATTTATGACGGGTTACAAAGCTAGTAATATAATATAAGAATAACCAAAAAGGAATCAATTTAGAAACTTATTGTCTATTTAACTAACAATATAAGACAATCTTCGAACTCATTTTGCATTACAATATTAAAATAACTATTTCTAATAAAAATTTATATTCAGAGAGTATTACTTCTACTGATGAGATAATTAGAGAGTACATACTACTACCGTTTTACAGTACTTCGACCCTAAATAAAACAACACCTAATCAAATGTGCATACCTAGCATTATAAAAAAATATTATATGAAATATTGATTATGTAATCATAACAATTTATATAGATTGTAAATAAATAAATATTAACAAATAACAAAAAAAAAAAACAAACAAAAAACAAAATAGCGCAAAATTTATCACGACATTTTTTCAAAGTGTAATGCAAGTCTACATTAATAAACTTGATATTATCTGTAGTATCTATATATTCAAGTGCCATAACTGTGTTGTCAAATAAAAAAATAACAAAAAAAAAAAAAAAAAAACAAAAAAAAAATTTACGGCTGCATTATTTTACCAAAAAATAAACAAAATATCAAACCCCCCCCCCCCCCCCCCTTCTTTATATTCTTAACAAAATTGTAAAAAATAGAATAGCGCAAAAAAAAAAAAAATTATTTTTAAGAAAAGTTTGAATTGAAAATTTACCAAAACCACTACCAGAAACTAAACATGGAATATTCAAAAGTAGAACAAGATTTATACTAACAAAAAAAAAAAAAAGAAACGATATTTCTCAGAAAATTGTGTAGTTATTATTTTATAAGCCATTATATAGCACAAGAATACTTGCAGTGAAAGTGTTTCCAACAGCATCCAATAATGCATTACCCCTAAAACAACAAAAAAACAATATCAAGCGCACAGTGTGGTACAAGAAAAGAAAGGGAGGATAGAAAGACATATTTTTATAGCACTATTTGTATTTGCAAAAAAAAAATATATATATATATATATGTAATATAGAATTGCAAGAAAATAAGGACATAGTTGTTTCATTTTAGGTTTACATTATTATTTGTTTTATTCTTTAGTTAATTTTGTTTTTCTACTGTATTTTATTTTATTTGTGTCTGAGTTTCCATTTATTTATTTTTTTTCCCTTCTCACTTATCATTATTTGCTATTTCAGTAATTTTTTATTTTTTATTTTGTTTTTTATTTGAATAATATGTTCTGTACAGTGTCTGTACACACAATAATATAACTGGAAAATTTATATGAAAATTGAATCGAAAAGGTTGACAAGTAAAATTTCGAAAAACAAAATAGTTTCGAATGTTTGAATTGAAAACTTTGTCTATTTTATTTTAGATTTAATTTATAAAGGTAATTCTTAAAATTTGTTTTAATTGACAATTATTTAAATGAAAGCACTCTTGTAGTTATTAAATACACTCTGGGTTAGTAGAACCGTCGTGTTAATAACAAAATTTTATAAAAAATGTTTTTATATACCGGATTATGTTAGATTGAAATTTATGTAATTCAGTTAGAAATAATAACGTTTATATTTTATATATAGACATAGATATACATTTTAAATTTTTACAGATTGTATTCAGAATTCAAACGTTTTACAAAAGCTGTGACTGTCATAGGATTTAAAAGATCAAAATTCAGAAATTTTTACAAGGTAGCAAAAGCAATAACCTTATATGAAATTTATTAGTTAGTTAGTGACAAAATTTAAAATATATATTATAATACTAGCATAATTCCAGGTAGGTAGAAGTGGTCATTCCAGTTTTTTCTGGAAAACCAATTAGCACTTAATTGTGCCTTTTTAATACCACGACACGACTCGAGCATAATGCCATTGTTAATCTAGTAAAACTGGGATCCAGTTTGAAGTATGCACATTACAACTCAACAAAACAGTAACAACAATGTAAAGTTAAATATGTATCATCTCTCATCATAATGCGTTAATATTATTTTCTTACTACATTTTACTTCTATCTACGCCGACTTTTATTAATACATTTTTTAAAAAATTGATTTATTGTCTTAATTTTCATTCTTTCATTCAAATTAACTGTTTTTTTATTATTACCTATTGTTATTGTTGTTATAAAAGGCTTCAGACAAAAACAAGCAAATTGTATGTATAAGATATATTACTTTTTATTTTATTTCTTTATTAATTTATTTTTTATAAAATAAATTTATGAAATTATAAATTTTTTAACTTTTTGATATCATTTAACTTTTAATAAAAACAACAAATTCGGTTTATTAATTAATATTCAATCTTGATACATAGATATTTTATATCACCATTGTATCTATAAATAATCATTGTTATTTGTGTTAACAAACAAAATTTTGTTCGTTCATCATAGCACTACTAGAACTCATCAGTAGGTATTTATAGTGTTATACTACCTATACAACTCCTGATTTTCATTTTGAATGATTTTATAACTTAGTTGAAGATGCCAATAATGAAAAATGATTTGAAAAACTTAAAAATGGTAAAAATTACATAAATTTATTTTATAAAAATAACATTTTACATTAAAATTTTGGTCGATTTTTATAACTCACAGATGTATTATTGACATTTTCTAATAAGCTATAAAATTAATCAAAATGTTATTCATGTTCTATAGGTAGTACAACACTATGAATACCTTCTGATGAGTTCCAGTTGTTATGTTATGGTAAACGAAGCAATTCCTAAAACAAATTTATTTGACTGAAATTATATTAATTTTTTTTTGTTTTAAAAATTTACTTTTAGTAAGAGCTTATAACAGATACTATGTCTTTAACATCTACAATTATTTTAGCTTATTGCGATGTTTTATTTTAATTATAATTTCAAAGAAAAAATGGCTAGACAAACCTTTTAATTTTTTTTTATTTTTAGAAAATATAAGTAGTGATCATATTAAATTGTCAAATAATTTAATTTACTTAGTTGTTAAACAAATTTGTAAGTTTCACATGAATATTAGATTAGATTAAAGTATATAATATACCGGATGGAGGTGTGGAGGTGTTGTTGGAGGTTTATCACTACCGCCGAAAATATGCTTAAGTCTACATGAATATACCAAGCACTTTACAAAAATTAAATTAATGATCGTAAGCAGAAAAATAATACCTTAAACTGCAGCAACAATTAAAATAAATAATCGGTTAGTTGAAAGAGTCTCCACATACAAATCTCTTGGATGCTGGTTACAATAGGATAAAAGAAAATTAATTGCCGAATTGAAACAGCAAGAAATGCGTTTCTTAAATACAAATAAAAGTTTTTTCTGGCGTGAAATGAGCTTAGGCCTTCGTTTATGATTCGTTAAATGCTATATTTGGTCTATACTCCTATATGGTGTACAAACATGTACCTTAGGGGTAATAGAATTCAATAAACTTGAAATAAATACGAGCTATTAATAGTTCAAGGAAAAATTGAAGGAAAAAGAGGTATAGGTAAAAAACATTAAACTTGGTTGCACAACATTAGAAACTGGATTGGCGATTTAATCAACGGATCGCAACAACTATTAGGACATCATTGCCAATGTCATGTGACACCTGATATCCAATTATTGATAGGCAATAAAATAAAAAGAAACACGTTATCAATTGTACTCAAATTAATTTATAGTTTTTCGACTATAAATGTCATAATTACAATTATGACCAAAAAAACCAGATTACATGTCTATTGTATTTATTTCAATAAATCTATATCTCAATAATATTTAAGTAGAAAAAACTGCCATTACTTCATGTCAGTCATCTCGATATTAATAAATTACATTAATAAAAAATAAAATCTATATATTCTAAAATGACTATAGTAATGACTAAAATGACTATAGTATAAATAATAATGTAAATTAAATAAAATTTTGGATAACAATAACGCATAAATTTACTTTTTATAAAATTTTTCCTTTCAGCTCTAAAATAAAACCTAAATAGATTTAAAAATACTAATACTAACTAAACCTAACCTTTTCTAACCATATTGTTTCCAAAAAAGTGGCTTGTTGCTGGTGAGCTTATTCCTATTTGAAATGTACATGTCGAATTTGAAGCGTTCGGTATTATTAGATAATGTCTATATTATCTAAATTAATATATCAGTTTTTTGCCCCATGCAATCTTTGTAAAATATGTTAAATTAACTGTATAAACTCGTTATTTTCAATTTTATTATTTTTGTCAAGAAAAACGAAGCTTTCGGTGCGAATAAAGTTTGTGTTTAGCCATGTACTATGAACCAAGGATGGCAAATTAATGAATTAGACATCGGTTCAGTACTGCGGAGTATTTTGGTTACGTATGAAATGGACATAAAACTGTCTATTTATTGATTATATTCGCTTTTTCGTATACTGCTTTATTCAAATAAAAATGTAAAAATAATAAGTATTTCGTTGACGGTTTCCTATTTAAATTTGTACAAACTTTTAAGATTTGCGTTCTAATAATCTTAATTTCTTCATTATAGAGAGGCATATTAAACCATATGGGGTAACCATCTATTAGTATAGACGTTGTTAGGCTTGGATAACAAAGTATTGCAAAATAGAACTTTGGGTCTCAATGGTTTTTACAAAGTTTTATTCTTACTCCTCTACCTGAACTCTAAACTCTAATCCAGACAACCGGAATGGGAATGCGTAATATTATAGTGTTATAAAAACATTTTAATTATGAAAAACAATTTTAAATGACAAAATAAGTATTTCAACAATATAAAATACAATTTTAATTAAATTATTAAATTAAAGTATTATTATTAAATTCGTAGTAATTTGAACAATTTAAGTGTTAATAATCTAATCAATAAATAAATCACAATAAAATTAGGTAAATAAATTATCTATTGTTTTGGCATTCGAAATTTTTATTTTTGATATTTTGCCTATTCACAATCATTTTTAAGTAGGTATACTATACTAAGCTTTGCTATAAAATGTTACATTAAATCATAAAAAACAAATAAAAACGGAAAAATAAATAAAAAAAATAAAAAACCAACAACAATTTATCGATACGATATATTTATACCCACATGTAAGTAATAATATGCCGTTACGGCGACACAAAAACCTCCAATATTATTTGTGTCACGCTATACAAAATTACAATAAAAAAAGCATGAATAAAAAAAAATTACAAAAAAAAAACAGTGAAAATTAAAATATTATTCAAAAAATAAAATAAAGTGTAAAATATAGGACAAAAACAACAAATAACAAACAGAATAAGAAATTTCATTTTATTCATTTTGGCATCCCCAAAGGATACTTTATTACTCTATCTCTCTCTCCTTCTCTATACTGGTATATCAAGATAGGTATATGTATATATTATTATGTATGAGTAATATACGTACATAAAATGTATAGTCGTACTTTGAAATGATAATAAAATTTTGAAATAGAAATATTTTACAATTATATTGTCATCAAAATTTTGTAAACAAGCAATTCGGCAACACAATAAGATTATAAGAATAGTATAATAGAAAAAGTAATTTGACAGATAATAATATAGACAACACATTTTATTAAAACAAAAAATCTCTTATTACCCTTTTGTACTTGAAAAAATGATTAATTTTAATTTTTTTTTTTTGAAATGCAATTTTTTATATGCGGTTTGAATTTAAATTTTTTTTAACAATCATGTATGATGGAATGCAAAAAAGGACTTTTACATACTAGTTATTAAAAAGTGTATGTAATGCTAAAGTATAACAGTTATTATTTTTAATCACTCCATGTCAAAATGTTTGATGTTAATTCAGTTAAATTAGAAAATGTTTATTTAGATTCCTTATTTTCTCCGCTTGTTAATCCTTCAAATTGTAATTAATTTTGCTAGAGAAAAGAGTATTCAAACGATTATGTTATGAGAAAGTCAACTAATTATTAATCTGCGTATATCAGCTGATGATGGGCGACGGATTTAAATTTTTCTAAATTTCATAATTTTTCTAAAATAAAAAAAAAAAAAATTCTTAATTCTCAGTTATTAGAATATTCTTAATTCTCAGTAATTATCAGGCACCGATCACACAAAACAGTACTGGTAAGACAGTAGGTACACAAATAGCTGCCTATAATTTTTCACTAATCTAATCATAATTTATTTGACTGTGCTATACACTGTTTTGACAGTAATTTGACATTTTATATAAAGGCAAAATTGACTATGAAAAAAATTTGTTAAACCTGTTCATTTTTGGGAACATAACCTATTACGTACTTTGATTTTTTGAAAAGCTCAAAGTTCTATCATTTTTCGTTTTCAAAAAATAATATGACGTAGATGGAATTAAATTATTATAAAATGTTTTATAAATAAAAATATTTGAATTTTTTTTTTACTGCAAAAAAAAGAAGAAGTGTAGGGACAAACTAGCTCATAACTTCTGAAGCACTGATCGCTGTATAGTCTTTCGAGGATTTTTTTTTTTAAGGGAACGCAGTTATTTGACGTTTCATAGTATTATAGTATTAACAATATTATAGTATTAAGAGTTATAAGTTTCATAGTATTAATATTCAGTATAAGTTCAGTGCCTTCCTGGCAGTGTGCTTTTTGCAACAAGGAAGAAAATATTTAATTATGCAACATTTTAATATTTTTAACTAAATAGACTCCACTTTTCTATATGAATTTTTGCTGATATAAACAACTTTCGATAAGTAAATAATAATGTTATTAGATAAAATGTTGGTATAACTCTATGCATGATTGTAAATTTTTTCATCAAATCGGACTTGTCCATTTTATTTATTAAAGTATAAAATTCGTTAGAAAATTTTTTAATAATTTCTTTATTTTTTATCTAATTATAAAAGATGTCACGTTAACATTTTTATAACTCACAAATGTATAAATGCCATTTTTAAATAAGTTGTGAGATCAATCAAAGTAGAAATTAGAAGTTAAATTGTTAGTCTAACACGATAATTTCTACTGACGGAGTCAACTAGTGCTATGATGAACGAAACCACTCCTATTATAGTTTTTGTTGATTTCTAATAATGTTTAAGTATTTATGAAATTTCTTATTTGTTAACCAATGCACCACCAACAAATCTCTAGAATATTGTTTTAAGCAATTTGTTAAAAATAATTAATTAATGTAATCGTATAACGGATTTCGTTTTATTTACGATAAGGAACAGTTTTTGATATTTACAAAACTTATTCCGGATAAATTAAAATTTTTCTATAATAGAATCTTTATAGTCTACTGCAACAACATGTTTTTAATTGCATTTCTATAATTATTATATTTTTTTTTTCTTAACTTATGTTAATTTTTACTTATATTTTAACTTACTTATATCTAAAATATTTACAAAAGTAATGTATTTATAATATATATTTATAACTATAAATACTGGTGCAATTTCATAAATTGATTTTTAAATAATAATTTTTAATAGTGTTTGTTAAACCTTCCAACTCCGACCACACTTCAACTAATTACTGTAAATGTCATCGTGAAAATAGTATGTATATTAAATCTCTCCGTTTAAATTCTTGACAATTATATCGATTTTGTTTTACATTTTTAGTACATTAGTTAAATTAAATTTTAACATACATTTTTTTAAAATTATTTTTATTATCACAGTTAAACACGCTAATACTAGTTATCAATAGTTAGTATTATATTTCTATAGAAAATTATTTGATTACAGTAGACTCAGTTTTTAATCTATTTTCGATGTAAATCAGATGAAGAACATTTTATCTGATTTGCATAGAAAATAAATTTGTATTCGAACAACAAAATTATTATAGGTATATAAAAACTCCTCCCCATCCGTTATTTCAAATTAATAGAAAATGTGAGTTAACTAAACAAAATTTTCTGAAATCATCTCATATCCATTTACGGTATTTTATGTCCAATTTAATATAAAAAAATTCAAAAATAATTCTTTATAGTCTGCAAAATGAGTAGTTCGACTCTGGTTTCACCAATTTATCATACCGAGTTTTCCTGATGTTATGATATAATTCAAAATGATTGAATTATGATCAAGAAGAAAGACCCAAAGCTTTTAATGCTGTAATATGAACTTGAAATTTTTCTGCAATATAGCAATGATATACAATATTATAGTTTACTTCATAATTGATGATTTAATCAGTTCAAGTATTTATTTACTTGGCAGTACAGAGTATAAAACTTACATACTTTACTACTTCTACTTCTTTTCAGTTTTATTTCTGTAACAGTTTTATATAGTTAGTATGAATCATTGGAAAATAGATTCCGATCAGATTTAAGTTGCTTGAATTAATACAATGTATTTGCAGATATATAATAGACTCTTGAGGAAAATACTCTAAATGGTAGGCTTTCAAATTCCCCCCTTCAGAAACTAGTAGTGGATTAATGATGGAAAAATATAAAAATCGATTCTAATCTAGCTAATCTTAAATTCTAATATACAAAGTATGACTGTACAAAACATCTTCATCGTTGAAGATCAAAACTGCTGATGAAACCGACTCTACTAAAAATATAACAACCAAAACAAAAAATAATACACTTAAAATTTGATCTTAACTTTAACAACAAGTATTACCTACAACTGCACAATTTTCCAAAACTGAAAAAAAAAGAAAATACCTATTTTTCGAATACACTGGTAATAATCACAATTTTTTTTTATTTAAGTTGAAAACTAAAATATTTTTTAAATAATTGTCAACACCTATTTACATTTTCTTAAAATGTTCCCCAAACACACAAATATGTCTGTTTTTGAATAAAATAAAATTATTTTTACTTTGAAGGCTAACTACTTACTAACTACCAGATTTATTTTGACTTTAATAAAAAGCAAAGTTTTCTGAAAATATTTTTCTCTTAAATATATTTTAATAATTTCAAAAATATTTGTCTGAAACATAGAATTTATTGTTGATGACTTTTTGACATCGTGTGACACAAGATAAGTTATAAATAAGACAATAAACAACAAAAACAACAACAACAAATTATAAAGCTAACATCTTCTATTTGTTTTTATTTGCGAATTTTAATATTTCCAAAAAAAAAAATAACAAAAAAATGTAAATATAACATAAGGAAAGAGAGGCAGAGAGACAAAGAACGATAAAGAAAATAAATGAAACCCAAAAAATATAAAAAATATTACACCAAAAAAAAATTAATATTTTTTATTTAATATTTTATGACACGCTTCATTTTGTGTTTAACTAATATTTTTATTTATTTAATATTATTTATGTAATTTTTTATATGTTTTTATCTGTCTGTATTTATTTCTATATAGTTTCTAATTAATTTTTTGGTAATTATTCTAAAAATAAATAATAAAAATTACAAAAAATTATCAAAGAGAATGTTATAAATTTGTACACTTTGTTTAAGTAGGTAGGACTTAAAATAAAATAAAAAAACAGACGTGATATTAGGGTTATAATACAATATCTCTATAGCCTCTATGATCTTTGATTATGATGATAAAGTAAAAATATAATACTTTAGTATAACTACATGTTTCTAACTATCGATCATAAGATTATTTTAACAAAATAGTTAATTGAAAAATTACTCGTAGAAGTAGGGTCCATTTTAATGATTATTATATTGTACTTTTGAATAAATTAAACTCATCTATACATATTTAAAAAAATTAAATTTTTTATGTCTGTCTTTATATCTGTCTTTATGTTATTTCTAAACTCGAAAACTACTGAATAGATTTGGATGAAATTTTCAGAGTATATTACTGGAATAGAGGGGAATCTTATAGGCCTCCCCACTTTTTAAAATTCCGACGGGCTCGAATAGCTGCCATACAACTCCCAGCATCTATCACAAATATGTTAAGAACCAAAAGTGGTACAGAGTTGAAAATTTGTACTCAGGTACTGCCTCAAAAATAAACAAATACATCTCTTACCTTTTCTCAAAATTTTGAGTGGTTCGGACAGCTGTCATACAACTCTCAGCACCTATCACAAATATATTAAGAACGAAAAATGTTACAGAGCTTAAAATTTGTATTCAGGTACCGCCTCAAAAAGAAATAATTATCTTTCTATTACCGTTTTTCAAAATGTTGAGTGCTTCGGGTAGCTGCCATACAACACCCAGCATCTATTACAAATATAATGAGCAAACATATCTTTTACCGTTTTCCAATAATCTGAGTGGTTCGGGTAGCAGCCATTCAACTTCCATCACTTATCAGGAATATTTATAAATTAAAGTTTTTATTTAACTAAAAATTGTATTTCAGGTACTCCCTCATAAATAAAATAATGACATATGTTTTCTAAAATTTTGTGTAATTTTAATAAAGATTCATATATAAATTTTGAAGGATTTTTCGCTTTGTTCTGACAGATTTTAATTTTAATTTATATTAGCCAATTTATTAGGTATTTCTATTATAGGGATATTATACAAGCAAAGCGGACCAGGCACAGCTAGTTTTATATAAAAATCTAATTTTTTTAACGTAATTGATATGTGATGACATTGGACGGCATTGAATTAGACATGTTAAACTACAACTGAATTTAATACAAATGATTTTGATTTTTGATGAAATCAGCATTGGAAATTAGAATGTATAATAAAATAATAGTTCTGTAATTTGTATGTTTACATTTCTTTGGAAAAATTTGAAATGAAAGAAAAAATCACGTGATCATAAAATTCTGCGAGTATAGTAAAAATATTCTCTTATACAAAAATAGTAAAAATTCACAAAATTTGCATATATTTTTCTAAATTTCATGTTAAAAATAACTGATTTTTAGGTTATGAAATTTTTTTAAATTTCGATTAATTACCTAGTAATTTTCTAAATATTTTTGTAGAATTATTAAAAATGTTCTTGTTGAAAATAATTATATTATATCGAGTTAACATACAAACGTAATATTATGATAAAAATTGAAGAATTTTGACATCACTGGTGCAAAAAAAGTTGTTTACGTCAAATCATAAAATTTAATCAAAATAGAGTGCTATAAATTGCAACAGATTTATCCAATTTAACAAAATTACGTTTTTTAAATTCCGCATTTACAGCAAAACGACAGCACTTGTATATTACACATTGGTTTAATTAATAATTAAAAACTTCAATGATGAGTAAGATTTGATCATATTTTCAAATAATCGTATATTCATATCTCGGCTTATTCATAATAGCATTCAGTATTCAGTATCTAACATTTTGCTTTGGTCGCTGTTCTTATTTTAGATGACAATGAAAATTTTTTGTTTGTTATCTTTTATCATATTTTCTACTTAAACTTTCTAAGATTAAAAATAGAGGGTGCATTTTTTGTAAGTATTCTATACACTCAGATGTAAAGTTCTTGTATAGGTGAGTAAAATTAAGTGCACCAGCTATTGAAACATGTAAAAATAATGTACATTTAAAAAAAAACGCATTTATTAATATTTAGAAAAAATGGTGTACATTTAGGGTGTATTCATAAATGCTGCAAACTGATAACAAATGTACCACCAGTTGTCGTACTTTGCAATAACGAACTCAAACTCTACCTATATTCTTACTTGACAACTTTGTAATTCTGTTCATTTGATATTGTATTTTATTTCAAAATCAAGTACAAATTGACGGTTTTAAAAATAGTCAGACTTATTTCGGAATCCCTACTCCTATAAACATTAAATTTTTTATTAAAATATTTTGTAATATATTGAAAAATATAGAGTACTAACATTTTTAGAATAACAAATTTTTTTTAAATAACAAAACAAAAATTAAAATACTCAAAACAGGAAAGAAAACTACTTGAAAAAGTTTTGTGCATACTAAAAATTTCTTCTGCCAAGTTGACGCCCAGTTGACTTTGAAACTGCATTTATGAACAGCGTTCAGAAAATCTGACAAGTGTGTTCATAAATTCAGAATATATTGACAAATTGGCAGCAGGTTTGCCTTTATGAAAAACAGGTTAGCTTTTGGTAAGACTGTTATTAGGAAAATTGGAAAGGGTATGAAATTCAAATTAAGATGAAAACAAAATATAATACAACTAAGCAGAAATATAAGACAACTGAAATAGGGTATAAAATGGGACATAATATCAATCATATCAATATTCCGCCATTGAAAAAAGCGTTTATTGCGGTATCTCGAAAATACCGCGTTTTTACCACAGGTATAAACAAACCTTTTTTCCAAAACAAAAAAAGAAGGGATTTTGGGTTGGAGCAAAAGAATGAGTAAAAGTGTTATTTGAGGAAATTTTGATTTTTTTTTTAATGTTCCATTAGCCTTTTTTGCCAAAATATCGTTACGCACTGATCAATAACCAATGGGGTAAAATTATAATTCTCGAATTTGTATTAACTTTTCAAACATGAAAAAGTGATTTTTAGATACATGCAATTTCAAGCATGACCCAACATATAAGAGACAAAATTGCAAATCCTTGAAAAAAGAACAAGCAAAGATGATACCCGAGACCTGAAATTATGATTGATTCTGATACTTCAGTTCAGAGATTGAGTGCCTTAGCGGAGGAAAATTAAAATCAATTATTTTCTTTAAAAAATAATCTACAGTTATTTCAGCAAATCTAATTGAACTATTCGAGGCATTGCAAAATGGGTTTTCTGTTCCGTTCGATTTTATAATTTTTATGTTTTCAAATCAAATTTCGAATTTAATAGAACTAAACGGAAATAAATAATTATTATAATACGGAAAAATAAATCATATTATAGCAAAAATAGCTGATAATTAAAAAAAAATTTATTTTTATTTTAAAGTTAACGTTGTTTATGATTTGATATTGTATTTAATGTTTTTCTTTTTTTTTTTATTACTTTCTTACCTTAAATTGAATTTAAATTGAACATATTTTAAATGAAATTATTCTTTTTTTTTATAATTTTATATTTAAATACTATTCTATTCATATATACTTTGTGTACAATTGTAAAGACTTATCGTCTTATGTATATGCACAAATTAATAAAATAAATAAATAAATAAATAAAATAATCACAATTCATTTATATCATAATGTATGAATTTCAAACAAAAATTATATATATAATTTTCTCTATTTATCTGGATGTTTGTTTGTCCGACGGAATACTCCAACCCATATACAAATTGCAATATGTATACAAATTGCTTTGGTGCTCTTCTTTTAACTCCTGTCTACTTGCTGAACCTTCGCAAGAAAAAATACCATTGCATAAAATATATTTTTTTAATTTAATGTTAGTCTTCTTCGCAAATAATAAGGAAAAATAAAAAATAATAATAATAATATAAATAAAACAAATAATTTTATTTTTTATTGATAATAATAAGGAATAATAGAAATTTTATCAATAGTTTAATATGGTATAATAACCAAAAGGCAAACAGCATTTAACACAAAAAAAAACATAATTCACTCAAAGGTTATTCTTATTAATTAAAATTATACACAATATGCATATGTGTCTACAAATTTTTTTTTGTTTTTTTTTGTTGTTGTTATGATCATAGCATCATAGTTTTGCTACCGTATGCATACCCTGTATAGTACTATAGGTATATATTATACTCTAGCTAGAAATGTGATGCGATGCGATGAAGAGTTAAAATTGTTATTTATTTTTATTTCTTTTATTTATTGTTTTTTTTTTTTAATATATATATATATATATATATATATGACACGCTGGGTGGCGCAGTAGGTAGAGCGCCTGCCTTTTAACCGAAAGGTCCCAGGTTCGATTCCCGACGGAGGCAAAAAATGCTTTCTGGATTTTTCGACCTGGTCCAGTACCCTTTATCATTGGGATAAAATAAATGATAAATAGTTGCGAGTTTTGGTTATCACTAAAAATAAAATAAAACTATGCTATTATGAAGGCGAAGTACTCTACAATAGATATAGTTTTCCACATTTAAATTAGTCTATACCACAAAAATTCTACAGAAAAAGCTATTGTATGTGATTGTGTATTCCAAATCTCTGTTTAAAAGCAGTTAGGGTGTTCATCCCATAGACTTGGAATTATATAAAAAAAAAAAAAATATATATAAATTTATGATCGTATATAATATTTAGTATGTATTATGGTGTTAGGTTTTGGTTCTGCTGATTTATACATAAAAACTATAACAACCTACACATTTTTAAAGAAAATAAATGAAATTTTGTATTATTATTTTTTATAACTTATCTTTGTAAATTTATAATTTTTAGATATATTTGTTTTCTTCAAGTGTGTAGAAATGTATGTTGTAGAGAGTGATGAATTTTTTTAATATAGTAGGTAGGTATATATAGGTATCGGTTAAACCATATTTATTGTTGTTCTTCTTTTAATGTATGTTATAAATAATAATTATGTTTGAATTTTAACATGAAAAGTTCGATAATGAATTTTTTGAAATGAAATCAAATTTTAAATAACCGATCAATGGTTCACAAGTTATGCACAGTTTTGTAAATATCTATTTATTTGCAGTAAATTTTTTTATTTTAATTTTTTCTTCAACACGAGTTTTTATTTTATTCATCCAAATAAATATTATGTGTACCTACAATAGTATTGTTTTTTTATACTTACAAATTTATTTATTTTTGTTTTTAAAATTGTTTTCGTTCAAAGTTGTGGCTCATTATAAAATATTATTTGTAACTTTGACGCTAAGCTTACGCAGCGAATGTTATTGAATGTTAACAGGATTAACTGCGATAAATTTTCAATGTTGGCAAAAAGGATGTCGCCAAAATGATCGAGTAAATGGCCCTTAGGGAATAGAAAATTTTGCACTTTAATACAAATATTCTGTTGATATGGTAATTAAAAGCGTTATAATACAAAAATAAAGGTATGATAAATTAGTAAGTAAATACGTATTTTTCTTCAATTTGAAATGAAAACTCTAATGAAGGAAAGAAATGCTAGAATTTATTTTGCTTCCGTCATTTATGGCGGGTTACAAAGCTAGTTATGTAATATTATTCTGTATGGACTTTACATTCCGATTTTTTATCAGTTTACTGAAACAAAAAATGATAAAAAACCTGAATGTAAAAATCACCTTGAATTAAATCATTTGAAATAATTTAAACAAAATTTTTTCCTGAAAATACAAAATGGTATTTGAAGACATTTTTATAATGTACAAGTCCATCCCTCTCATTGACTTTGATTTTCACTGAACATCCAAAAATTAATGTGACCAATATCAACATCATAGAGAGAATCAAAAAATAAATAAACCAAAAATTCAGGACATAAAATAATATTTTTGGAATTTTATTTTGCTATTAAATTGTCCAATTGCCATCAACTGATTACCAACCATCAAATTATATGAAGATAAACAAAAAAAAAAACATTCAAAATAAAAACAATTGCATAAAAATATTTTTTTGTTCTCGAATCGAAAATTAAACGTTGAATTTTATTTCTCCGCTAGGTGTGTACATACACAATAAAATGTATATTATAATAACAATATTGGTTGAATGTTGTTATTTTTCTGTACGTTTAGAGAAGAACCAAAAATATAATAAAAAAAAATAAAAAAATTAATTTAAAAAAGTTTTAAATTCATTTTTATTGAGTTTTTTTTTTTAGTACCTACCCCAAAACTACCTACACAAAAACAAAAACAATATTGGGGTTTGAAATAAATTTATTTTTATAAATTAAAATTTTATTGATACTTAAATTTATTTTATTGTTTTAGAGTAATTAAACAAAATACAAAAAAAAAAAAATAAAAATAAAAATTAAATTAAATTAAATTTTAAAATTAATTTAAACGATTTCAATTTTCAAATTGAATAAAATTTATCTTAAAATAATTTTTTTATACGATAGATACTTAATAAAAGTTGAAATTGGAATAGAAATTTAGAAAAAGTGTAATTGTTTCTAAGAAAACATATTATTATTTAATTTTGTTATAATTTTATTTATTTTTTTTTTTTCAATTTATTTGAAGCTGCATTCAATGATGATTTTTTTCTCAATTTTATATGCTAAGTACAGTAAAGTACACAAATATTTCATTAGAAAAATATTAAATTAAAAGCTTAGAAATAATATGGTCAAAGTGGTATTTGATTTTATCATAGGTTTATAAATACAAGGTAAGTATGTAAGTGAATGTGACTATGTTGCTTGGTTATAGAGCCAATTTGGATCTTCAACCATATTAGATCTCTAATATTATTTAGATTGTGGATTCAGACATCAGCTAAGGCTGATATTTTAGTAAATAATATATTCCGGAAGAAATTCTTCCTACTCTATATACATCCTAAATTTTGTTCAAAATTTAAAAAAATAAATAGCTAGGACATAGTTGTGTTGCTTCGTATTAGTTCTGACGTTGCATATTGATTTTAAAGATAATGTACTACCTTATTTGTCTATTTGTTAATCATGACTACTTCATTCATTTATTATCAATACATTTTCAGTTATTACTATTTGTCTAAGTTTATTGTAGCGCCTCTAGTGGCAATTGTGTCTTATTTGTACTATATTAAAGATTATTAATCGTAAAAGCTGATCTTCATAATTTTGAATAAAATTCAACTGATCTTGAATTTATTGTTTTTGTTTTAAAAGTCTAAATAATGTTCTAGTTACTAGCATTCGAATTAATGCCTAACTAATGTCTAATTCTAAAATGTCTAATTAATGTTCTAGACTATCTAGTATAATAATTCAAGAATGATAAGTTACTGAGGATTGTATAAGAGTTATAATTAAGTTATATTTATGTTTGCAATATCAGTTAACATATCCCATGTAGCATTTTATGACGTATGTAGAATTTTTAATACTGAAATTGTAATTTATATTAGAATAACTAAGATTTCAAGTAACATTATCGAAATTCAATTCTAAGACTCGAAATAAATTATCGAAAAAAACCAGTTATGTCTAGAGGAGCGAAAAAAGGTAATAAAATTCGAAAATGTTTCACTCTTTTGAGCCTTAAAAGTAATTTTTTAAGCTTAAAAGTAATATGGTAGCAATAAATTACTAGTTTAGTGAAAGAAGAATGTCCGAAGACTTAAATGTTAGCCACCAATATTCAATAACAATGGAACTGAACCAAACAGAATTTTTAAATTGGCTAAATTTTCATGCGTTTTTGACATTTCTTCCTCAAAAACTACAACTAAAAGTAGAAACTACATTAATGCTTCACTGAAATTTCAATCAGCCAAAACTATGAAATTGTATCAGATTTTCATGTTATTGCAGCAAAAATTAAAAAAACAAAAAATTCCAACTTAACACAAATTTTGACTTGAATCCAGCTAATGTCTTCGAATATCACTTTTATTCAACTTGTAGCATATTTTTTTCAATTCAGTTCATAAAATAAAACTTTATTGAAATAAATTTTATACATTTTGTGTTGAACGCGGACCATATCGAATGATTTTGCTCATAGCTATTTCATAAAATTTCAAATAAAAAAAAATTTTTATTAAATTTATTCAACAATATTAAATGTAATAAAGTTAAAATGGTACCAGAATTTAAATAAGGTTCATTTATGAACTAAAAATAGAATAAAAATAATGTCAATAGTCAATTATTTTTTTTTTTTATATTGTAGATAGAAAATTTTATTATTGTTCCTCCAGTTTTCCAATGCAAAATCTATCTTACCTCTCTTTTTTACATTCTATTTATTATTATTATTATTGTATATTATTTATATACATGTTGTAAGCCACTTCTGAATTGAATTTTTCAATTAAATTTATTTATTGTCACCCAAAATAAGAAATTTTATTTAAAATTGTTTTATAGATTCAATCAACTTGAGTAGACTTTATTTCTGATGTCATTTATTTTATATAGGTACATAAATTGTAATAAAAATTGAATCCAACTACGTATTGTATGGGTATATTATGTACATGTTGTATGGAAGGATATTTTTGTATAACAAAAAAGGATTATTTTTCTTTTGTTTTTATTTTTCCTATCTGTGTTTTTTTTTTATTGTGCTTCTTCAATATCCTTTTAAAATCAATAAATTCAAGTTACAGTTTAATATTAACCACTTAATTTTAATTAAATTTCATCTTTGTTTGTGTTATTTTGCAAGAAGTAGTTATTAATTTAAGTGGTACATAGATCTACTTATATGTGTACATTATTGTATTTTAATTGGTTTACTTCCTGGTTTATATATCCTGTTTTAGTATCTATATATGCATGTACCTATAATTTTAGATATTATAAAATGTGTATTTAAGTACATTTTTATTATTATATTAAATATCGTTGAGAAAATTGAAACATGAAATCGAAAATTTTTTCAAGTTGTCATTTTTAACATTAGAATTTTTCATTTCTATTTAAGAGGGTTTATTTTATTGTGGCATTCAGGTAGAAATAGCGAAGTCACTTATAAACAATGAAAAAAAAAGAGGCTGAAATTTAGAATTCCACATGTTATGATAAATTTTTCGACGTGTATTAAAGCAAGGATTGAATGAAAGTGCAGGGTGCAAGACAAAATTGCAGTGCAGTAAATTATGTCATTGTTGCAATTAATGTTTAAATCAGTGTTGTGCAGCGTATACTATATTACGTAGATTACGTTATTTTCTGCACGTTGACAATACCTTGTAGACAATGTAATTATGTCTGCTTCATTGGTAGACAATGTTTACAATTAAAAAATAATGAATTACAATTAAGTTAAATGAAAATACTGATTTTTTTTACAAAAAAAAAGCAAAATTATTTTATTATATAACTAGCAAAGTTACACGACGTTGTCCGGGTCGACCACAAAATGAATCGAATTTATTTCAATGAAGTTTGATTTATGAATCGAATTGAAAAAAAGTGGTTTATCAAAAATATTCTAATATTTTTTTTCACTACGATAAAAAAATATCAACAATACTCCAACTTATAAGCTATACTTATATTAAAATTATTTCTTTGTAAACAATATTTTGGTGATCTTTTCTGATGAAGTATAAGCAAATACGCTCCTTGCTGTTGAGGTATTCTTGAAATAAAGAAATGTTCGTTTTTTCCACAATCAATTGGAATTTGTACTTAAATGAAATGAGGATGCCAAGTTCTTATTCTTAATCTAGTACCGTAGTTTTGGCTTCTTCAAGTTTCGTAGAAGCAATATTGAAGCTAATACTTTTAATTCCAATTGATGAGGAGGAAGAACTTCATTTTCATCGATAACTGTATCTATTGATTTGTACACATGGACCCCCTGGAACACTCTGCAGTATTTTCTGATTAATAAAACGAATCGTCACATTTTTGTGGCTAATTTACATAGCCATGTCATGTAAAAATTTTATACTGATTCCTAAATTCGAAAATACATTTTCAGGAAAATACATGTTTTTTTATTTTTCATAGAATACCTATGAATAAATTTTCAAGTCTGTAACACAATTTTTTTTTTGAAACATTTCTGATAGAGTATGTAAGTGTAAATTTTCATGCCTGTAACACTATTGGTTTTTATTCCTGAGACATACATGCTAAGAGTTGTACGGCAGCCAGTCCAAATTTTTGAAATCGGTAACAGTCGAATTTCTGTATTTACGAAAGAGTGTCTAAGGGTAAGTTTTTATGCCTGTAACACAATTGGTTTTTGAAATATTCCTGAAACGTACGTGCTAGGAGTTGTACGACAGCAACCCGAACCAGTCCAAATTTTTGAAATCGGTAACAGTCGAATTTTTTATTTGTGAAAGAGTATCTAAGGGTAAGTTTTTATGCCTGTAACACAATTGGTTTTTGAAATATTCCTGAAACGTACGTGCTAGGAGTTGTACGGCAGCAACCTGAACCAGTCCAAATTTTCGAAATCGGTAACAGTCGAATTTCTTTATTTGTGAAAGACAATCTAAATGTAAAGTCTCATATCTGTCACACACATGGTTTTTAAAATATTCTTGAGTCTTAGTAAGAGTTGTACGGCAGCAACCCGAACCTCTCATCTGATGGCTTTGTAAAGTACCGCGTTATTTGCATACCGGTACCATGAATAACTGTGCAAAATGTCAGAACTCTATCTTTAAAACTGTGGGCGTGTATAGCGAACAAACAAACAAACAAACAAATAAACAAACAAACAAACAAACAAACAAACAAACAAACTTTCCCTTTTATAAGTATAGATTTATAGTTTCCTGTATATATCTGTCGATTCGACGGAATGCTCCAATACATAAACAAATTGCTTTGATCTATTTTTTTAACATAAAATAAATAAATTTTGCTACTCAAAGTGCATTAAATATTAAAAATAAATAAAAGTAAATAAAGAAGAGCAAATAAATATTGTGGGACCAGTAGGACCCACAATAACATAAATTTGAAATGAAAACTCTAATGAAGGAAATCAAAAGCTAGAATTTATTTTGCTTCCGTCATTTATGGCGGGTTACAAAGCTAGTTTTATATATTTATTATAAAATGTGTAACATAATCCGAGTCATGCAGATCCTCCGTGTCTTGAAACACTCCCACGATTGACACGTATTAATCAATTCACATAATTGGTACAAAAATCTTTATATTTTCTTTAATAATATTATGTTCTACAAATTGATCATAAACTTTTCTATGTATTGATTCGACGATTCCAGCATCACATCTTTTAATCCCAATTCTACCTTAATCAACCAACACAATTATCAAAATGAACTTGTTTAAATTCTTTTAAAATATATGTCACTTGATTTATTAATTTTTATTTAAAACATCATTTGCAAATAGATTGCCAGCGTAGCCTGTTACAGTTACTATACCACTACTATGAAGTGCTGAGACAATTTTCCAATCTGATTAATATGCTATTGTCGAATATAATAGCGTAAACAACAGTATGAATTCAGATCCTTTGCAATATCAACAGACTCCACAACAATTTCAGACAATTTTTCATTAAGTTAAGTAAAAAAGTTAAGTTAAGTTAAGTAAAAAAAAGCTTAATCTCGGATAGCAATGTATATACAACATTGAAACAATCATTCTATCATTGATGAAACAATTTTTCCACCCATCAATAAATAAACTGAATCTAAACTCATAATAACCTTAGCTGATATAATACATTTATATATGCTTTATCAAGCCAAGTTGATGACTGTGTTTAATAAAGTACTTGAAATGAAGCAAATCTATACTGAAAAAATAATTATTGTTTACATCCTAGTTGAAATTGTTTTTATTCTATAAGGTGTAGTTTACATTGTCTATACAGTAAACTAATTCTTTACACTAAAGTTTACTTCAAAGTGTAGACAATTAAAAATTACGCGTAAAGGAACAAAATTGTTAAACGAAAAATGTTAAAAAAAATTATATTTATGTTATATTTAATAATATGTCGGATTTGTCTAGTTCTACCTGTAATTAAAATGTAGCAAAACAATGACACAATATGCCTTTGGTAATATTTGCATCTATTTGAAAGTATGCATTCACGTTTCTCGCAATCACAATAACCTATTTGTAAATATTGGTTCAATTTTGTTGAGCATGAAAAATATAGTGCGCATTGAAATTCGTGAGCTTGGATTCCGCAACTGTCAAAATGAGAATTTCTCACAATATTTGATTTATTAGGTAGTGAGTTTTCATTTTGATCAAAAAAATTGATTTTGTCAAAAAAAAAGCTGATATAAAATTTAAAATATTTAAAAATAATTATAATTCAGCTTCAATTGAGCATATTATAATTTTGCACCTTTGCAGAATCAAAATTAAAATACGAATGCAAACTTCTTAAAAATTTGAAGAATGTGAAATAACAGATAAACAAATTAGACCAGCTTTGATCTAAAAATATATAAACAATCAAGGGCGAACCCTTACCTTTAAGGGTAAACAAAGGTCGATCCCTTACCTTTAGTTGTAGTACCTAAAGAAAGTAAGAAAATTAATGAAGACATAAAAGTAAGTAAAAATTCTTGAGAAAAGAACAAGTATGATACTCCAGATTTGGCTCTTAAAAATTTGATTTGGCTTTTGAAAATTTGATTCCCCCAATATCAAAATCTAACCAACCATTGACACAATATGCCTTTTTATTTTCAATATTTGAAACATATATTATTTTGGAAATATGTATATGCAATCACAAAGAGTTATTTGTAATTATTGAGTCATATATAGCTAAGCTACATTTACCGTTAACTGTTTAAAAAGCGCGATTAAAAATAATGATCATCTTGAAAAGAAAAATGAGAGAACTAACGTACTCGTTCTATTTTAACTTAGCAATATCAATCCTGACACATAATTCGATTTAATCTGAAATTTTCTGAACAGTAAGCAATAGTCTATAAGATTTTTGTCTTTTTTTTTTTGCTTACTGCTCTTGGGATCATAGGGCTTCCCCTTGATATTTTCCATCGTACTCGAATTCTAGCTGCTTACTATGGTATCATCATTTCTATTTTCGAGGCAATGTCTAATTTCTTTTTTAATCTATTTGTACTACTGTAGAAGTAGAAGACCACTTTGTTAACTCTATCAGCGTCTATGTGGTAACACGACGCCATATTTCTCTTTGTCGCTACGATTTTATCCATCTTTGACGTTAAGATGTCTGACGTTACTATGTTTACTGGGTACGTCATGTCACATACTTTTATGAGCTGTTGACAATTGTGTCATTATTATTAGTATTTGTCCAATATATATTTATTGTGTTGTATGAGATATATGAGTATTGTAATCGATATTGGAATAGGTATTTATTATTAATTATTTTGATTGATTATAAATATTTATATATAATATTTTGCTCTTTTTGTTAGTTATATTTTATACCCCCACGGGAATTAGTAACAATACAGAATCAGTAAAAACAGCAAAAATACAAGGACTGAACTAACTGGGATATGTTGTTTGAATTATTTTCAAAAAAGACTGACCGGCAAAAAAAAACTAAGATGATGAGGAAGGTTAAAACTAAAATGAAAAAAAGGACCAGAGACTAATGGATCTATTGTTGTGACATCTAAGTAAGTAAGTTACTAATTAAGTACTCAATAATTTAAATTATATTCTAAGCTTATGAGGGTTGTTGCATCGAAAAGCACAAATATTACTGTAATCGAATTCAATTTTTATTTCTGTATCAACTAAATTCAGCTATTTAGTAATTGATGAAAATTAAACGCACAGTAAAAAATTAAAATTTAGTTAAATAAAAGCTTTGCACAGTTACTAATTTAAAATCACAAGTAAAATATATTTTTGTTTATTAAAATATGCAACGAAATACAAAAAAAAACACCCTCTTAATAAATAATTTAAATTTAGAGTAAAAAAAGCTCAGCATATAAATTAAAACAGTAAAAGAATAAAAACTCAAAACTTACCTTCTGAAAAGGATTAATTGAATAGTAAATAAATAACCACTTTTTGGAAGGCTAAGCACAAATTTGGGACAGGTTTCTAAGATTTCTGAAAATGAATATGAACCCCCAAGGTTCAATTTTGGGACCTGACCTCTTCAAAATATATATAGATGATATATTCAAACTTGTATGCAGATTATGCAGTATTAAAATATGCTGAAGACACGGAATTGGACTTAAGAAGCACAATTGAATTTGACTCTCAAATTCTCCAAGAATGGCTAAAAAACCATAAACTCTCATTAAATGTGGAAAAAACAAACTGTTATTCTTTGATATTAAATTTTTATCTAATACTAGCTTTATTATAAATGGGTCTAAATTGAAGTAGTCAAAAATTTTAATTACCTAGGTTTAATCATTGATAGCAAACTTAAATGGAATAACCATATTGAATTCATATTAAAAAAAATTACGCCGTATATTTTTTTAATAAAAAGACAATCTAAACAAAAATGCATTATTTGCCATATACTCTTCATTTATATTATCTAATTTACGATATCTTAACCCTATTTGAAGTCGGACTACACAAACTTGCATTAACAGACTTGAAATTATTCACAAAAAATCAATAAAATATATTAATTTCTATCAAAGATTTTACCCAACCAGTTTGCTCTACTCTGGGATGTATCTAAGTCTATCGAACATTAGTAAACAAGAGCTGTATATGATGGCCTTTAAAATTATTAACAATTTGATCAAGCACAATTTCATTTTGAATAGAAACATCGTTGTTCACAGCCACAATGCGAGAAACAGGCCTAACTTCCACTTAAGCTAAATAGTCAAAAATTATAAGACCAGACAGCTTATGCTACGGTCATTATAAAATTACTATTTAGATTTAGAATATAAACATTTTTTTTAAGTATTATTAAAAATTTAAATTACAAAATTACATAATAAATGAATGGAAAGTGAAATATCACATTGAAAAATAAAGAAAAAAAAAATATAGAAACGATATTTCCCTTTTTCCGAAGTATGAAAGTCGGTTATTGACAACATTTACTATGCGTTTATTTTATTTATAATGCAAAAACTAATTTTGTACTGTGCACCACATTTAACTGAGCAGAATTTTTATTTTACTGCGCAAACAAATATTTTTTTTTGGGCCATTTGTCATTCGTTTTATAGTGCGTGTTCAATAAATTTTACTCAGGATACATATTTTACATAGGATTTAATTTTTTTGCTGATCATTTCTATTTTTTAACCTAGTAATTTCCTATTTTTTAGTACTTCAATAAATCATAACTTTTAGTAATTCTCAAAACTAAGTTTAAATTTAATAAAGCTCTTAAAATATTCTAATATTTCAAATAAAATAATAAATAAATTTAATAATATAAAAAACACACACACTCACACACACAACCAAAAATACCAGACAAGTTATAAGCATCAATAATTTGAATATTTTTTATTCCTTTTCGAAGGACAAAATTATTTATTTCTTTATTTTTTGTTGCTAATAAAACAAAATACCTAACGAAAAACACAAAAAACAAAACAAATCAATTTTTGTCCCAAAATAGAAAAAAAAAAACAAAACTAGTGTATTGTATCATCTGTTGAAATTTTGAATCTAAAAAATTATTTGTTTCACAAAGCTTAACCAATAGCAAAAAAAAACTAAAATCTCAAATCTTACACATTTTTTTGTATTTGTTTTCCTTGAAAAGGGTTAAAAGTACGCGCAGTGACAAGTGGTGACATATTGTACGAAAAAAAACAGCAACAACAAAAACAATAGCAACAGTAAAGCAAAAAAACGATTTTCCTAAAATCTATAGATAAATTCATTAAGTTGAACCTTTCCTATATTTCCTGCCTCTTATTTTATTATATTTTTTGTGACTTATTATGTTATGTGGTTATAGTGTGTGTGTATGTGACACATGACTCCAAATATACATTTTGTTTTCATTTATTTTATTAAATCAGTAAACATTTTTTTTTCGTTTTTTTTTTGTTTACAGAAGGGAGGTCCAAATTAAGGTCGAGTTTATGATTCTTTTGTTTTCATTTAAAATAGTTTGGACATATTATGCTACAAATTTTAAGGTTAATTTTTTTTTATAAAATTTAAAATATACAAAAAAGAAACAAAACAAACAATAATAAAAATATAATTTGAACAATTCATCATAATTTTTTGATTTATTTCAAAATTTTTGGCACGACTTAAAAAAACAAGCACAAATGTGAAAGCAGAAAATTTATTGAACTTAATTTTAGGCCTAATAATAGAAATATTGTGTTTTGAGAGACAGAGAAAAGGATAAAGTTTTAAATACCTAAGCAATTTAAAATTTTGTTTAGTTTTGTAAATATTTTTAACCTTTCTGTAACTGATAAGATATTTCTGTACAATTTTCATTGAATAAATATTGTTTGGTTACTTCAAAAGATGTAAGGTGAGCTTGAACTGACATTATTGGGGCTTTTTAATGTTTTTATATCAAGCTTTCAATATACCCTATACCAACCATCGGCAACCTTTTCAACCGATGGGCCAAAAAAAATTTCAACTGTCACACATAATTTAATTTTAATTAAAATAAGTTTTTAAAAATAAACTTTTTTATTTTTTACACAATTTTATAAATCCATTTAACAAAAACAAAAACAAAAAAACAAAATAGTGTAATTGTAATTAATGAGAAATTCGGTATTGTTTGAAAGTTTCGACCCAGCAGAAAATTAAAAGCGTTAAAGCAGTGTCTGGTAGATTAGAATAAAATGTTTTCAGCTGCGATGGTTCAAAAGTCGATTTTAAAACATCATTGGATTGTAGGTCAATTAACTCCATTTCCAAGTAATTGGGAACATTTTCAAGTTTAATTGCAAATGTATTTTGAAAAAGATCCTTTGGAATGGCTTTGAAAGTCAGATAACCGTGTTGAAAACTTATTTTCCAAGATTTCGATATAATCGTGAATTTTGCTATTTGATAAAGAAAGATTCGATTCTTGTTCTAACTTTATTGCACAAAAAGGCAAGTTATTTGATTCCTTTTTTTAAAATATTGTTTTTAAGTAGTTTTAGTTTAATGTGAAAAGCTTTTATATTTGAATATGCTTTCGGTTTAATTCGTTCATTAAAAAAGTCATGTCTATTAAGAATGCTAAATCAAAAAACCATTTTGGATCCGATAATTCTAATGCTTCTCTTTTGCTTTCAACCATAAATATATGTATAGCTTCTTTCAGCTGAAAAAACCTTTTAAGTGAATTTCCTGTACTAAGCCACCTTACTTCGCAATACTAGATATCGAAGAAGTCAAATTAATATATTCCAGAGATAGAAAATGATAGATGGTAGCTACTTTTGCAGATGTAATGGCTATATTAGTAGTCGGTAAAAATTTGAATCGGCTACAAATAAATTGCAACAAGCTAATAAAAAAAATCTCCATTTGGTGCAAAAGTTGGAGAATTAAATTGAGTCGCCATTAAGATTAAAAATAATGTCATCATACCAAATCATAAATTCTGCAAAATATCTTGGTATGATTGACGCGAAGCTTATATGAAAAGAACACAAAAAAGAAAAAAAATAGAACTGGATTTGAATTGCAAACATTTTGTATTGGCTAATTGGGCGAACATCAACGCGTTCGACGTATAGCATAATTTTGATTTAAAATCAGATATTAAAGCCAGTCTGGGCATACGGTATTCAAATATAGGGTTGTGCTAAAGAACTACATATTCAAACTATCCAAACGTTCCAAAACAAAGTATTGCGAAGCATTGCTAATGCCCCATGGTTTATTCGCAATGCTGATAGACGAAATAAAAAAACTGTACGCCATAAAAGTCGTCTCTTTAAGCATGTCAATGTCGAAGTTTTACGTTTAGCTGACAGTCAAACTTTGGTAGAAGATTTGAACTAACGAAACAATTCGAACTGTTTTAGGATAAAATCTTTTATTTTACAGTAATTCTTAGCGGAGTTTTATTTGATCAAAGATATCTGAAGTAATAGTTTTAATTTTAACAAAAGAATGGGAGTTTTTAGTGCGTTAAAGTCGACACAGTCCTTCACTTCGTTTTTCCTCGGTACATACAACAGAAGGCTCTTTTAATCATTTTCTTTTATCTAGAAAAAAAAAAATATATCAAACTTTATTCAAATACAGTCAATTTCGTCATAGGAAATATCGTTAATAAGTAAAAAGATCTGTGTTTCTTTTAATCATAATTTTTCGATGAAAATTAGGAACTCATCTTCGGCGGCTGGTTACTTTCATTTAAATTATTTATAGAAAATATTTATACTTAAGGTAAATAATTACTCACATTCGAGCTGGTGCTTCCTTTTCAGTCTTCCTTTTCATAACCCCGCTCCAAATTGTGTTATTTCTCTAATTGGCGACACAACTGTAACTTCCTTGGATATCTTCATATATTAGGAACGCTTTCTTTGTTTTATAAATAATTCGTTGATGTGCACAGAGGCTTATTAGAAATCAAAGAACAATTTCCTTCTCTTAAACAGTTCCAAAACGAAAAAACACCAGCTGCAGTGGTGTACATCCTAACACAGTAGAAATACCTAGATGGCATAAAACAAGTAACGGACATTCGTTCATAGTTCAGACTTCACGAATATGAAATAATATACCTTCTAGTGTGTTTCCACATTCAAACAACACGATCGCTTAAAACTTACAGAAAGTCAATAAAAACTTAAATAATCTCATTCTTTACATTCCAGCTAATTCTTTCACGGCGGCACCTGAGTACTACAATGTATACAAAAAAAAAAATGAATAAAAATGTGCATACAAGATGGATTTGCCAAAAAAAAAAAAATTAAGGAGCAATAAAGAGCCTTTTTTTCATTCACTGTTCATGCTTCGCAGGTATTAAGTTATTAAGTTAAGACCGGTAGTATTATGGTCTGCTTAGGTTTCTATTATGGTCTACATTTTCAATTTTATTGATTTTGAATTTATTGACCTACTGTGGAGATTGAAGATAGGCCTAAAAAGCCTGCTCGTGTTTAAACTAAATCAAACCAAATCAAACTGAATTGAATATTGTAACTGTATAGTAATAAGACTAATCGTCTTATGTACAATTTATATAAATTAAATAAATAACGCAAATAAATAGTTTATCTTTATAGAAAGGTTTTTTGTGTTTTTTTAATCCTAATATTTGTCAAATGCATTTTAATTGTAAATGCATATGTAATTTTTTTAAAATTATAATCATGTACTAGGGGCCCCTGTTGAGTAATTATAATTTAAGTTAAAGCCAAATTTAAAGTTTTTAAAAGAACAGGGATTTGCAAGGACTGATATAGACTTCTCATTACAAAGCAGAAAACACTCATGTTTTAATGAAAAGCTTTGAAATTAGTATGTTTTCGTTAAAAAACATAAAATACCTTACTTCTCATTTTTTGTTTCGTTTCTACCTATTTCTTAATGTATTTGGTGAATAATAAAACCATATGATTAAAATATGTTCAACTGTGTGCGCCTTATTTTTTTATATACAACTTACTTATTATATATTAATAGTTCATTATGAATAAGAGAGATAAAATGAAAAGGTGTCTATTGCGCAGGTCCTTAAATGCTTGTCAATTATAATTATAGATTGTTATATTTTGGGTAGATCATCTTGTTTCTGTGCACACAATTCCCATATATTATACTCTTAGTTTCGTACAATTTTTATAATCCATCTGTATAAGCAGCCTCTTTTTGCTACAATTGTAATGTCGATAGCACGCGCGCTTTTTATAGATTATCTTATGAATAGGTGTCCACCTGATGTGCCTTAATCTTTTATTACGTAATGTAAGTAATGTAATTTTATTACGTAAGATTGGAAATTGTTTTTGATATAGAACCACCTTGTCTGACGTCGCAAATTATATTTGATTTCATTATCATTTACTAGCATTCTCATTGTCCCGTGTCCTGTGTCTTGTTCAATTGAGTGTAAACTTACAATCCACTCAGCCTTTTTTATGATGCCGATTTCATCCTTTATTTTCTTATAATACTCACTTGAATATTTTAAGCATATGCAGCTCAAAATATTTATTTCATAATAGCTGTTATAACTGATAATCATCAATTATTTTATATATGATGTAAAATTAATTGAAGAAATTCTTGTTATACGCGAATATTAATTATTATTGGTAAATTGAGCTCTATTTTATTGCACACGCCAGGTCTTGATTTTTTAAGCTATCAATAAATTTATTCTTATCTCTCCTAAAATAGATTTAAAGTAAATATTTTTCGAATGGTTTTGTCAGTTTTTTTATCTTTTTTCGTTTTTGAAATGTAGTGTGCTAATTCTATATGTAGACCTATTAATTATTACAAGTTAAAATGTATGAACTTTAATTAAATTGCATCAAAAGTTAGTCTGATTTACAGTAACATAATGACGATACCCCGCCAACTTATCTTAATGTTTTATACCCTCATCATCATCATCTTATAGCGCTACAGCTCTGAGTGAGCTTTGGCCTTCATCACTATGCTCCTCCAAAAAGGTCAATCCTGTGCCGCTTGTCTCCAATTTGGGATTTGTAGGGTTTGAGCATCGTTTTTTACATTGTCTGCCTATCTGCTTCTTGGTCTTCCTCTACCACGGCTGCTATCGGGATTTCTATTCAGCACCACTGCATGCTTTCGGCTTTCGTTCATTCGACTTACGTGGCCAGCCCATCTTAGTCTTTGGGGCTTTGCAAACCGTACAATGTCCTCATTATCAATCATACTATTGAGCTCGCTGTTGCTTCTGATTAAATATTCTCCATTCTGTAATCGATTTGGGCCGAGTATTTTTCGGAGAGTTTTTCTTTCAAATATGCGCAGGCTATTCTCCTCGGCAACGTTCACAGTCCATACCTTACATCCATACGTCATTATGGGTCGTATGAGAGTTTTATATATCGTCATTTTGGTCTTCATTGATATTAGTTTTGATTGAAGCAACTTTCTGTTTGCATAGTAGCATCTATTTTCGGCCAGTATACCCTAGTCACACAAAAATAAAAAAAAAGAAGTAAAAAATATAACCGTTGGCTTAATTTTAGCTATAAGTTTACATACTACAAGATTTTTCTAGGGTTGTAACTGAGCGTACTTATTCGAATTAAATCAACTTTTTGCTGAACTAAAAGAAGCTCAGATATTGAAACAATATTCAATGTGTTCATATTTTGACCAAAACAAATTGATTAAACTCGAAATATGTGTTCAGATATTAAGTCGATATCCAATGTGTTTTATTTGAGCAACAAAAGTTGAGTGAACTAAAAATTAAGTTGAAATTTCAATTAATTGCAGTCAGTAAAATAAGTTTTTTCACATAAAATTTTCTGCAAGAATGCAACAAAAAAATTAGACAATGGAGTGTTCAATCTCATATAAAGTCGCTTATTTGCAAATAACAACATTTTTATTAATATTTTCCATTTAAACACTTTCAAACTTATTATAAATGATTCACGATGATTTCAAATAGGATTGCATTAAGGATTTTTGTTTCAAAACTTTATACATAAAATAAAAACTTCAATTCATCATAAAAATACTTAAGTCATAAAAATAAATAGACACTCCAAAGATTCTAAGATTATCACAGTATTATTATATGAATAATAACAAATTCAATAAAAAATAATTACAAATCTTTTTAAAACTATAAATTCTGATTTTGAAATTTTATATTTTATATTTTTTTATTAAATAATTAATTTTTATTACTTTATTTATGATGTAATAAAATTGTAAATAAGACATAGATTTACAGCACATGACACAGTTTTGAAAAATATTTTTTTTTTGTGTGTGGAAAATCTTTTCTTATTGTTATTTTGTTTTTAGTAAAATAAATAAAAATTTATTTTATAGAGATATGGTCTGGTGTTTATTATTGCCGTCAATAGGGTTAAGAAAAACAATTTTTAATTTTCTTCAAGACCACCAAGTTAAGTGTGAACATAAAAATCATTTTTGACTTTTGATTTATTCATGTAATTAAAATATTTACTTTGCATTCATAAATCTTATATTTATTACCCAAAACGAGGTTCTAAACATGGCATCACAGCACGACGGATATACATTTGAAATCAAAAAGTCTACTGATAACACGGACAACATTACAAATAGGGAAACAAAATTCAACGCTAAGTACTAATACTCAAGTAATTGCAAGTAATTGGTTAATTATTGTTCAATGATGGCTGGTGTAGTACACTTATAATAAGATCTACCACCGCAAAGCAAAACAAACATAACATTGCAACATTCTTTTACATTCTATTATTAAACATAACACATTTTTTTAGCATAAAAGAAAAAATTGTTATTGAAAAGAAAGACTAAATTTTTTTATTGTTTAATACTGAGCATCAAATTACTATACGTCGTGCAAGTATGATTTGTTGTTGTAATATTATGATTTGTTTTTAAGTAAATTATTTGTTTTAGGTTTGTTATATGAATGTCACTAACCCTAATAATTAACAATAATTTATGTGACGTAGTTTTAAGAATTTATTGAATATTATGAATTAATATTTTAAGAATATTAGACATTTTTTTAAAATAGAGTTTAAATACATTCCTTAAGAAATAATCTAAATTGGAATTCAAACGACTTTTTTTGTATGGAGACTCAATGTAAAATATTTGTATAAATAAAGTGAAAATTTAATAAATAAACACAGTTAATTTGGGTCATTAAAGATGACCACATCATAAACAATAAGTCTTTTATTTATTGTCAACATATTATAATTTACCAGGCCTTGTGGCCAAGTCTATATGATATTAAACATTGAATGAGATCAGGCCTTGTGGCCAGGTCTCATTTACCATATCTGTTGCACTATTCGAGGCCTAGTGGCCAAGTCTAGTGCAATAGAACTAAGAGCGGCCTGAAGGCCTATTAATTTGGCAACTCATGCCTTACGTTGACATTAGGTTACACGTCACGTCAGAACAAAAGAAATGACTACAAAAGAACATATGGTGTGTGTGTGTATAATAACAAAGCCTACTACAATAAATATATATAGGAACATCCAAGTTTGCACTAGAATGTACAACATGCCCTACTCTGGTCTTGTATGGATTTACAGTTTTCACCGTTCGCTTTTTTAATTTATAGTTTCTAATGTTTTTCAGTTTGAAATAATTGATAATCGCTTATAATTAATAATAGCTTTTTTTGTCCAAGTTAAAGTTTTTTGTAATGTATAATTATTAAGCAGGCAATTTAATAACTTGGAAAAAAAAATTTAAATTGTATATATGATTAATTTAATATAAGGTCTAAATCGACAAGTCGATAATATGTAAGTCGATTTGTCAGTATATGTTAACTAAATTTTGGAATGAATAAAGATTAAATTTAAATTAAGGTCAATCGCAGAAGTCTTACAATAGAAAAAAGTAGCTATATTGATCGAGGAAGAAAATTTTATTTTTGAGCCTAATCGCCGATTGAGCTTCTATTGCTTTTTATTTTAAGAAAAAGTTTTCGTAATAAAAGACAATCGCAGAAAATTGTGAGTTTGAAAGTAAATAATATAGAAATTGGAAAAAGTGCCTGCGAATATATTTTTTTTGCTCACTAGAATTTCAAAATCAGTAACTAAACTATAGTAAGTTCCGTCTGGTGCGTACACGAATAAATCAGTAGGTTTGCCAACGCGTGAGCTGGCCGCATACCTACATCAGTTGTTCATGTGATTAGCATGGATTCTCCAATATTAATTCACACATTTGCACCGAATATGCTTGTCGCACCGAAAGGCGTAAACGTTACAATTCAAATGGCATATCTATCATGTAGCGTTTATTGGAATACAGAACTGGCAACCGTACATTTTCCCAATTGATTTTTCTATTAAAACTTGTAGATTCAATGACATTGCTAATCATCATTTTAACCGAAAGTCTTGTACCATTCATTTCAATGCAAAACATTTGGTTCAGTATAATTTTGAAGCAAAATAATGCCTTTACGATTGTGCAACGTCTTGTTGCATCTTAATTACATCTTGCATTCGTCGAGGAACGGTACTGAAAAGTTTATTACATTATTTAGAAGTGGATCTATCCTAAATTTCCTGCAATAGAACGCGTAATTCTTCCACAGTCCTGGCAAAATATCCTCTAAATTTTTTTTCATTTCATGCCACAAAGTCTAAATCGGGGAGAGAAATCTGGGCTACTAGAAGGCCATTTCAATGTTGGGATATCATTTTCCCGTATCCAGGACAATTTTCAAAAAAGCTATCGTATGTGATTATGTATTCCACATCTCTGCGTAAAAGCAGTTAGGGTGTTCATTCCATAGACTTAGAATTATATAAATAAAAAAATGTGTTTTTCAACATATGATACGAGGCACCATCATGTTAGAAAATATATTCATCTTCAGGTTATTGCAGCGATGATATTGATGGTAGTAGATTGTAGGATGAATAAATGAATAAATAAAAGTTTTCCAAATTTTCGATGTTACATAGTAAGCCTTTGATGATTAATATTAAATTTGTCTTTGTTAAAAAATAAGTACCACACTAATTATTTTTGCGTTTGGGCTCGTATACGACGTCAAAGTAAAAAATAGTATCACTCAGTCAAAATATAAATGAAAACATCAAAATCTTGCTATGTGACAACATGTTTAAAATATATAAAAAATATATAATCCTAACACACTCTTGTAAAAGTTGGCCTCACTCACAGACATTTTCAGATGTAAATATTGTTCAATTGCTTATATACACTGAAATTAAAGTGGAGTAGACTCTCTTTTTAATTATTAAAAAATTTTTCATCATAATGGCCTATGCAAAATTTCCAAAATATATCTAAACTCAATTTGAAATTTCGTCGTTAAAATTTTCACATGAAAATTTAATAATTCAGGAACTGTTCTTGAACCTCAGAAGTGCTTTATTTTTAAAGTATTCCCACTGCAGTACATACTTGAACAATACTTTTCTAAAATAATATAAAATTATTTTTCACTGAGTACCAATTTATTCATTATTATTTATTCAACTTAAAACTTTTATCCAATGTAAAAAAAAAAAACATTTCTTTCTCTTTCTTACATTTTCTATCTTTAGTTGTTTTCAACTACTTATGTATATATTTTTCCAAAAAATTTTTAACTAAAAATTTACAAGTTCTCTATAAGCTAGAAAGGCACTCTTATAATGGGAAAATAAAAATTAATGTACATTTTATTTATTATACATGACGTGTGTGTGTGTTTCTATATGTGTATGTAGATTTTCTTTACTTGAAATTGTATATAAAAAAATTATATTTTTTTTAATGTTTTTTTTTTTATTATTATTTTAGTCTCTGTCGCAACATTAAATGAATTTCAGTGAAACTTTAATTACCATAATGTATATATACTTACACAGAGAAAAATTATTAAGTGTTATTAATTAATTTAATAACAAACAAAAAAAAAAAAACAAAATAAAAAATGTATTTCGGAATGAACCGAATAGGCAGGCAGTTCGTTTCATTTAATTATATAGAAGCTAGTCACGGTTGTGATTTACTCTTTTCAAAAGTTTTAATACTAAGGAAAAACTAAAAAAAAAAAAACAAAAATAAAAAATTAATAACACAACTTTAAGACACTTAAAAATATTATTAAAATATTAAAGTGAAATAATAATTTTAGGATTATTATATAGAATGTAAGTAAAAGTTAATGGAGGCATATTTCAATTAAAATATAGTTTACTAGCTCTTAAAAAGTTTATTTAAATAATTTATGTATAGCTATATATTAATATAAATTTGATTTATAAATAGGTAGGTGGTAGAGGTACATAATTTTTCATAAAATAGGAGAATTTATAAAACTTTAATGATTAAATATTAAAATAATTTATAGAAAGTTTAGAGAGTAAACTGGATTAGAGAGATTTTAAGTTATTTGTAGAATATAATCTACATTTTTTGTATAAGCAATTTTGCTTAAACAGTTTAGTTTTATAGTGATTTTTTAACACTAATAAATATTTAATTTAACATGATATTAAAAGCGGTGATTTACCATATGAGTTAATAGTATTACGTATAGGTTGATTCCAATATTCAAGCTTTCAATAATTGAAATTAATTAAGAAAATCAATATTCGAGTCCAGCTACATGTCTGAATATCGTTTTAGAAAAATACATAATGCATATTAAATTACTTATATACCTATAAAACCTAATAAATTGATGACTATTAAGATCCTAACTACTTTTTACATTTGTATATATAGAATGTTGACATGTTAACTATCATGTGTAATGGAATATTCTATTAAAATTTTTCAATACATTAATTTAACTGTGGAAAATAGTATATGCAGTTTTTTGCCTTTAAAATAGTCTAACTCCATCTTAGTAATAATAACCAAAGTGTATTAAAATTAATTTCAAATAAAAATTGGAAAAAGAAAATGTTTACAGCATTCATTCCCGTAGCTAGATTTGAACCCAAAACCTTCTACATTTTCAAATTATGTAATTGTACCAATAAATGGTGCATTATTCGTGCAAACGGTGTGCACGAATCTGTTCAATGTTATATGTTACATAATAATCGATATCTCTGGTTGTTGATGTTGATGTTTGAAGTTAATTATCACAGTGGGTTAGGTTCAAGAGTTTAGTAAGTAAGTAGGGTTAGGTTGCAGAGTATAGTAAGTATAAGTATATATCAAAATGGTCCTCCAGGATTTGACTGTGCTGATTTAAACATCTATTCGTACCGGTTTAAAGTTAATTTGTTTTTAATTAAAATTATTTGAGGTTTTAATCAATTTAATATAAAATTTGATTTGAATAATTAGATTAGATTAGGTAATTTCGGGAGCGGAAAAATAATTCTACAGAAAAGCTATTGTATGTGATTCTGTATTCCAAATCACTGTGTAAAAACCAGTTAGGGTGTTCATGCCATAGACTTGGAATTATATAAAAAAAAAAACAAAAAAGGTATGAAAATCTACTACGAGTGAGCCATTTGCATTCACAGAGCAGATGGTCAATAGACTCTTCCACTATTTATCGTATATTCGGCATAAATTGTTTTGGATTACGCCCATTTTTATAAAGATATTTCTTTACTAGGCAGTAACCTGTTATTATATTTCTCCTGTGATACGCTTTTGTTACCTGTTGAAACTTCGAAGAGTTTTAGTTTTCTTGAGCGATAATTTTTGCCTGAGTGTTTTTGCTTAACGATTGCATAGAACGTTGTCACAGAAACCCTCATCTTTTTGCTCTACCCATGCTTTCAACTACATTTTTCAACAAGCTTTCAACATTTGTCTTAACTTTAGTGCTCAGGGGAATCTCAGAGAAGGAACTTCAACCTATGAAAGGTCGAATACCGACACTTTTCTTGCTAGATAATCTGCAGCTATGTTTCCTGCTTTGCCAGAATGCTCTGGTACACGCATTATTGTGACTTTGTTTGTTTTCGCCAAGATTTTGAGTATTATTAAACAGTTCCGTACTAGCTTTGGTGTGATGGTGAATGATGATGATATGAATTGATAGCTTGTATTGCTACTTTTCTATTTGATTTGAATGATAAATAAAGAGTGATATTATGTTGAAACATGAGTCTAATACATAAAACAAAGCTAAGGTTTCCAACTACGACTAGCACTTTTCTGTACATTAATTTTGAAATAATTCACAATATAATTTTTAAGCATTAGTCAAGTTTAATACCAACAAAAAAGGCAAAACATTATGTATGTAAGTAGCAATGATTGATGACAAAGTTAGACAGACTTAGAGCAAACAGATCCATTGCGATGACTGTAAACACTATAGGTTTGTGTTTTTGATTATAATTAGATTATGTCAATCAATTTTAAAAATGTACATAAAATATCCTTTTAGTTGTTATACAGACAGTTAAAATAAAAATTTAAAAATAATCTGCACCAGTAATTGTGAGTAAACTCTGACACCTTAGACTAGACTAATCCGTGGAGGTACCAAGAAATCTAAATATTTACACGCATAAAATCTCATTACTTCTACTTGTTAGAATCCAGAAGCTTTATACAAAGCGATGAACATCCTGAATTTTAGTACCTAAAATATCCGTCAAATGAATCAAGCAAGAAACTTCCTAGTTGATTTTTTCTTTTATGATTAGTATAGTGCAATGGTGCAGAGTGTGGTGCAAAGTAGGTGCAGGGCAGTTTCATTATCTGCCACGTCCTTCCAGGAACTAAAAAAAATAATCTAACTAAATATAATTTATTTGTATACATAATATATTTATAGTTTGTTAGTTAGTTATGTTACAGTCGAATTGAATGCACACGTGTGAGTTTATTTTGTGAAACATGTGTGTTAATAATTGCTTTTTTTTTTTTATTTATTAAATGTTAAAATAAAAATATTTTTTTTAATTCTAAATTTATTAAATTACATAATAATGTAGTATGTATATAGTTGTGTGAATACATGAGCAGTACATAAAACAGTATCGTACGTAGTAGGTCTAGGTATATTATACAGAAAGAAGGAAGTAAATTAAAATAAAATATTTTCAATTAAAATAATATTTATTCTTTTTGTTGTTTTCTAAATATATATTTTTTTTTAACAATTCTCTCAATATTTTGAAATTGTGTTGGAAAATCTAAAAAAAAATATATAAAAAATATTTCTTTTATATAACATTAATTTACCGTAATTCACTTGAATAGGAATAGGACAAAGTTTTAAATTTTCTTGAAATATTTTTCAATATTTTACCAAAAAAAAAAATTTTAAAAATGTATTTATTTGTTTTGTTTATTTATTATATGATTGTATGATGTTTAATATGTATATTGGGAGAACCAGATGAAGCTTGTTCATTCATGGTGTGTGTAATCGAACTTGTGACGGATAAATATAAACCATCAGTTTGTAAACATATTAGAGTCGATTAACAAACAAATATTTGATTCTACGCTCCACTCCACAGAAATATTATTAGGGTCTAATGATAGGCTCAGCAACAGAAAATGTATGAAAAGATATATTTTCCAGTTAACTCCTTTATTTGCGTTTATATTTTTTTCTTTCCATTTTAATATCTTTTTACACTGATTTTTTCTATGTATTCTAAAGCCATCCTATTTTTCTTTTACACTGGAGATTACATTCGAATTAACTTTACATGACACTGATTTAACCGGTCTATAAGAACTTGACCAATCCATGTTTATTTCCTACTCTTAATTTTTATTCAAATAATTTGTATTGAAGCAGAAAATCTGATACAAAATTAATCGACTTAGTTATTATAATAACCATAGACTTACAAAAATAGAAGATAATTGGCCCTGCCATAAATATCAATATAACTCATTTTTTGGTGAATACATCATTCTCTTTTGATGCCATAATTCAAAATTGATTTGATAGGCCAAAAAATGTTGTCATTGTGTATTGTATTTTTATATGGAAATTATTTCGGTGTTATGAATCAAAAAATATGATTTCAAAATGAACCATGACAGTGGTCAATATTTGATATAAGACAAATTGTTGTAGGGCAGTTGGCAACACTTATTACAAAATATTATCTATATTTTTTTTTTGTTATTAATAACAAGGACTATGAAAATATTTAAATCCATTTTTTTTAAATATTTTTCTTTTTGAAATATTTATCAGGACTCATGTGAATATTATAAAAAATTAATAGCTAAATATTGAAAAAATATTTAAATTCCAATTAAAAAATTTATAAATTTATTGTTTACATTAAGAATATATCATCTATAAGATAAAAATATTTACTTTTAAGTCTATATTGACAAAATTCCAATCAATTTATTTAATGTTTTTTGTTCTGATAACAAAGCTATATACCAATCTAGGATTGTGTTTCTGATCATACTTATATTTTGTCAATAAAATTGAAAATTTATACAAATAATATCCTTTGGATATTTTTTAGTTCCTATATTACACTTGTACAGTTCCTTGTACAGTTATATTTTTTTAAATTTGTATAAGTAATATTATAATATTCTACACATTCTCAAATTTTTGGATTTTAAATTTAAATATTACATCCAGAATTGTTTTTACACCTACATATTGTATTCAATAGTATGTAATGTATATAATGTAAGTGTAGATATGTTAAGCTACAGATATTAAATAAATACATAATATTTATCTGATGATGTGGTAACATAAGTTCGCATAAATTACATAACGTACATGCTACTTTTTTTCATTTTGAAAATATATTTTTATTGCATAATTAACTTTTTTTTTCCTTTTTTTTTTGTTGGAATTCAACATTAATGTTGTTTTTTCTTAAAATTAGATAAAATGTTATAATGTTTTTTTTTAATATGTTAAGTAGAAAATTGTACGTTTTCTGTTCTATAGTATTTAATTTTATGAAAGTGTGTGTTTGTATAGTAAAAATACTTTTACGTAAGAACAAACAAAATACAAAATTTATTTGATATTTTTCTTAGAAAATTTTTTTTTTAATGTTTTTTTTTGAAATTTTTTTTTTTTTTGTTCAAATTAATTCTTTTAGCATAGAAAATAAAAATGTCAGTTTATTTTCAAACAAAAAATAATAATTAAAAATAATATTCAAATGTTATGAAAATATGAAAAGAATTAATGAAATTGTGTTAATTTTTAGTGAAATTTGTAAATTGCAGCTTTTCCCACGCTGAAATTTGTTATAGAAATAATATTCAACTTCCGGAATAATTATTGTGAAAATATTCATCGTATATTCATTGTATAACAGTACACATATATATAGTTATATTTAACTGTATGATATTTTATGGATGGGTAGAGGCGTAAGTATTTCAGATGTGATAAAAATATTTTGGTATACTAACAATTGCATGTTTGCCAGACTCTCAACTGTATCCAGTACTTTGAATGAACGATTTAAATGAGAGGTTTGATATAAGAGTGATGATCTATCTACACGCTGGAATTTATTCCAAAAACAAAGCAAAATAATAAAAATTAACCCAACATGTTATTTTCTCATTATTTTTACAGGCAGAAAATAATGTTAATAACGGCATTCCGTATGTACTAAATGAATATAGATAGCGAGATACTTACAAAATGTATGTTCCAAAGGCATATCATAGGTAGGTTATATAAAGTCCGGAACAACGAGTACGCCAACCATGTCTTATGGCGGTTAATGTGTGTAGTCAGTGGCGTCTATATATATTAGCTTTATCTTATTGTACTTAGGTATATGAATATGCATAACATTCTGAAGAACGTATGTATTCGCAGCCTAAATCCAAAATATATAGTTCCTTCAATGAATATTAACCTTTAGATTCAAATGATATTCCTAAATTTATAGAAAAAATATGCACTTAGACTTAACCTTAATGCACAGGCTAGCAACAGTTGTAGTTTCTAAATTAAAAACATTAAATGTAGCGTGTTATCCTCAAATACACTTAAAGTGTTCATTATTTTTGATTTGTTCTCCTACATGAACAAGTTATAAAGGAAGGAGATAAATTGTATATAGGTTCACTTCTAATTCAATTTTTTTTATTTCAAATTCAATATTTGTAAATTTTGTCTGTTTTTATTTTTAAATTTTTGTAAGAAAACAAACTAAGTATTTTCAAACAAACAAACTTTAAATAAATTTTAACAACTGCAGTAGTCTTGTTAATCTAAAAAATTAATAACATTTCGTCCATAGAATCTAGTCCTTTGATCAGTCCGAATGAACGGAATTATCGACTAATATATAATATCCTCTGATGATAACAGTGTAGAAACTACATCTAACTTGGTTGTACGTCGTAGAGGGAGACCATAGGGAACCATACAGTAAAACTAGTTTAGATGACAAAAAACAGATCATAATAAAATGCTATGAAGAAGGCAAAACCATAATTGAATCAATCAAAAAAAATACTACAATGTGAAAAAAGATGATTGTTGACGATTTTTTTGGCGGATCGACAAACTAATATAAATTCGGTAAATGTAATAGAAATATCCGTGGAAACTGTTACCTCAGCCGATGGCAACAATTATTACGTGGATATGATAATGAAATTATCATTGGCTGTAGTTGGGCAACCATTACATTAACTGTTACATTTAATATACTTATTTAAAGTTTGTTTCGTTCAAAAGATCTATTTTTGTTTGTTTAAAAATACTTAGTTTGTTTTCTTTCAAAAATTCACAAAATTTACAAATATTGAATTTGAAATAAAAAAACTTGAATTAGAAGTGAAAAACGTAAATATATCGTAGATTTGAATGAAGGTAGATTATAACTAAGGTAGATTATATTTATGAAGATAGATTACAATGAAGGATGGGTTTGATGGATTCAATTCTTTAAATACGATTTGATGTGCCATAATGATATTTGATCTACACTATAAAAAATAAATGCAAAAATACTCAAAATTTTCGAAAATCACACAGTTTTTTGAAGTAATCAAATTATTTTTCAGAGTGAAATTAAAAATACTTAGTAAAAACACATTTCTCAGTGGTAATGCGAAACAAAGTGTGATTTTACTATTGGAGAGTGAAAAAACTCAACATAACGCTTGAAAATCTCATCTAATAATAATTTACACAATTTTTAGCATGACTTGACGCTATGCAGTTGTTGTTTACTCGTGACGATGTGAATTCACGCATTTATTTGTGTGTTTTAGTCTGTTTTTGGGAACCTGCAACAAATTATTTCATAATCATTCTACTTGCTATCCGCTGAAAAAGTAAAATTGTTGTTATCCTTAGTGGAGTGAAGTAAAATTAATAAAGACAAATATAATTAGATAGTGTTAATTAGATGAAACTAAATTGAAATAGTTAGAAAAAAGATTTTATATACATTTAATTATAATTGAATAACTTAATTTAATAATAAATTTAGTGTAGTATTGGTGTATATAAATATATTAAAACTTTCATATTATATTATAGATAAAATATAAAAACCTAAGTAATAATTGTTAGTTGTTGATATAATGATAGAGATAGAATGATAAGGATACCTTGGGTATAAGGTGCGCCTATAATATACCGAAGTTCTACTAGCCGAGAACAGCTACCCTTTATATACAATTTGACATAATTGTTTAAAAATAAATTATTGTAATATGATGAAATCATTTGGTGATTCAATAACCGCTTAATTTAATTTAAGAATGAATTAGACTATATTTTAATTTTAAGGCATTATTTCCAACTAATATTGTTAAATTTTGCTAAATATTACAATGTAGTATGTTAATAAAATAAAGTAAAAAAAATTAAGAATATTATAAATAATGTGATTCATTTTTACAAATTGAATTAAATTTTGTTTTTCTTTTTTAATTTTGTTAAAAATGTATAAAAATATTAACTATATATGAAACTAATTAAAATTAAGGTATAAAAAAAACATTTAAAGGGTTCTTCATTAATCTTTCTTATTAACTACATTTCAGGAACAACCAAGCCTATTCTAAAGGTAATTTACGAGATGTGAGAATGTAATATGAAAATATGTAATACGGAAACTGACGTAGAAATTTATCATTCTATTAAACTACCACATTGCATTCAAACTAAATAAAATACATTGTCATACTACTAACAGAAAAATATACTTTTCTAATGAAAAATTCACTTCTAAAAAAGATAATTTTCACACAAAATTTAGCGGTTTTTCACACTACTGTAGAGCCATTTACTTCTATGACGAAAAATTTACTTCTAAAAAGATGAATTTCGCACTAAATTGAATGCTTTTTCGCACTAAATTGAATGCTTTTTCGCACTATTATAGAGCAGTTTAATACTCCAATAAAAAAATCACTGTGAAATAAAAGTATTTTTACACTAAATCGAATGTTTTTTTTACTTCATTTTAAAGAGATTTACATCTTCAAATACAGGAAATAACACTATTAAAAGCGTAAAATTCACGCTTTATAAATCTGTGAATTTTACGCTTTTGTAAAAAAATAATGAGTGAAAAAAAGCTAGTTTTATCTATCACCCTATCGTCGTATTTCACTACATTTAATGTAGGCAATACTTTTCCTACAATAAATGTAGTGATTTTTTTTTACAGTATAAGCTAATAAAATCGTTAAAAAAATATTGTGACAATATATTGGAACACTATGATAATCAGCTCAATATCATGCCTTTTAAAATTATCGCAATATTTGTAGTGCTTAACGTTCAGACTAAAACATGATTATTTAAATTAACTTCGAAGACATACTTTCCAATAACATACATTTTCTAATAAATAATTTACTAAAGGCTATTCCGTAAGCCGAAATACCCTACACTACTTGCACTTGTCGTTATTTTAATATATGTTTAAATATCAAGTATCAGTTGCCTTGAGCCCTGAAGCTCAACTATATAATTTACTGAACTATGAATTAGGACTTATGTTCAGTGTTCAGTATTTGTTTTTTTGGATTTCATTAGAGTTAAATCTTCTCTTCTTTGGTTTAATTATTATTTAGCTGTAAAACATTAGCTGGATGAGTTCAACACTAAGTAGGTATACCTAAGTAATTGCTTTTTTTTGTTTTTTTATTTCTAGACCGGAAGAAGGCATTGCGTACTTCCCTTCGCATATTATTTTTCTATTAATTTTATTTTATATTTCTTATTGTCATATTATGTCGTTCCATATGCCGTGGTTGTAAGCAGGTTTTTGATTATCTGTTTGCCTTTTTCGTTAATTAGTTTTAGTGTTGCTGTGGTCATTTTATTGTTACGAAAAAGGGAAATATTCTAAATAAAAACTAATATTTTAAAAAAAATTAAATACTCTTGTTAATTTCACAGTTGATTTTTTTTTTGTGAAATTAACAAGAGCATTTAATTTTTTTAAAAATGTTTATTAACCTTTAATTGTAGACGTGACGTAAAATTTACCTCTCTGTCGCTACAAGTGAGCAAAATGCCAACTTTAAATTTAGCCAGCTGCAAAATTTTTTTAGTATTCTCATATTTCGTTCTTATTTAAATGTTAGTATAGTTTGAACATGATCAGACAAGTGTGTATGCGAAAAAAAACTATATAAGGGGTAAAATTTACGTCATCTATGAATTTGTGTGATTTTCATATAGAATATTTTTTACGTAACGTATGTAACAAAGTGATTTTTTTTTTCTTAGGTTTATTTTATATTAAAAAAGTTCGAAAATATAGCCCAAAAACTTTTTATCATGAATGAAAAAGATATTACTGACATATAAGAAAATTTTTCGGATGATTATAGTATTGCCGATTCAGATTTTGTTGTAGAACATGAGTGTAACAACCGACAATTGGTTCACTTCTGTAGAATTCGCTGAACAATTAAAATTGCGACAACTTACTCTACTTGAAACTATAAAAAAAAAATAAAAAAGAAATACCACCCGAATTCCTGCCAGATAGAAAAAAGAGTGTTGGTTCCAGTATGTATGGATTTACAAAGGAAATGACATTGTTGTCCTACGTGGCAAAAAAATATAGAGCCGTACTGCTACTTTCAACAATGCATCATGCTGCAGAAACTGATTCTCTCTCCGAAAAGCCTTTGATGATAGCTGACTACAATAACACGAAGTGTGGAGTAGATGAATTGGATAAAAAATGTGCTATTTATTCTTCTAGTCGCCGTACAGCACGTTGGCCAATGGCTATCTTTTATCAACTTTTAGATATCAGTGCTGTAAATGCTTATATTCTATTTCGTTCATCACCTTCCGCACAATCTTCTAATATGTCACGAGCTTCATATTTATTGGATTTAGGAAAACAATTAGTTTCAAAACATTTACAACGTCGTCTTGATAATGTAAGAATTTCAAGAGATGTAAGAACAAATATATCTCGTCTTTTGTATAAAGATTCTACAGTCACCACTAAAGAAGTAGTTGTTCCAAAAACTACATGCTATATATGTCCAAGTAGACTTAAACACACAACAACACATGCATGTATTCAGTGTCAAAAACCCATCTGTATGGGATGCACAAAAAGAGTTTGCACAAATTCGGCTGATTTAGATGAAGAAAAACATCATCAGATGAATGGTTCCTGAAAATTTGTGTTTTAGAAAATATTTTTATTTTTACGTTTTTACTTAATAACTTGAATGTTAAATTTTTGTTTTTTTTTATTCTTTATTTTATGTTAAATATGGTAGTCATACGAAGACTTTTAAAAAAGACTGTTGCAAAATGAGCTGTGAATAAAAGTGCTAGTTTTTTGCTAAATAATATGCTTTTTTTTTTTAATTAAGATATTAAAGTTAAGGTTTTTATGTTGATGTTGAACATTTTTTAGAAAAGAAAAAAACAAGTCAGGGAGCACGACAAAGTCTCAATAATAAGGGTAAAATTTACGTTACCTATGCTAAAATGAAAAAAAAACTCACTTCTACAATTAAAGGTTAAATTTCACCAAGAGTGTACAAGTGAAAGCATAGAAACTATAAAAACTAATAGTTTAATAGATATAATATGTGGACATGTAAATTATTAGAATTGGGTTAGATTTAAATGGAAATCGTTCGTATTTAATTTCTATTAGTATCAAATAATTTGTCAATTGTTATTTTCCTTCTCTTTTTTTGTTTTTGTTCTCTCTCCTAGCTTAGATCTTTTGATTTTTTTATTTATTTTATATTTAGTAAATTTATAACTTCTTATTCAAGATTCCAGTACCTTAAGAAATTGTTGTGACCAGACACCTTCGGCTAGATCTTCAAAAAAAATAATTTACGTAATTTCAGGCAATGTTTTTTATATAATAGGGCTTGTCACGTCGATTTGAAAATTCGTGGTTTCGTGGTATTTTCGTATTTTGACACTAATTGATATTTTTTTTTCGTATTGATGTGATAACCGTTTTTGGTATTTTGTGGTATTTCGTACAATATATTTCTATACAACTATTATGACAAAACAAATTAAATTGAAATGAATTTAATTAATTAAATTTAAAATAATAACTGTACTTGTCATTTAAAAAAAAAATATTTCAAAAACTAAATAAACATAAACAATAAATGTAAATATTACTTTGACATTAAATACCATACTACAATACCACGAAAAAACAAGCTCTGGAGCATGTTTTCAAGTACGAAAAACAAATATTCATTACTGTCTATGAAAAAACATGTCTATTAGTGTCAAAATACGAAAATACCACGAAACCACGAATTTTCAAATCGACGTGACAAGCACTAATATAAATTTCAAATACAATATCACTAATGCTATTTACTTTCATTTTGCAATCTGAATTGTACAAATTACAGTTTCATAAATACTTTTATTTTTGTTAAATTTTGTCTTTACTTAATTAACTAAATAAAATCATAAATAGCTAAGTAATAAACATTTATTTTTATTTTTACATATAAGTTACATTTTAATTATTCATTAGTTTATAAGATTGAAATAAAGAAAAACAAAATAAGTAGATTATAGATTTGCAATAAAAATATGACCCACCTCCTACCCGGAAAAGGGTCCTAACTTTTGGCTGTACATTTATGTGGAGCTGCAATAATAAAATAAAATTAAATTAAGTAAACGCACTATAATTCTTATTGAATAATATAACAATATTTTAATTTCATTGACGTAATGCATTTTGGTTTAATTATTATCCGGTGTACTTAGAGATGTCAAATAAAAATTATGGTTTCATACTATGCATATCTACTATGTATTAATGCTACAAAATGTTTATGTCAAATTACATTACTTCCACACAAATTCATTCAACTTTTCCTGTCCTATATAGTTTCATGTCCTTTTAATAAAATCTTTTTCTTTTTTATTATTTCTTTGTACTCTTGCACTGATATAAACCCCTTTGTATATAATGTGTTGTTGTTGTTATACAATACGACATTAACAACAACACCAAACCCAAATATCCAATAAACAATAAATTTTAGCTTTTAGATTTTTTGGTGTAAGCATATTTACTCACCTGTAATAATATTTAAGGAACAACAACAACAACAACAACAGCAGCAGTACAAAAATGTCAGCAAAAACACTAATTCAAAAACAAAAAAAAAAAAAAAAAATGAAAAACAAGAGCATAAAAAGAAAACAAAAAACAATCAAAATTTTCTCACGCAACATTTAAAAGAATCAACAAATATCACGCGCCATTTAACTATTCCGACCATAGTACCGTTATAAAAAAAAAAAATCAACTAAACTGACATAGAAAAAAGAAAGGGGATGTTGACGGATGATGGTCTTGAAATTTTAAAGGTTTGGTTGTTATCGTTATATTTTATTGTTTTATAGGTAGGATTGGTTTTCTTATATATTGTGTTTGTTGCCGAGTTGATATTATTACTCAGGATCTATAGGAAATCATATCGTTTTATTTTTTATATTTTACTATTTTGGTTTCCAATTTTAAATTTTCTATTTAGGTATTTACAAAATAAAAACCAAAAATAAGAAAATGAAAATATATTTCCAAAGGATCTTTTATTGTTTATTTTCTTCTTAAATGTTATTTTGGTTACCCTTACAGTCTTACAAGAAATAAAATATAAAAAAAAAAAATATATATATATTTTTTAAGTCTTGTACCTGATTGGAAAATAAATTTTTTTTTTATTTTTGTTTTCTCTAATTTCTTTTTTGTTTCAAAATTAAATTTTCTATTTTTGTGGATATTTGTATTTTTATTGTCATCGGGAATTAATAATGAAAGTTGTAAATAACGGTTATATTTAGCGGATGGCTATAATATTATTTATAGTTTGAAGTATCGAAACTAAATTTTATAATGTGGAATAATTCATTGCACAGTAGATTAGAGGCAAATTTATCTTAAACACGATTAGATCGTGAACGTGTGTATAGACTCCATATCGAAAATTGTAAAACTATCTATACCCAGATGTTCAGTTGAACTTTTAATGAATTGATTAGCTTTTTAAGGAGCTTTAAAAATGTTTTCGGGTACACTTAAATTGCTTTGCAAAGCTTTAAATAATATGTAAAAAAACTTGATAATGTATTATAGCTTTCTTTATTTTATTTTGTGTCATGTTAGTTTATATTAATAACATACTGCACTTCAACTTACCTCAATACATTCAATATCACATATTATAATAGAGTTAGTTGTCAACATTTCACCTCAAAATTATTCAATCTATTCACCAAAAATGAGAGAAAATAAATCACCACACCACAACCACACCTACAAACCAATACACCACTACACTATCCTATTTATTCAAATTTCAAGAGAGTACATATAGCATAGGTAGCATATATGAGTTTTATTTTCATCAATTGTCTATTACTAAGTACCTACCTACTGGATAATAATGGACAATGTAATCGTAGTAAGTTGTAAACAAAATTATTATTGTGTTTTTTTATACCTATTCATTGATAGTGAAAAATATCAGTGTACTTAAATCCCGGTTCTGTTAAAAACGTTAAATTTGGTTTTAACTTGTATTATAATTAATAAATAGGGGTCTCTAGTGACCTTATATTGTATATGTAGGTGTATTAAACGTGATTGCCACGATCTATGGAACAGTTGTAGTTTAAGGATATGAAGTTTAAAAAATTTCTAATACTTTAACTGTTTAAAGAACCAACTATCGCTCAAAAATACAATAATATTTGGCTGGCAAAAACCAACTTTTAACAATGGGGCATCTAAAATAATGTTAACTGGTAAAAAGTGACATAACAAAGGGATAAAATTATAAGATTAAACATTTAAAATAAAATGATAAAATATGTCTATAATAGTAAAATTGCGATTTCTTCAACATGCTTCAATGATATATAAATTTAAATAGAACATAGACTTATCTATGTGATACATAAGTCAAATTTTTCAATTCAGCTAGGCATTAAACAGACAGAGAACTAGATATAGTATAGAAGTCGTTAATAGAAGGCAACATTCCGGAAATGCTAAAAATCAACAAAGTAATACCAATTTATAGGAGAGAAGGCGACAAATCTGATATTAATAATTTCAGTCTAATATCCAATAGCTTCAGTATTAGGAAAAATAATAGAAATTTATGTTAATGATCTATTGGTTAATCATTTGATAGTAAACAATTTAATTTGTAATCGGCAATATGGCTTTATAGAAATGTCTAATACAGTTCTATTTGACGTTGTATCACATATGCAATATGCAATTAGTTGTGGTAATAAGGTTGGTGTAATTTTCTTTAACCTGACGAAAGCTTTTGACTCCATAGACAGAACTACTCTGCTTATAATTCTGTTTGAATGTGGTGTTCAAGGCAAAGAATATAATTGGTTCCATAACTCGAAAACAGTATTCTGAATATGAAGGATTTAAAAATAGGCAAAATAAAGTTGAATTTGGTATCATTCAGTTCACTAGGACCAGCATTATTTTCCTACTATATAAGTAGCTTCTCTTCACTAAAATTGCATCCGCAAATTTATTTTTAGGCAGATGATCTAGTACTAATATATTCGGAGTTAAACCATAACATTCTCGAATCCAAGGCAAATGAAGATATAAAATGTGTGTATAAATGGATGTATCATCACAACCTCACAATTTATACAAATAAAACTAAACTGATGTTAATCAAAGCTAAACAATAAACAATTACGGTGTCATATAATAATAATCCAATTGAGCGGGTTAATAAATACAAATATCTTGGCGTAATTATCGATGATGACTTGAATTGGAATGAACACATAAAGAATTTATCAATCAAAACACAAAAAATATCTGGTGTATTTAGGAAGTTAGATTCACGTGCTCCTCGTAGCTCAAGGAAATCTATATTCTACATTTTATTTCATAGTAAAATGACATATGGTATTGGAGTCTAGGGAAATACACATGAAAGAAACTTAAATGCCTTACAGATTATCCAGAACCTATTTTTGCTTCACTGCCGAACATCAACAAATTTAATACATGAAAAGTACGACATTTTAAAAATAAGAGATTCTAAAGAAATGAATCAGATGTTGCACATTAATAGTATTAGAAAAAACAACATCAAATCAAACATGTCTTTAATGTCCAACATTGATGTACACAATTACAACACAAGAAATGAAAATCATCTAAGATTTATGCCTGGTCATAATCTAAATGGATTAGAATCAATAGTTAATACTGCAACTACAGCCTACAACAGATTACCATATAGTGTTAAATTTTTCAACAGTATAAAATTAAAAAAATATTTAAGAAATATTTGTCTTGAAAGTTATATTTTAAACATTTTCTTTTGTTTTTTTTTTTTGTTTTTTGTTTTTAATTTAATTTTTTCTTTGCGTTGTTATGTTTGATAATGGAGAATAATTTTGAATTATATAACTATATCAAGCACTCTACATGAGCTTACATATATAGCTCTTATGAGATTAATTTTGAATAAATAAATAAATAAATAGCAAGCAGACAGAGATAGCTTGCTGTAATTTAACCTGACGTATTACCATTCCTAAGCATAAGAAAGTAGAGAGTAGCTGCCAGGTGTGCATAAACACTGTAGAGATGCACAGTGATAAAAATATTTATAATAATAGATATTATTGCTCGTAATAATAGGTACTATACTTTGAGTTGTCACCTTTAGTATTTGATAGACATTAGAGATTACTACTTTTAATGTTTCAATATTTACACAAATCAATACAATTGAAAATCAATTCATTTTTTGTGACGTAAAGTGTCCGTTAGAGGATATACCATAACCAAAAAAACTAATAGGTATAAAGGTATTAATATCTATCAGGTAAAATCTACATACAGGTATTATTATCAATATTATATATCAGAAAAGGTTTAGGTTTTTAGTATTATTACTAAGAACTAAAATAAAGTTTGTTCAAGGTCCTAGAAGCTTTCCGGAAGAAAGATTTTAAAAATCAATTGCTTGTTTTCCTTCAATCAATTTCAATTAGCTCCTGTTTTTATCCTATCTGTTTAATTTTTTTCGTCTCTTCAATATAATTTCTATGGTCCTATGATCTTGTTTTTCATTACCTGCAGTTCAGCTTTATTTGGTTTATTTGTAATAGTATGAATAAAATTCATGCTTACTAAGCTTAAGAGTGAAGAAATATTTATACTTTAATCAAACATCCTTTGCTAGTTATTTTGAACCAAACTATATATGTAACCAAATATTCAGTGTTAACATTTTCCATTTATAATAAATTTTTTTTTATATTTAAAATTTCTTTTTTTTATAAGAATTTTTTTAAAATTTCACAAATTGTTAACTTACTAAATTAAAAGTCTTAATTTCAAATAAAAAAAATAAAAAAATTTAAACGTTTCAATCATTACAGAAAATAAAATTCTCTTCTGAATTATTGTGTCTTATGTAAAACATAATAATTTTCAAAAGAAAAAAATTGTATTCCTTTTTCACATAAAAGGACTTAATTCATGACTGAAATAACTAAAATGTATTTAAAAAAAAAAAAAAAAAAAATTAATTGAGATTTATAAATTTTATAATAATATACATGTATCTATTATATGTATTTTATTTTTACCCAGTTATTATTTATAGCCTTTTAATAAATTTAATGGAACAGTTGAAAGAAAGTTACTACTACCATTAACACATTTATTTACACATATAAATTTTGTTATATACCATACCTACCTAACTACCTACCTACCCTAAAAAATATTTTTGTTGTTATTATCATTTTTTTTTTTTTTTTGTTTTTTTGCAATCTTCTTATATCCTCAAAGAATACAAAAATTAATAAAATTTGTTATTTACGAAAATAAGATGGTTGTATAATATTTAAAAGATATTTACTTACTTACATACCTACATATACCTACCTATTACCTACATTATTTCAAAGGAATACAAAATTTTTTCATCATTTTACAGTTATAACTGTGTTACAGTACAGTGATTGTTCCACAGTGAAATTGAGAGAAGCTCTAATTTATTACGTTAACAACAAACTTAACAAATAATATTTTTCAGTAGAGGGAGCAGGACTTTTATTTTATTATTGTAATTTATCAAAATACACTACCGTTCACTAGATTAGAGGCACGTAGATATTGATAATTGGTTTTATTTTTTAAATTGATAAAGTTTGTCGGATATCAATACAATGTAAGTATATAGTGATTGAAAAAAAGCAGAAAATATGAAAGAAGATATAACGTAGTTTTAAATTGTAGCTCTCATATGCAAATTTCAATAATTTGTATTGCACAATAATTTTAAAAGATGATAAGATATAAGAAGTTAAAATATTTTAGAGGAATTAACAGAAATAATGTATGGAGTTGCAGTACGTTTGGCAAGTTCAATTTCGCAAATGGACAATTAAACTAAAAAACTCAACTGGCAAACAAACGTTAAAAAAAATCAGCACTCTTAGTAGTGCAATTAGCATTGAAAATTAACCAATTCTGTTTGATCTTTCAATAATTATTTAAATTTTAAAACAATTTTTCCGTCCTATGCCCTATTAATTTGGTTGCAAGTGATGCAATGACAAAATAATTTGTTGAAAGTACATTTATATTTTGTTAACTGTCCATTTGCGAAACGTCTTTTTTGTCAAATGTTTATTTTTTTTATTTATCTATTTATTTATTGCCATTATACATATTCATATTTTTTTTTAACAATATTAAATTTTTTAGAGCTTATACTATTGTATTTACACTTATGACTGTTCTTAATTATTACTTAGGCTAGCTGACTAGTTTATTTATTAATTAATTTATTATTTAAAGGAAAAATTACGAAAAAAAAACATTTTCGAATATTTTATGTTTTTCATTAAACTTATCACTACTTACATACTAAGAAATAAACCTAAATTAAAATCTATACTAAAATTGCTCTTATGAGCGGATTATTTGAGTTGTAGCAACTTTCAAGCAGGTGTCAGCTTTTCAATTTGTTGCAATATGGTGTTTATATTAGCTAATTTATGCAATTTCTTGGTTGAAAAATGTCTAGGTTTTGCAAGAATTAATTTCAATATTGCATTTGGCTTTCTTTGCAAAACTTGCATATATGTTTTGGCAGTGTCTTTCCATACGATAAATCCATATAGAAATACACTACGCAAAATTGTTTTATATATTAGGAGTTTGTTTTCCAAATTTAAAATTGACTTACGATTTATTACAGGGTACAAAAGTTTAACAAAGAAATTACATTTTTCAAGATAAGTGATGTATTCTCTCTTCCAGACAATCTCTATATTATTAACCCAAATGTTTCTTTTTGGCAAAAAACTGGATTTCCTTCTTCTGGTAAAGAAAATCGCTTTGGTGTTTTCGCCATTAAATTTTATTTTCCATTTGTAGTAATAATCTTGAATATCTTTAAATGCATTCTCAAGATTGTTTGTAATTTCAATTGGGCAGTTAGACGTTGTTAAGATAACGGTATCATCTGCATATAAATGTTTATATTGTTAATTGAAATTTGCCAAATTTTGATTTCTTAAGTGGAGTTTGCCAAAAATGAGGCAACTGTGTTAGTGTTTGTCCTATTTGAAGGCTCCACGAATAAGCGCTCAAACATTTTATGGCCGAAAATAGATCAAATGTTGATGTCTTATTTCACTGTAAAATAAAGCACCAAATACGGAAAATGAATTAAAACCCCAGGCAAAACCCCAAGTAAAAAATATCTACAGAAAAAATTTAAATGTGATTATTTTTAGTTTAATCTCATTATTTAATATAAGCTTCTAAAAAAGTAAACGAAATATGGCCTTTAAAATACCCTATATTGAAACAGAAATATCATTTTAAAATTTTGGAAAAACTTGATTTCTATAATAAATGAAATAAAATTGCTACCACAAAAAAATGTTTGGGTATGAAATTAAAATCCGAATAATAAACGAAATAAGACTCTAATTTAAGCAATATAACCTCAAAATTTAATTTTTATTTTACTCTAATATTTTTACCCTCCCCCCGCCTTTGTAAGTTATACAGTATTTCCCTAATGAAGACATTCAGTGTTTTGTATAAATTTTTGTTTTTATATTGTAAGCAATATTATTATAATGACTTTCAAATGAAAAACCCAATGGTAAGTCATCCATGACAATATACTTATACTCTGTTAGTATATGTTGGGCAATTACAGAATATTGTGATGATTAAGTCGGCTAGTACAATTTAAAACCAACAAGTTCTTTTATCCTAATATTATTTGGTATTTGCACATTGCACTTCTGATTTCCGCCTTTATGGTTTTCATCTGTAAGTGTTGAAGTAAAATATTGTTACTTACGAACCATTGTTCGCGTTCTGTTAGTCTTAATATTTTTGACTGAAATCGCTGCAGTATTTCAATATTAAAATTGCTTGCTACTTCGTCCAGTTGGATTCCGTAAGTTGATATCGACTTTATGACAGCTTTATAAAATAACAATTTGTTGTCTAATATGTCATAGGAGAATTGCATTCGATCATCCGATCAAATTTAGTTAGTTTAATGTCGGTCAATAGCAGTTGCTTTTTTTTTACTATGGATATAATTTGTCACTGGAATATAAAACCAGAAATTCTATAAAAACTTTGAAGTTTAATATCTAAGCTTGAATAAAAATACAAACAAATTTTTTAACACAAAGTTTTTATTTAAGAACACAGCTTCTGTTCTTCACATTGAATTAATTTTAAAAACTAACTTAAATTTTCCTTTTGAACGTTAACAGACGTTGACAGTTGAAAGTCTATTTCAACTCAACAGGAAAGTAAAATTGTTTGACTCATAATAATATCATTTTGCAGTAGAGAAAATTAGTGTTATCAACTACGAACATAGTTTTTGAAACGATTATGTTTCGGGAGCTAATTCGCAGAACTTTTGTTAGATATAAATTAATTAATTTTCCCAACTTTAGTTAGTTTTGTCTTTAAATCCAAAGTAATTTTCACTTGTGTCTATTAAAAGCAAAACATACTGTTCCACCAAAAAATTTTTATTTTAACATATTGATACCGTTAGATTCGTAATTAAAAACTGTACGTTATGAACGGAAAAATATATGCAAAACAATAAATGAAAAAAAAAAGTTTTTTTTGGCTTTTTTTCAGAATTACTTATAATGGACAAGAGCATGTTTTGCCATTAACAGACACATTTGTACTTTGCAAATTATGATAGACAAGTAGTTAGAAAAATTTTATGGGCTTTCAAATTTTCAATAATTATAAACTGTTTTTGGTCAGTATTGAAAAAACAAAAATATAACATGGTCCTAATCTAATGACCTACATTGTATATTTATTTACTTTTTACTGTTATATAATTTATGGGGTTTAAGTTCCTTTTCTGTTATTACAATGTAATTCCATTTCACTTATTTTTATTTTTTATTTTTTTTGCTTTTTTGTTTTTGCCATAAGGATATTTTTTTTTTGTTCTGTTTTTATTTTTCACATTTTCATTATTACAATATTTTCGATGCTTGTACTTATCAATATTTATTTTAATGATTTATTTATTATTAGATTTTTATTATTTTATAAAACACAAAAATAAAAAAAAAAAAAAGCAAACAAAAATTTAACAAATTTATACTTTAAAGGAACGAATAATCATAATTTATCACATTTAAATTTGATATTTTCTTCACTCTTGTTTCATTTACTGTGAATTGTTTAAATAAAGTAGTTAGTTATAAAGTTATTATTATATGTAAGGTAAGAATTATGATGTCTGTATTTGGTATGTAATAATTTGAAGTATGAGTTTTATTGAAGATATGGGTATCAAATAAAATGTGTTTAAGACAATTTTTATATAAAGAAAATTGAAAATGTTTTGATCTTGATAAATTTTTATAAAAATAAAGTGTTAAAATCTCTTAAATTGTTTATTAATAATATCGAATAATGATGTACGATTGGGAATGTGTGTGAGTTCAACATATTCATGACTTCATAAATTTAATATTGTGTGTTTACAATATGATATTAAAAATGTGTTACGTGCTCTTTTTAAATTGATCAGTGCACTAGGATGGTATACTAAAACTTAACGTAGGGTATAATTATACTGTTGGGCGCACACTTTTCAACCTACACAGACTTAATTCAATTTAATTTTGTTATTTCAATTGCATATAAATGTACATCCAAAATTAAGAACCCATTTCCGGGTAGGATTTCTCTATTACAAATCTTATTTACTAAATACAAACGATTTCAATCTAAATATAATCTAAAGATGACATAGAAATGACAGATGACAGAAAATGGTAAAAAAAATGTGTAATGATATCAGATCCTATAATGAGAAAATAGAAAAATTGCAGAGAAAATAATGGAATGTTTGAGCCATCGTTTCGAGCCAAAATTTGAGCCAAAATTTTCTGTATTTGTGAATGATTAATTTCATTTGCTATTTAGGTTCATTGTTTGTATTGAACCATGATAGAACAAGTCTTCTAAGGATTATATTGTACAAGAAAACTCGTATCAAACATTCGTATGACTTTTTTGAGGTACATCAACCCTTGTAAAACTTACTTCTAGATTGAACATGATGCTCAAATGATCTAAACAAAATTTCCTAAATTATTGAACACTGATGTAGAAATTTCAAAAAATTTTCGTTGTTTCACTGCGACATTTAATTTTGACAGTTCTAAATCATGATCAAATGTCGCATTGAATGGATTTTTTATTTATTTATTTATGGTAAAACGGTCTGGCCAAGGAAGGAGATGTAAAGCATGTCTTAAGAAATTCTTTTGAATTAATTCGATTCGATTACTATGAATTTCATAATAAGGTGACTATACCTGACTGGCATATTCAAGCTGGGGCCTAACGAGACAAGTATATAGGGATTTTAAGATGTATGGGTCGTTGAATTCTTTGGACCATCGTTTTATGAATCCTAACATTGAACTAGCAATTTGAAAGTAAGTTTTTCATCAAAAGTAACTCCAAAGTCTTTGATAGACTTGACTTTTTCTTAGGCTTGCTCATTAAGTAAATAGGTATATGAGATGCAGTTAATTCTCCTATGGTAACTTATTGTGCCACATTTTTTTATATTTAACTAAAGGTTATTAGTTTTGCACCATAAAAAAAAGTTATAGATCTAGAAAAAGTCTAGATCTTCCTGTAGAAGGGTTGAGTCTTGTAGAGATGTAATTTTTCTGAAGACTTTCATGTCATCACCATAAATTTCAACTTTACTGTTTTTAATTACCGCAATTACATCATTGATAGAAACTATAAATTAGAGTGGGGGCCTAAGTGGCTGCCTTGAGGAACACCTGAATTGCCTTCAAACGACTATGATAAGGCTGTTCTAAACTTCACAATATAACTCCGACTTGTCAGATAAGATTTGACCCAACAGACGAAAAAAGATTGAAATCCAAGTTTAGTTAATTTTAATAGTATAATTCTACCCCATTGGGTAGAATGTCAAAAGCCTTACTAAAGTCAGTGTATATGACATCAGTTTGAAATCCTGTCTCCATATTGTGAATAAACTCAGAAGTACACTCAATCAAGTTCGTAACTGTGGATTTGTTTTCAACGAATCTGTGTTTGTTTGGTATTAAAACACAATTGTAGTAATCGTAAATTTAATCAAAGATGATTAGTTCAAACAGTTTGGGAATGGAGGAAAATTTGGCGATTGGACGATAATTGCTAATATCTTTTTAGATTTCTTCTTATGCACTGGTCTAATAAAGCCTTTTTTCCAAATAGAAGGGAACGATCCGGTAGAAATGAATAAATTAAAGATTCTTGAGAGCATTGGGGCCAAGAACTTTTTTCAGTATAATCTCTGGAATACCATCTGCACCAGGGGATGTGGTAGTACCTAATTTATTTAAATAACCTCTAATGATAGCATCGTTAATGTAAAACGAGAAGAAGGTTGTTTTAGGGAAATAATCTAAATGGTCAAATTGGGATGTGGTAGCATTAAATATAGGTGCTGCATATGAATTTCCAAAAAATTGACTAAAACATCCAGATATGACTTCTGGGTCATTACTAAGTGTATCTTTATATTGCATGAAACTAGGAAAATTATCTGACTTTTTTTTGGTATTAACAAATTTCCAGAATCTTTTTTGGGGTTGGTCAAAAGATTAGAAGACATATTTTGTAAATAAAAATTATAGCTTAAATGGACTAGTGATTTAAATTGATCAAAAAAAAACTTAAAATTGTTATAATCAGATGAGTTTTTGAATTTCATATATTTAGACCAGGCTTTGTTTTTCTTATTTCTTGATTATTTTATATCCCGAGTATACTATGGAGGACTAGAATTTGTAAAAATAGTCGTTTTTGGAACGTGCCGATTTAAACCTTTAAAGAATCATAGAATGCGGCATTCTATTTTTTTTTTTTTTGGAAGGTAAGCCAAACATTATGTTTTAAGCAATACCTTTATACACGAATACACAGCTTGAACCTATTAAGGATTGGCGAAAGTAAAATCCTTCTTTTATCAGTAGGGTTCTAGGATCTTGGACGACAATCTAGGATGACGACTTTGATCTGTATCAAATATTTAGGATGAATCTGGACTTCAGGCTTCAGTCGTAGAAGTTAAAATTTCTTGTAACTGCTAAAAAATTTTTTGCCAAAACTTTTATTTGCCTCTTTGTTAATTAATTGGAAGAAACTATATAAGTTGAGCCATAAAATTTTCGTAAAGCATGGGGATATCTATATATACCATATATCCTTATAATCCTGATTTTATTATACTTCAACCTCCTCTTGGGCGGCAAATGAATTATACGTAAGCGGGCAAGATTAACATTTATGTTAATATTTTTGGTTTTTCCATATATTTTGTATGGAGATTTTTTTGATAAAAATAAGTGATTTTTATGTTTTTATGATTATTTTTGTATGTGCATTACTGTTACTTTTATATTTGCTTTTATTACCTGGGAATATCTATCCTCTAAGATAGTTTTTTGGAAATACCAGTATTTTAGAAAAAGGAAGTGCTTCTGGGGACTTCCATTTGTTACAAGGTACTTGTAACAGAGTTAGTAGTCCCGACAACAACAGTGTGTCTATTTCAGTGAAATAAAAACAAAATTAAATAAAATATATATATTTTGGAAAGATTATTTATTGAGTTTTCAATATTTGCAATAATATGGAAGAGTTTAAAATATTATGTGCCGTTCAGGTAGGCAGGTAAGTAAATTTTGTAATTTTTAGTAAAAGTGCAAAAAACCCAAAAAATCAAAAAAAAAAAAAAAAAAAACACAAAATATACAAAAAACTTATTTTTACAGGTTATCGTTTGAGGAAGAACAAGCATATTTCTCTCGATTGGTGGAACATGTTGTGAACAGGATAGATGATGAACATGCTGATGTAGAACCACCGGAAGAAATAGTATTTGAACCAGTTACCGGTCCCTTAAAAGTCGAAAGTGATGACAAAGATGAAAATTAAGAATCAGATGCTTATAAAATGCATCTTAGACGTAAGTGATAGTCATGATTCTGAGGAGTCACTAGATGATGAATCAAAAGTACAAAAGGAAAAAAATAACATTCAAATTCAAATACAAATTTTATTGGACAAGATGCCACAAAGTGGAATAAAATTCCATCAACATATCAAAGGGCTAGACAACAAAATATTTTCCGACAAAAACCGATAGGTCCGCATCCATCAACAAAAAGTTTAACTGATTGTGAAACATTCGCCGCAATTTTCAATGCATCAATGGTTGACATAAATTTTTAATTTAACTTCGTAACAGAATTTTTCTTTTTTATAAAATACCAAAAATAAAATTCACAACAACATTTTTGTTCAAAAAACCTATGGCGCTTTATTTACTTTATGTTTTAAAATATATTAATTTTAGTATATTTCTATTTCAATTTAAAATATTTCAGAATCTTTTATCTTATTTTTCAACTTTTATCGAAATATTTACAAAATTTTTATAGAATACCATACATTTTGCATGAATAAAAAAAATATTAACATATGTTAATCTTGCCCAACAATGAAGAAAAAAAATTAAATTCCCGAAAAATTAAGCATAGACACATTTTTCCGAACTTTTTTTTATATATTCAATATCTACTAAAAAAATTAGGCACTGATCTCTGATTTCGTTAAGATCGCCCAAATAATGCAGTTTTTATGCAAAAGTAAAAAAGTAAATATTAACATACGTTAATCCCGCCCAAGTGAAGGTTAAATTGTTTGCGATATATTTCATGTCATATAAGAAAATTTTATCACTCACCGCTACTACATATTAGATTATAGAGTGTTATTAGTTGCGTTTTTTTTTAGCTGAGCAAACTACTCAGAAGTGCTTCTGAGCAGTTTGTAAATAAAACGAAAAAAGTTAGATTTTGAGCAAAACATAACCTCAGAATTTATTCTGGTTTGACGTGACGTTTAATTTTTTATGTGTAAAATTCGTTTTGTTAAAACAATTTATTGTTAAAATTTAATTAAAAGTAACAAAAATAAACTGAGCGGTAATTAAAAAAATAATTTCCAAAATCTAATTTTTCTGTTGTTTAAAGAAAAAAATATAATTATGGAAGGGTACGATGCAAGTAAATTATGAAATTAATAAATATAGAGTTAACTTATTTCTGAGATATTTATATAGAATTTATCAGATGAAAGTAGCTTTGATGAATGTTCACTACTAAATTCTTCTTCATCTTCCTCACCATCTTCGTCTGAATAACGATGTAACAGAATACCAAAATTTAAATAATCAGTTTAAACAACATTTTCGTTTGGCAAGAAATGTAATTAATAACCTGATAAGTATAAAAATATAACTATTTAAAATATTTATTATAATAATTAGAAAAATATTTTAGAATTTTATTAACTACAAAAATTATCGACATAACTTTCAAAACTGAATAGCCATCTATAAATTTTTTATTTTACTCAATTTTTGACATAAAATTAATAATATCTTGTATTGTACAAAACTTCACCGCCAGAATATTTTAAAATCTTTAGTGGTGAAGTTGAATTTTAATATACAAATTCAACTGTTCAGAGCTTTGCAAACACAAAGCTTGCGAAGTTGTGATAAATTTTGTGCAATTTTGAATAGTTTGCTCAGTTAAAAAAAAACGCAACTATTGTCTTACAAGTAATTTTTCATTTTATCTAAATTATAAATTTCGATACAAAAAAAAAAATACTTGTAAGAAAATAACACAATATAATACATTTTTTTTAAATTTTAGAATTGGAAATTTTCATTTGATTTGTTTTAATAACAATTTTTTCTATATAGCTATTCGTCGTATTTTTCATTTACCTGAGTTTTTATAATATTTGAAATTTTCCTGTGACTATGTTCATATTTCTAAGAATTCTATTGTAGCGACTTATCATCTGAGGGCTCGTACCCCCTCTCAAATCTCAAACATCCTAAGTATTGAAATATTAAAATTAATTATTGATTTTTCTTCTATCTGGAAAATAGGACTCTACAGCACAACTCTTCTGTTTTTAAAAATTTCCTTTTATTTCTAGGTATATTATTTATTTACATTTTTAATTGAATATAAATATCATTATGTGATGAATTAAATCGAAAAATTAAAAACAACATTAAAAATATAGAATCGCCTAACGAAAAGTACATAATATACAAATATAAAAACAAAGAAAATAATAATTTAAAAAAATTTTATAGTATTAAAACAATAAAACTGAAATTATATTAATATTCACGTTTTTAATTATTATTGAATTAATTATCACTTCCGATTTCAATTTTATAAATAAAACAAAATTTAACAAATAAAATAAAAAAATCGAATAAATTAATTTTTATATTACAAATTATTGGTCCTGTTTTTTTATTTTATTTAAATTTTAAATTCTTTCAGAAATAATTTTATTTAGTCCTTCAAAATAAAAAAAAAGTAAATAAATTAATGAGAAAAATGATTTTAAGAACAATATTGAATTTTTATTTTTGTACAAAGAATATAAAAATTCGAATTTTTAATTTGATCTCAATCAAATTGAAGAGCTCAGTGTATTTCATTGAAAACTTCACAATGTAATTTTGTGGTCTACACTTTGAGCGGAATAGAATTGTACGCATTTAATATACGCATGTGGTGTTCTTTATTATTCAAATTAAATTAATTTTAATAATAAAGAGCACCACATCACTTCTCTTTCACTCCCCTTCAACACCGTACTATTATTTGAATAATAAAGTGCACAACATTTATTTATACTTATTTCGAGAGACAATACAAATGTTGGTAGCACATTTTGAGCAAAATTATGATTGTACACCTTTGATATGAATTTGTATAGATAATTCGAGAAAAATAGTCAAAATAAAAGACATATATACATCTTCAAGTTGCAGTCCTATTCAAAATTAAATGATAGTACATAATAACTATTTATTTATTAATATAGCTATATGTTATGTACAATCTACTACATAATTAACTTTTTATTTTATTTTTTAGCTTATGTTTAATTGAAATTAATTTTGTTGAATTTTTGCTTTATATAACTAATTATAGTTGTTTTTTAAATTTATTAGTACTTTTTTCTTGTTATAGAATCTTGCAAAAATTTGTCACCAAGTTTTTCTATTCAGTATCATTCAAAAGTAATTAAATTACAATTGTAACTAGTCAGTTTATTTTGATAACAATTTAGATCTAATAAATATTTTATTAATTGAGCAATACATTAAATCTATTCACATTCGATTTCGCTAAAGTTTATAAAATTTCAAATTACACATTCAGTACTGTCCGCTTAACCATCTCAAGTGAATATTTCATTTATGATACCAGGAAGCTGTAAAATTATTGTAAAAGAAAATTATATTATTTATTCGGGTATAGATTAGAGTCTATCATGGACTGCAACTCCATAATAATATCAATAATAGAAATGTCTTGTACTATAGAAATTTATTAATACAATTAAACTCAAGTACTAGTGAAGGAAGAAAATTATTACTTGCTAAATAAAAATTATTAGGCAAAGAAATTCTAATAGAGAAATATTATTTATTACATCTCTTATAATGAAATCTTAACTTATATTATTTCAAAGTTATATTAGGTCCCAAAGGCATATTAGTAAAATGAAAAATATCAAATTTAATTCTAATTGCTAAATTAGACATTTTTGATCAAACATCATCACGAATGTATATAGATACAGATGATCATTATATCGTCGGCTGAGTATGGCTTTGTCGTATACGCCATTTTTGGCTTTTTTAACTTGTTAATGTATCATATATTTTGTGTGTTCTCTGTCCGAATCTGTTTTCAGATTTTTGATATATCTTACCGTTACTGAGATTTTCAGTCTAATATTTGTTGTAATCCCTAAAAATTTCCAACTTACGACATTATTTTAATATTATTAAAATAAATTTTTATCTGAATATTAGTGTGTTGTACGTGTTTTAACACCATACGTACGATGAATTTTAACGTTGTTTGATCAATATTGCTTTGATGTACGGTATACAGAAATGTACGCAGTTTATATTTATACGACAGTTCACTTGAAATTGTTTTCAATATTATTTTGTTGTACGTTGTATAAAAATGTATGCACTGTAAGAACATCAAACTCAAATTAATCCAAATGCAATCATCAGATTTTCTGAATTTTCTGCAAAATCCAATTATTTCAATTATATATATATTATTCTGCATTTATCTGGATGTTTGTAAGTTCGACGGAACACTCCAACACATATACAAATTACATATGTATACATATGTATATATATTACATATGTATATATATACAAATTACTTTGGTGCTTTTTTTAACCCCTGTCTACCATGCTGAACCTTTGCAGGAAAAATTGGTTGCATGAACTATATTTTTTTAATTTAATGTTAGTCTTCTTCGCAAATAATAAGGAAAAATAAAAAATAATAATAATAATAATATAAATAAAACAAACAATTTTTTTGATTTATAATAATAAGGACTAATAGAAATTTAATCAATAGTTTAATATGGTATAATAACCAAAAGGCAAACAACATTTAACACAAAAAAAAACATAATTCACTCAAAGGTTACTCTTATTACTTAAAATTATACATAATAATACACATGTGTATCAGCATATTTGTATTGTATAATATTATACATTATACTACTTTATTGCTTCTACCTTTTATTTTTGTCATTATTGTGTGCGTAACTCACTTCACTCAAAAAAAATTATTTTTGTTTTTGTTTTTTTTTATTATTTGCTGTATCTGTATTCTGTATGTTCTGCATGCTTCATTCCAAAAATATTATTTTATTTTCAGTGTTAAGTGTTCACTGTTCACTTCACTGGTCAGGTTCACTGTTCAATCAATAGAACTTGGTAGAAGTAGAGTAGGATAATAAACTCTACTTCTACGCCGGATAATAAAACATTGTTTTTTTTAAATTGAAAATTATTGATGAAAATGTTTTTGTATTTTTTGTAAATTTTACCAATTTAGATACAAAATTTTGAATATATAAATTATGAATATTTTTTAAAAATAACACAATACCATAATAACAGTTTATTCATATAGCAAAATAAGATCCCTATACAGTATACAAAAGACAAAATTTATATGAAAATAAGATCCCATTTTTAAATTTGCTCTCCCAGAGGCCACAATAACGCTAATACGGTATAATTTATACTAAATGGAACCCAACTAACGAATTATAACTAAATGGAAGTGAGTACGAGTATACCATACAAAAATACAAACATTTTATACAAATTTGTTGGTATGGTACTTCTTTTTCTGTTATATAAAAAAAAAAAGATTAGTGTTAGGCCAATATAAACATAAATAAAAATAAATAAAAAGTGATATAAACATAAGTACTGTAATTTCGGAATAAAGAATCTAATGAAAGAAAAAAAGAAACTAGGATTTATTTTGCTTCCGTCATTTATGACGGGTTACAAAGCTAGTTTTTTAATAATTTCGTTTACAGAAATAAAATTTTTGTGCTATGACCAAACATATTTGTTTAAACTACAATACAATCTCTAAATTATGAAAGCAGATAAAAAAAAAATTGTATTCAAGAAAACACAAAGCAAAAAATTTATTTGTACAAAAATTAAACAAAATTTCTTATAGTATTTTCAAATGAAAAAGTTGCCGATTTAAAAAGCTTATTAGTCTATTTGCTTGATATAGATAAAGAATATTTAAGAGTGATTTTCCAAAAAAAATAATTTAGTATTGTGATGTTAATGTAAAGTAGAATTAAATTTTGTTTTCCTGTCAATATTAATGACTTTTTTTATATTATTTATGTTTAGTATCTAAGACTGGACATTATTTTATTTTATTTTTTTAAATATATACAAATTAAAACATACATATATCATAATAAACATTGTAGTGATAAACACTGTTCAATTTATGACTATTCGACTATATTTTATGTTTTTATAATGCAAAACCTGAAATGAATTATTATGATTATGAATAATAAAGTTTTTTATATATTTTCATATTGAGTTGTTGAACATTTACTTTTTTTGTCATACATCTAAGTTAATGAATAAAAGGTTTGCACATTGGTTTATATGACAAACCTATTTTAAATATGATTAAATATAGCTTAAGAACTAGCTAAACTCGTTTCCTAATTTGTAAAGTTTAAATAAAAAATATTATCAAGTAAAAAAATTATAATAAGTCCTATCGAACAGTTTTTTCAAAATTGTCCATTTAACATTAATTTTTCTCCGTTTCAAATAATTGACGTATGCGACAAAACAATACTCAAGCGACTATATCATATTTAAATTTTTATTTTTTCCTTCTGTTAAACTATATAATTGTACAAACAGCTACTGGACCGGTCTCGTTTCAGATTAAACTATTTTCTAATTGTAAAATGATAATAGGGTCCTAGGATTCTGGAGGAAGAGCATCTTATCTTAATTATATTCCAATATCCCTTGCGATACTATCTTAATGGGACATAATCTTACTCTTATATCCTTACAGTTTAAATTACAAATTTACACTTGTTGAAATACTGGTCAGTATCGGGACGTGGCCAACCCGAGGCTCATTGGAAGATAGTTTGTGTAGCTCACAAAATAATTTATAAATATTTGTAAAATATTCCAAATATAAAAAAATTTAAAGCCTCATATAATAAATTTTATTATATAATAAAAATTTATTAACAATATATAATATGAATAAAGCATTAATCAAAACCATCAAAAACAGCATTTGTTTTTTGCTAATTAAACTTAAATTTAAAAAATCAATATACCGTTAAATAATGTTTTGAACATATTACTGGTGCAATAAGAAAATAAAAATATTGAAGCTGAAATAAATATTGGACAGCCTTACACATTTCATTGCATCATTATGCATCAAAAAAGCTTATGTAGTCAACATTAAAAATGGATCATGTAATGAATGTCGTGGTTAAAACTATTAATGTTATTCGTAGTTGTGGACAATTCCATCGTCAATTTCAAGAATATTTGGAAGAAATAAATTCACAATACGGAGACGTTATTTATTTTGTTTAATGTGTGATCTAATGCTCGTTACCAGATGTTTAACAAGATTTTTATATCTGAAAGAAGAAATTAAGGTTTTTATGGAGTTCTGCTTGGTAAATGAAATTAATTGATCTCCTATGCAATCATAAGTGTTTTTGGTAGTACAGTACTATGCGAATATTTTTTCTCAAAAAGGACATTTATTAAAAACAAATATCGTGAATCAATTACTAATAAAAATTTGCACAATCTATTACGAATTCCCACATCCAATATAGAAATTGATATGAACGACTTATTCCAGCAAGTGGAGAAACAATTAGTTCCCATTAATGCATTTTTAATATTTGATATTAGATATTAGTTTTTATATTTATTTTATATTGCACAATAATATTTGAAGCATTTCATTTTTATAAATTACAAATCAAACTAGGGGCCCCTGTTGAGTAATTAGAATTCAAGTTGAAGCCAAATTTAAAGTTTTGAAAAGAACAGTGATTTACGTACTGAAACAGACTTCTAACGATAAAGCACAAACCACTCATGTTACATAAAACGTTTTGAGGTTAGTAAGTTTTATTTTGGACACATATACACACCTCCCTCGTATAGTGATTCGATTCTGCTATATTACATATAGTCACTGACATTTAATGGATAAAATTACTAAAACTAAAATATTTTTGTAATTAAAGAGGCATTATACATATTTTTAACCAAAACCATATGATTACTACAAATGACCTAAATATAGAAAACAATATTTGAGACAGTTACTTAAAAAAATTAATAGAATAAATTTCCTTTAATTAGGTATACAAATAATATGATGTTGAATGACAAAAAATTGATATACTTTATTTAAAAGTTTGAATATTATAAAACAAAATATCATTTTTTCAACCCATATGCGCATTTCTGTTGTATATACAATTTATTTATATATTAAGAATTCATTAAGAAGAACATAAAATTAAAATCTGCTTACTGCGCAGGTCCTTAAATGCTTGTCTATTATATTATAAATCAAATTGTAATTTATATACATTGTAATAAAAATTGCATTAAATTTTACTTATAAAATTCATTTCGTCAATTTTTTTTTCGGCTCATCCAATTATAGTTTTGTTTTTTTATATTGGATCATTATTCAGTTCGGGTTGGCCAGGCCTGCATAGTCTGTTCATCCACCTTATCTTTAGATTATATTCTAATGATATTGTATAATATATTATAATGAGTCAATATTAAAGTTCGGGTGGTGTTCCAATATAGTTTAACTAATTTTCTTAACATTTATATTTACTTCTTATTTATTAAAGGACCTAGGCAATATTATCAAGTTTAATAAATTCTAATAAATAATAAAAATGTTATGATGATACTTAAACAAAATCCTTTGAATTATTATCATCTTCAAACAGTAATCCTGTAAACATCCATAATTAATTTTCGTGTATCATTTTACGTCTATCTAACTGGTACTACATTTAATTTATTTATTTATGTCATTTCATTATCTCAAGAGAGCTCAGTCATTCGTACAGAATAATTACTAAAAAAAAATACCATCAACACATTAAAATAACAACAATATAAAATAATAATAATAATATATTATAATACTAAGTAATACTAATCGAGAATTGGTTGTTTTTTTATGCATACAAAATTGTATTCTTGGCTTGTTAAATTTTTGGACACCTTCATCTAATCTGCTTTTACTATATTATTTTACATCCATCCAAAAGTCATCAACATTAATTTTCTATGAATTTTCAGCGTAGGTACTCTTAACTCTGAATATACACTCTTAATTTGAATTAAGGATAAAACATTTTAAATTTATATTTCTACACGTTTTTTTTTTTTATTATTTTATTATTCAACCATTAAAAATTTACATAATAAAAGCAAACACCGTTAAATTTTTCTCAATTATCCTTTTAAATTAAAATCACTTGAAGGAAACAATTAAAATCTTATCTAAGGCATCATTCGCAATATGCATTTTCAATTTTATTCTAGGTATGTATTCTCATTTTGATTTATTATAATACTATATATAATACATATATAATATAATATAGGTATAGTACAGTGATTTGTTAGTGAATTAATGTCCTACTGACACATTTTCTATTGTACATACATTATTAAATTTTATATATATATTTACTCATTCATTTTTATCGCATGACACACATATATAACATATATACATATATAAATATTATTTACATCGCGGTCGTACATTAATACTACTGGTATATGCGTGCTATATCACATACACTTGAAAATTGATTTAAAGTCGTAAGAATTAGATAAAATCAAATGAAATAACAACATTGAAATAATAGGTAACTACCTACCTACCTTACCTACCTATATGTTAGAGAAATAAATTATCCTATGAAATATCTAAATCTGATAAAATACATGTACTTGATATAGTTGAAGGTCACCTCTCTTCTGTTAACAAAGTCAACTTTTGCTTTTTCATTAGTCACAAAGAATTCTAACTAAATTAAACTGGAAAGAGAGAAATAGAAAAAATAATAACAACTACATGTCAGTTAAAGTAATTAATAATTTTCTCATAAAATAAACAAAAAAAAAAAAAAAAAAAAACGAAAAGCAAGAACACTTTAGAATGTAATTAAAATTCGAAACAAAATGGGGAAATTTTTTTTTTTCATATGTCACTAGTTTCGAAAACTTTTTGATTTTTTTTTTTTTTTTCTAAATTAAAAGAGTGTCGTCTATTGAATATATTTTCTCTTTGTTCACAATTTTTCTTTTAAAGCAGAGGTGTTAATTTATTTTTACTTTTTTTACTGGTACTAATTCTAATTATAGAATTTTTTTTTTTTTTTTGTATTGTCAAAGAGGTAACTAATTTATCAGACATTTCAATCTTTTAGTTTTGAATTACTAAAATAGGTCTTGGAATTCTATTAAATTAATTATAAACGAGTTACAGCTGTCTCTCTCACTGTTACAATATAAAGCTACATGTCGAACCATATAGTAAGATTTCGCAACAGAACTGAACACACACTTATTTGTAAATGTCACAATAACACACAACCTATTTTTGCGTTCATAGCAATCCAACTCAACCGTTACAGATTTTGCGATTAACTGCAATACCATGATGTATTTTATCATAAATGTGTAGAATAGACATATTCTTGTTTACTAGGAATATACTCTCCATCAACAATTGAAAATAAATTCACGTCAAACCATAACAGTCGAAGAAAACATCACTGATAAGCTCTGCATGTCAAAACCTTCACAGATTTGGCAATTATATTTCTATATTGTCAAGTTAAATACGATATCTGTACGTAAAAGTGTTGATGATATTAAATATATATTATGGGAAACAATATCAAATACCAATTAACATAATATAGCAATTTGCTTGGGTTACCAAAATACAAGTAGCAGGTTCAGAAGCACACTCCCAATTAAAATTTAAATGCTTAGCGTTAATATTTTGTTCATTATTCAGTGTAGTTATTTGGTATTCAATAAAAATAAACTGCTAGGTATACTTTTTTGTTTTTTTATGTTCTTGACAGTAAGTCTGAGACAGTAAGAAAAAAAATAATCAATACAATTATATAGTTTTCGAACAATAACCCCAGAACTTACTACATACCCTGGAACGTAGCTATAATGTTTTTCTAATATTAGTTTATTTATTAACTTTGTGGTATGCTAACCCATGAAAGGTCTGAGTAGTAGCCAAATTATATAATCATTACACCATGTAGCTGCATTTATGGGGTAAAATATGAAAACATTTAAGGGAAGCCGCATTACCAAGAGTAAAAATTACTACTACTAATTTTAGGTCGGCAATCGCTAAGCATAAATTTGAAGAACATCATAAAACCAATCAACAATAAAGGAGGTACAAAATATAAGCAAATTAGACACATATGAAAGTTTAGCAATTCTGAGGGAATTGGTTAGATAATAGATTGATCAATGATGTAGGAAATTGATACTCATTACAGTACAGTGCAGTACAGGTAAAATTTATAATTTTTAGGGATTAGAGTATAAATAAGGGGGGAAATAAGTAAGAAAATTAGTTCGTCACAAGCACAAGTTAGCTTGGAAGCTTTCATAACTATACCAGTTGTATCTCACTGTTACATTATAAAACCACAGGTTGATTAATACAGTAATCTTTCGCAACAGACCTGAACATATGTAACTGTTTGTAACTATCACAATGTTGGGATTAGAATATACAAAGAGGAGAAAATAAGAATAAAAATAGTCACAAACTCTGACGAAGGAAGTATGTTGCTTCCGACATATCGATATTTGCAATCAAATATTAAAATAATTATTATTTAATTTAATTTAGATAATCGCAATACAAATAAAAATTTGATAAAATTTTGAAAAAAAAAAACTCTATTGTCATAAAGATTCCTGACATATCATCAGAATATGTGATTAAAATATTTTTGAATCAAAATTTGGTGTGTCACAAAAAATAATTACAGACCAAGGTATAGGCAGCTTGAATCAACAGTTTGTTCTCAATATTTTAGATAAATTGGGATAGAAAGGACTAGAACATCACTTTATCATCCCCAGGCCAATGAAATGATTTACAGATGGCATTGAACATTCAAAACTGCATTTTAGCAGAAGATTAGGTCTATTGGTCTACATTCCGCTTATAAAACTGATCTCAAAACTTCACCATCTGATCTTGTACATAAATGGAACAACAATAAGGATATACCTCAACAGTTTTTTGTATGTAATGAATAATTTATCGTTTCAGACGGAAAATTTAAAAAAACTACGTAAAATAATATAACCACATAAATCAACTGACACTGGTTGGCATATCAAAGAGAAAGTATTTATTCACAAATCGCCCTCAAATTTTAGCTACTGTTTCAATCGCAACGATTCTATTAAACCGGTCATTAACACCAATTGGGTCTTATGAAAGCTTACTGCGACAAAATAAGTGTTTTAAATTGAACGCAATGCAAACTTAAACTTGCAGGGACTCAAACCAGCATATGAAGAACAAGAGGAATGCAACTAATCAAACGAGTCTTCACTTAGTTTGATTACGTTTTCATATTTTATATTCAATTCTATAAGGGTTAAATTTTATATGAAAATTATCAGTCCATCGTGTGATTCGCATATCAGCGAATTCTAATTAACAAATTTAATTAATAGGGGTGGCAATATTGTTTTGCATCTGAGAGGCCAGTAACTCAAGAACGGCACTGTTCACGACAACAAACTCAACAGCAAATGCAACAGCAAAATCAACAATAATTCAGAAACAGCAAGCGACTAGAACTTAACCAAAACAAAGTGTTCATTTTCATAAACATTATGTGTCCTAGTCTGGAACAAGAGTGAAGTGCTGCACTTTATTATTAAAATTAAAATTATTTTTTTTTGTTATTTACTGTACCATTTTTGACATCATTTTGAGACATCATTTTATCGAGACTGTAATGTTTTTTCAATTTATCTTTACAGTTTTTAATTTTGAAAAAATAAAAGAAAGAACAGTGTTGTTCTGATTAAAATAAAGTGACTGGTATCTTTCCAATATCTTTATTAAATATCTTTTTTAATGGTTAACACCGTAGTCGACCCAATCAAAATAATCGTCTTCAATAAACTCACCCCAAAACAAACCTAAATTTTGGCCCCCATAATCTACTAAAGGTTCACCATTACTAATTTTAAAATTTTGATTTAATTTACTTTAGTTTATTGGAACGTACTGTCCTGTTGATCTAAATACGAAATTTTTCATCTCTTTTATTTCCAAATCCAAAAAATAGAAAACAAAATTTGAAAACCGTTTTTTTATGTTTCTGCTTTTATATTTTTTTAAATGCAGAAAAAAAAATTGTGCGAGTAAATAGACAAAAAATATATAGTGTAATTTCTAAAAGAGTGAACTTTAATAAAATCAAAATAATAAAAAAAAAAAAACAGAAAACCGATGGTATAATGAATTCTCGACTTGTTTCTGTGCCATAATAGAAGTATCATCACATCACATGAATATGTTTTCTACTATTTTTGTTTGAACATTTTAAGTGAGCTGACCTAATTACTTTACTCCAACTAAATAAAATAGAATTGAAAACTAAACCAAAATATATATATATATATATAAAAAAAATACCTACCTACCTACTCACTTCAGAAAATTTTACAGACAAAAAACATAAAGAGCAAGAAAACAAAATACCAGGAAAATCAAATGAGAACGTGAATGACAGTAGCATAGTAAAAAAAAATAAAATAAAAAAATGAAAAAGGATAACAAATCCCTTATAGCTACACATATTATGATCTAATCAGTTTTATAGTATGAAGAAAACTATACACAAAAATTAGCATTCAAATAACCCAGTAAGGAATTTTTTTGTTTTTGAAAAATTGAAGAGAATAACAATCAGACAATTTAGAAGTACAAAAAATTTGAATAAAATAAAATAATGTAAATAATTGCACAAGTTTTTCAGTGCATGTTAATTTGTAGATCGTTGAAGTTCATCAACAATAACAACATGATTTGAGTAAACAAATTTTTTCGAGAAGATATTCCTAGACAGATCGACACAGTATTTAGGAAGAAGCACGAAAGGAGGGTTTTCTTATAAACGAGAAACATATTAAGTTTACAGAGTTTACACATTATCATAACATTACTGTCGGATCATTTAACTTTGAGGTAGGTAGTTCAGGAATTTGTTCACCTTGGAATTAAAATCAACTGCAAAAATAATATCAATGTGAGATAAGACGAAGAATTACTCTGGCAAGTCGTTGTTATTTCGTTGTGTAGACAACAGAGTTCAAAGCTCATATCTCGAAATATCAAATCCCAACTGTTCAAAACGCATATACTTCCTGTCCTATATATGAGTCGGAACCGTGAACATTACGAGCAGCCTGAACTTGATATTTCCCGACGAAAAATTCTTCATCGAGTTTTTAATTATCGTCGACGAATAATTCTTGGTCGAGCCCTATGCATCTGCCGCAAAAGCTTGGAGTAGAATTGTAGAAGATATATAAAACCGAATTAAATAAGCTGTTTAACTGCAAGAACCTAGTAACAAAAAAGTCAAACTAAGGTGCCTTCACTGGCTAGGAAAACGCCCCAGCTTAAAAACTCTTCAAATTCGAACCCTTGGAAACGCATCGTCTAGAGAGATTACACTTTCGTTGAGAGAGATAAAGTAAAGGAGGATATGGAAAATTTTCATGTTTCCATACTGGATTGAATCAGTTGGTAATCAATGGAGGATAATATTGCGCAAATCCCAGAAGTTTCAAGGTATTTAGCGCTAAGAAAGCAAGCAAGTAACATCGAAGAATAGAAGAGAAATCAAAAGAAGATGGCAATGCAAGAAAAGAAGACCAAGAAACAAGAAAGCGATTTTGTGTACAGAATTACCAAAATTACGGCAAGGTAAGAAAAAGCTGGAATGTATGCAGTTTTTTTGTATAAATATAGTGGGGCATGTTATATTAGTTTTGCATCCAAAACAAATTTTAAGAATACCACCTGTAGAACAAATTTAATTTTGATTGAATTTTGATTTTGAACGTCCTCGAGATTTCGTTACAAAGATAGCTAAAACAAGTTGAGAAAACGAAGTTCCATAACTGAAATCGTTTAATGAACAAAAAACAAAAATTAAATGCTTGTATATAGGAGCTGATGGAAAGAATTTATTTCCGCCTTATACCTCGCGGATGGGGGTACAGGACATTGACGATGTATATAAAACTCTGAGCAAAAAACTATATGTAGAGAGTTGTAGCAACAAAAAGTATAGGTATTCTCAATGAAAATGGACACGAAATCAAGTTCTAATATCATAACATTAATACTCATCAAGGCCTCTTTGATTATTAGAAATTATTAAATTGATAAATGTAAAATTGATATAATTTAAAGAAAAGCTGTAATGTAGTTAGAAAATTAATCTTAGCAATTTCGCACCACTAAGTCAGAAATGTAGACTTGATACAAACAAAATTTTATAGTTAGAAATACATTCAAAGACCGTCGTATCGTAAATTTTAACTTCAAATGAAAAGGTGCGAAGTGCTTACAGTACTAGCAGTAGAGATTGACAATATCGGTAGTTATAATAAGTGGTTATCGGAATAATATTATTGCCAGCTTAAATTGTGTATCACTTTTACAAACGGTACAATGTTTTAATATCGGATTTCTATAGTTTTTTTTTTTTAAAGAAATTAATTTGGCCAACCTTTTCTTCGGCCAAAAATCATTTTCACAAAAGTGTTCACAAAACACCAACACCGTTCTGTGGCAAAAAACGAACTAAAAACAAATAGCCATGAAAATCCGACAGAAAAAATTACGTTGAATGTGCACCCTCTGAGGAAACAACAACTTCGCGAAACAATGCTTGGAATGGAATCCTCAGGGTACACGTTTCGTCGGAAGGCCGAGAAAAATATGGAAAACAACTGTCTTAGCCGATGCAAGTACCCAGTAAAGAACGTGGCGTCAATTGAAGAGTTTAGCCGCAGATAGGAGCCGACGAAAATATTTAATTTACGCTCTATGCAAAAAATGTCAGAATTGAAAGTGCAATACTTGAAATGAATTTTTACGTGTACTAAAATTGTTGCATAATCCATCTATCTTTGCGGTGTCAAAATAAATTCCTTAGAACTATAACAAGCGCATACCGGTATGACTCAAATGATAATATCTACAGAGGTCTCAAGGTAAAAACAATCAATGCAGTCATTAGGAATTATGATCTGAAGCACGAACACAGCTTCACATCAATTCAAAGACGATTGAGATATTAAATAGAACAGAAGATATTATAAGAAGGCTGGAAAGGCTGAAACTCTACGATTTAGTGGGATAAAATAAAAACAAAGGGGAGCAGAAATATTGATTCCTGGAAACCCTACACGGGTCTTTGCTTTTTAAGTACTGTTTAAATATAGTAATAATTTATTGTAATATGTAATGAGTTTGCACTATAATAACCTAAAGGTTGTCAAAAAGAAATAATCCATCTATAATGACAGTTATTATTAAGTTTATGGAACCGTTACGTTTCAAAATACTAACCCAACATTGATCCATGTATCAGATCCATCCGGTAAAAGATTTTCTGAACTGTAATAATGTCTAACTAGCAATATGTAACATAAACAAGAAGAGGTAATGCCAAATATGTTTGCTATGTACGGTTAGGCCCAGTATATTCTAAGTATTCACCCATAATTTTCTTAGACGAATCGTAAACAAATATTACGAATTCTGTTAAGAGACAGTTTTAAATTGACATGATGGCATAAAAATATTCCAGTACTACTAACATAACAAAATTTTCTATCACCCGACTTAAAGCGTCCTAAGAACAGACATAATCAGCTAGACCAATTTTTAGTCACAAAATTGATGCGTCTACGATAATATGGAAGACTATTATTACTAAAGTTTTTAATATAACTAAATATAACTAAGAGAAGACGTGACAGTTTTAAGTTGACATGATGGCAGAAAAATATTCCAGTACTACCAACATATAAAAATTTTCTATCACCCGTCATTAGAGCATCATATGAACAGACATATTCAGCTAGACCGATTTTTAGACACAAAATTGATGCGTCTGACATAATATGGGCAAATTGCAAATTCTCTGGGCAAGTTCCGTGTCAAATATATCCAACTAATTTTCTACTTGATTAATTTCTTTCTAGGTGGTTGCAAAGTGACAACATTTACGTATATTAAATAATTATAATTTTTGGACTGCAGAGTTAGCTCAACTCTTTTGTATTTGCACTGCAGTAGAAAGCCGATTTTTTTTTTAAATGTGATTTGCCAGTCAGCTTCGGCTCATGTACTATAATACAAGAAGTATAAATATGCTTTTATTATTTAATAAAAAACTTGTTGAACATAAAAATAGATTTTTTGTGTTTATTTTGGTTTGCTTATTGGGTCATACAACCATTCACATGAACTTTTGAAAACATTTCACATCATTCATATTTATTATTTTTCATGGCTTCTAAGAAGTCTTTTTTTTATTTGTTTTTTTTTTAAATAAATTTCAATGAGTATAAAAATAATAAAAAAATGAATTTTTGAAAAGAACGATGAATTTAGTTTAATAAATTTATAGTTAGACCTAAGAGATTGTAGTAGGGTTCAATTGTAATCCTATACTGAATAATTTTATTTTATTTTATATAGATAACATCAATGGTCGTCGGCTTTTTTAATTTCCCTTTTATTCAGTTTTTCTATATTACATGTAATAAATATTATATATTCTGAAATATGATTATCAATGTACCCAATATACATAAATATTGTATTCACATGAACTATATAGGATATATATAAATAAATTCTTTGAAAATTCAATATATCCAGCATTATTGTAACATCAATATATTATTATTTGAATCTACATTGGTGTATAAATATACAAAAAAAAAAAAAAAAAAACAAATTAAATAAAACAAAGAAAGGATGTATTCTGTCAAGGATATTTTATTGATGTTTTCTATACCTTCCACTCTATTTACTTCCCAAAATTAAAACAAAAATGAAAATATAAAAAAAAAAAATCAAAAGAGTTGATCTGTTTTTCTTTTATCATTCTTTCAAATAATTTTTTTATTTTTTATTCCCTATTCTCTTCTCATCATTTTTCGTTTATATAACGACTACATATGGTTATACCCTAGCTCCTATTTTATTTCCCATGTGAATCTAAAATGAACGCTATGAATTGATGATGGTGGGTAGCATGAATTTTAATTCGTTTGAAATCGTTTATATGAAACGTGTTTTTAAAAATCCTTGCACGCTACTTTGTATATTATATAACAATATATTTTGGTATATATATAGTGTTATTATAAGCAATATTATTGAGAAGAGGGATAAAAATTAAAATAAAAAGAAAAAACAAAAAAATATTTTAAACCAAAATGGTTTCCTAACTCATGTATATTTCAACTATTTTCATACTAAATTTTTAACACAGAACAATAAATTATATAATATGTACGTATATATATATTTATTATATAATATGTATGATGTATATAATGCATCAGAAGGAAATAAATATATTATGAAGCAATGTGAACATCTAGATTCTAGATAATAATATTTGTCCTTGCTTTTTTCTATTTGATTTCCTTTTTTGTTGTTTTTTTTTTTTTTTATTATAAAAATAGATCGAGTTTTATTTTTTATGACAATTTCAGGCTTATTGAGCAACTTTTCATTTTTTATTCTATCTTTTTTATTATTATTTTTTTTTTGTAGTGTTTTGTATCGGCTTAGGCAGAGAAAGGAAAAATATGATGTGCATTTATAATAACAATTGTGGCATTTTGTCATTGTAGTAAATAAATCATGTATGTGTAAATTTTATAATGTTGTAATATTATAAGATGAAGTTATTGTTCGAGTTTGAAAATAGAATAAAAAAGAAAAGAATAAAAAAATAAAAAAATATTTGAAGGACACTTTAAAAAAGCAAAAATATGAAAGTTCAAAGTAGATTTATCTACTTTAATAATTTTTAAAGTATTGTGGTATTATCTGAAAAATTTATAAATTGACTTTGGTGCAAAAAAAAATACTTTGTAGTTGCGACGTATTTTATATTGTGAGTTAAACTAAAGCTTTTTTTTGTTTTATCAAGCTCTTTGATTTTAATTTAAAATATTTTATTAATTAATTAGTAATTAATTTTCATAATATTTTACACTGTTCTATTGTACAATATTGATTAATTAAGAAATTAAAAATATGAGTAATGGAATTTTGGTAAAAAAACTGGTAAAAAAAAATCCTCTTCACCTTAAATACTGAAACTAATACAGCAAAATCAGCAAAATCAGCAAAATCAGTTCAATTTGTTTCAGCTAATCTAGAAAACATATTTAAATTAATTCGGAAGGGAATAAAATAATCAAGTATCATATCATATTACATCATATATTCCTGATTACAATAAAAATCAATTAAGTTATTGATTTCCAATTAAAGTAGCGAAGCCCAAATTTGGGCAGACTTCCAAAATACAGTAAACAAAGTTTTAATACAGTTTCAATATTAGTTCCACTACCGTTTAAAGCTTTTATAACCACTTCATTGTAAAATATTATATATATGTAAATAATTTTCTGCGTTTATCTGGATGTTTGTAAGTTCGACGGAATAATACAATACATACACAAATTACAATATATATACAAATTGTAACATCATGTAATTGTCATAAACATAGGATCTGTTTTTATTGCTTTTATATGCTATGTGTAATCTGTCATCTGTCATCTGTTATATGTGTCATTTGCCCATCATTTCATAACGATTGTCATGTCATTCAAGTGTTAAATTTAGATGGCGCCATAGAACTTCTTACTTTTATTATGTCTTAATTAATTTCATTTTACAATTTGAATTTTACAGTAGAACGCTGCTATGATTGTAAAAATATAAAATTATTGTAAGTTAGATTTTGTTTTCATTAAAAATATTATTTGAATTTAGTATTTCTCTATTAATTGAAATTATCTTTTTGACTAACTTATATTATAATTAATTGAATTTAGAGTTATTGATGTCTTAGGATAATATATGTTTAAATTTCCAATGATGGCAAATAAGATGTCGTTAAAATGATCGAGTAAATAACCCTTACGGAATTGAAAATGTTGCACCTTGTTACAAATATTCTGTTTATATGTTAATTAAAAGAATTCTAATAATGCTAATAAAGGTATGATATTGATAAGTTAGTTAGCAAATACATATTTTTCTTAAACTTGAAATGAAAAACTCTAATGAAGGAAGAAATGTTAGAATTTATTTTGCTTCCATCATTTATGACCCACCATAACTAGTATAATAAATATTTTGCTACGTTTTGGAATATCATTTTGACAATATAAATACACACATATATATTTTGATGCTTAAATTATTACTTTGTGTTTTTGTAGTCGGTAAATAATCCTACTTTTTGTCGTTTATCTTTAGATAAAACTTTTGCTTACTATTGGTTTATCTTTTGTTACATCAAAATTACTATTGCCAGATTTTCATAAGGCACATATTTTCGTTGGAAAAATATATTTTATTAACACATGTTCTTAAAGTTTGGGGCCAAAAATATATGCTAACCTATAATTAAATTAATTCTGGTGACTTTATCAATGACATAAAAGTCATAAAATGTCTGGATAATAATATATGTCTGGTAAAATGTAGTCTAAATTTTTCGCTACACACTATATGTTCTGATTTAACGTTTCCAATACGTATTTTAAACAGTTTGGAATAGTGTACAAAGTTAAGAGATTTTGACATACATTTTGGAAGATGCTATATTGTAAATGTTACGGTTTTACTGAATTTTGGAAGTTACGCATAATTAATGTTAATCTTACTTCTCGAATAATAATTTATTTTATTTAATGAAAAAAGTTGTCTTTAACATAATTTCTCTTCTTCACATCTTTTAAATAATAAACATGCCACCCTCTACTCGATGTTTGACATTTAAACTTTCAAAATGTACCCAACTTCAATATTAAAAATGAATTAATTGTGTGTGTATAATGAGAAGACTAATAATTCTAACTGTGACGGATATTTATAGCATAAATTTAAATGTGAATTAAAGTTGACTAACTTTTGTTAAAATTATGGTAAAAACTATATTAATTTAATTTTAAAATTGATAAATTAACTTTATACTAGGCAAGGGAAGAGTTGTATAGGTTATACTATTTGTACTATATCTACTGATGAGTTCCATTAGGGTTGGTAAATGAAAAACTTAAAACTTTTTTGACAAATTTCAAATTTCTCTGGTTTGTGTCTTGGAATAAATCAATTCGAAATGTATTTAATTGATGACAGTTAAATTTTTATTGAAAACTTACAAATCGAAATTAGTTTATATACATATATATATTTTTTTAATTAATTTATATATTTTTTTTCAAATTAAATTGTATACGTTTGATTGGTAATTTCAATTTTGTTTATTGTTTATTGTCAAAGAAAATTATTCATTATTTGTTGTCTAGGGGATTAGAATTAAAATTAATGTTTGATTAGGCACATCCAAACTGCAAATACCATTTTTAAAATTGCTTAACTAGTAACGGTTAAATATACATATTAAAATTTTTGTATATTTTATCACATGATTTTATTTGGTTACTGTATTAAATAATAATGTGGTGTTTTGTATGAGGTTTAAAACTTGGATATATTTTCGTATAGGATTTATTTGAAAATTAGTACATGCACAAAAATAAGCAAACTGATTTTAATTATTAATTGGTAGTTTTTTTTCTGCGGTATTATTTTTAATATAAGGGTATTCATGATTAAGTGTAGAAGTAGTAGTAAGTGTACATCTACGATGATTTATACAACGATGTTGTGAACCCATTATTGTACTTTCGCTGTTGTAATCGATGTAGAATTGAGACAACAGTTTATTAACATAATATTTAAATTGTAATTATGAGAATAAAGTGAGAAACAACAATAAAATAATTCAATTGGAATTTTGTTTCAATTTAAATTTTTATTTTAAAAATTACCTTTGTCTTTATCTCAGCCATTTTGTAAATATATAATGTGTTGACTTTACAAATGTAAAACATAAAAAGTAAAATACTAAAAGTACAATAGGTTTGAATCTTGTAAAAATTTACATTTCAATACACTTCTACACTTCTACACCTAGTACAAGACTACATCTTCAATCTACACCTATTCGTGAATACTGTTGTTAAATTTTTTGTTTATTTTTACTGCTATACTTGCTTTTATACAGAGATGTGTAATGTTTTACAGATATTATTACCTACCGTATTGAATATAAAAATAAAACAAAATATAATAACTCATAAAGACAAATTATAATATTCCTCGACTTTCGAAACGTCTAAAAAAAGTTGAAACACAATGTCTTGTGTTTACATTCGTCAAATTAAAATTGTAACACAATGTGTTGAGTTTATAAACGCCTAAATTATGTATTCGTACTCCTCGAATGTGCAAACTACTATGTACTCCTATCGTGCAAACTACTATGTACTATTATGTACTCCTCGAACGTGCAAAGAAGGTATCGAGAATTTCTGAAAGACATTTGTTTGACGTTCATAATAATTTTAAAAATTTAAATGGGGCAAGAAATAATCAATTGAGTGAGTATTTTTATTTGTTTTAAAAACAAAAATAATTTAAACACGAAAGAAATTTGTTTCTTTCGTTTGATAGACTCAATGCTCGCTAAATTCATGCTTAAATTTTATTTTTTAAATGCAAAACAATCAACAAATATAATATTAATTAATATGTAAATCATTCTTTTGTTTTATGACATTCAAAAAACAAATGTTTGTAAAATTACACGAAGTGTTTATTTTTGTCAAATAATAGATTGTATAGACATTACAAATCAAATACATGATTTTTATATTGTGATAATAAAAGTTTAACAACCTGTCTCGAAATCGTACTTTTTGACGTTTCGAAAATCACGGATTAACTAACTCAAGTTCAACTTAGTTATGTTAATTTAGCAATACTTTTTTACTGATACTTATTTATATTTCAAAGTGGAAAGCTTCACTTTCTGTAATGATAATGATTTAAACTGCCCCCAGCATAACACTAAAAAGTGTCATTAATGTAATCCTTAAATCATGAATCTTTGAGGGCTGTGCTCCATAAATGCATTAATAAGAAGAGTAATAATAAGCCCATTTTCAGCCGCGGTGATAGTAAGAACACAATCCTTATCTATTGCATATATAATCTAATCTAATTTAATCTAATATTAATCTACTGAACATGGTATTATTACAATAAATGAGTTGAGATTATTCTAATCCAAAAAAAAAATTAAAATTAAACTAAAGTGCAAAGTTAAAAAAAATAATAATGGAGTGGTGCGTTACATTAAATTTTAGGTACCTTACGTTTGAATATATTGAAAATTAAATTTTCGCAAAATTACGCTTGTATACATATATTTTAATTAAAGCTTGGTAAAATATCGCAAAATACTGTCGTTTATATCCTGAAAGTACTTTATTTTACCTCATAGGCCAATGAAATAATATTTACAATAATTGACTTATACTATAGGGATGTCGTACATGTTAAGTTTATCATTAAGGGTCTTCACGTCAAGTTGTATCGTAGGAAAATAAAATCTGAAAATCCTACATTACATGAACGACCTGTAGGAAAAAAAACTAATTATAAATCTTCAGATAATAGAAATGTTGTTTGGTTCATAGAATAATGATTATTGGTAATTTAAACAAGGATATAAAAAATTCGATAATTCAGTACTAATAAAATTAAATTAAAATTAAATGTTAATTTACAATTCAACATATTCAAATTTAGATTATTTAATAACAAATTGGCTTTATAAGCAAAGAAAAAAATTTAACATTTTAGAAATAAAAATAACATAAATTAAGATACATTTTTAACTTAAATATTTTTTTAATAACATTTCTTTCCTTTTGAATATAGACTTTTATTTTGATTTTTTAATATCAATTTACGTTTATTTATTAAATGGAATTTTAAGTAAATATATTTCAATCTATATTCTATACCTCTAAATTCCCTACATTTTGTGTAATAATCATTTAATTTCTCTATCTCTTCGTTCTAAATTTATTTTTAATTTCGGTTTTAATACTCATTTCGATCTTTTCAACTTAAAACTCCGAATTTAAAATGCCAGGTTCTAAAAAAGAAACTTCAAAAATATCCTACAGTAAATAATTTACAAAACGCAATAGGGTTGAGGTATAGGATATATTAGTGTAGGTTATTTAAGTGTAGGAAATTTGTTATACACGAACAACAACAATTTTTGTTGTGCAAAATAAAAATGCAAGATAAAAATGCACCTTTACGTGTAGACCCTTATTGTGATGCCACATATTTTACAAATACCTTGGATGGCTGAGTAGTTTACTTGAATAAACAAATTTATGAAAAAATTATATAAATCAAAATTTAGTACATCTGAAGCCATCGAAAACTCAAAACTAATGCAAATAATATATCGGCGGTCGCATGCTTGGTTCATCCATACGCCATTTGGACATTTTTGATATTAGAAAATTTCTTTGGGTTTTGCGATATGGTCTTTCTTTCTGTCTTACCCGTTTTCTTTTATCAATTTTAAAATACTTTTTTCGATAATGAGAAGTAACTTTGAACCACATACACTTTTTTTATAATTTTTTATGCAACTTTGATTTATATCCAAAAATTTTGGCGGTTGTTGCACAAAATATATGAAATATCCACTATTGAAATTATATGTGCTTATTTGATCCACGTTATTGTAGAATAAACATGAATCACTAATTTATAATTTTTTTTAATTTAATTTTAATTCACAACCATTATTAGTGTAATAAGCTATCAACTTTTGCAATTCACATGAATAAAAAATAAATGGGTTATCTTAATGTCAATTTGATCCATTTTACCATATATATAAATAGCGTATATAATATATAATATATTCCAGAGGTTGAAGTATAATGAAATATTCAAGTGGTATAAAGTATATATATTCAAGAGGTTGATTGTGTTCATTGTTTCATTGCCAGGAATTTAAAAAACTTGGAAGTGCATAGTCCCTTGCATTATGTAAAGTTACTCAACAAAATGCAGTTAAAGAAAATTTGTTTGCAAGTAATTTAGACGACAGTACATTACGATTTTAAAAATTTTTCTATCCCTGCCGCAAAATTAGACTTTAGCAAGGTACCATTTTCAAAAATAAAATGCATATTATATGAAAAGGGTGAACCTTTTGCTATTAAATATAAAACATCCTTTTTGGGTTTGGCCTATTATTACATTAGCATAAATAAGAAGCCATCCAAGAAAATGCTTCCAAACGAAAAAATTTCTTTAATGTTCAGCCTCTTACTTCGAAGCCGTCCAATATTGACAAAAATAAAATCAGTGACATAAAAGGCTTACTGAAATAACTTATTAAATGTAACTTATCTAACTGCTTTGCTTAAATAATTATTATACTATTGCAAACGTGCTATCATGTTACACAAGATAATAGCTGTGAAAGCTGCAATTACTTTAAAAAATTAAAATAACAAACCTGGGAAATTATTTTTAAGTTAAATGAATTTGTTATTTTTGATTTTATTTAATAAGATTAATGTTATTAAACAAATGTTAATAAAAAACTGTTAATACGTAATATTTACAACAAGATTTTGCTATGAGAGCAATTTTTAATTTTTGTTAGAAATATTTTTTTTTTTGTTTTATTTAATAAAAACTAAAAATCAAACAATTTCGTATTTTATTTTCATGTTTTTTGCTTTGGTGAATATTATAGAACTTTCTTACTTCAAGAAAAATTTAATGCTCGCTTATTTGATTCACGTGCGCCACCCTTAATCCACGTCATACAATGAAAAACTAAATTCTCTTTAAAATTGGATATGGATCAAAGGTGAAAATTTATTTTTCTTTTTAAAATGAACAAACCAAGAGTTATTAGTCTAAAAATTTGCATGAACTTATTTTTGGGGCATATACCGTGCGTAGACCAAATTTGGAAAAATTCTATCGAACAGCTTAATTTTTATAATCTTTCAAACTCATTTTTCTCAATATGACTTCTTGACGTATGGATAAACTAAGCCTGCGGCCGACGATATACTAAAATACTCAAGTTTATAAATGAATATCACTCAAGTCATTTAAATTTACTTGCTTCTAAATAAAGGGTTTTTTTTAAAGCTTTAAATTTTCAAATCATAATATTTGCTACTGTTTTTCATCGTCCCGCGGATCTGTCAGTTAAAACTTACATAACAACCATTTCTATAGTTTAAATCACTAACTAAAATTAATTTCAAATACTAAACTTAAAAAAAAAATTCATTTGTATGAGTGATTAGAGTCATATTAAATTATCTTAATCTAAAAATTATATATTACAATTTTATTTTTATATATTTTTGAATATTTGTAAATTTTAAAGGAATATTCTCAAAATTCATCTCTCTGTCAAAATGTCAAAGAAATTACGTTCAATAATTATTTTTCAAAGTTAGTTAAAATATATAATGCAAAAATACAATGATAACAGTCATGATAAACGACTGTATACTCATATACGTATATAACATTTTCTACCAAATAAATTTCCATTCTGACATTGCAATTATTTTGACATCTAAAAAATACTTGATAGACAAGTACAGAAAATGCAGTTGGGGAAAAATATTCAAAATATGTCAATGTAAATTTTTGTTTTTCTATTTTTCAATGTACAGGATCAGTGCATGTTATGTAGATATGTATGTGAAGAATTGAAAAAATGAAACAAGAATTGGTTTTACATACGTTAGATATATTGTAGCTTTTTTTAGCTATAACTATACCAGTTTCTAAAGAATATAAATTTATTACTGTTGGCAGCATATGCTTAAATTGCTTTTGAAAATATTTGATAGTTTTGTACAAAAAACAAAAAACAAAAAAAATTTTACAAATTTTTAAGATTTTAGATTATTTTTATTTATTGTTATAATTTTTGAAAAGAATTGAAATTTTTTTTTTTTTTTTTAAATTTTAGAATTTATAGAATTTACGATTATTGAAATTATACAAGTTTAGCTTATTTACGCTCAATATAAAATAAAACTAGATAACAAACATGATTGGCAATTTTCGTTATGTATATAGGAAAGTTGGAAAATTGTAGAGTAGCAACATTATTTAAGTAAAAATTAATTTTTTTTTTGTTTCTATTATTTTATATGTCAACCAAAATATAACTCAGGGCTCGTGCAAAAAATGTATGTCTTTGCAGCAATGAATTTGATAAGTTTGAATTAAATCAGTATTAAATGAATTTATTAGTATAGAAGATATAGTGTACGGTATGCAATGTATGGATATTAATATAAAAATAACTTTGACATACTCAGTAAGTGTTTTAGAACGAAAACATTGAAAAGGGCTTTCTCAAAAATGTGGTTAAGGTTTTATGTTCAACTTGGTACAAATAAATTTTCATAGAACTCAATAAAAACTATTATTTCTAAACATTCTAAAATTCCCGAAACCATTTGTTGAAATTGACCAATTGGGTTGAATTTTACCTATCTTACATTACCTAGAACAGTGTAGAGTTTAAGTCTTCTATATATCATCATCATTTGAAGCATATTCCGGGGTAACTCAAGTTAGCCTAATTCTGTTCTCTGACCTCATATTTATAACATAGATTAAACATACCTAACCTTGCTACTTTAAAGAAAAGACCCGAAATTATTTTTATCATTTTCATCACTGAACTAGTTAAAGAAAATATTTACTGCCCTTTTATATGTCAAACTTAGCCCAAATTAATACTACTAATCGCTTTCACTCTTCTGACCTATTTATCTTTTCATTTCATCGAACCAACTATAGAATACACGAACCTATCCATAGAATGATGATTAGGGCTAACAAATATAATAACGATATTGATTTTTCTCTCTCTCCAAAGACACCCTAAAGAAGCTCTTGTAGTCGTATTAGTTAATTCTGACCATCTCTCTATTTTTATAGTTGTTAATTTTTTCTCAAAGTGCTAATTTTAACCCAAAAACTGCTAATTTTGAAATATGAAAGTATTTTTTTGATTATATTTTGCAGATGGTTTAATTTTTTTAAACTGTTGAACATTGATTTACATTTTAATTATTTCATTAATAGTACTTTTTAGTTTTCTTTTTTTATTATCTTATATATAATACAAAAGATCGACGACGTGGGGAGTAAAAAAACAAGAATAGTTGAATAGTAAATTACAAAAATATTAAAATTTTAGCAAAGTTTTAAATCAAAAATAAAAATATTCAAAACGGTGCTGAATACTTTGAAACATTTAAAACAGCTACACATTCCACAAACCAAAAATTTAAAGTATACAAAACGGTGGCAAATACTGAAAACATTTAAAATTAAATATCAACAAACTAAAAATAGAAAATAGAAGTAATAATTAACATACAATTGCGTATTTTACGGCATTTTATCATTGGGTTGTCAAATATTCAAAAATAAATTGTTAACGCTCTGTGGTACATTGGTAATACAAAAGTACAAATAAATTTACTCCCTAAGGAAGCAAGAGAATATGGGATAAATAAAATACTATAGTAGGTTACAAGCACATTATAAAGATCAGATTGTTTATTTTTATAATTTCAAAAATGAACGATTAACATCTTAACTGCTTTAACAGCTTGGTATTTACAATAATATCTACAAAATATGGCTTAGACAATAACATTGTCTACTTATCAATTTTTTAATTTTTGGTATATCAGCCAATTTAAATGTGGAAAACTACATCTATTGTAAAGTAAAATTTTGCCTTCATTCATTTGGAAAGTTCCATTTTATTTTAAATGACAACGAACATGACGTATTCCAAATTAATTTCAAAGAATAATTGAAAAACTTTGTGTATACATACATTCATGACATAAGCGGGATTCGAACGCAAAACTATCCTCTTACTATTACATAACATTGTGGATAACATAACCACTACACTATCTTAGTCCGTCTAAATTAATGGTTGTAGTTAATATTGATGAATATTTTTTGATTATATACAGATCCAAATCTGATGAATTAGTTGTTTAAATGCACTTCAGAATATACTCTGCAATAAAATCCTAACACCGCCTTTGATATCTTATGCGAAAACATTAATTTATCAATCTTCTACGTTGAGAGTAATCGGATTTTATTGTGTTAAGCTATATTGAAATTAGTATTCATTTCATGATAAAAAATAGGTATTATACTTTGAGTTCATTATTATATATATAATTTTTTGCGTTTATCTGGGTGTTTGTAAGTCCGACAGAACACTCCAACACGTATACAAATAGCAAAATGTATACAAATTGCTTTGGTACTCTTTTTTTAACCCCTGTCTACCATGCTGAACCTTTGCAGGAAAAAAGACCATTACATTAAATATATTTTTTTAATTTAATGTTAGTCTTCCTCGCAAATAATAAGGAAACATAAAAAATAATAGGAATAATATAAATAAAACAAACAATTTTTTTGATTTATAATAAGAAGGACTAATAGAAATTTTATCAATAGTTTAATATGGTATGATAACCAAAAGGCAAACAGCATTTAACACAAAAAAAAACATAATGCACTTAAAGGTTATTCTTATTATTTATAATTATACATAATACTAAAATGTAGGTATAACAACTATATAGGTATAACAAATGTTTTTGTTGTTTTTTGTTGTTGTTATGATAATTATCATAGCATCATAGTTTTGCTACCGTATACAAAGCCTGTATAGTACTATAGGTATATATACTCTATCCAGAAATGTGATGCGATGAAGAGTTAAAATTGTTATTTATTTTTTTTGTTTATTGCTTTTTGTTTTAATATATATATATATATATCTATATATATATATCTATCTATATAATTTTATGATCGTATATAAGTAATATTTAGTATGTATTGTATTATGGGGTTAAGTTTTGGTTCTGCTGATTTACACATAAAAACAATAACAACCTATATATTTTTAAAGAAATTAAGTGAAATTTTGTATTATTATTTTTTATTTCTTATCTTTGTAAATTTATAATTTTTAGGTATCTTTGTTTTCTTCAAGTGTGTAGAAATGTATGTTGTAGGGACTTAGAGAGTAATGATTTTTTTTAATATAGTAAGTAGGTATATATATTGGTGTCGGTTAAACCATATTGATTGTTGTTTTTCTTTTTAATGTATGTTATAAATAATAATTATGTTTGAATTTTAACATGAAAAGTTCGATAATGAATTTTTTTGAAATGAAATGAAATTTTAAATAACCGATCAATGGTTCACAAGTTATGAACAGTTTTGTAAATACCTATTTATTTGCAGTAAATTTTTTTATTTTAATTTTTTCTCCAGCACGAGTTTTTATTTTATTCATCAAAATAAATATTATGTGTACCTACAATATTATTGTTTTTTTTTTATATTAACAATTTTTGTTTTTAAAATTGTTTTCGTTCAAAGTTGTGGCTCATTATCAAATATTATTTGTTCGCTATAAACTTTGACGCTAAACTTACGCAGCGAATGTTATTGAATGTTAGCAGGATTAACTTAATTCTTGAATTATACGATAAATTTTCAATGTTGGCAAAAAGGATGTCGCTAAAATGATCGAGTAAATGACCCTTCGGGAATAAAAAATTTTGCACCTTACTACAAATATTCTGTTTATATGGTAATTAAAAGCGTTATAATGCAAAAATAAAAGTATATAAATTAGTAAGCAAATACGTATTTTTCTCAAACTTGAAATGAAAAACTCTAATGAAGGAAAGAAATGCCAGAATTTATTTTGCTTCCGTCATTTATGGCGGGTTACAAAGCTAGTATTATATATATTCAAGAATCAAGCGATTCAGAAAACAAATATTTTTTTTTTATATAAAACCGTGTCTGAAAGAACTAATTCTGTGAAATTGCACAGGGGTATTCACTAGTTTATATTAGGAAATAATTTAAGTCCAATGAATATGATACAACATTGTCGTCCTATAGACTGTGGACATTGAATTTCGCATAGCAAGTTCAATTAATGCGGCAGTTTTATTTTCAAACAACAATTCAAAATCAACAAGAAACACATTTTTAATTTATAATGATTTAAAACTGTTAAAATCGCTGTGCAACAACGACAAATGTTTTGATCAAATATTTGTCGCCGACTTTGTCGTATTGTTTGATTTTGTTGTTTGTTATCATGCTATTTTGACATTGTCGTTTGTTATGACACCATTTAAACATATTTTTGTTCAAAATATAATTTGACATATTTTGTCGACATACAATGTCGTGCCGTTTTCATTGGACTTCAGACTTAAAAAATTGGATGAAGTAAAATGTTCGTAGATTTTATTTTGTGTATGAGTTGTTAAAATAAAATGATTGATCAAAAAAAAAGTCCTGGTATTCGGTCATTGAATGAAAATCTACCTTAAATATACCTACATAATTTAAAATACACAATATTATTTCAGACTTCTTAAGTTTACACCTAAACTGTTCATTATTTTTCATTCTAGTTTGTTTCAAAGTTTTTTTTAGTATGACCTTTTAATTAACTTTGAAATATTTTTAATAGATCTACTTCCAATAATAATTTATTAATCATATTAATATTTAAATAAAAATCCAAAACAATTATTTTCTACAAATTTTTAACAAAATTAGTGGCTATTATTTTATTTTTCGTAGAACTATACCCACTAAATGTTGTAAGAATTGAAGTCAAAAATGAATTATAATATCAAACTATGTAGGTAGATGTTGTTGTCACCTATCTGCCATATTATTTTCATATATTAATTTTATCATTAAAATTAATTAATTTCATATACGTCACCACACAGAAGTTATAAGCTGTATTCATTATTCAAAGGTATTTTATAGGTTAAAAATGAAAACTAAAACGGAATATTAAGAGTTTTACAATTAACATACTAGGTTGTTACAATTATAATAAATCGGAAATAACTTAAAAGTGACACTGAATTTCCATTAAAGCTATTAAAAAAATATATATAGCTATATATGATATAAAACCTAAAGATTTCACAAAATAAAAATTTATATCCTTAAAAGGACAATGATTCTGTTAAATAATAATAAAATCATTTCAGGAAATTTAAAACATTTTCATATGACGTGAAATATTTCACCTAAAAATATCATCACCATTTCTACATTTTTTTTTTTTTTTTTGCTTTTCCATTAGATATAAATAAACGTTCAGCTTTGTATTTTATTTTTTTTTTTATATCGTAACTTAAATAACTTTTTGTTTTTGGGACAACAAGCAGAAAAAATAATCTACCCATAATAATTTTCCTGTTTTGACCATCACATTCGAACATTCATTAAGAGGATCGTGACTTTTCCTAATAAATTTTCGTGCAAAAAAAATTAGGCTTTTTTTTTTTATTTTTTGTTTTTATATTAATTTTATACTTTGTTTTGTTTTTATTATATTTTTTATTCTCCTTTTTTCTATTTTATTATTTTTCCATATCAAAATATGTATTGTATTGTGCCTTATCATTCAGTGATGAGTTTGATTTTTTTGAACATTGTAATTTTGATAATGAAAAAGGAAATTAATTTAAAAGTGAGAAAAACAGGGAGAGATAAAGAGTATAGTTATATATTTATAGATATTATATACATTACTACTCTGTTTGTTAGTTGTTAAGTGTTAATACCACTTGTGAAAGTCCTTGAAGATAAAGGTTGGCTTTTTTTTCTATTTTTCAGTTTATTTATGTTACTTAAGTTAAGTTTTTACAAAAATAATAATTTTGTATAGCGAAAAAAGAAAAAATAAAATTTAATTAGAAAAAATATGGTGTTAAGAGTTTTTTTAGATTGAATTCGTGGAATATGAAAGATTGGCATATACTTTTTGTGTGACATGTGATAAAATTTTCTTTCTTATCTTGGTTTGGTAGGGAATTTTTAAATTAATACGATTTGGAAAAAGATGAATATTATATAATGGTAGTTTTGTATTTATGTATAATTAAATAAATTTGTGAATGTTTTGAATAATAATGAGACATGGATTAAAAGGGAGAAATATGAAAATTGTGTAAATTATAGTAATTGTGGAAGGTAAATATTTTTTTTTACTGAGATTTGATTGTATAATATCAAAGGGTTAAAAGATTTGGGTCAACGTGTGACTTACTAAAAAAATATATTGTTACAAACGGACATATACTAATATATTTCTCATAGTTTAACTTTAACGCAACGCAACGCAAACACAACCTCTTACAGTCTATTGTAATACTTCTCATCATTTAATACAGACTAAATTACAAATGAATTGTAATGTCTTAAAATTGTTTTTTTTTTTTTAAATTAATATGTTAGTCAAACAGTTTTGATACCAAGTTACACAATTTACAGTTATTTAAACATTATTAAATAGTATAAGTCTTGTATTTGTATAAATTCAAATAAAATAAAAATCATATTAAAAACATAATTTTCCTATTCAATTTTATATTTAGAGTAAAAGTGTTGCTAAAGGTTTATTTTGGAATACCTGGCAAAATTTATTTGTTCTGCTGCTTCAACAGAACGAACACTCGAGTCTTATAATTCCATTTTTGACACAAACAAATCCAATTCTAGCAACCCTACTGATACCAAATAATTTCATACAATTTAACCAGACTTTTCTTTCAATTATGACAACTCTTGTTTTATTTTACTCTACTATCAAGCGTGGGATTATACAAATATTTAGGTTTAACTCAACTATTTTAATAATTTAAAATTTATTCTTATATTCCTATAAACCTACTATTTTCAGACACAATTTTAAAATTGATATTGTATAGAACATGGAAATTGATTGGGAAAGCGTGATGATGTTTTGTTGCTTGTTTTAAGGTAAACATAATATCACACAATTATTGTAATATGTTCTGTTCTGAGTAAGGTTTAACACCTTTAATAAATAATAATATTTCTAAAGAAGGGAAAAAGCTAATATATAAGCTAACAAGTGATATAGATAAGCTAATAATATTAGTCTAAAATCAGTGAAATTATAATAATTGTAATGATGTTTGGTGTTCACATCATATCCAAAAATACGAAAGGTCTAAAGTTAATAGAAATAACTAATGCTACAAATATATCAACTATACAATGATAATCATTTTATCATTTTATGCATATGTATATTTTTTTTCTGTTTAAGTGTTTGATTTTATTGACTGTTTGAAATTAACAATAATTTTTCGTATTAAAATAAACGTTGGTGTACTAAATGCCTTACTTTTGTGTTAAAACAATTTATTTTTTCTGTTAGACAGTTAGAAGTAATTTTGTTTAGTTTGCTGCTAGTTGGAATATTCAATACGTTTTTTTGCCAATGAATTTGGATGATTCAACAGTCTGATCGCGTAGTTGTTTGTGACTATTCAAACTCTTCTTTTATTGTGTTTATCATATTTCTATTTTCAAAATTTCTATTTTTCACATACCATTAGGTATTAGTTATAGCTCTTAAGATTTTTAATTGCATTCACTGTACTATCTCTACATTAGATTAGGCATCCGTATGACCAGATGCGTTTTAATAGGGAATTGTATATCATTTTATACTGAGTGATGAAGAGGTAGTAGCCACTACTAGTTTTAGCTATATTAGTAGTACAATAAGGTTAACGAAGATGTCCAAGAAATATATAATATTGAGAAAAAATAAATCCAAACAATAATTTTTGTCCAACTCCGAAAATTGCAAATTCTCTGAAAGTTCGTTCTCTACGAATAAAAATTAAAATTGTTAACCTAAACGAAATCGGTTTTTTGTATTATTGAAAAAAATTGTTCAATATAATTTTATTTTATTTTATTTATAAATTTCTTTATATAGGGTTTATCACCCACCACATTAGGGCTTATCAAGCCCTAAACAATATAATTTTAAAAATAATTTTAAGAGAATTAAACTGCGCTTTTTAAGAGAACACAGTTTATTATAGTAGTTCGGGTTGTAATAGTTCGAGTTGTAATAGTTCGGGTTGTAATAGTTCGGGTTGTAATAGCTCGGGTTTATAATAGTTCAGGTTCGGGTTTTTCACAGTTTATTATAATAGTTCGGTTGGGTTCATTAACGTATAATTATAGTAAAGTTCTGAATATAATACCCCTTCCAATGAAGTACCCCGGATAAACTAATCGAAAAATTTTTCCATTTACAAAACCCCGGGTACAGGAATTAGATTTTATATTTTTCCAACTACTTCGATATCAATTTTCTGTTATCTAAAACTAAAATCATTTTCATGTCAACTATTATTAAACCAACTCTGCATAGGTAACAATCATATATATATGTTGCTTTCCGAATAGTGTACCCGGGTGTAAAAATCCAATTAGAATACATGGGTATACCAATTGGATTTATTATTTTTTCAGAATATTGGCATTTTCCAATTAGAGTACCTCTGAGTATTATATTCAGAACTTTACGGAAGTTAATATACCAAAAAATTTATAATTAAATATTGGAAAAAAGTGCATTTCACTTTGTATATAGTAAATTACAATACCGCATTTATTCTACGAAAACCTAATCCTATCTATAGACAACAAAATAAAAAAATATAAATATGTAATTAGAATGGAATCCCCAAAGTGACCAAAAATTCGACGATCGAGAAATTCATGTAAAAAATAGCGATACATAAAATTCAGAAAAATCCTAGGAATAAATAAAACGATTCAAATATTGAAATGCCCCTGAAATTCTATATGCCACTGGATGCAAATATTTATAAACTAACTACAATACAACTAAATTACATTGTATGTAATTCAATTGATTATTTCTGCTAATTTTATACACTTCTGATGCAAAAAAAACTACCTATAAGTGCTTAATTATTTTAAAAATAGGTTCCAAAGAACTGGTGTTAGGCTGTAAAATACTGTGAAATACTATGTGTTAAAAAATTGTCATATTAGATTTATATGAAAAACAAAATTAAAATTAATTAATTTCTTATCCAGATATTTTATTTTATACTCTTACAAACCGATTTTTTAAATAATTGTTTTATCTACATTAAAGAAAATTACTGTGTCACCTAGTCCTCTATATAAACACATATAACCTTGTCCTAATAAAAATCAAAAACACTAAAATTCGAATAATTTTTCATAATAATTATGTGTTAACAATATAAAAAAAAAAAAAAAATAAAGTAAAAAAATTAATTAATAAAACATAAAAGAAGAAAATAATTAAATAACAGAGAAAAATATAATATGAAATGTACAACAAAATTAATTAATTTTACTACATTTTCGTGGAAAAGAATTACAATAAAAGAAACCTTTGAAATAAACAATTCACACACTAACATTTATACATATACATAGTCATAAATTATTATGTTCAGGTTTTCATAAAAGAAAATTCATTCCACAAAATACGTGTAGATATGAGTATAAAATGTACAAAATTTTCTTTAATTTAAAAAAGAATATGAAAATCAATTTTTTTGTTTTTTTGTTGGTTTTCATTTTCTTTCTTTCTCTTTGGTGTTTTTTTTTTGTTTGATTTTAAAAAATAGTTATTAAAAATTCGAAGTAATTTCATTTTCGTTTTTTTTTATTTTTAATTTTTCTTGTTCGTTTTTATTTTTATCTTTTTTTTAGATTTGTTAATTTGCAAAAAGGAATCAAGGATATAAAATGCAAAATACAATAGTATGTATAGTGAAATAAGAATATAAGAAATAAATACGAAAAGCTTAGTTACTATGGTCTCATTAAAATTTCGTAAAGTCTTTGGAAGAAATTTATTTTTCTTTGTTTTTCGTTTTTTTTAGACTTTTCATTTTATTTTTAGCAGTATTCTTTATACATACTTTCCACTTTATTTTGTTCGTTTATTTTACATATAAACATATAGGTACATACATATAGAATTGCGTATCGTATCCTGTTTTATATTATATCTATCGAAATGTATAGAATTGGTTACTACACATTATTTGCCATTGCCACCATCTATTTGTATTTAACTTTTCTTCAAATTTTCTATTCCCATCCTTTTTTGCGTTTTCTTTTTGACTATTGAAGAATACTTCAATATCTCGAAAATCATATCCTTGAAGACAATTTTATTTAAAAAAGGGAAAACATTTTTTTTTGTTGTTGTTGTTGTAAATTTTGTTTAAAATCATTCGTATCGTTTATTTGTTAACAGTTATTTTTGTTGAGCAATCTTTTAAAATTTATATATTTTTTTGCACTATCGTGTCTTTAAAGTGATCAATTTATAAAATGTATTTGAATTTATATTAAATTATGTTACAGCTGATGACATTGACTCATAGAACATTTTATTGATTTTAAATGAATTTTGATATAATATAATATATACAAAAATATTTAAGAGGTTTGATTGTATAGCAGCTAGACCAACAAATTACTTCTTTTATGAACAATGTAGTTGGATGAAAAAAGGTGAGACATTGGGTTGGAAAATATTTGAGGTATTATACAAGTATATATACAAGTTCTAACACAGTAAATATTTGCAGGAATACACATCGAACCTAATTCGGAAATTAACATTAAAGCAGTAATAGCGTTGATCAAGGACATGGACCAGCAATTCCTGAAAATATAACAAACAGGAAAGTACAATCTATTGGTCGAGTTTACATAGAACTCCCCATTAGAAAAAAAATGATCACAAGTAATATAAATTTAAGAAGCAATTAATTTAAATAACTTAAAATTATATTCAATAAAAAATAATAATAATTTAATAAAGTCAAATTAAAAAAATAATGTTAATTTAAAAAAACATTAAATAAAATGAAAACGAAATAGGATTAAAGCTGAAAAAAATGTATACAAATGTTAGCATTCGAATCAATTTACATGTATATATATAGTAATTGAGTTTAAAAGACAATGTGATTTAGTATAATTCAAAACAAAATCCAAAAATAATAGAAAAAATAATTGTTGAACAACAAATCCAGGAGTACAGTGCCAGGGCTTAAGCATGTATCACCAACGATTAATTAAATAAACAAATAATAACATTTATTAAAGTATTATAGTTACTTTACGCAATAGTATGTAGTAATTTAAATTTTCAATATTAACTGTTGTAGAACATTAACCATCAGATTGCAGATTCGAATCACACTTGTAGATTGTATTTTATACGCTCAAAATATTTTCGCCCAAAACATTTTATTAAATTAATATAATTTGATTTAATTTAATTTAATTTAATTTAATTTAATTTAATTTAATTTAATTTAATTTAATTTAATTTAATTTAATTTAATTTAATTTAATTTAATTTAATTTAATTTAATTTTATTTAAAATTTTAAATAAAAACAAATCGCTTAATTCAAATAAAAACGAATTCCTACTTGATAGTATCATTTCGGAAATAGCTAGCTTTTTAGAAGATATTTACTTTTAAAACAAAATTATGTTAGTTATAAACAATATTGAATACCAGGGCTTAATTCAAATTTTGTTCTATCATAACAGACGTGGATAATAGTGTTGTGTATTTTTATTTGTAAATTATTTAACCTCAATTTACAATAACAAAGTTAATATTGCCACGTTATATTGCATTTTGCTACAAATCTTAAAAATAAAAATTAACTTAAATTGTTGAAATAAAAATTAACTTAAATTGTTAAAAATTAATTTAATTGTGAGTATGTTATAAGCTATGTAATTAATATCCAATACAAGTTGTATATTAATTTTAAAGATGTTTTCAAGACTTAAATTAAAAACTATAGGAGTTGTATATATGTAGTCTAAAACTATAAAATATCTACTAATGAGTACAAGTACCGAATGTTATTATGAACTTTGATAATGTTATAAGAAACTAGTACTAATTACTAGTACTAACATTAATAATGATTCTTAGATTGTTCTGAATCAGTTACGTAGCCTAATAAATTATTTTAACTTATTAAAATTTAAATTTAATACATTTATTTTTTATATATGTCTTGTTTGGAACCACTGGGTAATAATAATGAGGATTTTTTAGATATGGATATAGAGAATCAAGGTACTTTTAAAATTTATCTGTACACTTTTACTTGTTCGTTTATTTGCATTTTGGTAGAAGTACTTTAAAGCAGTTTACAGGATCAATCAGGCTATAAAATAACATTTTAGAACGTCTATCTCTTATGGTTGTATTATTACTTTATTGAGTTATTTATTTATTTCTATTAAAATATATTATAAGACGACTAGTTTTTTAATAATTATTCAGTGATAAAACACATAATATACATGATATATAATTTAATGAAATCGTTAATTAGCAAAACACAATTATTGCAAAATATATTGATTATTTTACAGAATTTATCAATTTTTTTCTTTTATTTTGTCTACGAAAAAATTTTCTACAGACATAATCCTAAAACAATAAAAAATTAAAAATTAATTTTATAGAAAAAAAAATATCAATATTCAGCTTTTTAACAATTTTAAGCAATATAAAGTGTATACAACAAGGATAATACACCGTAGTTAAACTACAAAAATCCAAATATAAAGACAATTTCAAAATATTTGAAAAAAAAAACTTAGTTATTATTTAGAAAATAAAAGTGCGACATTATTTCAATTTTAAATACATTTCTAGTTAGTTGATAATCATAAACATTATTATTTTGTTTTATTATTAAATTTTGAAATTAATTAAACTTAATAATACATTTAGCAATTGACTTATTTCTAGCATAATAAATTAATAGTTTGATATTAAACTGTAAACATATTAATTTTTTGATTTTTTGAACTCATGACATTTTTGTTGGACAAGCAAAGAAAAACAATCCAAGAAATAGTTCTGGAAAAGTAATCCGGATTGACAATACATCAAATACGAACATAATACAAGCAGCGTTACAGCTCTATTTACTATTGTTTCAATGCCTCAAAGTTTACATTTAACATTGTATGAGATTGGTGAATAAATATATTCAGTTTGCACAATGCGAGCTTTGATAAAAAACATTGGACTCTGTAAGTGAAAATAATAATCAGGATCTCAAATGATACAATAGTTTTCTAAGACTGAACTAGCTATGCTTTTACAGAGTATACCTATTTGATTACAGAGTATAACCCCTTATTAAAACAATTTAATGTTCATTTTTTTTAAGTTTTAATTTTAAGAACTCCTACAAGCAGGCAACTAACTTATAAATGAAAAAAAATATCTTTGCAGAACATACAATCAAAATCAAGCTTTATGTCAAATTCAATTTTATATTTAACATTTTATTTTATTTAAATAATTATATTATAATATCTATATCGGGACCAAATCAACAAATTCAATTTAGAAAACATGCTATTAAGATTTATATTTAAATATTGCGTTGGTATATGTAGCCCATATCTTAAAAAAAATTTGAATTTATTTTTTATATTCCTTTCAAATATCGCATTGATTTTCTCAATTTTATGTATAATATACATATATTATATAATTAAATATCGATATAAATAACTCTCATTTTTAAATAAAGCCTAAATATTTTATACTGAATTAAAAATTTTCTCCCTCCCTCTGTTCACATTATCTTCTCTCTGGGTGATGAGTACATCAGATTATATTTATTTTCTTATGCTACAAAAAATAAAAGATAAAAATATAGATATACTATATATTGGTATACATAATAGAATACACATAATATATTACATAAAATTGTGTTGTTATTTTGTTTTTATTATATTAATTTTCTTTCTGGAATTTCTTAAAAAAAAAAAAAAGAAACAAAAAAAAAAAAAAATTAAGTATAAAACAAAAATTTGTATTCTTTATTCCTGCTGTAAAGTCCTTTTGTCAACAATAAAAATCGAATTCTCTAAAAACAAAATTCGTATTCTGGTAGCGAAAAATTAAAAAAAAAAACATAAAAAAATTTCAAAAGAAATAAGAAAAACAATCACCAAAAAAAAAAAGGACGAAAATAACAGAGAGTTCAAGGTCTTCTTCTTCTTCTATTTCTTATGTTTTGTATTTTTTTTATTTTTCTTTGTTTTTGGTTTTCTTATGAAGAGAGAACATTACAGTTAAGTAGTAGAATATAAAATTGAAAATAATAAGAAGAGAAAAATAAACAATAATAATAAAAACAACAAAATGGCAATAAAAATAAACAAAAAAACAGAAAAATTAAAAATTTAGAAAAGAGGAGAAATAATTTTCTCTCAGTTTAAAATATTATTTATAAAATATATAATTTGTGTATACACTTCGTGCACTTTAACCGTTACAATTTACAACTCATTTGCAAAAAAGTTGGTCCATTTCCTGTTTTTGTATTTTAAATCCATTTAAGTACGGACATAATGGCTCCTAATTTTGCTCCATAAACTCTCCACATACAGACAGAAAACCTCAATACTTTTACAAATACTTACTAATCGTCTATAAACATTTTTTGGGCCACTTTTTTTGCAATAGACTTGTATAATAATAAGAATAGAAAAAACTGAAATAATTTTAATTTTTCTACGCACAAACACATACACTATAGAATACATTCATACTTTTAAATATAATCTTATAACGGGTAGTCAGAAAAATGTTTTCTCATTATTTATAGACACAATCTCGTAATTTTGTTGGTCAAATATACACAAAAAAAAAAAAAAAAAATTAAATAAACAAAAATAAAAAAAAGCACAAGGAGATAGAGTAAAAACAAAAAACAAACCATACATCCTAAAAATTTAAAGAAAATACCTACAAAAAAAAAAAAATTAAAATATTAAATAAATATAGAAATATTATTACGTTGTAAAGAGAATTGACGTCAAAACATATTTTAGTACCCACACCTTCTATTCTGTACTACTTAGTACTTACTATAAACTTTTTGCTGGTTATTGTAAGCCAAAAAAAAAAAAAAACAAAAATACAAAAACAAAATTACAAACTTTTGAAATGTGACTTTTGAATTTATTTTTTATTATGTACCTATGTATAAAATATAGAAATACAATTATATAGGTATATAAACAATGTATATATACATATTATTGTGTAATATTATATACAACTTCACGGTTCTTGTATTTGTTAAGTTTCCATTAAATAATGAATAAATTATTCAAATTACTTCTTTAGTTTAATTTGTATTCCTACAATTATTTCCTTCTTTGTTGTATATATGTATATATATACACATATACACATCTGATAATATTTTTGTATTTAATTTACATGTATATATATAACTGTGCACATATATAATATTGTACTACAGATTGTTTAGTAATAAATGGAATTTTTTTTTGTTATTTTCTTAGCTTATTCTCTTTTTTGTTTCTTAACTCTATGGAGGTGTTTCAATTGTGGGATAAAATTTAGTTGTTCTTAAAATTCATTAGAATAAAAAGTCGACTTGACATCTGAGCAGTTGTCTCAGTTTATAAAATATTCAAATGTTAAATTATTAAAAATACAATAATATTGTATTTGAGTAACATTTTAGACAATTAGCCATAGTTTAGCCCAATAACTAGGGGCTGGGTATAGGTATAATTGGCTATTCAAGTTGCTGCTGGAAAGTATAAATCAACAATAAGTTGATGTTTTATTGATGCCATGATTAGCCCTGACTATAATAGACTTAAGCTGCCTTAAGGCGACTTAAGGTGGCTTAAGTTTTTGTACGGTCGTATGAAGTTTCATATTGACAACTATAATGAACCAAACCAATATTTCGTTAGCATTATGAAACTTTTTGTTAAAAGTTTGTGGTACGCTCTGGAGCGTAGAAAACTTAAGCAAACTTAAATATTAAGTCGATTATAGTCAGGGCTATTCGAGTGATTAATTTACCGTTATTGCTTGTTTTCAGAAAATTATCCGTTTAAGCTCATCTCTAGATTTTAGAACGTAACTGCATAATTGAGCAAATTTACAGTTAGTTTTATAATTTTACTTTTCAATATATTCCGTATCGAAAAGGTTTATCCTAGAGTCCGGTTAAATTCATCACTGCTCAATAGATTTTGCAAATCAATAAAATCAGCAAAATAAATTTTAAAATCAAGAAAATATGTAGCAGTGCGCTAATGAATAACGGTACTGATTAAATTTAATGCGATTGAAATGCAATTAAAAAATCTGAGAATTTGACATGTAATAAATAGTTGTAATTATTGTTTGTTATAAAAATATTCGAAAATTTATATAAGAGACTTAATCCATATGAATTTGCAGATTGGACAAGGACTTGTTATGAATAGGAAAATCGTATCATGATTAGTAAGTAAAATTTTTAAATCCTTGAAAATCACAGGATGATATTGGCTTTTTGATTTTGAGAACATATTTCTTATATGGAATATGGAACCTGTAATGTGGAATGTGGAATGTAGAATTTGGAATGTCGAATGTGGGATGTGGAATGTGGAATATTACATGTGAATTATGGAATACGGAATATGAAAACGGAATATTTAATATGGCAAATAGAATATGGAATGTGATTCAACTGGAATAGGTATTGGTACAACAATTATAATTTTTTTTATTTTCGTTGTCTTAGCAATTTTTGTTAATGAAGTGCTTACACAAATTGTGTATATGAGTCCTATAGTACCAATGATCAAAATATTGTAACCGCTATATAATATTGATTCTAATACAAAACATGTACATTTATTTAATGTGTTGGCACTGGCAGTATAGAAAAATAAATCCAAAATAAAAAATTTGTTAGCTATTTGCTTTGGTATTTAACGTTAAGCTAAGATGAATATAAATACTATTAAGCACACATAATCACTTGTTTCTGAAGTTAGTAGATATTTTTTCATTCTCTTGTTTTCATTTATTTACATTTTGGTAAAAAAAAGCTTTTAGTATATGTATTTTGTTGTAAAATAAGTCCACTATCATTAATTATTTATTGTATTAAGTTCGATGTATATTCTTCATGTGCATTGTTAATTTAATACCTATTTTTTTTTTTGTATTTTTGTTTCGCTTCACCGACCTGCGTTTATTTCGAATTTATATACTGAAAAGAAGAAGGGCTACTTACTCATTATTATAATATTTTATAACCTAATTCTATCACTCATTAATTGATGGAGCGAATGCATAAATTTTCAGTGTAGTTTTGTGTCCGTTAATAAAAATTGTTATTGAACGTTGTCATGACTGTTATAATATAAAATTGTTATAAATTAAAATTTGAGAATTATAATTATTAGAAAATATTATTATATATGTTATAATATGCTCATCTTATTGTCTCGTAGTATACAAGTATTTATTTTTCGCAAAATATCCTATATTTCTTTAACATTAGTTTTTTTTTTGTCTTTATTTTTATTTTTTTTTATTTTTCTATCTTAGCCATTGGCTGTATGATCTCAAAATCTCTTCTTTTCTAATTTATAATTTAAAAATGTAGAATTAAATATTGTATTGGCTGTTAAAAAAATCCGTAACAACAACTAACGGTAACAGAACTTCTTGATTATTATTTGAGTTAAGAACATTTACTTTTCAGTTGGACTGAATTAAAAAAAAAAATATTAATATTGCTTTATGAATAGTTAATTTCATAAAGAATATTTTTGATTATGTTTAAGTTTTATTAATTAAATTAATAATTAATTTTTATTTTAATATTTGTTTTCTAAAACTTTTCCATTTTCAAAATTTTAATTTTTTTATTCTTTGTAAACTTTTTTTTATCGATTTATTCAAAAAATACGAATTTATTTTACAATTCAATTTTTGGCGTGTGTCTTCTTATTTAAATAAACTTATTAAAAAAAAAAAAAATTTTCGTTTAAATTTTAATAATTTATGTTATTACGAGTTCTCTCCCATTAATATTCAGTAATGTTGATTGCCCTTCAGCAATATTATAAAAATATTCTTTTGATTATTATTTCAGTATTTATGAATCTATAAATTTATTTTTTAATTTTGGTTTTTTTTTTTTTTTTTCTTATATACATTATTTTTATATTTATATTTTCATTTATAATATTTATTTATTATTATTATTATAATAATTTAATTTCATATTATTTACGCAAACATTTTCTTAATTAAGGTTGAATATATTTTTTTTGTTTTTCTTCTTTATTTTAATAATAATATTATATTATTTGGTTGTAGCTACATTTATTTAAATTTTGGTTTTTTTATTTTTAGTGAAAATTTAATGATGTTTGGTTAAATCTTTAGATGGTTGGTACTCAAATGATAAAAACAAAAAAAAAAAAATGTGAAAAAAAAAAGAAAAATATTATTTATTAATGGTTAAAAAGTTGGAAAATTCAAATCGAAAGTCAAATTTTATGATAATTAATTATTGTTAAGTTAAATAAAGTTTAAAGTATGTAATAATAATAATATTTTCATTCAAGGTTAAAATTAAAATTTCGAGTTGATTATAAATAAAATAAGGTTAAATATTCGAATTTTAAATTGGGGTTACACAACTACTAATTGGGGAGAATTGATAATTTATATTTCTATTAATGGATATTTTTGAAATAATTGGTTGGATGAAAAAAAAATGTTTGATATTTAAATTTTTCATATTTTCAAGGCTGAACACTCTAAGTGGCTTGTTTATGAATTGGAAACAGTTTCAAGGCATTAACAAGTTTTTGTTAAAACCGAATTCTTACTGAAATTAAAACAATTTTTATTCTCATGAAAAAAAAATTTTTAATTTTTGATTGCGTACTGTAGACAAGAAAAAAGTCCATAGCAAACAACTTAAGGACAAGAATATTCAGGTTTATTTATCGTTTACTTATAGAACAGAGGTCACTCGAAATCCATTAACCCATAAACGCATATTGTAGCAGATCTGCATTATGTTCGTTATTTCTCCGTAATTGCGTCGTAAAACTTCCAAAATTCATTCTAAAATTTAGTTTTGTTTTTTGGAACATTTTTAATCTAATCCAATATTTTTAAAACTTGGCTTACTATCATGGTGTGCATACAACTGATTGATTTGTGGTGAAAGGTTGAAAAACTAAAAGAGGTGACAGTGTTGAAGATTTTGCCAATGTTGGTATCGTAGTTCTGGTGCGTTAATTTGGAAGGATAATAAACGTGGAAATGTCTTATCATTACCTGTAATCAAGTGGGTTCTACAAAAGCGCTTCGATTGAATAACGGCGAAAAACTTTCTTCTCAAAGACACCAAGTAAGTGCATGCTCACTTGCCTCAAAAAGTATCCATGATTTTAATTCGTAGAGCAGAACTGAGAGTATGAGCGTTTTGTAGATTTGAACTTTGTAGCTTCGAGATAAGAACTTTAATTCGAGAAGTTATGAGGGTTATACTTTGCCGTATCTTCACATTAATGTCATTTGTGAAATTTACGATAGCTTTGGGATAGATAAACTCCTGAACTATTTCGAATTTATATGTGCAGACAGTGATTTTTTCACCAATATGATGTTAGGAGCCCTTTCTATTTGTCGATAACATATATTTTGTTTCTTTTTCTCGTTTACTTTGACACCCATTCATTCCGCTTTTTCTTAAATCTAGTTTCTCTTTTTCTTAAAACTATGCAAAAGCTCAAGGACATTTCGTTATGATCTGGCGATGAAGTCAATGGTGTCAGTATACTCTAGTAGTTGAACATATTTAAAAAGTATTCAGAGCCCTTCCAAATGTCCAATTTTATTTTTTAAATACGTTTTGGGTTTCACGGAGTCGAAATCTACTTTAAAAATATTTTTTTTGAAATGGAATAGGAAAAGTCGTGCATTTAAGGGTTAACAAACGTCTTACCACAATCTACACACTGAAAATCAATTATTGATAATTTGGTAAATTCGGTTGCTGACAAAATTTCAATAACATGGAGTAGAGACACCAAAGTTGTCATACGGTTTATAATAATTTCAGTAAACCTTATTGTATGTGAAATAAAGAAATTTGTAGTTATAGTAAGGACATTCAATCGATAATTATTATTAGTGCTGGGAATTAAATGCAGTAAATTTTGCAAAAACATTTAAAATATAAAAATCATATTAAATTAAAATAATTGGATAGTAAAATATTGTAGAATTGTATAGAAATTTAGTCTAATTTTGTTGCTTGCAACAAGGTGAAATATTTTTTTAAACTTTAGTTTACTTAAAAATCTTAAAATAATTTAAACTGTTATTGAAAATATTGTCTTTAGTGACGAATAGGTATAACTTCAAATTTACAACATACATATATTATAGATTTTATCATTACCTAACCTATTTTTACCTATAGTTGAGATGAGATCCTCTCCCGTTTCAAATATTTCTGTAGAAAAAAAACGCATATAAAATGTTCTAAGGATATTGAACTTTGTAGAAGGTTACTACTTAAACTCGAATCATTTTTCAAAGCTCTTCCCTCAATGTCTGGTTTTGGTAAAGAGAGACTTTTTCATTGCATAAAAAAAACACTATCATAATAAAATTAAATAGAAAATCTCATATGAGAGAAATAATCAGACAATGTAAAAAAAAGATAATCCTTGAGAGTGATAAATTTGACACCAGTTGTTGTCTGATATCACTAAAGTTCAATAAAAAATAATATAATACAATATAAAAAATAATATCAAAAGTATAAAAAATATAAAAAATATAAAAAATAGTATTAAAGTTTGAACTAAATTCTAGTGTTAAAAAATGGTAACGACGACCCTAGTAGATAAATTAAAAATGGAAAAATATTATTGAATATGAAAATATATCCATAGTCTATTGAGTACGATGGTATATTTATTTATTTTTTTTATTTATTTATTTATTCAACAAACACAAAAGCGCCTAATGGCTCGTAAAAAAGCTATATGCTGAGTATAAAAATGCAATCTAACAGACAAGCAAACACGAGCTTACACATTCATTGTGGATAAAAAATTCGTCTCTTCTATTAAGGACAGGTGTTCAACCGACATTAACTAGAATAGCAATCGCAATCTAATGAACTATTTTGTATACATAATGATAACTAAAACTGAAGAATTAAGATAGACTAAATTAGAATAGGATTTTAATAAATAACTATTGTTTTTTACCTCCTACTTTTCCAATAATATAATTCAAAGACAAAAAAACTTTGTAAAGTTGTACATAGTATAAAAATTCCTAAAATTTTGCGTAAAACTAACATAAAAACGGAAAAATTGTTTAGATGTTAATAAAATTAGAAATAAGTAGCTGTTTTTGTAAATTTTTGTAGACTAGACTAGTGTAAGAATGTAAAAATAGTGAGAATAAAATAAAATTTATATTAAAAAAAAAAAAAACAAAATATCAAAATAATGTAATTTTAGCAAGTATTATTTAGTTATTTATTTATTTTCAACCATTAAATTCCTAAAGAGATTTTGTTCATTCTAAAGCTTTATCTAAATTTAATTTTTTTTTTTTTATTTATATCTATTATATCTATTATATATATATGTAAATGTTTTAGTATATAATGTACAACATAATATTTTATTTTTCATAAGTACAAAAATATTTGCTAACTTACTATATAAATTGTTATTGATAAAGATAGATTATAATAAAATTAATATTGAAGAAAAAAAATCAAACAAAAAACTAGAAATCATCTAAAATATAAAATTTGTAAAATTAAATAAAAAGACTGAAAATATTTCGAATTTAAAAATATAATGTTTGAAATTTGAGACATAAATATCTTACTCTTATCTATACACATATACCTATTTGTTAAGATAATGCAAAAAATGTAAGCAACTGCAAACTGCTTATATATAATAAACAATACCTGTTATGATTTCGCTTTACACCATTACCTTATTATTGAGTAACATGAGCAAAAATATTTCTGTAATTTGTTTTTTTACTTTTAATTTGTTTCTTTATTCTATTTTTTTTTTGCTATTTTTGTCTTTTTAATTTGCCATTTTTATTTTATTTTTATTTTTTGTTTTCTTTTTCAAAAGGAAATAACATAAAAATCCAATTACATTTTGATCATAAAATTTTGAACATGCAATTTTATAATGTAATCAATTCATTTGCTATATAAGTATACAGGATTGCTTTTCTGTATATATTATATACATACAGGGACTGATCCTTTATTTTAGGTAAAATTCCAGGACGACAAATCGTATTACTCGTAACACATTGTTTGTCCTTCACGTATAAGAAAAATTTCGAAAACTGTAGCTATGTTAATTAGTTTCATGTTTTCTGATTTGTATAGTGAATGACTAAAATAATGTAAAATTATACAAAAATATGAATAATTGTAGTTGTAAATTGTAAATGAAAAAAAAAATTGTAAAAATAAAATAGTTTAGAAATTAATATGGAATTTATCTCATTATATATAATATACAGAATATTATCATTTTAAGATTAAAATACATTAAAGTCCTAAAACTTTATTCTGGGTTTTTATGTGATTAATCAGTACAAATCCCAATTCATATATTATTATAGAAAATCGTAATAAAAGCGGAATTTTATTTGTATATATATTTGTAATTTCTGAAAAGTACACACATAGCTAGAGTAGATAAGTTAGAAGAAGAATAATTATTGTAAGTAGGTAGATACTTATTTGCAAAATTACTTTTAAAACGAGTGATTACTTGTCTTACAATATTTATTGTCTTTATGTTATCTTCTATCGTTACTTTGATACAACAACAAATATTATTATTATTATTATTATTATTACTGTTATTATTATTATTATTATTATTATTATTATTATTATTATTATTATTATTATTATATTATTATTATTACTATTATTATTATTATTATTATTATTATTATTATTATTATTATTATTATTATTAATATTATAATTATTATTAATATTATAATTATTATTATTATTATTATTATTAGATACATTTATCATTATTATTATTATTATTTTAATTTATCAGAATTTTAATTAAGAACAACAATTATACTTTATTACATTTATCTGTCATAACATCATTGATAATTTTTATCATATTAAAAGTACTTAATTGAAATTTCAGAAACGAAATTGTTACAATTATATAATTCTGCCACCTATATGCTCCACTGATAAGGTTGCAGGATTACATGGGATGATAATGAACTTTAAAAATTTATAATAAGCTATGTAATTGATTAGTTTTAACTTAAGTTGAAAATTTTTTAGTCAAAAATTAACAATATAATATTATTATAATTTAATTGACGCACTCTGTTTTAGGCATTGAGATATCTTATTAGTCCGGTACTGAACAATTTTTTTTTTTTTTTTAATTTTATAAATACTATGTATTTACATTGTATATGTGTAGGTATAAGAGGGAATGACTTACTAAATGTTTTTATATGATATTAGGCAATCAGTTTTTATATCTAAATATCATGTTTTCGTATTGTCCTGTTTTTTATTTTTATTTTGTTATTAATTTAAACATAGTACAAAAATTTCACATTAGTGAATTAAATAAATAGAAAAATAAAAAATATCACGGAAAATTTGATTTATTTTAATTTTTTTTTTTTTTTATATTAAAATTGTTGCAAAATTTTTGTTTTTTTGTTTGAATTTATTCATCAAGCCAACAAGAAGTACTAAAATATGTGAAGTAACCGAAAATAGAAATTGAATTATACAAAATGGAAGGTCAATTTTATGAATTTTTTTATTGCTCAATACATATAAGTTAAGGTGGATTAAATATTGATCAAAAATTATTAATCGTAGAATTTTTTGGATTGATACCGTTAATATGATTTTATAGGTTGAATTATGTCATAATTTTCGAAACGGTTATTGAAAGGCCAAACATTGATTTCAGTTTTGAGTAACAGGATTTTACTGGTACTACTTTGAATATCAACTGACAAAATACCAACATTTTATTACCAGTATTATATTGTAAGAGGGTTCATGGACTGTTTCTGACCGAAAAGAATTAAAAACTCGTAAAACTAATGCAGCGATACAAATAGTATTACAGGATAACCATAGATTTATCAAAATATTTTGATAGATACAAGATTTAAATTTAGCTCAGGCGATCTTTTTCAAAATGTCTATTATCTATACTTTGATTGCAAATTAATCCCCACAATCTTTTGTAAATTAAACCCACAATCTTTTGTAAATAAGTAAGTAATATATAATACAACACTAATGGTCAGCCCATACTGTATAGGTTTATAAAGAATTTGTCAATTTCAATTTAATTATAATTTTTGTTGTAATTTTAATTTTAAGCAAATATTGGATATATAATATAATAAATTGATAATAAATTAAAAAAACATAAAAATTGTCTGCAATTTAAATTGCATAAATTAATAATTTTAATTGCATAATTATTGTTAATTGCATAAAGTCAACTCATTTTAATGTATTACAATTTTTATACCAGTTTTAGTAGCTTTTCTAATTAATTTGCAAGAGTACATCATTAAAATTTTAATTTCGTAATTACAGCTCTATTATTAATATAAAATAATATCATATTCGTGGTATAATTTTTAATATGAAATTGAAAATTTTTGGATACATTTTATTTTTTTAAAAAGTTGTTGTTGTATATTAACGAAATAAGACATTCTAATAACTACAGAATTAACATAAAAATTGGACAGACAATTAAGTTTTCTGTTAACATAATTTTTCATTTCAAATTTTTGTCAGCATAAAATGACGTGATTCCATGACATAACCAATCAAATAATTTGAAAAAATTATCAAACGAACTGGTCACAAAACTAAAAAAAAACTTATTTGAAAAACGAATTAAAATAATTCATTGAAATATTTAAAAAAATTAAAAAAACTAAAACAACAAACAAAAAAAATTAAATTTGATTTTTAAATACCAAATAGAAAGTATGTAGTAATTTTACTACTCTATTTTTTTCTATTGACTTTTTTTCCAATTAAAATTTATTAATTTTTTATTTTTTTATTCTACTCATGTTGAAATATATAAAAAAAAAATTTTGTTGCACCAACAAGAATCTACTCTTGAAAAGGATACATTTAAAATAAAAATATCTACATTGTATATAATATGTGAAAAATATTTGTGTAGATATGGTTACAATTTATAATAAGTAGATTTTGTATAAAATTAAATTTTCCTACTAAAGAACTCTACAATATAATTTAAACTACTTTATATTCTTTTTACATATTTTATAAAAGTGCTTGTTAACATATTAAATATATGTGTGTATATGTATATATTATATGCATTTATTTTCAAGTGTATTTATATATAAATATAAAATTTAAATGTTCATTGTATATATATTATATACCAAAAAGAACATTACACATGTTTTTAATTTAAGTGATTGTTGTATTTTTTTGTTTAAAATAAAAAACAAAATAATAATAATTGAAATACTCAGTGTATGAAGTATGATCAAATAAATCAGATGACATAAAAATGAAGCACAAAAAAAAATGAAAATTTTGTTTTTTTGTTTAATAAAAATAACTTAAAAAGATATTTTTAATTTTTACGCACTGAATTGAGATACTTAAATTCATTTTTTGAAATAAATAAATAATAAGATCATTATTTAAAAAAAAGGATTTTACTCAAAAATGTTTACTATGAAAATCAAAAATGTTAGGGTAAGAAAGAGACTTTCAACGCACAATTTTTCTCAGTTTCATTTAAAAAAAAAAATATATATTGAAAAATCTTTATTTTTAAAATTTTAAAACTAATTTACCAAATTACTGTCATAAATAGAAATTAAAGAAAATATTTCGAAGAAATTAAGTTAGTTGAGAAAATAAAAACTGCAATTAAAAATTTGAGAGATATAAAAATATCAAAAATGTAATTATAATAATAATAAATAGTAATAATAATAAAATAGTCTTTATTTCAACAGAATTACAAAGCTAGTAACAATTTTTGAACACATGCAAATTAAATTCATTTTTTGTACAATGTATCCTAATCTAATTGATAATTAATTCAATTTAAAAATTAGTATTTAAAATAATTCATATTACATTTTTAACTTATACTAAATAATAGGATTTCCAGTACCGAAGAGTTTCTTTAAAACCGGTATTTCGGTACTGATATCTATACCGAAACCGGAAATACAGGTATTTTCGGTAGTCAAAAAAAGCTTATTTTATTCAAGTCAACGATAAGAAAAACATAATTTAAAAAAAAAAAAAAATATTCTTTATTTCATTTTTCGTATGAAAATTAAGAATAATAAAAATCATTTAAATATTATTTTTGTTTTCAGAAATAGGCTTTTAAAAAGCATAAATTATTTATATTATCATCCGAAAGCATCGACCGAAATTTGGTTAAAATAATCATAACGTGTTTCGTAGGCGATTTTAAGATCATTATTGAACGAATTTAGTTGCTTAGAAAGTTCATCAAATAAAACTCCAATGCAATGTGGGCTTTATACAAATCAGCATCTTGGCAGCATAAACTGTCTACAGCTAGTTTAATAGGAGTTAACGCTGTTATTATACGAAAAATTAAGTCAAACTCTTCTTTTGAAACCGGTCCATATGTATATCAAATAAAGCTTTTTGAAAAGAGCTTTTCAATTTATAGAATCGTTCAAGCATAAATAAAAGAATACTCCACCTGATTCTACAATATAAAATTAACATCAATTCTTTTCCATATTCTTCTTTGACATGTTTTTGTAAATACATGTCATTTTTTGTTGGAGTTTGCCGAAATATTTTTACAACTCTCCTTACTTTGACAATTAAGGGTTCAATATGCTCGTTTAAAGTTAGTTCAACTTGTTCTCACACAAAAATCGTCTCTTGACAATGCTTTTGATTTGAAAAAACAGGTTGCTGCAATTTAAATTCAAAATATTTTGAATTTTGGTGCACAACAAAAGTAGAAAATTAAACTTTTTTTAATGAATGGTCTGGTGTAAAATTCCAAGAATTTTACAAATTTTTTAGTCAATATCGAAATACCGGTTTTCTTGGTTCGGTAGTGTCGGTATTTCGGTTTTAATATTCTTCGGTAATACCGGAATCCTGGTTTTGGTAATACCGGTAATGGAAACCCTACTAAATAACAATTAATTTATCAAACCAACTTCAATGCACAAAATTGAAAATGATAGTGAAAACCCTATGATAGTGACAACCTATGACTTTCATGAAAAAGAAAAACCTATCGTTATCTCAATCAAAAGAGGCATCGTATGGGTTCAGTGTTCTTAACAATAGTTTATACTATTCATTATTTATTTATTTATACTTAACACAATCATATTACAGTATTTTTGCTATACAATATGAAACAAAAATGAAAATGAGTGATATTTAGTTAAAACTGCCAACAAACTATGATTGACAGAACATAGTCGAGTTTAATACTTTCAAAACTCAAACCTGTATTATTTCAAGACAAATATCAATTTCTGACCCTGATATTTCGTTCCATGATACATTGACTGAAAAGCTTAACGATATTAGGTATGCAATTAAGTCGGAAAATGATCTGGAATGTTCATGCACTGTGTTTGCAATTTTTTACAGTGACTGTAGGACCTATACTTTCGTTCCGGCGACTTCTTTAAAATCTACAAAGTTTTAATATCATCCAAGACGAAGTAAAATTCTCATATTTTAACCAGCGGCTCTTGTAATACCTTAAAACATTTAGATAAAGGTGAAAAAAGGGCTGTTTGTCTTATCGATAAAAAAGGAAAATTAAATCCTAATAAAAATTTTAAATTCTAATTTTAGTTCTAAGTATATAAATAAATATATTAAAACTAATATTATAAAAAAGAATTGTTTGAACGCTCTCATTTATCTATTTGAAATAAAAATCTATTCTTATGTTTTATTAATTTTGTTATTTTTATTAATTTTGATATTTTGATATTTGGTCGGCTGCGTTCTTATACATATATCTAATCTACCATAATCAAAATGTTGAGAAAATCGATTTTTTAATTTTGACAGAAATTTTGACTGTAAAAACTTAAAAATAATCGAACAAAATTTGCATTTTATAAAAATTTGAACAATTTTAAAACATCAAAATAATGTATTTGAAAAAAAGTCGGTAGAAATTTAAAAATCTACTCTAACGGTTCATATATGTGTTTGGACATTTCGGAATAAAATAGGTCTGTTAGATAGTTAAAAATACTCAATCATACGCAATGATTTCAAAACTTTTATGACTTATTAGTACCAAAACTGTAGTTTAGACAAATAGGCATAACTTGAAGACTTAAAAAGCAGTAAAATATAGATTGTTTGGATAAATTGGAAGAAAATATCTCGAAAACTATAAAAGATACGTTTATTTTGAATGCAAATTCGGATAAAGCATAGCCGAAAATGGTATAATACATTGAAAAGTTAATTTCGGAATAAATGGTCTGTTAGATTCATAGGAATGCAGCCGACGATTTACTGTGGGGTTTTCAATGTTCACTCTATCTTTTCAGATTATATGTACTCTTCTGTTTATATTGCTTTAAATTACAGGCCGATGTCATGACGAACGCTATTATTGATAATGTAATTTTTCAAATCGTTGAGACCATATTCTAATGTTTGTTATGATACATACATAATTGGTAGTTTACATTTTAATGTAAAACCTTATACATAAACTTATGACCTAATATTAATTCTCAGGTACGTTAATCTAAAAATATTCCAACAGACAATATTTGAATATTTTTGTGAAATGTGAGTGTTATAAGCATAACAATTACTGGTTTTGACAATTATTTGTCTATATAATATCTGGTTTCGAAAATATCTAATCACCTGCTCTAAATTTAGTTTAGTAAAAAAATTTAAATTTCAAGTAATTTGTGATTATATAACTCAAATTTTTTTCTCTTTTTAAATTTTTACATAAATAAAAAAAAATAAAAAAAAAATAGTTAAATTCTTTATTTAATAATATTGAATTATAAAAAAAAAAAATTTATCATGCTTCATTTGAAATTAATTACAGGAATACAATAAAAATGTTATTACGAAAATTAAGTTAATTAATTAATTTATAATACCTATAATTCCATAAAACAAAAAAAAAAAAAACAAAAACAATTATTAAACTCAATAAATCCCCTATAATAAAAACATTAATTCTAATTTTTTAATTATTATAATTAATAATGTCAATTTAATTATTTTCAATTGATTATTTTTATAGTATAATAATATTTAAATTAATAGACAGTGAAAAGAAACATTTAATTTAAATTATTTATCAATTATTTTAATAATAGTTTTAATAATTACCAGTTATACGAAAAGAGTAAAATTAATAATTAAATTTGATAAAAAACAAAAGTAAAAAAAATGTGTTCAAAATTTATGAAAAAAAAATAATAATTTTCTTGAAAGAGCTTAAATAACGCACAACCAAATACAATAAAGAGAAAAGGGTCATCCTATAAATGTGCATATGACAGTAGCAATAAATAACGAGTGCAAAAATGAAATAGACAAAAAATATTTAAAAAGGAATGTACTTTTGCACTTTTTATCGTTTCAGCTTGTTAGATATATTATTACTATTTTGTGGTATTTATTTGGGTCTTTAAAAACATAACACTTGAAAACTAGTTATAGTTATCTACCTTTTTCTTTATATTGTATTCTTCGTCACGTATCAGTGTCTTCATTATTACATTTCTGTAAATTTTTTTTATTAAAAGTAAAATTAAATGTAAATTTTAATATTTCAAATTTAAAAAAATTTATAATTACATAAATTTATTTTATAAAAATAACATTTTACATTGAAATTTTGGTAGATTTTTATAACTCACAGATGTACTATTGACATTTTTTAATAAATTATAAAATCAAGTAAAATGAAAATTGGAGTTGTATAGGTAGTCTAACACTATAAATACCTACTGACGAGTTCTAATAGTGTTATGATGAACGAAACAATTTCCTAAAAATATTTTGTTTGTTAACAGTAACACAAATAATAATAATATTTATAGATACAATAATATTAAATTATAAATCGAACTTGTTCTTTTTATTAAAAGTAAAATGACTTGAAAATTTTAATATTTTACCTTTAAAAAAATTTATAATTATATAAATTTATTTTATATAAATTTTTTGTTTAAAATAAAAAAAAAGCATTGAAAAATTGGCGAATCAAAGTTGTATTAATATTAATGGAAAACGATAAATCATGGCCATTTCATTAAAAATATCCAGGTACTGGCTTATGGAATGCATTAAAAAACATAATTAATAATGGCAGAAATTTTTTTAGCAGACTAAAATCACCAAAATTAGCCTGCATTGGAACGAAAGTATATATATTTAACACTTAACATAACGAAGAAAATTGAAGACTGAATAGTAATAAAAGGTGGGATTTTAAAATAAATCTCCAAAAGTAATTATTTTAATCAAATAAAAATTATGAAAAATTATGCCAGAATCAAAAGATAGTAATGAACATAAGATAATAATAAAATTATTGATGATTTGTCAAAAATATCAAAATATTATTTGAATTTAATAAGTGAAAAAATGTATTGGAAATATTATTTACTTTTTGTTAGTAATCAAGATAATTATTTAAGATAGTTACAAAGACTTAAATTCAACTATTTCCTTACAAATATGCAAATAAAGCACAATAGTATAAAGATAAATTTGATCGAATATGCTGTAGATTCTAGGGAAATATTTTTAATAATATAAATTAGAAAATGTAGTTTAATCGAGTTTAATTTACATTTTGATCAATTTTGGTTATTACACCATCAACAGACTTATAATTGTAAACAAATAATAATATTAATGGAAAGCGATTAAACATTATAACACATAACTTTAATGTTATATTCGTAAAATATTTTTAAAATTCTTCCAATTTGTATGTTCACTATATTTTAATAATCCGATTAAATTTCATTGTTAAACTTCATTTTTTAATCAAAAATATCTAAAAACAAAAATTCATCAAATAATTAATTTTGTTAATAAAATAATTTAATAAAACAAAACAAATAAAAGTCTAAAATTTTATTAATTTGCAATAAATTAATTATAATTGGAAGGCATCAATTAAAACAAAAATATTTAAATGACACCGGAAATTGAATTTAAATTTAATTATTTAAAAACACTTTAAATTATAAAATAAAAATAATAAAATTAGTTAATCATAATAACTGAAATATCCCACACTCAGTAACACAAATACATAATATTAATATTAAATCAATTATTTAGGTCTAGTCAATCCAGTACCCATAGTGTTTTATAATAAAGTTGACACTCAAATTCCAATTTTATATAATATTTTAATAGTAAGTACATATTTTTTTTAAATCCGGAAATTGTTCATCAGGATTTAAGTATTAATTTAAAAATTGATTAAATATATAGGTATATAAATAGATTTTTTGAATATTCAATAAAAATGATTAACAAAGTTGAAAGATAGCTTGAAATATACTCGAAATTTTTAACTAGTTATTAAAAATTACAAATGAAAATATTATTTCCATTGTAAAAATTGATTTTGATAATAAAATAAAAATTTAGTATAAATTAAAATTTTAATTAGTTTTTTTTCGAAATTCATAACTTTGGCTGATTAAGGGTTAGGGATATTTATCAATATAATATATTTAAACAGACAGACAACTAAAATATCATAAAAACAAACCTGAATAAAATAAAAGAGTATGTGGCTCCCAGAATATATTTAGACAAAAAAAACCTGTCATAAATTATTATACTAGACTATACTGACCTATTCTAATTTTTTTTTTTTGCTTTTATCAGCTCATACAGAGTGTGTCCATTAATAATTGAGCGTTTAAAAAAACAAAACCAAATAAATCCGTATCATATTTAACAACAATTAGAAAATAAAATAGAAATATAATAAAAAATATAACCCTAAGCTAACGACTAGTGACTACTATACTAACTATGGTAAAATTTTGCCTGTATATCCCGAACAAATCCGAAGAGATCATTTCATTATTTTGCTATAAAATAATGCATCAACTTCCGAAATTCATTGCTGATAGCAGCGTTAATTTCATCAAAAAATCTAATTTATTTGCATAAATGTACCAGTAAATGGGCAGTCAAAAAATAGGACCTCTTTCTTCATGGATATGGGCTCTTATCCAGAAAAATGATGTGTAATATTGAACAAATTCTACATGAGATTCGGAAATTTTGAATACGATATTTTTATTTTGACATCGAGACATTTCACAGCTCTACCACGTTATAATTAAATAAGTTTACGTAAAAGATTAATTGATACGTTGTTGACGTCGCATTGCCAATAATATTTTATTAATGTCAATTAAAAATTAATTAAAATTATATATGGATTGTTTCTAAAATTTTAATACTTTAGTTAACGTTATCACCAGTGATATTAAATTTTTCCTGCTTTAGTACTTAATATTATCATCATTGATCATCACCATTTTCGTTTTCAGGTATCGTTTATCACCAACGCTACCGAAATTTTCTTTTTCCAACAGGTACAAATTATAACATTGTAACCATCGCTAGTGGTGTTAGGTAGATGATTCCTCATAATTATTCAGCAAAAATTAAAACTATCACTGGTATTGATTATATTCTACTTTTATGGAGAAAAATGTCTATACTCAAGGTTCAAGTAAACCAAAGTAATTAAAATATTACAAATAAATTATTAATAAAAAAATAAAATAAATAAATATAATTATTATGAATGGTTTTGTTTTATCTAGCATTGTTGTATTTAATATAATATCCTAGTCTATAATATTGACATTTTTTATGTAAAATATTCAATTATCCACACTTTAAATAGTAAAAAATTTCATTTGAATTTAAAAATTGATTTAAAATAACCCAAAATAAATCAGACGAAAAATTTATAGAGCTTCAAATTGAAACCAGTGTTCTTATAATTTAATTCTATTAAATCGAATTATGAAATACAAATGAAATAATAAATTTAAGTATTAAAAACTGTGAATAAAATCTGAAGAAAAGACGTATAATGACCTTCAAAATATTAAAATTGACATAATCAAATAAATAATTTAATTAAAAATTGAAAAACCATAAATAGAATTTTTCAATTTAAATTTAAATATAATCCAGACCTTGTCTATTTATTTGAACAATCATTATTATAGGTTATACTAAATGTACATCATATTATGAGAGACTGCAAGAGAAGCGAAATTAAAATAAGCAGCATGATTGTGGTGAGTATAATAATAATATAATTTATAATGGTAATGAAGCATTTTTGGTTATGCAATAAAAACAAAACAAATATTTTCAAAGTCTATAAAACTAGCCAAAAATTGATATAAATTTAATATACAAATAAAAATAAAAAAAAAAAAATAAAAAAATAACCAAAGAACTCCATTAAATGAAAATTATTTAAATAAAAATTAGTAGTTAATAAAAATAAAATTAAAACCAAAATACCAACATTTATTATAAAATTATTAGATAAGGATATAAAATGCAACGTGTAGCCATTTATTTTGGAATATTCAATTAAACCACATCCCTGTCAATTTAATGTAATTTAAAAAAAAAAAAAAAAAAACTAACAAAAATTATTAACACTAGACTTAACAACACCCTAATGCTACAATTTCAATTTATTTTATTTAGTATATGCATTTCAAGCTTATTTGAAAAAATTAATTTTATTTTATTTTTCCATTTATTTTGCAGCACAATTGAACGGTGCAAATAATAATAACGGTCCCTTAATAACATTATTATTTCTGTACTTGAAAATCATAGTTAAAATTAAGGACATTTTAAAGTATCGATTTTAAGTCACTGTTCAAAACTTAAATTACTGTCGTATCAAAAATTAATTTTTAAGTAGAACGGAATGAAAATCCTGCTTAAATATTTTTGCTGTCAAATGCAAAAAATAAATTTAATTTTTTTAATTTTGTTATATCTCAATATAATTGAGCGTTTAAAAAAATATCAAAATCAAATTGTTATATATCAATAAAATTCATACTAAACATATTATATTTGTTGCTAAATGATGAACTAAACCTATCATACTTCAGTACAAAGAACAGATTTAGACATGAGATTGAAAATATTTGGTATTTAAACATTTTTATTGACAGGACTTAATAAAGCTGGATTCATAAGTCTTCACGTTCTGTCGTTTAGCCTACTTAACTGTTAATATTTGTTAATAATATAGTTGACAATATTATTAAAGCATATAGTAATATTTATGTATGTTACATTAAAAACCCTTTATTTTTAGTATTATAAGACATGCTCAAGGTTCTAATACTTTTAAATCTTCCCCTATCTGCTGCAATTAAAATTAATGTTCTTGTAAAAAAAATTTTTTTCGACTTTTACAAGTTGATAATATTTAAAAATTCGAATTTCTTACTAACTTTCAGCATTGAAAATTTTTAATACATTTGCTCATAGAAATTAATAACTGTGTCTATAAACTATTACAATGTGTAAAACATAGCAGTAGGAGTTATAAAAATTTACATAAACATAAACGTAGAGTTGTGAAACATTGATAGATTGAAAGCTAACTTTTATTTAACGTTTACCTGAACTGCGAAAAATCCCTGATGTTTAAAAAACATTAAAAAGAAATCAATTTCAAGTGCATATCGATTGTAAATGTTGACTAACATATAGAGACAACTTATACATATTGTGTTTTGTTTTAAAAGTTGATAGCTGCAATGCATAACATTCAACAATTTAACCAGCTTAACTCTTATTTCAGTTAAATCGGACATACAAATTTTATACCATGTACCACCATTTTATACCACTTAAAACACTTTCATAATATTATGCAATAAACACAAAATGCAGTTATAAAGTAGTTAATTATTATTAAATTTTATTAATAAAATACCCTTATCTTTGTCTACGATCAATCATTCATTTTGATTTATCTAAATTTATTTTATTATTATTACCTAAAAATTTTTTTCCCCATTTTTGTAATAAATTAATAAATTAAATTAAATTATGGTAATTAACATGTAGTTACTAACAACTATTATAATTATTTTTATTAAAATATAGTTACGTGAGTTTATCCCAGTATTATGTAATAATGATAATTATTATTATTATTATGAATGTTAAATATTAAAAATTAATGTTTTTTTTTTTTTTTTTATTTTGTAATGAGACAAAATAATGGTCATTAATATGCATTTGGTTTAGTCATTAAAATGATATAAATTAAATTTGGTATATTTTATTCACTATACAAGATAGAAATTCGATATTCTAATTTCGAATCATATTTGTATAAAATTTACTCTTAAATAATTAATAATATAAATAAAAGCTTGTACTCATACTTATGTAATTTAAATAAATTAGAGGTTTCAATAATTCATTTTATTATATGTACACTTAAAATAATGTACAATGCCTCTGGTTGTATAAAATAAATATTTAAAAAGATAATTTAAGCTACAGAAATAGATTTCAATATAAATATTGTATTTTATAATTTTAAATAATTGATTCAGACTATTTAAAAATAATGAAGACTATTATGGATAATGATGTGATTAAGGACGGTGTAACACATAAATATTCAGAATGAGTGGAGTGTATTTTTGACTTCAATAACCTAGAATTATATATTTTTTTAATTTATTTAAAATGAAAATTATAGAAAGTTAAATCAATTTATTAAATTCGATTAATTGCTAGGTCTCATTCTAACAATAATAATAAAAGTCAGGATCTTCAACTTTTATATAATAAATATATTAAAATTTGTTATATCCTATCATTTAAATAAATCTTAAGGTGTAATCGGAAATGTCAATGTCTAAAATCAAATGCAAGAACGTTCACGATCAAGCAACAAAATTTTTTCAGAAAATTGCAATGCAAACGATTGTTGTTTTGCAAAAAAACTTAACAAATTTAATTTAATAAAATGAAATAAAATGTAAATTTGTTTACCAATAAATTTTTACAATAATATATATATAATATAATAAGTAAAATATTAAAAATAAAATAATAAAAATACTCAAATTGTATATGGAATCTATAAAAAAAAGCTAGATAATTTAATTTTATTTATTTATTTATTTAGTTCATTAAACTACATTACTATTCCAAAAAAGAAAAAAAAAACATTTTTATTAAATTTATATTATTAAATTTATTTGTATTTGATGCCGTACTTATTTCATTAAGCAATTCATTAAAAAGTTTGAGACCATATTGTATAGAAGCATATTTTTAGTTTTTTCTTTTCTAAACAAATCTAATCTAAACGAATTAACGTTTCTCAAATTATAATTCTGAATATCCGATACATAAAATAAACAATCACATAAATAACTAGGACGATATTTACGTAGTTTTCATCTTTTGTACAAATATTAATACATTTATTATAATTCTTTAATTAATACTCAGCCCTTTCAACACATTTAATATACAAACATACCCCCTTAAAACCCAAACGCAATTAATTTGAAAGTTTTAAATAAAAAGCTCCAATAAAATTGTTACATCAAAAACTGCGTTTTTTAATTACCTAATAATGGTAATTGGGTTTTACATAACAATAGCCTGTTTGCCACTTTTAATTATACTCAACTGGACTTCATGCATTTAAAAAATTGTTTTGACGAAATTGCAAGTTTACAACACACAAATAACGCGTAAATGACATTTTTTGATTAGATGATTTTTGTCTCAAATAAATAAAATATCGATTAAGAAATAATCTGACAAATAAATAATCGATTACATTGTAAGAGTAGTTTTAGATTAACATTAAGAGTACATGACATAAATCAAACTGCTTAATCAATTAGACTGCAAATGCATTTGATATTGTAGTTTGACATTTCCGATTACAGATTTATTGTCAGAACAATTTACATTAAAAACTTAAACAAATTTTTATTAAAAATATTTTATTTTTTTATTCCTGCATTTTATGCTCAAGCAATTACATTTTGATTTCCAGAAAATTTAATGACTAAAAAATGATTTTTAAATATTCTACAATTTTATAATATTACAATATAGAACAGTATGGAAATAATAAACTATTCTTACTATATTTTTGTCGATTATTGGAATCCATAATAATATTATTATTTTTTTTATTCAAAATAAGCCGGTACTAAAGTGTGAAGACAAATAATATTAATTTACTGTTTTAAGCAGAGTATTAATAAATTTTAGTACTAAAACAGATTATTCGAGAAACATTTTCTTTCTTAAAACTCGTATACAGCATATTTTAATACCATCATATTTTTTATAAATCTTACTATAGGTTCTGAGTGGTCTATTGTTGTTATGTGTTATTTAGTTTTACTGTAGAAATTATTTTTGTACTAATGAAGTTTTTGCTTTCATGTAATACTGCATTTACAAATTAATCCAACATATTTCCCGACAATTTTTTGAATCTCTTTTATACTAATCTTGTTACAAAATTTAATAATTAATAATTAACGAATTTTAATTTTACCATTATTTCCAGCGGGGTAATTTGTATATAACATGTTTGAAGTATTTATTTATTTAATAATTCAAATTCTCAAAAATACCTAACGAAGCTCGTATAGAGTGTTTGCAATTCATTTTAAAGTGCTTAGTCAAGTTTATATAAATTCAAATAATAATGTAAAAAATTATGAAAAATTAAAAAAAAAAAATATATTATATATAAATAATTTAATGTAAGTTAGTAAAAATATAATTGAATGAGAAACAAATTAACTACAAAATAATTTGATATTAGCATTTTTTTTAACATATTTTTAACATTTGTCTACCATCTATATTAAACATTTTTATACATGTTGGCATAAAATATTACAAAACTAAATGCTACCAATACAAGTAATTATTAACAATAAGAAAAGACAATATAATTTTAATCTAATTCAAATTTGTTTAAATGAAATGTAATTAATTTGGTATTTTAAAAATTGAAAGATAAAAATAAGAAAATCTATTAAAAAGAAAAATCCGATAGCCATGGTATCTAGTGCTTGTAAATTAATATTGTATATAATTTAAATAGTATCCAATAAAAAATAATAATAATAATAATACAAAAAGAAAAAAAATTGCATTGAAAAAATTTTATTTTTTTTAAACATAGATTTTCTGAGTTTTCCGGCATTATTGTTTTTATTGTTTATGAATTCTGTGATTTTTCTTATTATTAATTTGCTTTTGTTAAATTTCTTTTTTGTAAATGATATTGAATTCTATGTAGTTTGTTTGCATCTTATATTTTTTAATTATTTTGTTGATTAAAATATATGAACTTGAATTAAGAATTATGAAACAATCTATAAGAGCCTTATGGCTCTTTTGAGTTGAAAATAAAATAAAAAATAAAATAAAAAAAAAAAAATATCTTCTCGATAATCGGAAATTTTTAAACTGAACAATTTCTCGAGCATTTTCTGGGAGGAAATCTAAAATATAATGGTTTTTGTTAACATAATATTTATATCACATCAATTTGTGTTTATTGAATTGTATTTTCACATTCACATTTTTAAGAAAAGCAAGAACTCAAAATAAATTTTATGAAAATGTAAATTTTGCTAGTGTGATCGTCTTGAACTTTGGTTGATAATACCATATATGGAACAACAATTGAAGCAAAAAATTTTATTAAAAATTCATAGCAAAATGAAGGATATTACATACAGTAAAAGTGAACATGTGATCGAATACTCACCAAATTAAAGTAGATTTTATTATTTATCGGATGACAAAAATATCACTAATTCAAAGTGTATTGAAATTATTGACATAATACTGCGCCTTACACTAAATTAGTATGTTATATTGCTATTCATTTATTTTTATATAATTATTGTTAATCTTATTTTTATTAAGATATAATTATTGTAATATAATACTCAATCGTACTATTAAGTGATAAAATAAATACGAAATATTGAAAATGTATCTGTATGAAAGAAGTTTTACAGATTCAATGTCACTTCCACAAGCAACAGAATAAACAATGTTATACAAAATAAGTGATGATATTATAATGAATGCAAGAATACGATTTTTGTATGAATCCTTGTGCTAAACCATCATATTTTTTATGCAGTAAAATTGCGTATCTGTATATATTAGTTTTAGTCATAAATCAAGAATAATTAATAATAAATAAAACAAAAAATTAAATAACTAACTAACTATAATAAAAAATATTTTGTTGTAAATAACAAAGATTTTGATACATGGATATATAGTACATTATTTTATACATTGATATCCTACTATAATTTATTGTGTATATTTTTAATGTGTATTTATCTCTGTTACTCTCTTTGCATAATTGTAATTAATATCTTATATATAAATAAGTAATTTTTATGTAAAGTCATTCTCTTTTTAATAAAGCATTAAATCTAATATATTTTAAATTACATTTTTTTTAAACACAAAAACAATAAGTTGAACAAATTACTCGTTTATACATTTTTTACGAGAAAATTTTCGATTTAATTTCTCTTTAAAGCTCATAATTTGTTTAAATCGAGTAACCATTTATCAGCATTGTAATGAACGAATATTCGTTTTTCCTTCAATCGAAATCACAATCAGTATCTACAGCTGAATGTTATACCCTTTCCAAAATCAATAAAATCGAAATTTAATTTATATTAAATTTTGATTTTTCACTTAACCTAAGGCATTGAATTAAAAATTGATTATTGTATAAAAATAATTGTAAGAAATGTTAAAACATTTGTAGGTAGGTACTAATAATGATGTACAAAACTAAAATAGTATTTTTTTGGAGTTAATTTACTCCTAAAAATTTTTTCAATACCTAGCTACCTACCTATATATTGATGAAAGAAATATTCCTAAAATAGATTGAAAGTAGGCTTACATATTATAATTTTTTATGAAAATATTTGAACAATGTTTTTTTTTTATATTATCCTTGAAACTGAATACCTACATAATATTAATTATCATTAAATTTAATTTACTTTCTTTTCTAATATTTTATCATTGTATTTTGTAATCATCTGAATTAGTTAATATTAGTTTTATCATTGGTTTTGTAATTAACAAAAGAAAAAAATAAATAAAACAACAATAATAAAAAACTTGTATTGAAATTAATTTTAAAAGAATTATCAAAGTAAAATTTTATTATCCTTTTATATATGTAATGTATGTATGTATACGTATCTATTTAGAAATATAATTGAATTTTCATGATAATACAGCATTAAATTAAATAATTTTATTTGTATTTTGTTTTTTTTTTATATATTTTTTTCTTTTTATGTCATTTATATTAAATTTAGGTTAAAATAAATATAATATAAAAATAAATTTAATAGTTCAAGGTGAAAAAATATCAATTCATTGAGTATTCATAAAGCGAAAATTTTCTGAAACTTTGAATAAAGAAAAACAATTTTCAAATTATGTTACAGGAAAAATTAAAATAAAAATATAAATAAGTACGATATTGAATCGTTTATTTTTATTATTTTTTTTTTTTATTCAAAAAATCGTAAATATTTATTTTTGAATTATGAAAATTTTTCAAAGAATTATTATTTTTCTGCTATCAGAATTGAAAGTGAAAAATATTGTATTTGATTTTTGTATCGATGCGAATAAAATGAGAATTTTCACGAGAATATAAATACGTTATAGTAATGAGGAATGGTTGGTAATCTGTCGAGATCGAATAAGTCAAATCTTAAACCATTGATTTGTTAAATTCCATTTAAGAGTAAAACAGAAAGTGTCATTTTCTGACTGTCGTCTCTCGCTATAAAAAGTCAAATGAGAACGTAAAAACATGTATTTTATATTTTACGATTACAGTATGTTGTGCTTCGTGCTTTGGTGTTGTTGTATTACAATTTGAATTTGAATTTTTCACTCGTCGCGATTAAATGACCTTTAAAATTATTAATAAATTAATGTCCGCATTTTGATCTAAATTGGTAATGTATAAGATCTTATAATAATACACCAGATGAACGACGGGGTGAGTAAAAAAATATTATTAAAAGTGAGCAAGAATAATTGAACAGTAGATTATTTACACCATAAAAATATTAAAATTTTAGCAAGTTCTTGGTGCTGAATACTTAAAACATTTTAAATAGTTACACCAAATAGTAACGGTTATTTCCAAGTTGAGCGACATCTATACTCTAAAGTAAATTTCTATCACGGACAATATTTAAAAAGGCTTCATAAAAATGCTGTAATTGCAGAAAAACAAAAATCAGATCAGATCTTCAAAACTGATATAATAAGTGTTAGCTGATTTGCTTCTACTATTTAAAAAAAATATGTACAGTAAAATACGGTTATATTATAGTCATTCGCTAAATTTCAGTAATATTTCAAACTATATGGCTTTCTTGAAAAAATTGGGGCTATATTTTAATGTGACTATAATTGACATCTATTGTATGAACTTATGAAGTTTATTATTTTCTTTCAAACAAATTGTTGACTATTTCTATAACAGAATTGTGACTACAAATGTTTTTGCCTATAAACGAATTAAAATACATCGATCTACTACTTTGAGAGTAATGAGATTTTATTGTGTTAAGTTATATATTGCAATTAGTGTAAATTTCGTCATAAAGTATTAGGTATTATATTTTAATTTCATTATATATATATATTCAATAAACAAGCGATTCAGAAAATAACTACAATTATACCAAAACAAATATTTCTTTTTATATAAAATTGTACTCAAAAGAACTGCTTCTGTGCAATTGCACAGGGGATTCACTAGTTTATTATATATAGTCATAAGAAAATAATTAAAAAAAGTTAAAAAAATTAAAATTATTTAAAAATAAATACGTATGCAAGTAAATAGAAATTAGGGAAAACATAAAGAAAAATATCGTCTATTGTGTTTGTTTCAGGAACAACAATGACAGTCATAACATCATTGGCAAAAAACTCAACAAGAAATGACAGTGAAAATGACACATTCTGTCCAACGCCATTTTATACGACAATGAAACGTATTGTAAATTTGATGGTTATTTTTTCATATTTTTCGGGTGTCTAATTTAATGTCACAATTCAAAAAAAAATTATAAAACTCCTAAAATTGTATACTAACCTATATTATACTAACTTTGGAAAATAATTTGAAAAAATAAAAATTAAAAAGTACAAATTAGAAAACATCTTATAACTGTAAACAAAACAACTGTCAAACTCTTTCTACAAATTAAAAATTCAATAAATAACAAAACTAAACCTCATTACCACAGATTGAGTTATCCAAGATAATTTCAAATAAAATCAAAATCAGTATAAAAAAAATAAAAGAATTCTTAGACAGTGTAATAGAAAATATTGTTTTATTAAGGTTAACCATTAGGTTAAAAACGACACTTCAATACACAAATTTTGAAAGCTTGAACTAGTTGAGGATAAGGGAAAGCAAAATGTATTTTTGATCAATTAATAAATCTGTTGATATTTTTGGACTTTTGTAAATTGCATATGGTGGGTCTATTTTTGTATTGTGGAAACACGTTTGTTAGAATATAATTATTCCACATTCGAGAAAATTTTACTACAAACAATTAGTATATTTATTATACAGAAACGATGTTTGTACAAAGTGTGTTGATCTGTCACAGTTTTATATAAAATTATTAAATATTTCATTATAGCGGTTTTTACAACCGATATCGTTTGTTATATCAAAATTGTTGTACTTAACTCAAAATCATAATTTAAAATTGTAATGATAGTAATTCATTATTGGTGGTCTGCGTATCAGAGTTATCAAGCCATTCGCATATACATGATAATTGAGAACGGGTAAAATAATATTTAAAATTAAATTTTTATAAAACCGCCGGTTTTAATCCCACATAATTGTAATTTATTTATTTTTTTGTTATTAATCAACAACATCGTGAGTAAAATAAAATTAAAATTTAATAATTGAAATACTGAATTATCTGCAATTTTGTAGTAAATGCAGTTAATGCAGTTTATCTTTTTAATACATTCAATGAAATAATTATTGTTCTAATATTTATACTAAAAAATTATGTTACTACAATCTAGAGAAAACACGACATTGTTTTAAATAGAATGCTTCTGATAACTAGAATTTTTTTTTTAAATTTATTCACTTTCGTGCTCGCTATATATTTTCTAATTCTTACACTGATGCATAACTAATTTTGTTAACAACTTTTGATTTATTTTACATATATCTATCGTTGATTGTGAACACCTATTCACACATTTTAAAACTTAATATCGAAAGAAAACCTTCATTCAATCAGATTTTACCTATAAACTGGACTACGAAAACAAAATGTAGCAAAACTACATACTAGAAAACTATCAGGATATACAATTGCCGACAGATCACTGTAACGAATCTCTTCTTAATAAATACATTGACTCTAGACTTTAAGTAAATACATAACGAAGCTTGAAATTGACAATAAAGAAATTTCCGAGATGTTATAGGCAAATTAAACCACAATTTAAAAAAGAACTGAAGAAAATTCAATATAAAAAATCCAAATAATGAAAACATTGTGAACAGGAAACAAGTCAAGTACTTGGGAATTTTGCTAAGTTTCAACCTGAATTTCACTAATCAAGTTGATAACGCAATTTCGAAAAGCATCAAAGCTCTAATGGTAGCGAAAGGTTGTTTTACAATAAAACAATCCAGCCAGAGCAAAATTGATATCCTATCAAACACTTATAAGGCCAGTGCTGGCATATGGAGCACCCATTTGGTATAATATAAGTGATAGTAATATGGAAAAAATTAGGAAAATGGAACGGAAATGCACTAGACTTTGTCTTGGGAAAAATAGGACACCGCAATCAGACTGTAAAAAATATTATTCCAACAAGTTTATATATAAATTAGTTAATATAAACAGATTCGATAATTTTTTTATCAATCTGATTCGTAGGCATTTCGATAGATCAATAAGAAATACAGCAAATGGTTTAATATCACATGTATATTATCATAATGATGAATACATAAAAATTAGCCTACAGAAAGGTTTTGTGTCCCCAGAATCCTTTATTTATCTAGATAAGAATGTTTATATACAAAACCAAAACTGTATCCCAATATTATTTCATTATAATAGATGGGCGCTACAAGTAAAATTATCGATTTTGATCCTCGAAATTTAATTCAGGATCAATTCAAATTTTTTAAATTCATCCCGGATAGGAACAAAAGATATAAATTTGATTAGTGGTGGTTAGAGGAAGCTCCATTAAATAGATTAGGATAGTTTAACTATATAAAGTAATCTTAGGTTAAGTTAGGATAAGTTAAGTTTTATTTTAGTTTATAACGTTTTTTTTTTTGTGCGAATTAATTTGGATTTTAGTAAAATTTTACCAAAAATAAATAGTTAGTAAAGATTAAAAATACATAAGTTAAGTGGTACAAATCTGAACGAAAATTAATAAAAATTCATTTAAAATTAAGTTAGTTAAATAAGGAAATAGCCACCGTTTTTGTAAATAATTTTTTTTTTCGGTGTAATATTTGATGTTAAAAAATAAATAAAACAAAAAAAAAAAAAAACAATAAAGTTAGTTTTGATTTTCGAAGTTAATTTTTAATTTTTATTGTTAAAACTTAAACTGAAAATTATGTGGTAAAAAAAGGATGTGCGAAGATGTAGTAAATGAATAAATATTTATGCTAAGTCTAAATTAGATGTTAAGATCAATATTCTGGCTGAATTCGCTGAAAAAGAAATAAATTTGCCACTTCCGAAGTATTGAACTTAATTTACGTTGAAATTATTTGTGATCAATTCAGAAAATTTAAAACTACGTTGGTTACCAGCGTTTATTATAACACAAAATTTAACACTTTGATATCAATTATTTCTTAAAACGAATTTTCAAATTCATTACTCATTCATTTTGTTGTAAAAATATTTCAGAAAATGTGCATTTCAGAACCCGCAAGTGTATGAAATAATTACCATATCTTCAATTATTAATATTAGAGTTATGTTACTACAATAAAATAATTAAAAAATTTACCTTAATAATTAAATACATATCATTTCGGTTCTGATGTTTTAAGCAAGAAGGAAGCTTATTAATTTATTATTTTATTTAATTATTATGGTAATTTATTTACAATAATTACTTATATTCTAGAATGTTATCTTATATTATCTCATCGTGTGATATTACAATACTCTGTTATAGTGTTTTAACACAATGGGTTTGAACTAATTGTTTATTTATAGTCTGGAATTGTGACATTGTATTCTTATATAACTATTTGTACTTTCTACTATTATTTTTAGAAAAATATTCATCAACAGTGAAAAAACAATAAAAGAACATTGTCGGTTGGTAGAAGTGTTCATTCCAGATAGCTTTGTAAAAAATATTATTATTATTACAATGCTTGTTTCTAAATGTTACTACTCCTAATTCGCTATTCGTAATTTAATTTGCAATATCGCTTACAATAGCTATATTTATTTTGTGAAAATTGTTAACAATAGTAAAAGTACTGCCCCGCTTATAACTATCTATATTGCAATGACAACAACAGTATTACAACATTTATTGGTATAATAATTTTCAAATTAAGTAAACCTAAGAATATCTCCATAAGTATAATATTTAATATATAAATATAAATTAAGGATGAACATTAGATCCTTAACAGAAACCGAATTTTAAAAATTTGTAAAATTACACAATTCTGAATTAATATAACAAATCTGCAGAATTCTTGGTTTTTTTTTTTTTTTTGATTGATTTTCAATATCCTTTGTCAAAAAAATGTTCGGGTGGGTTAAAAAAAAATAGGTTCGTTTTGTAAATTTTATTAAATTTCTACAACCCCTAACTAACATCCTTATTGTAATAATTGATTTTGTCTTTTAAAATATATGTATATATAGACCTATTTATGTGGTTGTATTTGCAAAAGCATTTTTTTTTTTTTTTTTTTTTTCAAAACCAAATTCTAAATTTCGGAGATGGGTGGGTATATATTATCTACTAAATTATCATTTTTGTAATACATTTAAAGGATATTTTATAAAATTTTCTTTTGAATATCGGATTTTGTTTTGTTGTGATGGTTGTTTTGGTTTTTTGATTATTTCAGTAAAATGTAGGTTTAAGGTATTAATTTTTAATATTTTTTGCGTAGGTGTTTGTTTCACCTTTTGTTTGTTTGTTTTTGTTTTTTAATGCTGTTTTTAAGGAATTACAAAATTCGTATTATATTAAGAGTATATGAAAATTCACATACGGCCATTTTATATCTGATGGTATTAAATTTTAAAAAGGGATCCATAAAATTAATTCAAGGATATAATGTAAAAAGTTCAAGGATATAATTTTATTTTACCTGAACATATTGTTTTGATGAAATTTATATTGTTATTAGTAGATATATATGTGTATTTATGGGTTCAATATATAATATCTACAGATAAATGTTGTTTTACTTATATATATATATATATATATATATTTTTTATGTAGAAAACCTTGAAAATTTTTATTTTTTTTTTTTATTTTTATTATTATGTTTTTATTTATTTATTTTATTAAAGGAAATTGTTTTATCCTTTTTTGAAAATTATTATCTGTTTTATTATTAAAGTCAATAAATTAATAATTTATAAATTTTTTGGGTGAGAAATACACAATATTAGAATAGTAGTATGTATAGTATTCATATTATTTGAAATTTAAGAAATTTAGAAAATGTTCAACAATAATGTGTTAATTTTAGTGATAGATACCTACTGTGAAAAATGTTGTTTGGCAATCTTAAAATTTACTTAATTTAAGAAAATTTTTTTGTTTTTAAATAATTTTTCTTAAAATTTAAAAATAATCTAAATTGTTACATCAAGATTTATGGAATTTATTTTATTTCATAGAATTTATAATAATATTTTTAATAAAAATATTTCGTTGAAATTTTCTAATAATAATTGTTATTTGCAAAATATGCTGATACCAAAGAATTTTGTCTGATGGACAAAAATTAAATAAAATTTTATTGGAATTTCAATATTAAAATTATGTTCTTGTATTTTAATATTAAGATATCTATTACTGTTTTCCTTTTGTATAGCTATTAGATAATTTAATTTAAAGAATAATAAATTCTAATTTTATTTTTAAAAATTTTAATAATAATAATATGTCAAGGACGAAAAATGTACCACTCATTGAAATAATTTGAAATATTCTTTAATATATATAGAAAAAATTGACTGATTCAGCATTAAAAATTAATTTAATATATTTATAATTAAATTTTTATTTAAAAATAGATTTGACATTTTTTTTAATTTGGAATTCAAACCTTGCAAAATATAAAGAATTTTTATTAATTTTTTTTTTACTGACAGATTTGAGCAATAGAGTCTATAGGCGTCGAACTGCGACTTCTGAAATAACAAGATATGGATGAACTTGGGAGGAGATAAAGACCATTGCGTACAACAGAGAACAATGGAGGAGGCAAGTTGATGCCCTATGCTCCCACGAGGAGTATCAGGAAAAAAAAAAAAAAAAGAAAAAAAAATAGAGTCTATAGAAAAAATTGGTTTTAAAAGTTAATTTAGTTAGATGTTAATCTAAAACCATCTAACACAGTACTTTGTATGACTTTCAGTTAAACTGTATAGAAATCAATTTAATATAAGAAAAGAAACAAAATATTCGGTTTTGTTAGAATAAACTAGCGGCCTAACCATGTAAAAATTTAAATACGTATAGTATGCCAATTTTTTTTTCTTTCTTTATTTAGATAAGCTTATTATATTTACAAAAGTAGTTTTGCTTAGTGATCTTAGCCTTACCGGTTTGGTTTGATCAAACAATAAATTTTATTAAATCGGATATTTTTAAATATTACTTTAACTAAGCTTTACAACTTGTTATTTTTTCTATTGTATTCAAAACATAAATCAATCAATATAAGCATACATATTACCAGTGACGGGGCGTGCAATTTTCAACTGGGGAAGCACTATAAAAGGAAACATCAGTTTGCTTTGGCTTTCCTTTTCTATTGAAATTTTTGCTAAATTCGACAGTTAAAATTGTTCACATCTATTTCTCAAAGTAGTTTTAATTCTGTTTAGGCCGAAAAACTATCGCTCAACTGAAATAGTTGTTAATAGAGAAAATGTTAATATCAATTAACAAAGTTATGACTTTTCATTAAAAAGGTTGTTTAATTCTGTTTAAATTAAAAATATTAATATTTCGCAAATATTGTTTTTGTTATTAAAATTTTCATCTGAAAATATAACTTTAATTTAAACTCCGACTTTAAGAAAACAATGTAAAAAAAGTGTGAATATGAATTTTCTATATTTATGTTGGAAAATACCTCGTTTACGAATTAGATTTTATTGAAAAAATGCTGATTCCACCATTTTATTGTTATTGTTATTAGTAGAGTAAGCATTGGTTTACCATCTTTAACAATTAATCATTTTTCCTCAAAACTTCTAACCGAAAATGATTTTTTCTTAAGCTTTCAATAACACAATCACAATTATCTATTTTAATTATTTATATTATAATAAAAAAAAAATGTTTTAAATTTTTACAAATTAATTAATTGTTTCAAAACTGCATAAAACAAAATTATGGCTGAAAACAAACAATGTAGCATTCAATAACAAAAAACTACAGAATTACTTAACAAAATATCAATACTACTCTCTAAGAAAACCCAAAACTATATACATTATTTATATAAATATTAAATCTCATTTAAGTCAACAACCACTACAATGCACAAAATTAATTCATTCCTTGCTACTTTTTTGGTTTGCAAATTCATTTTGTGTCATGCGATATTTTGTTGTTGTTTCCCTTGATAATCTATTTTCTATCAGATATTTTCTAATTATATCAGGTAGATTTGGAATGAATATCAGCGACTCATTCAATTTTTTTTCCTTGTAAGATTTTATTTTATTGTCGCTTCATTTATTATTTTGTTGCTGTTGCTAGGAAACTAAATAGAGACAGTGTGTTTGAGTTGATGCATATTGTAAATGAGGAGTTAATTTGTCAATATATTTTTATGCAATGTATAATTATTATAGCTATGTTGGTAAGAGAATAGTGATTTTTAATATGCATTATTTTCAAATATTTTAAATTTGTGGTTGTTGAATATCTCTTGTTGGCTTGTATGATGACTGAAAGAATAATAGAAAATAATGATGTTTATATACGCATTATTTTCTAAACATACATAATGTAATTAATATCTATGCAATATGCATATAATTTTTGCTTGAAATTTTTTTTCATTCGATTTGAATTTTTGTATTTAAGTAATTTTTATATTAAATTAAATATAGCTATATTTTATATTAAGTTGTAAAAAATAATAATTAATATTTCATTTGGGGAAGAACTCATTCAACTCAATATATGGACGCTTCGTACCTGATACATACCATAATATATACATATATTATAGTTCTTGTACATACATTTTTTTTTTTTATATTCTTCTAAGTAAAAATTTTTTTATCATATTTTTAAACTTCAACAATTCCGTAATCTCTTTCAAATCGCTTGGGAACTCGTTAAAAATCTTTAATCATTGGTGCAAGGTATTATTATTTTGATTACTAGTTCTAAATAGTGATAAATAAAAATTTGTCATATTTCTTGTATTTTATGTATGTATATTTATATTTCTATTTAAAATCAAATTATGTTTTATAAGGTTATTTGATATTTTAAATGCATATAATAGACACAGCTCACGTTTGCAAACGTTGTTCAAATTGAAATATTTATCAGAGAAGATAAGGTGGATAGGATGCCTTACCGGGTAAAAATAAATATAGTTTATTGCTTTTTTATGTATGATATCTAGCTTATGCATAACAGTTTGTGGTGCACAATTTCACACTGGGTTTAAATACGTAATGTGCGATAAATTGTAAACAATGCATCATAAGAAATATATCTGCGTACGTGCAGTACATTTCCAAAATGCTTCACCAGATTTAACAGTTGGAATATTTGATCCAATACTGCCATACAATTTTGGTGGAACAACCAATCACATCCTCCAGCGCATTGTATACCCTTTGTTCTAATACATTTGGTACATTTGCTGCATTGGTGGACCATTTCAAACATATTTTATAACTTTTTATAAATTGATAAATTATTAGTTTTGACGGGCTTAGTCCTTTTAGTGTAATTTCAATTTAAAGGAATTTAATTATTATTTCTTTCTTATTTACTTTTTTTTTATACTTTTTAGAAAAACAAAATTGATTTTTTAAAAAGTTTATGTAATTTATATAATAATTTAAATATATTATTTAATAAAATTAAAATTTATTGTAGAGCGAAACAAATACGAACTGGATAACCGTTTGACAGTTTACACTTTTTTCCATATGCAAATATGAAATATATCCATACCGCGCAATAAATACGCAATACAAACTGCAACACGTAGAACAAAAAATGCGTTAACATAATAATTTTAAAATTATTTTCGAATTAAATTGATTCTAATTCGCCGTACAGAGTAAGTGCTAATGTTAGGCTAGCTAGTAGTAGTAGTAGTACTGATTTTAAATGTTAACGTATTTAATGTAAAAAAAATTCAAACAAATTCTATAAATGACAAAAATAATAATATACTTTCTCTTCCTTCCATTTATAACATATTCCGTGCATTCACAGTGAAAATCATTCTTGTACTTAATATAACAACTGAGCTGTATTATTATGTTGACTATGCGGTGGTTCTTCTAGTTAGAAGATGTATTTAAACCTCGCAATGTGTGAAAGATCGGTTACTTGCTTTTTTGTCAATCGTCTGGGAATATTCATAAACCTTCTATACCTAACTATAATAAGGTTTGATTATTGATAAAGCACATGATTAATTCAATGAAAGTATCATTATTATTACTGCTCTGATATTTATTTGTTTTACAATTTATTTGTTTATTCTTTAAACATTATTCCTGCCATTGACAGATAAGGTCACGAACTTATCCAAAAACTGTCTTAAAAGTATATTTTGCTAGAACATGAGTATTTTTAAAATATCACTCGCTTGAATTTTTGGTGACAAAAAATCTGCATAATTTTTTTTTTATTTTTAACTCAAAGAGACTTTATATTATTGACTTACAAGCTGATAGATACAGAGTATACATAAAAAAATTAAAGTTCAATAACAGAATAACAACAAAAACATTTACAGAGTAAAAAGACAAACTTACTTACAAAAAGTATAAAACATAATATAAAGAATGCCATATGGAAAATACCAGTTACTGTTTAGAAGCTATCGTCCAATAACCTGACTCAAATCGTTTGGAAAATTGTTTGTTGAAAAATTTTAAAAACTCTCAAAACAAAATTTCCTGCCGAACGAACAATTTGAATTCAGAAATAAACACTCAAGCATAAAACAAGTTTTCAGAATCGAAAATAGTTAAAACAAATCCATATAACAAAAAATCAGTGGGTTTGATAACACTTGATATCGCAAAAACATTCGATTCTGTATTTTACAAAATTATTAATTATGAATTTCAAAGCTTTCTTAATGATCGATTTTTTTTGGTCAAAATTAGACTAATACATACACACAAAACCAGTGTTACAGCTGGACGTGTACCACAAGGTTCATCTCTTTGTCCCATTTTGTACAACATATTCCATAAAGTCTTTCAGGTCCTCCAAATTGAGTTGTATATGCAGACGATGCTGTCCTATTATCATCTTCTATAAATGCCCAAACGAAATGATAAATAATTTCGAAAATAGTTTCAAAGAAATTCAAGACATTTATTACATATCAATGCTGAAAAAGCGAAGTCGATTTGCTTCACAAAAATAAGATATGAAATACTTGCCTAACAGAAATTTATTATGAGTTAATAATGAAATATTACTGAAAAGAAAATATCTTGGTATACATTTGGACAAAAAGTTACTCTTTAAAACACCATATAACTAAGACAGTGAATAAAATAGATCTAGGATATAAAAATGTTATAATTCCAGGCTGTAGACTGTAGAAAACAAATTATTAATATACAAAGCCATCTTTCGCAGTGTTATTTTGTATGGTTTTCCTATGTAGAAGTGGGCTGCCAAAACAAGCTTAAATCTGCTGTAAAGAAAGCAAAAACTTTTTATTTTTCCATCAATAGGTAAATTGCATAACATTGTAAATATTAACCTTTATTCAGTAGGCATTTCAAAACCCTTACTTCAGCTGGAAAGGTACACCTATACCTTCAAACAATTTGTATGGATTTCACTATGATTTTTACTATTTTTGTTACAATATTGTGATTATTTTTGTATTTGTTCTACTTTTACTCTTAAATTTACTTTAATTACTTGGGGAAATTTATTCTCTAAAATATTTTTTTTGGAAGTAACGCTGTTTTAGGAAAAATAAGGTCTATTAAACATTTCTGTTGGTGGCGAAGTATTAAGTATAAAATTCGGACTTGAAACAGCAAAAGTGCATCTAATTCAAAAAATATTATATAAAAAAACATTGTTCAAGAATGGTATTTGATCATACTATAAAGTTCTAGTTTAAAATTTTATTTGCCGCTCAGGTAGCAAGGAAAGTCAATTATATGGTTTGTGGTGAAAACACAAAACACGCAAAAAATGTGTTTTTTCATCAAAAAACCTATTTTTTAAATTCTATATATTTTATTGTAAATATTATTTAATTTATTGAAATTTAAGCAAAAGTGTTCAAAATACATTGAATAACAAAAAAAAGCCCCTGTTTTTTCATTATATTTCTTTTTCATGGGAATTTCCTAAAAAAATACAAAAAAAAAATATAAAATAGTTTAGAGAAAACACGATACAAAATATACAATTTTTTAAAATTTTAATATGCAGAATTAGGTATCGAACTATTTTATGTTTGGATGATAAGACATCTTCTGGGTACCTAAGTACCGTTTGAATTTTTATTACTTTCATGAACCTGTTGATATTGACGTTTCAGTCCCAGAAAAATTTTATTTCACATCTATAACAAAATTATCATTAGGTAACGAACTATTATTATTTCATATTTTGATGATGAACTGTCCTTTGGGTACCCAAGTACCATTATTTATTATATAAACTCTATGCAAATGTAAAATGTAATATAATGTTAATTATTTTAACACAAAAACTTATATAAAATGCATTATAGGTACATGTGTACCTTTCCAGCTGAATAAAGGTTAATACTGCTTTCGAAAAAATAGAAAATATTGTGCCTGCCTTTCTAGAGAGCTGTCTAAATTCAAAAAATGCGCTATTATGAACGATTGTAGACTAATGTTACACCTATGCAACAAACAAAGATATATGATGTACCAATGTAGCAACAACTGTGTTGGGAGATTATTTATAAGCGATGCTTTCACTACGGTATGATCAACTACATATAAATTTATGATTATTGACGGCAGAATGGGTTAGCATTGGCTGCTATAGATTTGCTTAGGATTTTAGAGAAGTTAAGAAAAAACAAATTAATTTTAGTATCAGATTATACTGGAAAATATATTCTCACAAATTTGAACAAGGATAAATACAAGCAATAGCTATCTTTTATTTATTTATTTTTTAGTATGAGAAGAGGTCTAAAATCATTTATTATTTCTCGGTCTCTTCAATTGCGAGAAATCTTTGAAACTTATTCAAAAAAATAAATAAAGTTAATTTTTTGGAAAATTGTTAAGATTTACTGTATTTTTCAAAGATACAGGATTGATCGCAGAATAAAATAACGATTTGATTGTTATATAAAGAAGTCTGTATGTTATTACTGACTCTAACAAAGCTTTAAAACTCTAGTTTGCGGCCCTTGGAATTTTTATTAAATGCTTTTAAACCTAACTGTAAATTATATACGAAATATTGCTAACCTGATTTTTAATTTAACGAATTTTATTATTTTGAATTTCAACCAGGTTATTAAATATGATTACTTTAATTCAAACGCATTATTAAAATAAGAAAATCACTTGTGATACCGATGCAGCCTTTGTATCTTAAATTATCAATATTAAAAATCGATAAACTTAATGTTGCAGTGCGGAACAATTTTATTTGATGCAAAAATTATTTGCTTCTATTTATGTACTTCAAAATTTTCAAATCAGATTCATTGTTTTCGCTTTGTTGACTTCCATGTGGAAGTTCCATGTTCCATTATTAACAATTTAAATCTAAACATTTTGTATTATACTTACATAATGCAGCACTTTATGAACTTTATAAACTAATGTTTTTACCAATTAGGTTTTTTTTTAATTTTTTTATTTAAGTTTAAATTAGTTTTGAAGGTTTAGAATAAAAATAAATTGATTAAAAATGTTTTACTAGCCATTTTCCCTTTAAAAAATTATATTAGAAATAGAAAAGTTCAGGCTAGTTTGAGTAAATTAAAAGTCATAGGTATAAATAAATTCGTATAAGCCCTTAATAATTGCAATTAGAAATAAAAGAAATTGTACAGTGAGATTAAGGCATATTAAATATTATATAAAATAGAATTCATTTCAAACCAACATGGCATATTGTATAAATTTGATTTTAAGTTTAAAAAACTACTTTCACTATGGAATCCTTGAAGTATTGAGTTTAATTCAATATTTCTTTCAATTACTTACGATAAAAAATTTAAGTATATAATAATTGCTGTAAGAGTGTGTGTCATTATCTCTATTTTAAAATTCAATAAGATTGTTATATTACAGAAATTAGTTTATATTCAGAAAATTTAAAATATGGAATTGTATACCAGTACAGGCATTCCAAGAAGCCACAGATTTTACGTGTTTGATATACAAAAATTTAACATTAACATCAATAACATATTTAATTCGCAACTCCCCTCCATAATCTTTCCTTTACTTATTTTTATTTTTGCCACTAACTGTATCTTTTTCAACAGTCCAATTGTAAGAAAGTGATAATGCTTATTTGACCTAAATTTTGGCTAAAACAAAATTTGTATTTATATGAGTGTTTCAGAACTATAGTGGCGTATCGGTCTACATAAATTTTATATTGATAAAAATACATTTTAAAACTTACGATATTTAAAAATGCTTATAAAATGTCTATTTTTAGGGTACCAATTTCCATAAAAAACATTTTTCCTTAGTTTTTTCAGTACTTTAATAAACAAATTGTTATTTGGCCATAGCTTAAAAAAAACGCCAATTTTTGTGGGTTAGGCCACTATAATATTGCACATAAATGAAAAATACCGAAAAAGTTGTGGCTTAGGCGGGTCATTGGAATACTTACAAAAAATGTTTCATAGAAATCTTTTTCCATATTGTGATAATACTTTTTTAAAATACCAATTAACAGTATTTTTGTTGCTATCTTTCGTTCTGTGTGTTATTGAACTAATAATTTTTTGTGATGGAATGAAAACTTCTGCTTTCATTTCAATAACTTCAAATGGTAGTTTATTATTTTCAATTTTTATTACCTCAATCCAGTCATTGGGTACGTAAATTCGATGATGTGACATGGTTCTTTATGTATTGTAAAAGACAACTTGTCACTTCATCAGCAACTCTGAAAGCGATAATTTCATTCCACAAATTCATAAATGCGCGATTATTGCATAAGGAAATAGTTACAGAAAACTATTAATAAAACTATTAAGTATTTTAAAATTGCTTTAAACATTATAAATTCAAATTAAAGAAATTTATCGCATATAAATTTAAGTTATTATCTTATTTATTTAAATTATGTACACCTAGGCAGTAATTTCATAGTTGGCGTTTATAATAAAAAACCTAGTCGTAAAAATTGGTGTCGGAAGCGTTTTCCTCAAATTAAAAACAATGACGGCAAGATCATTTTAGTTAGCAATTTTTGCTTTTACAGCCTCAAATTTCATATCATTTCTGACCGTTCCAGATTTTAATAAATGATCGTCTTTTTCTTGTCTAATATGTAATTTTTGTTCTTAACTATTTGAATGCTGGGTATTTACCAAATCAAATATTTTAAAAGAATAACTTGCAGGAGAGCGGAACTTTAAGTTAAGCTTTCTATTGAATATGTCAGTGATTGAACATCTGACGCATATTGATAAAATAATAAAATTTAAAACTAATTGAAATATAATTTGAAGGTTTGAAGGAAGTATAGGTTATTCAGGCCCACGTTAACAATACCAATACCTAAATGTTTAATAAAATTATAAAATGAAAAATGGATAGAAAAACTGTAAAAAATTTAAAATGTTTCAGTTTATAATATTCTATTTTAATCCGAAAATATAATTTCTTCATATGCACTTTATAAAACATTTGTAAATGTTTTTAAAAACCAAAGTGGCCTAATCCACATTAATAGTTTTCAAAAATTTCAAAATAATAAAAAGCCAAAACAGTTTTTGTGATAATTAACCATGAAAAAACTATTTCTGAACCTGCAAATTAAAATCAAGATTCTAGGAGACATACATGACCGATTAAAACAATAAATTTTTTTTTGTAAGTGGATTAGGCCACTGCGGTTCTGAGACACTCAAGGTCATAAAATAACACGAGAGTAAATCATATTTCAAATGTGTCTGTCTGACCAAATTAGTTTACGTAAAAATCATCCAATAAAACATAATAATGCAACCATATCCCTAATTCACCTCCAATATTTCACAATCCTTATTTTATCGGTTCTCTACATTTTCTGATGAAATGAAACAAAAAAATATTTATTTATATAATCAGCTCAACAAACTAATAATCTAGTTCAATAAACAGACATAATACACAAAAGTGGAAGGAACGCAGTTTTATACAAAAACCTTGTTGAAATTGTAAAAATGGAGTAGGTAAAATAACAATATTTTTCTTAGGATCCCCCAATAACAAATAAAGGACATCTAGATTTTTAAAAAAAATAATAAATACTTTTTTTAAATTATATAAAAACGATAAATACACTATATAAGTAGATGCGATAAATATAACGAGTACAATCTCTATAACTCACAAAGGAATAACATTGAAAACAAGAACAACAACGTTACGTTTCTTGTCGTCAACATCTTTTGAATTTCCAATCAGTGAATTTAAATTAAAAATAATTTTTCCATTTAAAATTAAGTTTTGTACAGCAAGCAAATTGTTTGAAATGTTATTTTGTATTTTCATTTCCCGAAATTTTCAATTACAAAAACAAAAAAAAAATATCCCTTTTAACATCAAAATAAAGTTTAACCCAATTTCATCAATTTTCCTGAGGGTTTTCTATTTTAATTTTTTTTTTTTTTTTTCGTATTTTCATTCAGTTTTATTCGCATTTCCACAAATTGAAAAAGTTATATTTTTTTTTTGTTTAAATATAGCTAGTACTTTACTTTATGCAAAAATTCACAACATTTTCTTTATTTATTTCATTCGTTTTTTTTTTTTTTTCATTTTTGTAAATTTAATACAGTGATGACTTAAACTGGGACAAAATTTATAATAAAAATAAAAAACAAAAGAATTTTTGGTACAAAATTTTTGAAAAAAGTTGACAAGAATTTCACTTTTTTTTTTTTTTTGTTTTTTTTTTTTCAAGATTAAGAGAAGAAATAGAGACCTAAAAATTGAATTTGAAATTTAAAAACAAAAAATAAAAATATATTCAGACGAAAAAAATTCTTAAAGTATTTAACAAAAATAAAATTGAAATCTATGCAGATGTTTTTATCAGTGGAATTTTGTCACTTGAATATTCATTTGAAATTTTGTATGATCGCATTCATGTAAATTTTTGTAGTAGGACGAAAATATCTTAGCTTATCTACAGCATACATATTTTGATGATATTTGAAATTTTTAACATTATTATTTTGTGTAGTATATTTTGCAAAGAAGTAGCCTGGTTGTACGATGGAATATGAAATTAAATACTATTGGATTCGATATGGAAGGAAATTTTTCGAAGCTGTTGGTAGTCCATACTAAATAATAATTTTTCATAGAATGCCCTTAAAACGAAAATTATGATTATGACATTGAATCAAAACAAACCATGAAACCAAACAGCTTAGGCGGTAGGGTCTATACAAAAAAAAAACCTAAAAATTTTGATAATTCATATTTGTATACCTATGTTATATATTAATTAATTTACCATTAAGTTACGTTAGGTTTTTGTAATATTTTAATTGAATGGGGTTTACATAATCTTTAAAAACTTCTACACAAATTAATCTCTAAAATATATTATGTATTTTTTATCCTATTTTATTAAATGCTACTGGGGGTTTTATTTTTATAATTTTTTTTTAACATTCGACATTGGTTCTGACTTACTTAATTTATCTCCATAACAGGAAAAAATATCGTAACTGCTGTAACGCGTATACTCAGTATATATACATTTGCGATATTCTTTGCATGATCAATATTCGAACTTGGTACCAGATAATTCATAATCAAATGACATATACAAGTTACACCATATAGATTCCAAAAATTTTTTATTAAATCAAAAAGCAAATTATTACTAGAATTTGCCCCCTCTTTGACATTCGAGGAAGTTTGAATAAAAAATCGTATTTAATTGCATTATGAATTATTTTCAATTATTGTAATTTATACTTGATACTAATTTATTTATTTATGCAATAATAGATCTGCAGATAAATCTTTAGGTCACCTTACAGGTCTTTTTCACTTTTGGAATCTGGGCCCTTGTATATTATATATTATTTGATATATATTTTTCTATTTATTATATCTGTTATTTGTAAAATATCACAATAAGCCCATTTGTGGCTGCGGTGATATAGGGACTGGATCTCTCTCGGAATAAATTAAATCTAAATCTAATCTAATTTTGTATATTTTATATTATATTATTTTTATTTGTTATTAATATATTCATTAAATTATTATATAGAACCAATGTAGTTGTATTAAAAATAACTTTTCATCAATTTTTATCATTTGAAAAATTTGTCGGTTCTCACGGAGTCTTAACCCGTCCTCCTTGGCCTTTACATTACCAAACTCGAGTACCTTACCATTCGGCTACCACGAGGCCACTACTTCGTACTACATTTAATTTTTTTATTAATTTATCTTAGACAACAACCGCATACGTATTAATTTATTTAAAAAAAAAACGAATTAAATTGAAATTTAGTTCTGCCGATATAGGTGAGCTGCGACAATTTGATAAATTAAAATTTTTGTATTGTAAAATATACATGGAGTGAAATTTTAAATTGAAATAATTAATTGCACATTAAAAAATGTTGAAAATAATATTTATTTTCGCTACGTCTCCTTTTAAATTTCATTCATTTAAGAGAATAATAATGACGATCGGCTGTAAAGTTGTTCAGATATAATATGTATATGTACCGGACTTTTTTAAATTCTGTACATATTGATTGTGTATTTCTACTGTTTCGCCGCTACAAATTTCATATTCAACTGAGCTAATAGATTATGTAAAATGTCTGATGCTAATGAGAGATATTAGTCCTGTCTTTTATTATGTAATAAGTATACAATATTGTTTTTAAATAATTAATTTAATCACATAAAAATTATATTATTATGTGATTAATTTAAAATAATAAAAATGATAATCAATACGATATCTCAGAAGTTCTAGTGTTAGTGAAAATAATGAATTTTCATCTTTTTAATGTACCGCAAATTAAAATAAATCATAAATTGTTATTATCCTTCGATTTTTCCAAATTCATTTCAGTGTCTAATATTTATAAATAATATTATAGTTAGAGAACAAAATGTAGCTTATATGCTGGTAGAGCTATTTATGAATAAAAAAACGGTGTGTTTTCTTTAAGCTGAATTCAATATTCATTTATGTTTATATTGTAGCTATATGTTTACAAATAATCACACAAATACACACACAAATACAAATTTATATAGATACTATATCATTTAAAAAAAATTATGCTCCATTTAAAAGACATTAATACCTAATTAGTTTTTTGATTGACGCCAGTTACTCCAGTTAATTTTCATATTGTATTAAACTAGCTTTTAATAGACACATCAATCAGACATTGGACTTACTGTTAATATAGTGACTCACATCAGTCGAAAGGCTAATTATCAGTAACAATGACTGATTACATAACTAAAATAAGGTGTTTTTTTTTTGAATTTGTGTTTATCGAAATGAAAGACTAACAAATTGTAACGATTTGTTTTTTATTTGTAATTACGCGAATTCAGAAGACATTTTATTATTCGAACTGCAACTAAACTATTCAGTACTATCTTTTACTATATTCTTTATATGAGAATACAAAGCTTAAAAAGTAATTAAGGGTGAAATTTTTTTTACATTTACAGTGGCTCCTTTACTACAAATTTTTACTAAATACATAAAAATATATACATACTAATAAATATTAATTATAAATTTAATAGATATAACGTGACAATCAATTCAAAATAAATTTCATACAATAATTTTTTCTTTTTCTTCATTGCAAACCTTTAAACAAAATCCCCCATTAAAGATTAATAATAATATATACGAAGAAACGAAATTCATAAATTTAATGAGAATGAAATAAGATATCATAAAATAAATAAATAAATTTATATTATATTTTATATATAATAATATAAGATGTGTGAATATATATGCATATTGTTACAAAAAACAATAAAACAGGAAAATAAAATTAATTGATTTAATTTATGATATTAAGACAATACCAAAATCATAATGTATATTAATATGCAAAGAATATATATATATATTATGGATATACTTTTTATATATACACACACCCACCATAATTTATTAATTTATATCAGTGGTTTTCTTAGCACCATTTATGTTGGCATCTCTCCTTTGTAAATTTATTAGGAGTAATTTTTTTTATATATACCTAATATAATAAATTATAATATGAAGAAAAAAAAAACTATTTATATACTATATAATATCTACATGTATTTATTCAAATATCCCTGTAACAAATTTATAAAAACATATACGTATATACTATGTCAGACATAAGGAAAATCACGCAATTTTCTTTTATAAAAATTCTAATAAAACCTCATCAATAATAATTTTGAATAATGTCAAATATGTTTTTTGTTGTTTTTTTTTTTCCTTTTTTGTTTTTATTATTATTAAAACGAATATTAAACTATTAAAGTTAGTATTAAATTAATTCATTTAAATTTTTTGTTGTATTTTTCAATATTTAATGTATTCATATATTTTTTTAAACCTAGGTCTCGACTAGATGGTATCAAATATTTTAAGTTAACATTGTAATGCTATCATATTTAAGGATAATATGATATTAAAAATTTGTTTATTCTAAAGTCAACTAAATATTAGTTAGCAAATTTTCTAAAAACATTGTAAGATTTATGCAAGGAATGTTACGGTTTTTAAAACTATCGAAAACATTTCACTCAAGGCTCGTTCAAGCTTAGATTAAATTTATAAAATTAAATTAGATCAAGATTAGTTTATATTATGTTTCTAAGCTCGACTGAAAACTCATTTTCAGAAACAACAAATAACTCTATAAACTCAAAAAGTATTTTTAAACATAAGTCCTGCATAATAAAACAAAACAAATGATTGTGCCAGTTGTAACTTGACTACTTTCAAAAGGCTTATATTTGTTGAATACATTTTGTCCATTTTAGAACAATATATATTACACTTTCTCAATATAAGAACTCTTGTATGACAGAATTTTTTTGATATTGTTTATAAGATAAATAATTTTATTCGATTTTCTTTAATTTCTAGAATATAAGAGTCTCTGAGGTTGGTTATTAGGATTATTAATATAGGTTAGGATTATAAATTATGATTATTAATTATTTGAGGGTGGTTATATATTATAACATAAATATTAAAATATCTATTAATTTTTCAAATATTATTATTATATCTGTTAAACTACCGCTTTTACTTTCAAAATTTTCTAACATGAATTTTGAATAGCAAGAGTTAAATAATAAATTTAATATCCTAGCTTAAGATGTGTGAACCATAAATTTTCTTTAAAATTGATTTTAAATGATGTCGAAGTGAACAAAATTGATACTTACAACTAAACCTGCATACTTAATAAAATATTATTCTTTATTACATTCTTGCTAATATGTTGATTTCGGCGTCGTGAAATAACGCCATACGTAATGAAAACTACAATGACCTTATTTCGCTTTTGAATGAGAAATAAAGTCATATCGCAGTCATTTTTCGGGTATATATCTTTAGTTCGCATTTAAATGTAATTAATTTATTTAAATATCGTATTTGAGATTTGATGAAAGTTTTGTATTATTTCTATTTTTAAAAATTTGATTTATTTAGCCATTAACAATAGCTATATCATCGGCAGAAGCTATTTCTATGTATGTACAACTAATATTGTTCTAAAATTAATTTCAGTCAAAAATCACTTATATAATGATATCCTGTAACATAAAGCTTATTATAATAAACATCGACTGCAAAGCTATTATTCTAATTGTTTTTGAGCACTTCCTCTTACATAATTTAAAAATTTTTAATTCAATTTTAGAAACGATTTGAATTGTTTGTATAAATATAGAATAATTTCTATAAATTACAGTATAGTATAGGTAGTTTTTGGTTATTATTTTTCAATTCTAACCAACTATTAATAAACAAATAAAATAAATATTATAATTTAATCTCTGTTCATTGCAATAAAATAAAATAATCCGATTGACCTATATTGGAATGAAAAACGATAAAACAACAACTATACTAAATTTTTTAAACCAAAAGATTTGATTTTATTTTCAAAATTAGGCAAGTCCGGATGAAAATCCATTATTATTATAAAATTTGATTATTACAGAAATAAATACATAATAAAATTATTTATAAAAAATAGAATAAATATTGATCTGAATTCCGTAAAGCGAATTAAACATTTAATAAGTAATTAAGTTTATATATTTTTTTTTTGTTAACACACTACCATCTACCCGCTAAGAAATATTCCTTTATAAAAAAATATTAATTAAAAAAAAATTGATATGCAATAAAAACAGATATTATTATTTTCTTAATAGTTTTAGGGATTTAAATTTATACTTTATATTAGATACATCTATTTTTTTGGTTGAAATCGTTTTTGACAAGCTAGAATTATTATAACTTATGAGATTGCAGTATTTTTGTTTGGAATTGTAGGTTCATTTTTATGATATTATTGACCCCATTGTTTAACAAACTTCCAAGCTTAATTAAATGAAATATTAGGTGCGAATCTTGACTAACGGTTTGTGCATAAGACAATATTATTACCGATATGATCTGATTTCTATAGGAGTTTTCCCTATAATTAGTTGATTTACACCTAACCATTTATGCATAAGCCATTCTGATTATCTATATATCATCCAATATGATCTATCTTATAAATAGATACTGTACATTTTTTTCCCTAAAATTTTACAAACATACATAATCCTTTTAAAATTGAATGTAATTCAAATGTATAAAATTTTTTGATTCCTGTTATTACAACATATAAATTTTAATACTCTCTATATTATAAGTATAATTCTTTAAAATTATTTCGGTATGTTAATATGAAAGTCAAATTGTATAACCATGATTATTTTAATTCGTTTGTTTTTTTTTTTTTTTTTTTTCATATTTTATTTAAATTTTTTTTTTATCAATTCAATAAAATTTAAATAAATAACAGGAGACTTAAAAATGAAAAATAAAAATATGTCAGATTATTTTTATAATAGTTATTATGTTTTTTTTTTTCAATACTATTATAATAAAATTTAATAACTATAATAACAATTATAATAACAATAAAAAAAAAAATACTTAAAATATTAAAATGTAACATTTAGTTTTAAAATTGTTATGTATAGAATTATAATGAATAAAAATAAAATATATATTTACTTTTTAAATTTTTATTGAAATTTTGCCTTTTATTTTAATCCTTTGAATATAATATTGTCTCCAATTATTATTTTGATAATAGAAATCCATTGATTTTCAAAAAAAAAAAAAATTATTTAATTCTAATAATATTATAAATCACATTCACAATAATATTTTATTTATTTATTTTTATTTTATTTTTTTTTTTTTATATTCTATATTATTCAAAATTTTATAATTCCATGTATTTCATGATTAATGTGAGCAGATTATTAAATTAATTTTTAATAATTACAAATTTTGATTCATAATTTTTATTTTTCCTTTTTTTTTTACAATTTCATTCGAAACATATTATTATGTAGGTATAATATATTTTTTTAATTATTTTTAAATTATTTTATTAAATTACACTCGTAGTAAAATAATTGCACAATTTCAAAGATTTCTAAAAAATTTGTTGATGTTAGATTAATAACTAAAGATTGAAATTTAAAATAAAGATTTTATTTATATTATATCTATACATTTAGTGGTAGTAATTTCGTTTTTGTTTTATTTTTATTAAATCTATTATTTTCCTATTAATAATTTAATAAAGTATAATTATTATATTCTTATTTAGATTTTCGAATCATTTTGAAAAACAATTTTTTTTTATAATTATTATTATTACAATGATAATATTTTGTTTTACAAAAAAACGTTATGGATATTAATAAAAAAATTTTTTAACACTATACGAGTCGTAATGAACGAAAAAAAAAAGTAAATTTTCGCTAATATCCTTTTTATAAATCTAGAATTTGATTAGTATTAATTCAAAAAAAATATATGGATATTGAATTATATATATATAAATTTATATAGCTATAGAATTTTATTTAGCACTATTTTTTATACACACATTTATATGAAATTAATTTCGATAGTAATACACCATTATGTTATATATATATATGCATACATAGATATATACAAAATATTGAATAAATAAATAAAATAATTATTATTTTCTTTTTATATTAATTTATGTGTTAAATTTGATTTTCTTTTTTTTTTTTTTTTGTTATACAAAAACAATTAATTTTGTTTTATTGAAATTTCTAAAATTTACTACAGAATAATATTTTTTTCAATTTAAACAATTAATTAATTTAATTTTAATTTAAAATGAAATTATATATATTTATTTTTTTTAATTATATTATATATGTTTATATTATTTATAATAATTATGCGTAATTTTTCTATTTTTTACTCTGTATAATATTTATTATTTTGTTTTTTATATTAATATTTTTTTTTAATATAAATATTAATATATATATATATATGTATATAGTAATAATATTCTATCGCCGCCGGAGATAGAATTTCATAATAACTTTACAAAACCACGATCTATTTGGTACTAAATTCAAAAGGATAGCAAAATTTTCCTCTCTTGTTTAATAGCTGAACGAAAATTTACAAAATAATATACCTTTAAGGCTGCACAAAAATGAAAAATATTTAAAAAAAAAAAAAAAAATAAACTTTAAAAAAAGAAAAGCAACACAATAATATATACACATAAAAACTAAGTAAGCAGAATATAATACAATATTGTAGAAAAAGGAAAATTTCGTGCAGGCAGCAAAACAATGAGTTGAAAAATACAAGAACAAAAAAAAAAATAGTAGCAACAACGACCACCAGAACTATGATGTTAAAATATAAAACGAATTCATAAAAACAAATACGAAGAGAAAAAAATAGAATAAAATAAAAATATCCTTACTTAAAATAATAAAATTTGTATTGTGTAGTAGGTACATTAGGATATTTTTATTTCGTGATAAGAAAATAAAAAAAACAAAAAATAATCAAGAAAAATTTTTTTCGTTGAATAGAGAAAAGTTAATCTTTTCAAATGAAAATTTTTAACATTTTATTGAAAAAACAAAACCATATTTAAATGAACATAGTATTTTCTGTTTGTACATTTTATTCTCTTTCTCTCTCTATATATATATATATATATATATATATATAATATTCTCGTCATAATATTTGAAATTTCCTGTTCAAATTTAAAAATTACTTTATTTAAAATGGATATAGCCATCTACCTACATAGCTATCAATTTTATTTTTCTCATTTTTACTCTCTATATCTCTCTCTTATTATTTTTACTCGTAAAAGTTTTTCATCTCTACTTCGATTCATTTCGTAAAGTAAATTGTGGACTATTTCTCTATACTCATTTGAAATGGCCTTTCATTACTTCTTTACCTAGATTTTTTTTTCAATATTTTGAGAGCTATTCTATAAGTGTATATACATTATTATCAAATTACTAGAATTTTCGTTAAAGCAGTCGTTTAACCGAAATAGAATTTAACAAAATATAATGTACAGTTGTTTGCTGTAAATATAATATGTGTAGTAATTTAACGAAATTAACTTTATATAATACGACGAAAATGAACAAAAAAAATGTCCTTTATAATGTTATTATCATATGACATGAATATACTATATACTACGAAAAATACTATAATTTTAACGAAAGTATATAGATATTTAAAGAAAAACAGATTTTACAGTTTTAACGAACAATTGCGCATTATTAGTCTGTTTTGTTTTTCTTTTTTTTTCCTATTTTTTTTGTTACTTTAATTTTTTCGTTAAAAGTCGAGAATTATTTAAAATAAAATAAGGATACGACAATTTTATGAATTAAAAATGTTGAAAAAAAAAAAAATAAATAAATAACGAATATTTTTTATTTTGTTTTTCAATAACAACAACTGACCTGCCTTGTTTTACTTTTATTTTGCTGTTTTTACTTCTATAATATTATAATAGTTATCTTCTTCTCTTTTTCTTTGGTATTTTTGTGAATTGAATTCAGAAATGTGTTAAATAAAATAAAATGAAAGGATATTACAAATTATTGCAATATATATTTTTTTTTATTTTTTGTTATAATATTTTTCTGGTTAATAATTCTTTATTTTTTATTTATTTTTTTTTTTAAAGAATCGATTTTAGGTTAGTATAATTTTTTCTTTCGTTAAGTACATTGTTTTGTTATAATGGATTTTATTTTATGTTTTATTTATGTTTTTTTTTTATGATTTTATTCATTTGCGGTAGATAGATAGGTAGGGTAGGTATGTTTTTTGTTTTGTTTTGTTTTCTTGAACTCTTTATTGAATGTAATTTAAATGGTTATCTTTTGAACTAATGTAAAATAGAGGTTATTGGAATTAAAAAATCATAGATGGGTTTGTTGTTTGCAAATTAGGTGATAATTTTTTTGATGATTTCATGGTTTTTTCTTAAGGTTAATTTTGCTAATTTGTTATTTTGGTTTCGTATTCCTTCGGTATAGTACTATTCCAATAGATAGTAGGTACAGTAGGTATAGTTCTATCCTAACTAGATTCACACTTTGCTTTACCATCTTTACTAAAGTGATAGAGCAAAGTGTGAAGGTTGTATTAAAAGCTGAACATGTCACTTCACCCATATTATTTGTGACTACCTACATGAAAACTAATATAAATAAATTATAAACATAGAATTTTTATTGCCAATATGGTAATATAATATTAAAACGATTTGGATTAGTTATTCGAAATAGTTGAGTAGGGTTTGATTGATTGATTGATTGATAGTAATTCGAAATAAATAAGAATTTTGATAAAAGTACTTAAATAAGCTTATCACATAACTCTTAATACAATAATATTTCTAGGATAAGATCAACTGACTGCACTATTATGTATGTGCATATCGTAGAAAGGAAGCGAATCAAAAAAAAAAATTGCTTCAACTTTGTTTAATATCATAACTGCCAAATATCATAACTGTCAAATATTGTAACTGCCAAATATCATAACTGCCTGATATCATAACTGATTAGCTATTAAAAATTCCTGGTGAGCATTTATGTATTTATTTATTAGAACATTATGTCTGGTGATAATCACTCAAAGCATAAGTCATTCCGAAAATATCAATAAATTAAAATTATAATGATGAAAGTATCAATAATTTAAAGCACAAAAGATAAAAAAAAAGGCAAAACCAAATTAGTGTAGGCCGGCTTTTATATTCCAACAATCTTAATAATAATCTTTTATCGGATATGAAATGTCAAAAATAAATCTGTATCCAAGAATTGTCTCTAAATCCTAAATTTCACAACAAAAAATTATAATTTAACCTCAGTAATATAATATTATAAAAAATTAGAGTGTTATTGAAACAATTATAATATTAATAAATTACTAATCAATTTTTAACAATTATTCTATTTCAATTATTTTTTAACTTTCATTTATACTTAAACAAAAAAATACAAAATATCGTTACAAAAAATAAATAAAGCAAGCATCTCATTCACAGGCTCACTTACAAAAAATCAAAAAATAAGCCGTTCAAAATATTTTAAACAAAATACAAGCCGACTGCTAATAAACGATATTAGTAAGTTAGCTATATTTTCAATATAAGAATAATTTCACCAACTGACACAGTTTAGTAAATCTTTATGGATACCTACATCAAAAGAAAAAATAATAACTATAACAAAAAATAATTTATAAATGTAACGGAATTTACTTGGTCATATATAACATTATTTATTACCGTTGTATGTTCTCTTTCTGTAGTACAACTATACTCATTTTTATTTTTCTCTATTTTTCACTGTTATAAAATGTTTCGTTAAAATCTGTTATAATTTCATTAAAAATAGAGAAGCTAGTTCTGTTGTGCATTCAAAGAGATTCTACTGTGTATTTTACTGTTACAAATATTTAATTTTTTAAATTTTAAGAGAAAAAACTTGTTATGTAAAAATTTAACGTACATTAAAAATTAACAGTAACTGCAAATTCAAATACAGAAAATATTTATTACAGAAAAACATTTTTTTCTTGTGTTTAAAATAATTAGGTATGTATCGTGGCTTAAAAATAATAATAAGGATAACAAACTGTTATGTTTTGATATATTTTTTCTCATGAATTATTTATGTTCGCTTATTTTTTTTATGTTTGCTTTCAATATTTGATAATTTTAATGCTATAGTAGTGAATCATTAAAACATAATTTTATTTATAGTTAGTTAATAATAATCGTTAAATAAATTTTAATGCTCAACTGAATTTAAAATAATATTTATCCGTGTGTTTATCCTAAAAACTAACGTTATTTTATGTTTAATTTGATGCATTATTCTCTTACTCGGAAATAACATATTTTTCAGATATTACATCCACATTCACGATTTTCGAAAACATAATACATCAACTTTATTTCTACTTTATGGCCTATAAAGTTTATTGTACACGCACAATTTTATTGAGTTTATCAAGCGGCTAGTAGTCCTTAACTGAGGCTATGATTGCGAAATTTCCGCTCTTAAAACTTTCTTGGAGTACTTGCAGCCTCAAAGTAGTTTTTATTACCAATTATTAAGTGAGATAACTCTAATGTATCAATCACAGTTGATGCAAAATGGCTGCGATAACCGATAACTTTGCGGTTACAATCCTTAAAAAGTTCGGTTGTGATAGCTTCGGACAATTGACTATGATAACCATCGCTTATGGCTTTTATATCTTCGAATAAGCTAATATAAACTCAAACAAAAGAATTGCTGTTACAGTCAGAAATATTCGGTTGTGTTAGCCGACTGATTCGAAAGCTCAGTTGCACTTACAAATATTAGAATTACATCTAACAAAGCCATTTATGATAACAACCCGAGGCAATTCTAACAGTTGTATTCTTTTGCAACATTTGGTTTAATTGAAAAGTATAAAAGTTAGTGTATTACTAAATGTAATAGCTCACGATAGAGGCCTAAATTAAAAACTAAAAAAAAATTTTTTTTATTTTGTCGGAATCGACCCTGGGACCATCTTGAAAGACAGGCACTCTTCCTACTGCGCCATCCAGTGTCTAATGTAATGGTTTTTGTTATCAAATTTATACTGTCACAATTCACTAGATATATTTAATATATGTTATGTAAGTGGAACATTCCTAAATGTTGTCTTCTGTTAGCAGCTTTACCAGCCTTACCATAATAAAGATTATTAGTTTATATTACAGAGTCCCTGGGTCGATAATAAGATTCCACATGGTGCTTTGAAAGATGTAATCGTATCATATTTGCTACTAAGTTTACACTAATGAATATTTAATCGTGTGAACAGTCAACTGACAGAATAAAATTTTGTGACCTATTGTATGACAAAAATAGTTTAGTGTTTAAGCACTGAGTGAAATAGTTTTTTTTTCATGAATATGAAAAATATGATGAAAATATGTAGACCAAGCCTATAATCTTATCAAGATTATCAAAGTTATTTTTATATTAGTCATTTTTTAGAGTATTTTAATTATTCTGAGCCATCTATTACTAATATCATTTTAATGAAAGTAATATAACCAAATGTTTGGGCAGCAAATAGAAAAAAAATATCAGAAGAACTGATTTATAAATGCAGAAAGTGATTAAGAATAAATGCATATAAAAGAAATTGAAATATGACTTACGTTTGAGAATTTGATGAACTGAAAATATTCAATACTAAATTTAGTATAGCCCGTCGTAGACCAAATTTCGTATTTTCAGCTTCAGTTAATGATTTTAGCACGTCAGAATATTATATTAGTTATAGCTTACCAACCATCCAAATCAAATTAAAGAGTCAGAAGTTATTAAAAAGCACATCACATTAATATTAAAAAGCGATAAATTCGCTGCACTATTTAGGTTCAATACCGTTCCCCAAACAGAAGAAAGTAAAATATTTTCAAATGCACTTGTATGGTGTGTATGACTTGGATAAAGCACATTTATACAAAAGTAGTTCATGCCAGCACATAAATACTTCAAGAAAATTTATTGATTAACAGGCAAGAAATTACAAAAGACTTTAAAAACTAGAATACTACTGTGCAAAATCATCTTCCAAGCAATAACAAGATCTAATTACTTCTGATTTATTAAAAATATATTTTAGTGAGACATATAAAGTCCTTAAAAAAGAGTTATAACTCCCTTAGGGAGTTATGGGTCATTACCATTAGTCAAGAGTCCCTTAGTGAGTTATGACTCATAAAATCAACTACAAGGACCCAAGGGATACATGACCCTGGGATTTATTGTAATAAATGTCACTGTGGGAACTACCATGTTATTCGAATATTAATTTAATTTTTTTATCATATCAACTTTTTAAATGTGGAAAACTATCACCCCTTGTCGGAAATTAAGGCTTTCTTAAGTAGCGTATAGCTCCGTTTTATTTAAAGTTCTTACGAAATTACACTCACCCCTATATTTTGTCATTAATTTAAGGCTCCCTCAATTACAACGTATTTCTATTTCTTTCTATTATTGTAAATTTCAAACAGAAAAACAAATCCAATAAATTCAAGAAGCAAAAAAATAAAATGACAAAGGAGGAGAAGAAACTCATAAAGCATTTTGCTTCATTGAGAATCGAACTTGAGATCTTGGAGTTGAAAAACAGGGGCTTTATATACTGCCCCACCGAATATATGCTAATATTTAAATACAAAGCTAAAGTAATAAAAAAAAAATTATTTTACACCGGCAGCGTAGGGCTAAAGAAAATATTTGCCACACAATTTTATATGCTCGGGTATTACAAAAACGTCAAAACAAAAACAAAATAAAAATAAATAAAAGAAAAATCAAATTGAAAAAATAAAAAATAAAATATAGAATACGAAAGTATATAATCAAAACACTGAACAGGAAATAACAACACAAGCTTGAAAAACTGCAACCATTTCAGGATATCTTAGAGATGTTACATATATATATATTTTCTATACATGCTAATAAAAAAAAATATATATATACAAAAACTGTATTCACTCCATACTAAGGTACGCTATTGAGACAACCGCGGCCACATTTAGATCAAATCAGAAAATGCGAACAACAGAACAACAGAAATGCGAACTCTGAGTAAAATATGGGGATACACACACATTGAAATATAAGAAACGTAGAGCAACGATATCAGAGATGTATGCGAAATTTAAGATATTATCCATTGTAGACTTAATAAACGAAACTGGAGAGACCATATAAATTGAATGGCAGAAGGTTGATTGGTAGCGTGTATAGTAATGGGCAAATTAATGTCAAACTACATCTACCCTGCTGGACGTTGCTATCACAAAATTGAAGAGAAAATATGTAAATTGAAAAAACACAGGCACTAAATGCCTATTAAAGTTTACTGGGTAATATCACATCTCCACATCCCAAAATTCAGTAATAAAAAACATAATTATATAACAAAATTATAATGTGCAAATTTTACACAGTACCAACATACAATTCCATAAAAAAACAATTGTTATCAAACAAACTAAATGGTACATGATGGCCCAAATTTAAGCTTATATAAACTTTATACATGCGATTAATTAAACAAACAAACAAACACACAAATCTTGAATAGTATTATTATACATACCCGATTGGTTTGCTTTAAGCAAATTCGATTTGAGGTCTATATTTTTCATCCTATTTAAATTCATACATATATCTATAATTTCAATCTTATTTTTTTTTTTTTTACTTTTAAAAATCTTATAGTTTTTATTTATTCCAAACCCCCAAAAAAAGGAAAGAATATCCGTCTTAATTCAATGAACCTGAAAATTTCTATAAATTTATTACATACACATTTATATTATTTTTTATTTTTTTTTTTATTTTTGTTCTTAAAGTTGCCTTAAGTTATGAAATATATATTAATTTTATCTTTTTTTTTATTTTGACATATTCGAGTCAATTTTAAAACAATGTTTCACAAAAAAAAAACAAAAAAAACAAAACACAATGAATATTTTTGCAAGAAAAACTCTCCAATATCGTATTTTTCATATAGTAGGAATAATAAAACCTCAAAAACAATATCAAAGAAATGGGTAAACTTTTCCAACATAATTATATTATATTAGATTTTCATATCCTAAAAACAAAAAAGAAAAATCAAATAAAAACAAAACTAAAAAAAAAAAAAAAAAAAATTGAAACAGGACAAAAAAAAATTAAAATAAACCGGAAATTCATTTATTCATTTTTCTTTGTTGAATATTATCCTGTAGAAAGGATACATTAATTTTCTCCAATAATTTCTATGTAAATATTTCTTATTCTTAAACTACGATTTGTAAGTATGTTTTTTTTTTATTTGTATATTATGCACATACATATTATATTATATTATATATATACGTATGATAGACTACATAAGTTGTGGATTGTGGCTTTTCATTTCATTTTCTTCTTTTTGTTTTTATTTTAGTTTTTGTTATCGTTTTTTTTTTTTTTGTTAAATGGTAAATTTAGACAGTATAGGAGTAAAAACAGAAGTTCTTAGATTCTTTTTATGATTATGAAATCTGTTACTTTCATTTCAACAACATTGCAATGTAATTTCTTCGTAATAAGTACAAAAAAAAAAAAAAAATATAAAGAAAATAAAAAACAAAACGAAAACAGATAAAAAAAAATTATGGAGTATGGAAAAAGTTATGCAAAAAGGAATTAAATTCGTTTTGTGTTTTTATTTTCTTTTTTGCAAGTTTATCTGAATAAATCGCATAATTTATAACATATAGATTCTTGTGAAGATATCTTTTTTTGTATATAGATACATTATTGTATAGTAAACGGTAGGTATTTAAAATATTAGAACTATATTATAATGATGTTGTAGCGAGTAGTTGTGAAGGTATGTATGGTAGGTAGTAAAAATAATGAATAAAAATAAAAAATTAAAATCGATGTAGGTAGGTAGTTAGTTAGTTAACTACGATAAAATATTTTTATGTCAACTGTTTTGAAATATTTTTTTGAATTGAAATTGAATTTTTTTTAAATTGAAATAATCTTGTAAATTTTACTTAATTCGGATGTATAAAATTAAATATTGAATTAAAAGGTAATAACTGAAATTATTAATAATAAAATATAATATTTCCAAAAATTTGTTTATTAAATTTTGAAAATAGTAGATATTTTTTATATGTCGGAATTGAGCATTCAACTTTTTCATGTGTCATAGGATAACTGCTAAAAGAAAGGTGTTGTATTTTATATATATTACACAAGGAAGGCCATGTGGGAAATATCTTATATTATAATACCCAAGATGAACAACGTGGTGAGTAAAAAAGCAAGAATAATTGAATAGTAAATTACACCACAAATTTTAGCAAGTTCTTGGTGCTGAATAGTTAAAACATTTCAAATATTTACACCAAATAGTGACGGTTATTTCCAAGTTGACCCCCTTCTATACTCTAAAAGAAATTTCAATTACGAACAATTTTTAAAAAGGCTTCATAAAAATTCTGTCATTTTAAATAAACACACAAACTTATATAGAAAAAGTACAAAAACAAAAGCACAAACACAAATTGAAAACAAAAAAGAAAAACAAAAATCAGATCCGATCATACTCTTCAAAAATTATATAATAAATGTTAGCTCATTTGCTTCTACTATTTAAAAAAAATATATACAGTAAAACGGGGCTATAGACATTCGCTAAATTTCAGTAATATTTCTGACTATAACTGTTTTGTGACTATAGATGTAGTCAATAAAAAATTGCATCTTTATAAACAAAATCAAATTCAATAAAATATCTTTCGTATAACAATTTTAAACTTTATTTTATTCATAATTGCTAATGTTATGTAATCATAAAATATACATATTTATAATAAAAAACAGAAAAAAACTGTATATATGTATATTATATAAAACAGTGTTTTAATAAAAGAATTCACTGTTGACATATTGCTATAACAGAATCGTGAATACAGTTTTTGACTTACAGTTTTAAACGAATTAAAATGCATCGATCTACTACGTTGAGAGTAATGAGATTTTATTGTGTTAAGTTATATTGAAATTAGTATTAATTTCGTCATAAAGTATTAGGTCTTATACTTTAATTTCATTGTAAAGTATATATATATATTCAAGAATCAAACGATTCAGAAAACAACTATAATTATACCAAAACAAACATTTCTTTTTATATAAAATTGAGTTTGAAAGAACTACTTGTGTGCAATTGCACAATGGATTCACTAGTATTTATTTATTTATTTCAACTTTTGTTTGCCAGTTGAGAGTTACATCTCGTTTTGTGAATATATCTTATATAATAAAATAATACCTACTTTATATAAAAATTTTTTTTCCCGTAAGACAATGATAAGTGACAAGAGGTTCATTTTATAGTTTAAATTCAAAATACATAGTTATCTTTTGGCTAGGCTGTTAATAAAGTAAGGTAATTGGAAAAATTTAGATCATCTTGCTTTCAAAGTAACGTCATAATAATTTTCTTTGTAATAGAGTACATTTCGTAATCGTATTCAAATTACATTTAAATCATATTCAAATTTTGACGCCTATTAAAGATACAGCAATACATTTTTGTCGAACGAAATTTCAATAAAATCAAATTTAATTATTAAAAACAATTTTTGTATTTATTTATTTATTTATGCTTAATACAAACATATCACAATATACGCAAGTGTACAAGAGAAAACAAACAAAATATAATTTTCATCTTCATCTTATTCTAGAACTTAATATTAAAATTGACAATTATACATACTAGTAATTTATTACCAAAGAATCTTAGAAAATTATAAATTTATACTAACTCTAAGATATATGATATTGTAGCTTTGTTTTTAGCTGGGCTGTGTTTAATGTCGTGTTTTTGTTTATTTATTAACAGGTATAAACGTAAAAGTAAAAAATTAATTTATATGTAAAATATGCATTTAGAGAGAAAACAAATTATTTTTTAGTTTATTTATTTTCTTTATCGGACATTGTTGCTTATAACGTAATACCAACGTATCATTTTATTGTTATAAAAAAAAAAAATTAGTGCTATAAGACTCCTATATGACTCCCAATAAGCGATAAATATGTTATAATAATGTTTTTATGTGAATAATGTAAATGTTCTTATAGCAATTACGGAAATTGTTGTAATAGGATTTTCAGGAAGTGCTACAGCAATGTTGTTATAAGTTTAAAAGTGCGTAATCCTATAACAAGAGTTAAAGTATTATTATAAGAATAGAATTGCTAGAAAACGCAGTAGTATTATTATTTTACTGTATTCCTATGTTGTTGCTAATAAACTTACTCTAGCTTTTATAATATTTTGAATGAATATTTTGCGATGGTCATTATTTTCTAAAAAAATGGTAAAAAAGATTTGGCAAAAAACTGAAAAGCTTCATTTTGAATTTTTTTCGCAAAATTATGCATTAATTAAAGTACATTATTATTAAGATGTTAAAGATGCAATTTAAAAAGATATTTTCTTTTATTTATTTAAAAATTGGTTATTTTTGAAGGACGAAGTAATTTTTCCCCGACAAATTTTGTCTTCTGGTAACAATAATTATAAATATTCAAACAATTATTCTTAACCGGAATATATATTATTTACTAGTACGACATTTTTTTATATTATAAATCACTTAATATAATTTATAAAATTAGTTGTAGGTTCTATTGAAAACATTATTAAAATTAAATAAATTATTAAAACTCTATTAATGTTTCACAGTATTTTATATTGTTCAGAAGACTGATGTCCGACTCTGAGGAAGACCGATTCATCAGAATACCGATGTCCGAGACCGACTCTCTGATGATGGTGTAATAACCGAAATCGAGTTTTAATATTTATATAATAATAAAAAAACCTTTTCATGAAATAAATATAAACTCCATAAATTTATTATTTTAAGATAAAAAATTATAACTCTCTCACTCTCGCATAACATAAATTATTTAAAATCAATTTCATTTCAAAATAAAAACATATCTTACACTAATACACAATGTATACTAATCTGATAACAATATTACAGCAAATGCTCCGATGCCTTATATGATTCTCTATTTTATTGCTATAATGTATTTTTATTGTTTCGCAACAATTGCGGAGCAATCTAATTAATACTAATACTTTTATAAGAGTATTTATAATAGTGTTATAAGAGAAAGCGCGAGAATCTTATAGCGATAAATGTATTCCGTGGGCAGTGCTTTGTCTCAAAAATTTAATGCATACTAAATTTCTGTGTAAAGTGTAATTGCCCATCTAACTTCTTATCTAACTTTGCGCCACTAAGTTTTAAGCAATACTATCGTTTGCGAACTCCACCACAGATTTTTCATTACTATCACAACAAACTGAGTTTCCTATCTAATAAAAATATAATTTAAAAATTAACTTATGTGATTGATTCACAAATTGTTTGAAATATTTTTTTTTTTTTTTATTTTGACAAAGTACACAATGTACTTATAATTATAATGCATTTTTTTTTTTCGTTCATCGGGAATTGAACCTGGGACCTTTTAGTTGAAAGACAGACACTACTACACCACCCATCATGCTAAAGGTTAATGGGATTTCTGTATTAATTTAATTTAATTTTATTTTATTATTTTAACTGTACATCGACTGCACCCGATGAAAGGATGAATAAAGATGTGGTTTCAATGTGATGCGACTTAATATCATAACTATGATTGAATATCTATATTGTGGAAAAGAGGGAGAAGACTTAGGTAAAACTTTAGGTAAACGAGTTTTTTTAAAATGTGCCAAGAATGCAATGTACCGTTATGCAAGTGTTTCTTTATACACTATATCACTCATAAGTTGATTTTATTTAATGTTTCTCTTATTTTAATATGAATTTTTTATTTTATTTTTATTGAAATAATAAATTAATTACTTTGAACTAAATTTTTGTTTTACCTTCATAAAAATTTGCGGGCTGGCAAACACATGATGTGCTAAATATAAAGACGAATGGTACATATGTTCTACCAATGTCCCCAGCCAAAACCCATGATAATAACTGAGATTTATTGCTAGATTTAAAATTAAGTGCACATAACAAAATGTTCAAAATTTAAATCTAACGTGCCCATTAGAAAGCCATCGTAAAACAATTAAGTGAAGCGAATCTCTTTTCAAACTCTGAAACTTCAAATAAAAATAACTTCATGAAATCTAACATTTAACTGCATGAATATCTTAAAAACATTATCACTACATTTACCTGATTTGGATAGATTACCAAAAATACTAAGATGACAGTTGAATTTAGTGCACAATAAAATTTTAATGATCTGAATATTAAGTCAATTGATAATTTCTGTCAACACAAAAAAATATCCTCCTACTTCTTAATGTTTAAATGTGCAATTTTTAAATATATTTGAATTAATGTAAATTTTTAATGAATTTCTAACTGATTGTATTTATTTTATATTAAAAGAAAAAAAAACTATTGTCAAACAATTGAATTTTTATATTATTAATAAATTATGAGACCAGACAGCTTTGGCTACGGTCTTAAAATTCTTATGTACAATGTGTGTCAAAATTACAAATTAAAATTGTTATTCAATTTATTTATTATATTGAATTAATTTGTAACTATTTTTGAATTAATAAAATTGTAAATGAACACAAATAAATAAAGAAAAACAACAAAAAAAAAAAACGATTAAAACTATCGAACATTTTTTTCTGACTATCGACACTTTCTTTCTTAGAGTAAAATATACTGAAAGTAAAATAAAGTCATTATAGCCACGGTTTGCGATTCACATTTTAAGCATGATAAGAATGAATGAAATTTGGGTAGGTACATATATCTAGATTGGAAAATTTAAGTAAAACTCACTAAAATACATTTCTTCCTAACAACTATTATAATCTAGTGTAGTTCTCCTCTTTATTTTTCAACATCATATTCCACTTTAATTCTAATTATAGTCTAACTGTCATATTCTTCCTATTACAATAATTTAATAATTTACCCGTTTACCATGTGTATACCTGTTTGCTAACTTTAGTACATACATTTTTTTTTATATATTTAAATAATCTTAATAAACAACATACTGTAATTATATTTTTTAATTTATATTTATTATATTTTGAGTTATTATTTCCTTCCGGTTTATCTATATATATACTTTGTACATCCCCATTCATAAATATTATATACTATAATATAAATAAACACAACATTAAGGATACATCTATTACTTATTATCATAATATAAAGATAAAAATAATGCCGCATAATTGTAATTAAAATTAAAATAGACAGAAACAAAAAAAAAAAAACAAATTTAAGAATTTATTTAACAAATTTGTTATTTTTTTAACTTTTTAATTTTTATTAAAAAATGTCATTTAATAATTTAAAAGTAAACCAAATATATTATGTACATGCAAACATACAGCAAGTTCATTTTAAAATGGAATGCAAGAATGAAAAATTCTAAAATAATCACAATTGTGTAAAGAAATGTATTTTTTGTTAATTTACTCATACCCGTAATGGAAGTCAAAAAGCTCTAGTCGGCTGAAAAAATATTCTGATCTAATACTGCAAACACCACGACTATGCAAAGCTATGGATAACATTATTTCCTATATAATATAGTGTGTGGAACACTGTATATCAATATATAAAGCATTTTCTATACTCAAGCACCTGGACTCTAAACACTGTATCAATGCTGCACACATATATTAATTTTTACAACAACGACTAATCAAAACACTAACAACAATAACAATAAAATATTCAATCAAGATACTAACATACAGCTACATAAATACATATTTGATTCAATAAAAATCCTTGTCTAAGATTAATTCGAAAAGTGAAAGGAAATTATACATATAGAATAAAACTCAAAATTTTCTATCCTATCCGCAATTGATGGAGCTAATAATAATGATGAAGCAGGTTGCCAAAGTAGATTTGATTTACAAAGACTCCGAAATACTAAAATTAAAACAACTTAACGTCAGCTATTGCTAATATCAAAAAATAGTATTTGATATCCTTTACTACTTCTGACACTACATGCCTTCATTAAACAAAAGCTTTACTCTGATAAACTCAGAACATGGTAATATTAAGTAGCACACAAATTGTAAAATATTTTCCAAGCAGACAAAATTTTTCGAACTCACATTCTGAAAAATAAATTAAATGCGAAATATACCAAAAATTTTAATAAATTATGTTGTCCTTTTATTAATCTAGACTTTTTGGTAGGAACCAAGAACCCTATAAAATTTTCATATCTTAATTTTCATTTGTCGTTTACTGTATTATAATACAATGTACATTATATATAATATATAGCTAGATATATTTAAAAATGTCACTGAATAAAATTATAATAAATTATTCATGAAAATTTTCTCTTTATATAAAATTGTAATTTAACAAAAAAAAAAAAAAAAAATACAAAAGAAAATCTAAAAATAAAAGAAACAAAAAATGTCTTCAATCAGAAGTTATGATGTTCTAAATGAAAATAAATAATATTAAAAATTTCCACAAAAAGAAAAAAACAAAAAAAATTTAAGAAAATGAATTTTCCGTAAAATTTTAAATCTTAATTTAAATACAGAGAATTATCCTTGAATTGCTTATCTCTTTTCTCTGATCATTTTTCTCTTTTCCTCAGTTCAAATTTTATTTTTTTTTTATTCGTTGACATTTTTTTTTTTTAATATCAATTCATTTTTCTTTCAGTATAACATCAATATTTTGCACCATCTTCAAACACTCATATATGTATATAAAAATGCTTGCATGTATGTATATAATAATCATGTATTATTATATTATACACATCCAGTATAATGTATAGCTATATTATTTTGTCTCACTCTTTAAAAAACATTTGTAGTCATTATGAATCCATTTTTAACTTTAATTTTGTTAAAAATTTGCATACAAATGTATGTAAGGCAGTAACAACCGAAAATGAATTTAACTTTTACTGTGAAAATGTACGTATATAGGAGAATCTACAAGATACTATTCGGTAGAAAATATTATAATGTGATGTAATCTTAATGAATGAGGAATAATCACAGCCCAGAACAGATGAATCATAGCATTCAAAAAAAATAATCATAGCAAAAAATAAAAAGTAGTAAAAATACTACATAAAAAAACGTCTGCAAAACAATAACTGTGAAATAAGATTACAGTACAATACAATTGTCGACGAAGCTCAGAAACTAATCAGCAGATACAAAAGAGATTTGAAATCACAATTATTGTCGAGTGAGATCACAAGATACAATAGAGATTTGAACAGGCCACTCTATTAAGACACAATCAACTTGAAATAACTGCATTAAATAACCAACAACCACGAAATTTTTTGACATCCCCACTAATAAAAAAAACGTTAAATAAAAAATAAGAACACAAACTTAATACTAGCTTCCAAAAGCCACTTACGAGATAGAAAAAAAAGATTTCAATTCAAGTTAATATTGATTGAATATAATAGCAGCAGTTGTTAAATAGATCTGTACATCGTGGAACATTTTTTTCATATCTTATCCTATTATTTATATTCATCTTCAGGGTTTAACTAATTCTATGGTGCAAAAACTTTCGCAATTAGATTATTTTGTGTTATTATGTATCTGGCATCGTAGTATAGTGGATTACTTTTTGAAGTGTGAATTGTTTTAAAAAAGAGTATGGACAAGTTCTACAGAAAAGAAGAGCCAGAACTACTTGTGGATAAGTGGCAATGAAAATAAGTTCACAATAAAAGATATTCAATTGTGAAAAAACAACAGTTTAAAATGGGACCGTGTCATATGCCTGTATTTAATTTGACAGTAGTATTTAATTTGTCTGTTTATGATTGACTGTTTATGACATGCTGGATACCTTATACATATACCGGGTTTTCCAGAGAATAAAAATTCTTATTTTTTGTCATATAATTCAAGTTTGCATAAAAAAATCTCGATTTCGGCCAATTTTGGCTTTTCTTAACCTTAAAAAACCCTTTTCCGGTCCTTCCAGAAGTTGAAAATATCACCAATCGATAGAGCACCTTCGATTTACTTAAACATTTTTTTTTAAATTCGTTCTCCTCTTCAAAAGCTGATACGCGTGCTGCGACTCACCCGGTATACATAATATATATGTGTGTAATGAATATATATACGAGATTCTGTGTTAGGAAAGAGAAATTTTAGAGTTGGATTCAAAATAGCGAATTCGAACAAACTGAATGAATTAAAGTCGGATTTTGAAATTTTGAATTTTGGGATTTTATTGCCAACGCATATATTGTACATATTATAAATACAGAGAAATAACATATTTACTTATTTACTTACTTAGGTGGCCTATAAGCCTTGTAGGTCTCACTAACTCCTCCACATCCGAGGCTTGTTCTTAGTCTTTCATAACTAAATTTTTTTATTGGTTAGGTAGTTAATCTAACACCAACCTTCAAGTGAACGACATGCAGGCATACATAACCCAATTCGGAAAATTACTTACAGGCAAGTGAAATACATGTAAATGTAATAGAGATGTCTGATAGTAACCCGTTTAAAATATTTGTGATTAAAAAAAATTGGACTAAAGACGAGAAATGAAAGAAAAACGAGAACTGAAAATAGTGTCGCTATTAATAACCATATAATCATCAGTTTTCTGGTCCCCTTCTGAAAAGTCTGAGACCATAAATAAAAAAAAAATATTTATCATTATGTTCTAAAACACTGCGTTGATGTTTTTGATGTTCGGAATTGAAAAATATTTCACAATTGATTCGATTTTTTTTTTAAATTATTACCAAAACCAATTCCAAATGATTGCCCCCAAAATATATTTGAACGATATTAAAAATTCATAAAACTTTTTTACCTTTTAATCTTTATACCGTTACTTATTTGACAAACTTATTTTATAAAGGTATCAAATAACAGTAAACGGGAAAAAAAAATACAGTTTAAGTTGAGTAAATAAGAAAAAAATACATCTTTCAGAATTTACTGTGAATTTTATTGTGTTTTTTTTTTTTTGATTACCGAAACGGGTTATTTTCTACATCTCTATCAATTTTTCCTGCAAATCAAAAAATTCATATCTTCTCTATATATATATTTATTTATATATGGTTGGTATGTTGTGTGTACGTGAACATGGAATTTCAATCTAGGACAAAAAAAAATTACTTTATCATCGAAAATAATCATAAAAGGTCTGACTATTTCCACATTTGAATAAAATTTTACAGTTAGAATAATTATAGTTAAAGGATGTAAATTTTACTGTAAACGTAAAGACATTTATTTTATGGCATTTCCATTTTTTTTTTCTTTTTTTTTTATTGAAAACGTATTAAAACATTTTCTTAAGATTGAAATATTTTCAAAGGTAAAAATTAAATCAGCTGTAAGTACTGTTATTTTAAATAATATTGTAGAGATAAGATCAAATGAGTGTCTCAGAACCATAGTGGCCTAACCAACATTAACATTTTATTGAATAAAATGCATTTTAAAAAATAAACAATTTTAAAATGCTTATAAAATTTCTATTTTTAAGGTACCGAGTTTAAAAAAAAATGTTTAGGTTTATGCTTTTAAGTACTTTAGTGGACATATTGTTATTGGGCTCTTGCTTTAAAAAAATGCCAATTTTTGTTGGTTAGGCCACTTTGGCATTACATATAAATGATGAAAATCAAAAAAACTAGTGGCTTAGGCCAAGATATTTTTTAGTAAATTTTTTTTTTTCATTGTTCAAATAATAAATAATAATGTAATAGATAAATTCAAATCTTGTATTTATTACTCCTCTTCCGACTCCATAAAAATAATATCTTCAATAGTTATAATTCAAATCACAATTATTATAATTTCATACAAAAACTATACCTTGGCTGGAGTTTAGCTGATACTGGTATAACAAATAACGACACTTCTGAAATCTGATTAGATTGAAAATAATGAGACTCAGAATTTGCAAAAATATCTAAATTTTAAATTAAAACGATAATAAACGCTTTCAAATAAACAATCTTTTTTATGTATAAATACCTGGAGAAGTTGAAAAGTAGGATTCATTTTCTATCAGTAAAATTAACTATAATAATTATACTTTCGAATTGAACTTGAATTTAAAATAAATTATTTACACTCTTAAACTGGAGGAAAAATAACTTTAAAATTACACAGAGAAATGATATCAGACATAATTAAAAAATAATTGATGATTTACTAAATTAATGAAATTGGTACATCAAATTTATGGGTGTGTGTCGATGTGTTGAAAAGCAAAATGCCAAATTAAAAATGTTGAATAACAAAATATTGTAAAAAAAATGTTGAATAAGAAAAAATTTTGACAAAAAAATGCTGAAATAAAAATATACTCGTATGTAGATTTAAAATAACGTTTGTTTTCATTGTATTTGTCTACTATAATACGATCATAACCATTATTAATTCGGACATTGAAATTTTTAAAAACTTAAAATTTTGTCTTAAAAAAAAAATCATTTTATTTTCATAGTGAAATAACTCCGCAAATATATAATTATTATACATATACTAGGGGCCCCTGTTGAGTAATTATATTTCAAGTTGAAGTCAAATTTAAAGTTTTAAAAAAAACAGTAATTTACGAACTGACATAGACTTCGCACAATATAGCAGAAACCACTCGTGTTTAATAAAAAGTTTTGTGGTTAGTAAGTTTTATTTAGGACACATAAATACACGTCCCTCATATACTGCTTCGTTTCTGATATATTCCCTATAGTAAGTGTCATTTAGTGATAAAATTACTAAAAATAAAAAGTTTTGTTATTAAAGAGGTACGTATATATATACCTACATAATACACAATTTTAATAAAAACTATATTATTACTACAAATAACAAAAATTTAGAAACAGTTACTTAAAAAGATAAAAATGAAGAATTCAAGTGACCTACTATATCAAAATGAAGTACTTTAACTCTACTATATAAAAATAAATTTGCTCGTCATATGAACAATTCAACTGATTTTTTTTGTTTTTGCTTTTTTATATTTTTTATTTGAGATGAATTTGTTTCTTTGTTTTTTTTTGGCATATGTACATAGATTCATTCGCAAGTACATAATATAAAATATAATAACTGATTTGTTTGCTTTTGTTTATTATTTTCATAAGATCTCACTTATGCATAATGTATTTGCTCAATAATAAAATCATATGGTTACAAAATTTTCAACTGTGTGCGCATTTTTGTTTTATATACAATCTTATATATTATATATATTAGAAGTTCATTAAGGAGTAGGAGAATCGAAATAAAATAAAAAGGTGTCTACTGCGCAGGACCTTAAATGCTTGTCAATTATAATTATAGATATATATAAATACATATACTATAGATATACATTTTCTGGAAATAGGGAATACCCTGTAATATTTTGATTGGTTTATTTTGAATCCTACTCTTAAATTCCCTCTAATTATTTTTTTTAAATATACATTTCCACAAAAAAGCACTTATAACAGTGGGATTTGTCGTCCCAAACCCCCGCTAAACATTATTATTGAATTTCTTATATTGTTTAAGTATATATTTCGTTAATGATAAAAGTTGATTTGTGTAATTAGATCTGAAATTTTTTTCAACATTGAAATGCGAGATTTTGTTTTCAACATTTTTATTTCGACATTTATTTTTCAACATTTTTTTTTCGACAAAAAGACCACCTCCCCTCATTTACTAATAACTATTTATAGTAACAGTATTATTTTAAAAGTTAAGTGTACATAAGCATTTTAAATAATATCGAAATTATAGAAATGTAATTGCAACAAAAACATTCAAGAAATGATTATTGAGTTAATTTACTTCTACCATAGTTTCTACCATAGTTTTTATTGAGTTAAAAAAAAAATGTATTATCATTGGTAATTCAATTGTTTGATAAAAATATTATTTGTTTAACCTATAAAAAGACCTTCTGTTAAAAGAATAGTTACCCGGCTACACTAAATATTAATAAGATACGATACATGTAACATTTCAAGCAACAAAATTTAGGTTTTTCTATTAATTAACATTGAAATAATGTATTTTTTTATAATATATATTGAAGTAGACAGGTATCTATATGAATTGAGGGTTTTAAATGAACGACTTTCGGAACTACAAGCACTCTTACTTTGAAACTTTCAAACAAATATCTTGCTACTAACACAAAGGTTAAAAACTGATGGACATTGATAAAGACAAGTCCAAGTTTAAAACATTTTGTTTATTTAAATTTGAAATCAATTAAAATTTAATTAGAAGGTCAATTATAGGTTATTCAGGTCCATCAAAAATCATCAGATTCTGTAATAGTCTGTAAATTTTCTATTAATTTTTTTTTTCATTATTTTTTTTATTATTTTTAAAATTCGAACATAGTTTGATTTTTTCACAAAATGTTTTAATTTTTTTAAAACCAAAGTAGCCTAACCAACAATGTGGGTTAGGCCGATTTTGTTTTTAAAAAAGTTGTAAATTATAAAAAACCAAAACAAATTTTGCGATAAATAATAAGGAAAAAACTATTTCTGAAACTGGAAATTCAAATCACTGATTCTAGGAGACAAACAGTACCGATTAAAACAATAAAAAAAATTTTTTTATATGTGGGTTAGGCCACTATGGTTCTGTGACACTCAAATATAGTTAAAATAAGTTTCATTGTTAAGTAACGGGATGTAGAGAGAATGTCTTTGGTTTAATAATAAAATATGCAATTTTGCTGTAAGTAAACACAAAATGAGAAGAATGAAGTTGTAGTTCTCTAAATTTTAGTTTTTATTTTCAACTTTTGAACTGAAGCCATTAGTCTTTTATTTCCTAACTATGTGTTTTATTTCCCTGTTTATTTGGTTATGTTATAATATTTTTGTATGCTTTATTTTGACTTAGCATAGAGTCTGCAACAATACTTAAAGCTAAGAGACATTTTTTCTTTTATGTCCATGTTTCTTAGTTTAGTGAAAATATTGTACAGATGGACTATATTATGTCAAAATATTAGAGATTAGATTAGATTTTGATTCATTTATTCATATTATAATAAAATACAATACTTAAAATATGCTAAATAAAAAATAATAAGAATAAAAATAAAGGATCATTCTGATATTCATTAGAATATGTGATGAATGAAACTGCAAAGCAAAATACAGGCATAAAAATATAAAATATTGTTGGGTACATACATAGTAAAGTATAAAATTAAAGCTAAATATGGTAAAAAATAAAATAGTTTAAAATTAAAATTATATAATGAAAAAATAAAATTTAAAGCAAAATTTAAGTAATAAACGAAAGTAAGCAGAATTAAATACAAAATTATAGCATTATTACATTAGAAAATTATTATAACAAAAACTAGGTTTTGAATTTAAAAAAGAATATTTTTAAATTGAATACGTGTTTTTGTTTGGTAATTTCAAAGCGAAAGGTGGCACAATCCAAATACATGTGAAGCATGGTCCTCGTAAAACATCAACAAACCCAAACAACTTTTAGTCAGGTCCCGTAATGATATATAAAGATTAGTAGCCATCTACTGACTGGTCACTGGCCAATAGGAAGCCACGTTACCAAGCTATATATTCCGTTTAACCCCCATAAAAGCAAGCATGTAAAAAAGGAAATGAGACAGAAACTCTTGACCACTTACTTTGCAGCTACAGCTACAAAGATTTATACCATTGCAAATATTTATTAATAAAAATAATGGTTAGGTCACTCAATGATGTGTATTACTTTATTTTAGAAAACGTTGTGGTTTTCATAATACAAAGTCACCAAAATTATTTTGATTGTTTAAAAATTACAATTTATTTGATTAAGAAATGTTGCTTTGGAGCCTATAATATTTCAATTTCAGTTTATTCGTTCGTTCTGATAATTAATTATAAATTAATCTCATTGCAGAAGACTAAAAAATGAATGAAATTCTATAGAAGAAAAGAATTACTACATGCTTTTTTAATCAATTTCTCGGCAATAATGTATAATCACTAATTTCCAGAATTGTAGATATAATGTGCTCTTTTGCTTCTTGCAATCAGATTTAAATTTGTTTAAAAGACTTTTAGACAAACATCAATTTGTGAATACAGTAATTTTTAAAATTTCTTAGATAGGCACGTAAGGTAGCTGATAGGTACATCTTCAGCTAGTGTTAGATTAGTGTTTTTGGGTACCGGAATGACCTTAGTACATTTCCACACTTCAGGGTAAATTAATGTGGTTAAAATAGAATTAGAAATATAGGTCAACAAGGCAAGAACAACTTATGTTATATGTGTTGGCAATAACGTTATGGATCTTACCTCATGGAATAAAGAACACGCACAAAGATTGAATGGCATATTGTAAAACGTTTTTTTTCTTATACATAGTCAAAACACTAGCTGGGGACCTTTTATACCGATTGGTACGTTTGGCTAGGGTGGAAAAGGAAAATAAGAAAAGAAGGAAGGTAGAATGGAAGGAGAACAATTACGAACGAAGGTGTTAATGTTCGTCTTGAACTTATTAATGTTATAAATATAGAATTTACTATGTTTCGGGAACACATAAGATATAATTTGGTTCCACATTCGGGATGTCGAGGTTATAAAGGAATTTCTATAACTTGTCTTTTGCCATCTAGGAATTTTAACGGCGTAGTGATGAACACATGCTGCCCTTCGTGTTTATCGGTGAAAGCGCTTAAGTGGAGATAATATAGATTTAATTTCGACTGATCATGTGCCGATGCCTACGAGATATCTACAAAAAAGTGAGACAGCCCCGACTATACGACGATGTCCAATAGGATTAAGATGAGTGACATTTCATCATTGGTTAGACTGATGAGTGACATATGGTCATTGGTCAGCTAGATTAATTTTTGGACTGTATCCAATTGTTTTAACGCAATACTAGAAGCGCCAGCCCATATGTGAGAATTGTGCTTCATTTTGGATACCTAATATACACAAGCTTTCAGACCGCTAAAGTTTATATTCGTGAAATAAAAGAGTAGGATAAAAAATGGAGATTTTTCTGGAAATTTTACAGTTATAAGTTTTATGAGTGTTAAATTTTACTCGGTTTTTAAAGCCCCACTTAGTTATTGCGACGAAATCATGGCTGACGAAACTGGCCATGCTGTCTATTTTGGTTGAAACAGCGATAGGTGTGACTTCAGTTTTTTTATGAAATTCGTAAAAGGCTACTAGAGTGTTGTCGTCTGCAAAGCTGTGGATTTGATTGAAAGTGATTTGGAGCAAATCATTTATATAAACATAAGGTATAGGGTAGGTGAGAGAACTGATCCTTGGGGAACACTATCGTTTCTTTGGAATTGATCGGACTTAAATCCATCAACTAAAACTTGATCGTACGATTCGAAAGGAACTTGAAATGAGTTAATTGCAATAATGTGAAATTTGAACCTGCACTATCGCAATTTTGTAGAAATGTCAGAACACAAGCATTAAATTTTAATTATTATATTAATTATTTTTTTTAGTAATGATCAAATGAGTATATCTTTGAAAGAAAAACTATTAGGTGATCCAATTTCATATTATATTTTTATGACAATATAAATTTTTATTCATTTGAACAATCTCTGTTAACCCAATCATTGTGGGACAAGTTTTTTTCGAATTAAATTATGAAACTTCATATACTTCTTAATTTTGATCTCAGGAATCCAAATCTGTCGTTGGTTTTTTTTCACGATGTTTACTTTTGCTGGAATCATCCGGTACCATATGGTACTATCGTAATGATTTCTTAGAATATGTGAAATACCTGAAAAACACAAGTTAACAATAAGCTACATACTGTTTTGGAAAAGTTATTCAAAAGTTTAAGCTATGTTACTAAAAGTAAATGAAAAAATTAATTAAGCCCTCTGGTGAATTCAAACACCCTGCCTTACAGCCGAAACGCAAAGGTTTCCACTTTATGAATTGTTAACAGCCATGGCGCCGAAATATTTTATCATTGATTCATCATAAGACAAATGTTCTTCACAATGAAAATTATTTTGGAAGTTTTGCTTCAATTTGTCACTTAAGTCCCGCAATTTTCACATTTTGTCGTTTGAATTGGTACTAGTTGTTTGAGCGAAGTGAATACAACGCTCAATCTCACGATAACGATCTCGCCAAATACTTTTTGCAATCATTTCCTTATGGATATCTATATCACGACTCCAATATGAATATTTATTTGGTATATTATTGTACCCGAAAATAATCATAATACTAATAAAAAATTTTAATTCAATTTTTGTTGCATTAAGATTTTTTGCGTTGTTAAAGCACCATAATTATTGGTTTTGTTGCAAAGAATTTGTAATAATTCATCATCAAAGAATCTTTCAAATAGTTCGTACGGTTCTGCTGAACAATCTAAATAAGTAAGATTTTGAACTATAGAATTTAGCTCTCGACCATTCAAATTTATCTCTCAAATTTGGTACGGCTGATATAACATTAATATTAGGTTCGTTACAAGACCAAGATTCTACTTGTACGATTTGACCGATTTCAGAGAAATTTTCAATTTCAAGTTCATTTATTTCACTATCGTTCATCCTTCAAGCAAATTCTATTTCAGCTATTTGATGTAGTTCATTATAATGCAAGTCTATGATTTTACCATCTTTGTTCTCATTGCAATCGTCTTCAGCTGAATCATATGCTGGATCTTGTGTTTGTAGATAAATTCCAATTGGCTCTGCTAACTGATCTTCTTCATTGATTAATGACTCCAAATAATCAGCCACTTGTAGTTTCATACTACATGGAGTTTCATACTATAAATTTATGTAAAACAAAAAGTATTCAAGATAAATATTTTATGGATTGACATAAAAATACACAATATTAAACCGTTTATGTTTGTACCGTATCAACGCTACTATACCATATGGGACCACTTTTTTTAAATATGGAAATTTAATATTATATTAATTGCAATCATTTGATTATCGGAGTATATTAAAACATAGAATAAAATATGTACTTTTAATATACTTCATATTTAATTATAATTTTTTAAAAGAGATATGCTAATAATAATACATACTTAAAATTTCCTCGTCCTCATATTTAGCACTTTTTTCACACATAAAAAAACACTAGTTTTTAAATTGATATCACTAAAGCAGATAAAGTGCTACTGACTAATTACACACATTAAATTGAAGGAAAAGTATTCCAAAGATTAATTCTTAACAATACTTTAGAATTCGCCCTGAGAATCATGATAAATCATATTTTTGAGAGAGGCTATATAGCTGGTACCATATGGTAGCATTGCATAGAATGGGATGGTATACAATGCAAGAAATAAGATTTAAACATCCTGTATACAAAGTATAATTGACAAAATATCGACTAACCATTTAGAATTGATAAAACCACTTGAAATTTAACTTAATAAATTATCAAAACTACAAAATTCTTACTCCATTGTCAGAGTTTTTCTAGCAAATGTGCAACTTTATAACATCTTTAATAATAAGTAATAATTGTAGATGTTAATTAATCCACAACTTAGACTGTATTATTTCCTGTAGCTCAAACAGTATTATCATAAAAGATCATGACCTAGTATTTGGGTAACATAATTAAAAGAAAAAATTAGAACACCAACTCGTGAAAATAATCTACAATAGGTATATAGAGTATAAAACTACACAGAAGATTAATTCTTTATACATTATACAAAAAAGATGATAATAAGAAATAACTGTCAGTGTTGTTATGTACATATTACACAACAACAACAAAAAATAACACAATATTACTTGCTGTTCTATATACTGTATATTACAATTTTCCAACAAATATCTATAGATACATCTATTTAATAAATCCATAATACCTTTCCAAGGACGATAATATAATTAAAGAAGAAAAACAAAATTTATTTTTTGCTCTAATTTTATTTTTTTTAACACAAAGTTTTAGTTTTTAATTGTCTTACGAAGTGAGAATAACGAAACTAGATTAAGGAAGTTGTTATTTTCATCTACACAAATATATTATAATAAAAGCGCGTATAAAAAGGGAAACTTAATAACATTATTTTCACTCTTGGCTCTTTATTATTATTTTATTATTTTTGTTTTTTTTTTTTTATTTTGCCAACATGTAGATTCATTAAGTGAAAGAAAATTCGTAAAAATGAACAAAAATAATAAAAAAATAAAAATTTAAAATCTCTTTCTTTCTTTTTTCCACCTAGACAAGAAACATCTTTAACATACACACACCTCATTTCAAATTCAGTGAATAGGGTTAAAAGAAAATGCACTATAAAACTACATGGTGCAGAAAATTATAACCTACACTATACAGTTAGTTTAATCTTTCGAATCTGAAGTGAATGTTTGAAAGGGATGAAGGAGTGTGTTGGTGTAAAATATAATTTTAATTTTTACCTGTTGGTTTTTTTTTTTGTATTTTTTTGTTTTATTTTCTAAAGGTATATTCATTTATTTAATAAGATTTCATTGAAAATAAAAAAAAACAATACCCTATATATATTAAGAAGGAACAGAACTTCATTTGGAACTTAGTTTAAAAGAAATTAACTACTTAATTTCTTATTATTGAAATATCTACTACTTTTTGTTTTTGAATTATTTCAGTTCAGTTAAGATATTGTTTTTTGTTTTTTTAATTGTTAATAATATTTATTGGGGTCATTCAAAGGGTCTATGATATTTAAAATATCAGATTATGAGTTTCTAAATCAATAATACATTTCGTAAAATCATTTTAAAGACGCTAACGGAGGTGGAAATGATAACCCCACTTCTTCTTGTACTTCTTCTTCTTAGTGTTAAATTTCACCATAATCTTTAATGTCGTTTATATTAGAGAGAATATCTTTAATATTGATAATAGATTATTATTATATACAAAAACCTATAATTTAACATTAATCAAATAAAAATACTGACAACAAACATTAATCGTGACATTTCAAATGATAAAACTTTATAACATTTACTCAATTTGTTAAAATTATAAAATTTTGGAAAGAGTTAAATTAAACAACAGTTGAAACAATAATAACCAAATAATTATTATTTATGATACTAAATGAGCTTATCAAAAACTTCAATGCGTTCATTAGTTCAAGCAAATTTATTGACAATAACATAGAACAAGAAATTATACATGGACTGAATAAACTAACTAAAAATATCAGAATAGTAAACTATATTGATTTTAACTATACTACTCTTACCAAATATAAAGTTATTAAAATTAAATGATGTCTCCATTTCCTTGCATATTACGAAAACTAAGCCTGAAAAATTATTTCGAAGTTTCTGTGAGATAATTTTAGTAATAGAATAAGTAAAAATACAGCTTCACTCTGCATTTTATTCCAAATCAAAACTATTATTTTTGCAGAACCTGGAGATCACAACACTGTTATATTGCAATAATATTTTTCAATAATATGAATATTTCCAGTACCAATTCACTGGAGAACTGAATATTTTTTATATTAATTCTATACTAAAGAAAAATTTTACACACATTTTGTTAAAAATAAAATGCTATGGAAATTTTAATAATTTCTAATTAAATTTATGTACAATTTATTTTATAGTTATAATACATTATACGCATGGACAACACCAAACGGGATCTCAAGAAATCAGATATACCACATATGCATCAGCAAGAAATGGAAACAATCAATGTTAGATGTGAGAAATAGAAGGGGAGCAGATATACACAGCGATCATAAATTACTAACTGGGGACTTCAGAATGAAAGTAAGTCAACAAGGAAGAGGCAGAAGAAATAGAAAGTAGAAAATAAATATAAACAACTTCAAAAATTCGCAATTAAGAGCTGACATGGTTACAGCGTTACGGGAGAATATTAGAAATAATAGAGAACACACTTGGGAAGAAATTCTGGAAATTTACAATCACACAAGCGAACAAAATCTTCGAATCCACAACCACAAAGAAAAATCTGGATAACCGATAACACATGGGCCTTGATTAAAAGAAGAGGTGAAATGAAGAAAATGATAAACAACAGGACGGCATCAAGAAGAGAATATGAAGAAATAGCGAAAACAGTGAAAAGAGCAGCAAGAAGAGATAAAAGGAAATTTCTGCAAAATTTAGCCGGTGAAGCAGAAAGAGCAGCACAGCAACATAATCTGAGAGAATTGCATCGCATAGTCAAGAACTTAACAAACCAGTCGGAACAACAAAACAAACCAATTAAAGACAAAAATGGTGCACTCCTCACTGGTGCAATTAAAGAGATGAAGAGAACAACAACTGAGCAACGAAGAAAGTACAAATAATGAAGCAGACATAAGAAACAGATACGATGCAAATATCTACCCAACTGAAGGAGTGCCAATATCTACTCAAGCTCCAAATAATGAAGAAATCAAAGCTACAATCAATATCCTCAAACACAACAAAGCAACAGGTGAAGATGGAATTCCAGCACAAATAGCCACATTTGACCCCGACTTATTCGCAAAAACAATTGAACCCCACATCAGAAAAGCATGGATAGAAGAGAATATACCACCATCATGAAATAAAGGAATGATTGTCAAGATACCTAAGAAAGGAGACTTGGCAAATTGCAGCAACTGGAGAGGAATCACGGTTCTAAATACTCTTCATAAGATAATAGCAGTTATTATAAAGAAAAGATTAGAAGAAGTAATAGATCCAATACTACGTAAAAAGCAGGCAGGTTTCAGACCAAACCGAAGCTGTGTTGACCAGTCAAATACTTTACACGGGTCATAGTTGAACAATCAGCAGAACGGAATGCCCAACTATATCTACTATTCATAGATTTTAAGAAAGCATTCGACACAGTCAAGAGATGCGCAAAATGGAGAACAATTACAAAGAAGGGAGTTCCTGAAAAAATAAGCGATGTATAAAGATGCAGAGACAACAGTTCAACACAGAGGTAATATCAGAGATCCATTTTACACCCATATAGGAGTTAGACAAGGATGTCCACTATCACCACTTCTCTTCAACACAACACTAGACGACATGCAAAGCTTGCACTGGAATAAACGGAATAGAATGGGATCTCTTCGGCAACTTAGAAGACTTAGATTACGCAGATGATGTATGCCTCATATCAAGAAATCAAAGGGACCTACAGAATAAAGTCAACAGATTACAGGAAGAAGTAAAGAAATCGGGACTGGAATTGAATATCGAGAAAACCAAGGCAATGATGACAAACAACAGTGATAGTGAGCCAATAGCAGTGAGTGGACAACAGATAGAATACATAGAAGAATTCAACTACCTGGGGAGCATCATAACATCAAGAGGAGGTACAACAGAAGATGTCAACAGCCGTATAAATAAGGCAAGAAGAAAATTTTGGAGCCTAATAAAGATATGGCGGAGCAACCAAATATCGAGAACAACAAAGCTAACAATATTCAGAGCATGTGTTAGGTCAACATTAATATATGGCAGTGAAACATGGCTCACTTCGGTCAGAATCAAACAGAAGCTACAAGTATTCATCAATAAGTGCTTGAGAATTATATGCAGAATATTCTGGCCGGTAAGAATTAGCAACGAGGATTTATGGATGATAACTGGAGAAGAACCGATCAACAGACAGATAAATAGGAAAAAATGGAAATGAATAGGTCATACACTAAGGAAATCAGAAAGTGATATAGCAAGAAGAGCTCTAGAGTGGAATCCACAAGGACAAAGGAGACGCGGCAGACCATACAACACAGGGAGACGCACAATCGATCAAGAATTAACAATCAACAATTATACTAGGGACGATATTAAGGAAGTAGTACTCAACAGAGAGGAATGGAGCTTCACTACCGAAGCCCTATGCTACCACGCAGAGTAATAGGAGAAAAAAAAATACGGTGAAATTTTGGTCGATTTTTATGACTCACAGATGTACTAATGACATCTTATAATAAGTTAATAAATCAATAAAAATAAAAATCCCTAGTTGTGTAGGTAGTCTAAAACTATCTATAAATACTTGCTGATGTATTCTATATAGTGTTATGATGATCGAAACAATTCTTATAAATAATTTTATTAGGATAAGCCTAAAGATATATTGTATTGACATTTCCACGTAATATTTTATTGTTATAAAATCACAATTAACGCTATAAGACACCCGATGAGCATTAAAGGTGTTATAATGATGTTTTAAAGGTATTATAAGTATTTTTTTTATGGAAAATATATTTAAATTCGAATTTTTAGGAAACTGCCAATTTTTTCTATTTACTTTTGAGCGCGATAAAGTAATATTATGGACACTAAAATACCTAAGCATCGTAGATATAATTATAATAGTTTTAGCCCCATATAGAACGAAGCAAAAACTGGCTTTAGAAATGGAGATTTATTTTTCATTTAATTTATTATGCCTGTATCAATTAATTATTTAATTTATTAATTTATTAATTTATTATAATTATTCAATTTATTATGCCTGGTAAATGTTTGTGTGAAGTTCAATATAAAAATTAATTTATTAAATAAATTATTTCATTTCTGAAATGCTTATATCCTTATGCTTGTCACGTGAGTCACAATATTTTGAGAATCTGTTAATTCTTATTAACAAGTATTAACCCACATGTATGAAAATTGAACGTTTTCAATAGTAGCTGTTTCTATAGTTAATAAAGAGATTATAAAATACAGTGAAATTCGGATTGAGGTATATAGAGTTGAAGAACTGAGAACAATATTAGGAGTCCTTTAATTAAAATACTTGAGGAAGTAGTACTTCACAATTACGAAATATATAAATTTACTTAATGGAGCGACTCCTGTGCGACCCAAAATAAAAACCAGATTAACACACGACTGTCATTAAAATGTTTATGTATCAAATATTTTCAGAAGCAAACTATTTGCCCAAGAAGGAGAATACTGTTCGGGAAGTTATTGCCCGGTATTTAAAAAATATGGAGATTTTTAGTTCGCGTTTCTTGATTAAACTACTGGTGACTATGAAGAGCGCAAGAATGAAACTTAAGGTTTTCCATATATTATCACCAAAATTTTAGATTTATTGCAATGTTACTAACGATCTGAATTGTTCTGATGTTATCAACAGATTTTAAAAGTTATTCCAATGTTACTAACAAAGCTGTACGATTTATAAAAATTAAAATTTTGTTATGTGAAAAGGGTGATAACTTTTCTATTAAAACATTTCCGGCAGAATTTGAATTCAACACCAAATTCATATTTCAACGTGCAGCTAAAAACACTTTACAAACACCCTAAAATAATTATAATAAAATAATTAAAATTCTACCAGCTGAAACCATTGCAAAGGCAAAAGTAAATGCCGTAAAAAGTTTGTTAATTATTATGTCAGTTTATTACTTATTAAACCATGATCAAATCAAAATTATTTGAAAGCTTTATTAAAAATCAAATAATTGTGATTATTATTCAGAGCTAGGTCTATTCGAGTATACAAGTATTTAAAATACTATAAAAAATATTTTTTTTGATTAAAGTATTTAAAATTTTTTTACTTTTACTCAAATACTTGAAATCAAATTCTTTTACTCAATGAGTAGTATAGTATTTGTATTTTACCCAGCTCTGTTATTATTGAACGCTCAGTTAAGATTGTTAGTGAAAAACCTACCAATTAAATAGTTTATAAAATACAACTGCCATTTTTAAAGATTTTTAAAAAATTTTAAAATTTTAAAATAAAATTTTGGTTTTTTTTCAAAGCTTTAAATCGATAAAAAAATATTCTTTAATAACTTAATAACATTTTAACTTTAATTCCTATCTTCAAAAGACATTTTAATTCAACTTTAACATCACTATGGTTATACCACAAAATTTATAATACCCATCATTCTTCTTTATTACCTCCAAAACTATTTTCCAACATAACAAACATTCAGTCAGACATACATCACTACTCATCATTTACATTCATATCTTCTACTCTGTCCGTAACTACTGTCTTTTCAATTTAAAAAATTCAAATATCCTTTATTATTTTATATTCATTCTTTTAATTTGAATTTTATTTTTATTAATTTTTTTATTTTTTGTTTTTATTATTTTTTTTTTTTTTGTTTCAATTTTTAGAATACCACACAAAATTTTTAAATAAATGAAACCGCAATGTCTTATCTAAAGAAAGTAAAAAGTAGGATCCTGATCCTTTTTATTTTTGTATTTGTTTTTGTTTTTGCTTTTTTTTTTTTTATTCGCTATCAAATAATGAAATTCAAACATGCGGAAAATAATACCAACGTTCAAAAATTAAATCAAAAACAAAAAAAAATACAAAATAAAAATCAAAATGAAAATGAAAATTAACATGGAAAATCCTTGATCTCTTACAATGATGCGAAAAGAATTTCTGTTGTTAATACAACGTTAGAGTTCTTCATTATTGTTGTGTGTCGTGTGGTATATTGTATCTGCTAATGTACCAGTATAGCAATACCAAAAGCTCAGTAATGGAAAAACAAGTAATATTGTGCATGTTGACACATTTGATGACAGAAAGCAACAAATATTCTCTAAATAACAAAAAAATTGTTTTAGTTCAAATTGCACAAAAGAATATTTTTTTTTTGTTATTATTGTAAATTTGTTGTCTTTTATCGCTAAAAATTTCCAATTTCTAATCTTTTAATTTAAATTTTGTTATTTTGTTTTAAGTCACGTCATTTGCGTTAATCGAAATGAATTCCAACTTTTGATTCCATTTATAATACATAGATACATAAAAACAAAACTATTCGGAAAATTCATAGATGTATAGTGGCTATATGTGAAGTGTAAGGATATAAAATAATTTTCGACGATTCAAATTTTAATTTCAACTGCATTGCGAAGATGGAAATAATTGTGTTCCGAGAAAAAAAATCGCCCCATGAAAATCCGGGCACATAAAGTCACACTAACCAATATAAAATTCCACCATTGAAAATTCTGCCTTTTTTCAGTTTTATTTTTTTCGGGCATACTCATTATGTGACAAGAAAACGGGATTATCGAAAATACCAACATGAATAGGATTATTAATAGTAGGACTTGGATATAATAAGATTTTTATACGGTGGGATTTGGATTGGATTTTTTTTTAATTGTCGGGTTTTCTTATGTCACAAAATATTCACAGTGATAATATTTACGGTCACATTTCTAAAGATATTTTCAGTTTCAACTTTAACTTTAATGGAAGTAGATTTCAAATTCAAAAATCAAGAAAAAAATTAAAAAACTTAAATTACTTCAAAACTGAGTTTTAACCTTTGTGTGTGCACCTGTGGTACCAGAGTAATTTTTGGATCATTTATTTAATTATTTTTTGTTAGACTAACCTGTTTTATTTGCCATTTTAGGTATGCCTCTATCAAGTTGTTAGACATACATTATTTAATTGTTTTTTAAAAGGGTAGCGTTTTCTTAGATATATTTTTGGTCTTAAAAAATACATCTCCTTAGAGGCATCCGTGATACCTAGGTACCCATAGAAATTAGTATGAAAATAAGGAAAATATGAGGCATATGAGGTTGTTTTAAAAATAGTTTTCTGTATCTAAATAAAAAAAGTAAAATATATTTTTAAATAACATATTTTTTATTTTTCTCAATTACAATTTGAACCTTTAGTAATAGTAAGCGAATGTTCATCGCATACTGGAACGTTACAATCTCCGTAAGATTTTCTTGTTTTGCGTCGTTTTTTGCTTGGTGCACTAAGATAAGCATTGCAGTTTCCAACAATTGGTATACGACCAGTAGAATCTCTTGCAGGTTTGACATGAGAAATTGGTGGTATGCTGATTGGTCTCGCAAAGATTCAATTATCAGTTTAATGGTGAAATTTTGGTATGCAGTTTACGTATTCGCTCGAGTATTTATTTCTGGCATAACCAATTCCTTCCCGAGATCTTTCAAAAACATTCGACGTGCTCTGGTTGTTTTATTCCAAGTAGGATTATTTTCGTGAAAACTTCGGCTGCTAGAGCTGCTATATCAATTATATTGAAAAAAAATGCAACTGGCCACCACAGTGTTCTACGTTCTACTTAGCATTTTATCCATAATGTCAACCCTATCTGTTGTAGTACAGAATTTGAAGTTGCAGTTTTTGTTTAAAATCCGACGACACAGTTTTATTGCGATGTACAGTAGACAGCAATATAACTGCTTTGTCTTTCTTTGGTGCATATGAGCACATCATAATATTATCATCAGCAAACCCAAATAACAATGAATAAATTTAACGAGTTTTACTCGCTTTCATTTCGGTAGGAATATAAGGTTTATTTTTTTTTAGATACCTACAATGGATAAATTTGCAGCTTTCAAAAATTGAGCGAGACGCAAATTGGTGAAAAAGTTATCACATGTAATATTTCTACCGGTGTTTTTATATTTGACACATAAGTCAATTACAACTCGCTCACCTTGGTTTACTTCGCGGATTCCACCTTCTTTACTTTTATAAATTTGACCTTGCAAAGAATATGCAGTTTTTGAATCGCAGGCCCACCATACTTTTATTCCATACTTTTCAGGTTTTTAAGGTATATATTGGGTAAATCTAGTACGTAAATGGAAAAAGTTGTTCATTAATTGTAATGCAATCAGATGGAATGTAGTTTGCACATAAATTTGCATTCAACATGATGAACAAATCTGTAATAACAGCTGCTTTATCATTCAGTTAAGTAATTTTTTCATAAAGAGATAACTGCATTTTTATCAAATTTTTCTTATAATGTTTTTATGTACAAAATATATGACAAAAAATGTAGTTACTCGGATACCACGAAACCCTATTACTTAAGGTTTTTTTCGTGCCTACAGAAGGGTTAAATTCGAAAAGTAAAACTGATATTCATTCTTATTTACTCACTTAGGTAGCCAACATACCATATAGCCCTGACTCAAAAACGTCCTGCTTGTTTGTCATGGTCGGCCTCCTTCCAGTTGAAGATATGAAATTCTTTAATGTTTGCTAATATTTTATCTCTCCAGTGAAGGTCTGGTTTGGTCCGACGTCTTGTACATTCGGGTGGATTCGAGAATGCTCTTGGCTAAAGAATTTTCATCCTTCTAGGTAACCTAGCAACTACAGTTTCTTAATATTAATTTTCGTGACTATGTCCACTTCATAATACAGCTCATATAGTTCGGCATCATATCTTCTCCTCCTAACCCAATACAATTTTTCAGGATCATACAACTGTTATAATACAATGTGAATTAGATCGTATATCTTATTCAAATTAGATTGCACATCTTCATAGAATACTGAATCTTTGAATCGGACATTATTGATGTGAAATTAGATAATCTGAAAAGTAGTTAACAAAAAAACAAAAGTTGGTTAATATCGGGTGTCTATATACACAATTAGCTGAAATATAACTTAACTGGTTTAGTAATTAAAAGTTTTTTTTTGATTTTATGTATAAACGTTAAATAAACTAATATTTTAGTATGTCTTACCGACACATATTTGAAACTATCAAATACAGCTACTCTATAACTTATTATATTCTGAAATGTTTGATTTTAATTTTTAAATATTTAATTTACACAAAGTTAAAAATTGGATCAAGATCGTATCAAATTTGGGGTAAATATTACAAAATCATGTGACAAAATGCAGTTTTAAATGAACGTAAACGACCTCTGAGCCTTTATACACATTTTATGTTAACTTAGTAATAATTTTATTAAATTTGTTCTAGATCCAGAAGGATTTTTTGTTGCAATTGAGGCTTATGAAACTATCAGATATGTAGAAAACAAAATTGATGGTGGACGCAAAGAGTATAAAACTTTCCAGAATATCAAAGTCCAACTTGCTGAAATATTTTAATGAAAATCTGGAATATTTAAACCTTCAAAAACTCACGAACGAAATTAAAGAACTACGGTAAGCATTTGAGGGTCTGTTAATTTTCGTGTTTATACTAATAATGGGCTCATCATATTTATATTATTATTTTTTTATTTTTGGTTCTCTTTTTTGTCATGTAAAATCGAAAAACAGAATGACAAATAAATTAGCAATTTTCATATAAAGCAATAAACAAATAAATAAATAAATAGACACCGGCCACTTAATATAAAATTATAATTTTTTTTTGTTTTTGTTTTAATATATTTAACCTTACAATAATATATAATGTTATAAGTCATATATAATCTAATAATCTATCCTAATCCTGATAATCCTAATAACAAATTTTGGTGCAGAATGTAAGAATGACATCACAGTTTTTGTTAAATAACAAAAACTTTCAAATTAAGATTTTTTTTTGGTAAAATTTTTCCTTAACTCATAATATATTTATAGATTAAGTCATGGATTAAGTAATACTCAATAAAAGAAAATTAAAATGTTCCTAGCTGTAAAGACCTAATTTAATGTCTTTATCTCTTAATTTTAAGTTAAACAGAAATGTAGAAGCACTACTACTATTACTACTAGTATTACTACTACTACTACTACTACTACTACTACTACTACTACTACTACTACTACTACTACTACTACTACTACTACTACTACTACTACTACTACTACTACTACTACTACTACTACTACTACTACTACTACTACTACTACTACTACTACTACTACTACTACTACTACTACTACTACTACTACTACTACTACTACTACTACTACTACTACTACTACTACTACTACTACTACTACTACTACTACTACTACTACTACTACTACTACTACTACTTTTTTCAGACCATCCTTGTTTTATTGTATTTTATTTTTTTTTTGTCATTCATCATACCCAACATTTTCTTTATAGCTCTGATAGATGAAATATTTTCAATCTTCACACATATCGTTCTCTATGCAACAGCTGTGATGCAAAGCTATTTGGATGTATTTCAAATCTGGAAAAATAATTTTATTGTAATAAAAATAAATTTATCTAATGTAAGGCAAATTCAAATATAAATAAAAAATATAAATAAAATAATAAAAGTAGACTGAAGCAATATGAAAATCAACACATTTTGATTATCACAAAATACCGTTTGAGGAGACAAAGAAGATGTGAATACCAAATAAACAATGTTAAACTAGTTTTTGCAGAAACACTAAAAAATTATTACACAAAGCTCTTGAAGATGGATGATCAAAGGACGATAAAAACAATATTAATGTATTATCACCGTACATTACTAGATTCAGATGTAAACTATAGCTGTGTTCTTTTCATCCGATTCACGGTCAAGCTCAATACTTTAATATTGAATTACAATAATAACTCAAAACCCAGATATTTATCTGGTTTTGATACAGGTCTCAAATATTTAGTAATTATATTTAGTGCGAGTGGCGTAGTTTTTGAATGTAAATTTTTGATAAATTAATTAACAAGTTTGCCAACTTAAAAAAATTACCCATGTCATTAACCTAAATCGTTCTTTTTATTTTTTTTTACACTGTTGACAGTAATTTAGGTAGAATCACCTTTTCGTGCTTAATTAAGTATGGTACTGCAATTTTACACTACAATATGTACAATATTTCGAGTATTTATGTAACAAATTACTGGTTTATCTACTAATTAAATGTGAAAACTACTACTATTGTCAGGAACTAAGCCTTCTTAAATAGAATAGCTCCATTTTATTTAATTTGTTACCAGATTAACTATCAATTATCTTTTGTCATTTATTATATCCCAATGACAAAGGGTACTAGACCAGCTCGAAAAACCAATGAAGCATTTTTTTTCTTACTTCATCAGGAATCGAACCTGTGACCTTGCGGTTGAAAGGTAGGCGCTCTACCTATTGCGCCACCCAGCGTGCAGTTAAATTTAATGTTTAGTCTTTTAAATTTAATAAAACATATAGACGTTGAACTGTGTGAAAAGAACATAGCTTATTATTAATATAGTTGAACGAAATCGCAAACAATATTGTTGGAAGATTGGAATAAACTATGATAAAAGATAGTTATTTGTACAAGATAAAGCAACAAAAAGGTAAGTTGTAAACGAGAGGTTAAGGATTATCTCCAACTAACCGCAGATAAAAATAAATATTATGTTTTATTATGGTTTACATTCCAATTATCGTAATTACAAAATATAAAATACCAAATATGTGAGGTTGTATAAATGGTGCAACAATCCCGATGATTGACTAAATATTAGACACGTGTCAATGAATTGCTAGATTAATTGGTCAATGATTTACTTCGATGATAAGTAAATAAAAATTAAAAATCAATTGATCACTGAACCGATAATGAGCTTGACAAGAATAATGAGTGGTTGAAAAAATTTTCGACTTTATTTATAGTAAAAAAAAAACTATTTTAACAATAATGTGCGTTTAAGCCGAAGTGGAAATTACAGAGAATAATAGGGTGTGTAACGGTATCCTGACAAAAAAAGCCTGCCAACCAAAATTCTCCTCGCTAAAATATCGTGTTTTTCTATTTTTTTTTATTTTGGACATTCTACTCACAACTTACTCAAGGGTAGTTCTGGTATGCTTGTAAAGATCATGAAATTAATAAAAATATAATTATATTCAGTTCCTAAACCATTAAGCGTTTTTTGGTTAAAAACAGAAATACTTTTAATTAAAATTATGAACACTATTTTAAATAAATAATTTAATAATATTATATTTAAAAAAAAAAAAAAAAATGTCCTCACATTAACACGGATGATAGTAGAAAAATTCAAATGAATGAAGGAAAAAGGAAATTGTTTTCTTAATTTCTTTTAATCGTTTTGAATATTATGTCCTTGTAGAGAACAACCTTGTAATAATTTTAATTTAATTTATATAAATTGACATTTTTACATTCAATTAATGTAATTTCATCTCTTAGATTTTTTTAATTTTGTGTTGGTATTGGTGTTTTTTTTTTTTTTTTTTTTTTTTTGACAGATTTTACGATATTATAAATTAGAATTGTTTCAAAAGAAATTTTCAGCTTGAAAACTTAAAGAAGTGGGTTACAAAAGCAAAAAAAAAAAAATTGTTTTACTGATTAAGACATGACGACGTCCTTGAACAACTGACACTGTATAGCCTTATAAGTTTTAAAATTTAATTAAATTTCTTTGAAAATTCTAAATTTAAAAGTTAATTTTGTTGTCCCCCCTTTCAAAGAATATTATTTTTATGCCGTTCTTGATGTTAACTTTTATAATGTAGATTTTCATAGTTTTGCTAAATTTATTTTCATCCTTCTTGTCCTGGATTTTTGGTTTTTATTTTTATTTTCGTATAAATGTATGTAAGTAGAAAATAATTTTAACCACTACTCAGATTTTTTGTTTTTTTTTTTTATTTTTTATGTGCTATTATTGTCATTTTCTTTCTTTAATTTCTTTTTGTTTTTTTTTTTTGTTATAATATTAAACATATTCTCATGTACGCACGTACATATTTTAAAACTAAAAAAATTAAACAGTAGAAGAAACTAATGAAATAAAGTTATAAAAAGATTTGTGGAAAATCTTTAAAAGGACGAAAATTGAGATTTATTTTTTTGTTTTGTTTTTTGTTTTTATTTTTTTGTGATATTGATGGCATTAGAATGTAGTAGAATAGTAGATTTTTTTCACAATCATTCATAGTGGAATATGGTGAATTTTTTAGACGAGGAAAACTAATCAACATTAATGAAATTGTTATAATTTCAATTGTTGATAATATTGAGTTATTTTAGTTAACATTTCTATCATTTGAGATAAATTATTTTCAAGAGAAATAAGAATGGTTCTTAAGCCAGACAAAAATCCAAAATAGGTTTTATTTGAATTGGCTAATAAGCTATTCTAATAAAACCAATTCAATAAATTTCAATAATATAAAAGTAAAATCTGATTCCTAACCATTAGTTTCGTGTTCAACAAAAACACACAGTACTAGTGCAAGTGCACCGTATTGTTAACGAATTAAATAACTCATTTGAAAATTATTTTTTTATACTGCAGTGTTCCAGGTTTACAAGCTCAATCATTTTTTATACAAACTAAAGAAAAACTTCCCAAGCGAGTTCTATGAAGTTTTAAAAATTTATTTACAAAATAGATTTTTCTTGCGTTAATATCCAAAATGCGTATTCTGAATGGCAAATATATGGAGTCTACTATATCTTGCGCCTACGATGCTTTTTTTATACACCATTACTCTTGTAACTATAATACATTTATTCCATTTACATCTCACTGACTCTATAATACATCTCAATACATTTACAAATAACATTAAAATAGCAATTACCACAAACGGTATTACATTAGGGTTTCCCCTTAATGACCCATATTTAGCTTTTTACATATTGCAGCAACATTTCAATCTATACTATAAAAATGGTTTGACAAAGATGTGGTTTGCAGTAAACAAAAGTGTAAAGTAAACAAATTCAGCCACATCCAAACTTTGACGTTAAAGAGAAATACTTATTCGCTAGTTTCATTAAATAATATTCTAAAAACAAATTGGAAAGTTGTAAACAAAAGAAATGTACAAATCATCCAACAGTTCCGGAAAGAAGTCATAAAATGTATGGTAAATCATTTTACATGATCCGTGCTAAAAAAAGTAACCGAAAATGATTAACGAAAATTATGAAATGAATGAGAAAATACAACAACTAAAACCATAGATTAGAGAACAATACATAAATATTTACATTCCAGTTCCAAAAAAATGTTAATCCCTCTATTTAGTGATTTCTGACCAATTAGCATACTGCCCTTTCTTTCTAAGGTGTTTGAGTGCATTACGTATTATAGAAAAATCACTCAATATGTTGAAGCTTATAGTCTTTTGTATAAGCTCCAGTCTGGATTCAGAAAACAGTACAACACATCATCCACGTTGCTTGAAGATTTTTATAATATGTACATTGGAAATGAATAAGAAAAAATGCAACTGTTTTACTATTTTTGGATTTTTTTAAAGCTTTTTATTGTGAAAATCATCGTTTTCTATGCAAAAAAACTTATATGCAGTCATTTGGCTTTGACTTATCAGCTATTAAATTATTAAGTAATTATCTGTATAAAATAAATCAATTTGTTTATTTGAATGAGATGAGATCGGATATAGTTGGGCTAAAATGTGGTGTATCTACCTCAAGGGTCCTGCCATGCCACTTTGTTTGTCTGATTCAAAGTGCAGATTGTATGCTGATGATACCCAAATATTTATTAGTGGACTTATTAGTAATATCATTATCTATATTGCTTAAAGTAACGATGATCTTGATGCTATATTATTTTGGACTAAAAATAATGGGTTAAAGATAAATGCATCTAAATCGGAAGCAATGATTGTTTATGGGGAAATTGATACATCTATTTTACCACAAATTAAAATGGAAAAATTAGCTATTCAATATGTCACTAAAATTTAGAAGTGATTTTTAATAATACCGTAATGTGGAATGACCACATTGATAAAATATCCAAGAATGTCTACTGTATTTTAAGAAAATTATGGAAATTTTATTATTTAATGGTTAAAATGTAAACTCGTCCTAGCTTTCTTGATTCCACATTTAAGATACTGTGATGTTATTCTGGTATTTCTATTAGTGAATTTTATTGGCTGCAACTAATTTGTTTGACTGTCACTGCACTAAGTAACTTTTTAAAAGCCAGATATATTGTTGTTATTGAAAAATCCTGTTAAGTCTTAAGCCAACATGAAGTCTGAAAAAGTCACTACCGGTATTTCAATAAGAAATATGAATTTAATAGTTCCTCCTCGTCACCGGGAGGCGATTAAGACACCTCTTCTATTTTGTTAGAAAGACTATTCTTTGGAACTCCATGCCGAGCTCGATTTTGCACATTAATAACATTACAGTAAACACTGAGCTCAGCCGTGATTATTTTAGAAATTATGACAGAGGCATTCAAATGTATTATTTCTGTTCAACAGGCATATATATTGACATACATTATCTATTAAGTATACCTATTAAGTATACCTATGTAAAATTTTGTATATAACATTCATTATTATATTTTTGTAACTCTATAATATGTTTTATTTGGGAGACGGTCTTTTTGTCTTTTGTTGAATAACAAAATGTTCAAAAAAAATCTCGAAAAGGAAAAAATGTCGAAAAAAATAATATCAAAAACCCGGTTATAGAAAAAAAGTGTTGAAAAAAAAAATGTCCAATTACAATGTTGGAAAAAAAAATGTTGACATTTCTTTTAAAGTATAGCATATTTTAGGGGTAGTTACATAAATCAGCTTTTATTATCAAAGAAATATGTATGTACATAAGCAATATAAGAAATTGAATAATAATTTTTAGCGAGGGTTTGGAGTGACAACCCACACTGTTATAAGTGTTTTTTTGTGTAAATGTATTCTGTAATAAAAATAATTAGGGAGAACTAAAGGGTAGGAAGTAGAGAGAATTCATAAGCCAATCAAAATATTACAGAGCTGTTTCCTTTGCCAGAATATTTATTCAAGATCCTGAAGAGACTTTGGAGATTCAAAATAAGGGTACTCTCTTTTTCCAGAATATTTACCTTAATTATTTTTATGCGTAGCCGCTGTTGTATGCAAAAAAAAGAATATATCCCTTTTCCCATAATAAATACCTAATTTCTGGGATATTCGACCTCTCCATATCGTCTTAATTACGTCTGGCAAGTTTAAAAAAAGAAATTTTTTCTAGGGTCTTTGACCTCAAATTCTGGGATTCAGACCTCTTTGAAAATTTCTTTATGCGTTGTTCATTACGTGAGCCAAGTTTGGAAACAAAATTTTGAAAGTTTAGATTTTGATGTGGGTTGGAAAAATTTGGATTTTGGAAGTTTGGAAATTGAAAGTTTGAATTTTAATATTTGGATTTTGAAAGTTGGATTTTAAAATTTGGATTTTCACACAGATCTAGAAATTTCATAATTTCAGTCAGTAACAACGGTAAAGAATAGCCTCGTATAAATTCTGAAACTATTATGAAATATTTTTAAAATTTGCAGTGTCCGAATTAATAATTGTTACGGTCGCATGAAAGCACAGATAAATAAAATTAAAACAAAAATCATTTTAAATTAAGATGCGAGTATAATTTTCCTTATTCGACATTTTTTTCTTCATCATTTTGTTTTTCAACTTTTTTTTCAACATTTTGTTATTCAACATTTTTAATCCGACATTTTTTATTTGGACAAAAAGACCCATATCCGTTTTATTTTTATTAATTAATGTTTTAGTTTTATTTTTATTTTAATTTATTAATTTATAGTCTAATTATAGTTTAAGCATTTTATATTTACATTTTCTTTTGTTATTTTACTTTGTTTTTATTTCATCTTTTCTCTTTATTTTTTAATTTGTTTAGTTTGGTTAGTTTTAAAAATTATTAATTTTAGTTGTACGCTTAACATACACAGTGTCATATAACTTATATGTAACTGAATAAATTAAATAAATATTTATAAATAATTCGACAATTATCAATATTTTAATACCCACACACTGATTGACACGCCTAGAACTAACAGACAACATTTTTACCACGATTTATTATTACAAGGTAAAATTAATTAAGTTTAAACTATTTAAGGCCTACTTCGAGACAAACTCTGCACAACGAAAATATTTGCCTGTTCTTCCTGCTGTGTATACAATGCAAGGATGCATGAACATACTGAAATATTGAAGAGAAAAATTATAGAAAATAGATATTAATCACACAAAGTGGTTGAATTGGACCCACTAAACATATTAAGTGTTAAAAACTGTATTTCAAAAAAAAAAAAAATATTTTTATAAATAATTATACCAACAATAACATTTCCGGTATATTTCAACTTCGTATTTTATTATTACTACTATTTTATTTGTTACTTAGTAGCACTGTACTCGATTGTATTATACTAATAAAATAAGCCATCATTATCTAGGGATACATTAGAAAGATTTTATGGGCAGGAGTTTTTATTTGCTTTTATATTTATTTGCTATTCTTGAAATTTTATATTACCAACTTCTCAGAATTTTATATTCTAGTATTGTGTATTGTGTATATAATATGACTTGAGGAGTTGAAAGTTATTACGAAATAAGAAGTTGAGTAAAATTTAAATGGATATTTTTATATTATAATAATTATTATTATTATTGTATAAGTTAGTATCTAATTTTATTTATATGTATATGTAACTTACATTGTATTATCTTAGAAGAGACAACAACAGTATATTTTAATTTTTCTTTCATCTTTTTAAACATTATAATAATAATTAGAGACGTTTTTATTTTATCATCTCAGTTGTTGGTATTATTAGCAAATATTAAAGTAAACATTGTTGAAGCCTCATTCTTTTCTGTTTTTTGATTTTGAATTTTCTTTGCGCTTAATTTTAAATTTTTTTTTTATATTTTTTGTTATTTTTGAAATTATAAAATTCTCTGCGGTATAAAATTTTTAATTGCAATGCTTTTTAATAAAATAAAGAAAAATAAAAGTTATTCTATTATTGTTGTTGTTGTTGTTGCTCTCATTGTATTTTAAAATAAGTCATGTTTTGTAATTAGAATAGACTTTTTGAATATTTTTCTTTTATTTTTTGAATTTCAAAGAAAAACAAATTTACCTTAGGGGTTTTAATAGAACGCATAAAATTAATGGTTTTTATTTACATTTTGTTTTATTTATTTTTTTTTTTTTTGGTTGGTTGTTTTGAATTTTATTAGAATATATTTTATTATATAATATTATTATAACTATTAAGAAGTCGATGAACGTTTACGAGTTTGCGTATAATTTTATTTTTTCTTAAATTACTTTAAATTGTTATTTAAATAATTATACTGGGCGGTTTAAGAATTTTAAATTATCAATTGTTGGATTTGATTGTTTCAATTTATTTTCAATCTGAAAAGTTCAACAACGTATACATTAATGTCATGAAAACAAAAATAAATAATATATAGAAATGTAACGACAAAATTTAATTGACAAAGTTGAATAACATTAATTTTTAAAGATCTTGATTCTAATTTCTAATTCGTAATAACAAAGTGCAAATTTACAAAAGGTTTTTTTTTTTAATATACCTTGGCCAAAATATTGAGCTAAGCAAAGCAGTCATCAATTTTGCAGTACCTAACTGCAAAATTTCAGCCATTCAAAGATGAAAGAAAGAAAAAGAGGGATGATAAGCAATAATCAACAAAATTATACCAGAACATGAATAAATTAGAATAGAATAAAACATTTTATAGTAAGTTTTCGATATACAAGAGCAGTACAAATAAAGCAAAGCCATAAACCTTTTTTCAATTCTTGTCAATTGCTATAATTTAAATTTTGGTTATTTAATTATAATAATTTTTTTTTTCTCCGTACTCCTCTTGGGAGCGTAGGTATTCCACTTGACATTTCCATCGTACTCGATTTCTAGCTGCTACTTTCACTTGTATTTCCGAGGTAATGTCTAATTTCATTTTTGATCTATTTGTACTGTCTAAGTAGGAGATTGGCCTACTGTAGAAGATCACTTTGATAACTTTATCTGCGCCTACGTGGTAAAATGACGCCATATTTTCTCTGCAAGTTGTCGCGGCGATTCTATCCATCTTTGGCGTTAAGATGCCTGACGTTACTATGTTTACTGGGTACGTCATGTCACATACTTTTGTCAGTTGTTGACAATTGTGTAATTATTATTAGTGTTTGTCCAATATTATTTATTGTGCTATTTGGTTATTGTGTTGTATGAGATATATGAGTATTGATATAGATATTGATATAGGTAATATTTTTTAGTTATATAAAGTATTAATTATATTAATTATTTTTATTGATTATTAATTTTTAATATATTTTGCTATTTTTTTTAGTTATATTTTATACCCCTTACGGAAATCGAACCCGTGACTACCACATCGTAATTCAAACACATTTCTGTGCTCTAACCGATTAGGCCACGGAAGTGATAATAATAATAATAACAAAATAAAAATTAAAACAGATATGAAATCAAATCATGTACTCACCGAAGACATCGTAACCCATATAAGACAAGGTGATATAGAGACAGTCCAACTCAATAAAATTTAAATTAATTTGATGAAATAATCAGAGATGCAGTTAATATCTCTCAGCTTGGTTGGAGCAAAAAGCTGGAGATTTCTGGGCTAACGTTTCTATAATTGAATATCTGTTTTGAAAATGCGAAGGGTTCAGACTTCACCACTTGGGAATAGTGTTTAGTGCGAACAACGAGAGTTTTAGGCACCTAAAAACAGCGTTCCCAAATCAATGGGCGCTACCAAGCATACGATTGAAGAATATCCTGAGTGTGATCACAAAATCAGATTTCACTAACTACCCACATGATTAATAGCACTAACTAACACGGATTATCACAATAACCCCATTTGCTGCTGCGGTGTTATAGGGGACACATCGTCTCCCGAAATTACTTTATCTGCTCTAATCTAATACCTTTCTGGGATATTGAAGTAACCATAAGAACATTAATATCATATTACTCTGATGATACTGTACTACTATAGCAATGATGATTAGCGAAGCACTTCCAAATTGTACAATATATCTACAGCAAAAACAAAATCCATATTTTTTTCGAAAAAACCAATTAGATATAAAATATCCACTAACATAAAAATGATCAAATATTTGGTGTGCAAAAATTACTAGCTCTTGCAACACGAAAACAAACAAAACTTATGCAGAACAAGTCGCAGTTGTTTCAGATTATTTGGCGAAGAAAATACATGCTAACAGAAAGCAAAATACAAATAATCAAAAGTTGTATTATGCTCATACAAAACTATGCTGCCAAGATAACCCCGCGGACTTATTTAAAACAAAAAATGAGAGCTAAAGAAATGTGAACTCTAAGACAAATATGTGACTACATGGAGATAAGAAACGTGGCAACAAAATTAAGAATGTATCTGACATTCAAGATAATATTGTCGGTTGATATTGAAATAAGCGAAGAAACTAAAGAGAATGAGATACGAATCGTTAGTTGGATTCAAAATTGACGAATAAACTCTAGAGAAAGAATTTCATATGAATAGAATAACAGAAGGTGGACTGGCTAAAGTAGTTTGGAACATCAAGCGTTTACCGGGAAGATTTTAAAATTGGCGTGGGAGAGAAGCTAAATTGATAAAAAAAAACTTAATACCTACCTAATTCAAAACGAAAAATACTAAGAAGAAGATAAAAGAAAGCAGTCACTAAAATTAAAGTCAAGAAATTTCACGGATTCTTAAGTCGAGTATATTGAAAAAATGGTATATAATGCAGAATCTAAAACAATTTCTGATTAAAGTCCCAACTAAATACATGGAAAATGGGGGTTTATCAAACTCTAGTAAGAGGCACGAAACATTGGCAAAGATGAATAATGACATCAAGCCTAATACTATAGAAGTATTTACTGAGGTTGGTAAGTTTGGAAAATGCTATAATCACTGAGTCTTATCAGCAAGCATCAATAAAAATGGATAATAGGTAAGCAAGGTAGTTATACTGCATACAGATACGATCAAAATATTCGTGACTTTAAATGATATAATCTATATGTTTTTTTTTTCCTTACTCCTCTTGGGAGCATAGGGCTTCCACTTGACATTTCCATCGTACTTGATTTGTAGCTGCTATTTTCGCTTATTCCCACGTTATATTTGTTTTTTTAAGCTCTTGATCATACACCAGGTGTTCTTTGGGCGACCGTGGTGTTCTTGTGACTTGTGGGTTCCATTCTAAGCTCATCCGCGCGATGTTGTTTCATGGCTTTCTGAGTGTGTGGCCTATCCATCTCCATTTCCTTCTTCTAATTTGTTTCGCTATGGGTTCTTCGCCGGTTAGTATGCAGAGGTTCTTGTTGCTTATTGGGTTTGGCCAGAATATTCGGCATATTTTCCTTAGACATTTATTAATGAAGACTTGTAACTTCTGGTTAATAGTTTTTGATGTTAACCAAGTTTCACTGCCGTATGTCAGGATTGATTTTACACAAGACCGAAATGTTCTAAGTTTAGTTGCTCTGGATATTTCGCTGTTCCTCCATATCGGTTGCAATCTTCCAAATGCTGCTCTTGCTTTCTTTAATCTATTTTCTATATTTTCTAGAGCCCCACCACTAGTTGCTATTATACTTTCCAAGTAGCAGAAATTGTTCACAAATTCTATTTGTTCTTCTTTCAACGTTAGATGTTCCGTGATGGTGTTGTTTATTCTAATAGCTTTGGGTTTTTTCAGGTTGATTTCTAGTCCAACATGTTTGACAAGTTGTTCCAGGTGTTCTAATTTGCTCTGCATGCCGCTGAATTTGTGCGATAATCTATATGTACCTGTATGTATAAATGACATTAATCTAAATTTCAAATTGACTAAATTAATATAATATAAAAAAATATCCTAATTATAAAAAAATTAATTAAAACGAGTTCAAACGGTTCTATCTTCACTTCGCATTATCAGTTTTACAACAATTAATTATGTCAGTGATTGTATGCAAAATATATTACCAATGTCTAAGCTGATTTTAATTCAAGCACAAGATTCGAATTATATCGAAAACTTTTAGGTCATATTAATGCAAGTCGAGACACTACACCACCAATTTTACAATAATGTAAAACAAGCTTAAAGAATAATTTTCCAGTAAATAAAAACGAATTAAATAATAATTATTATTATTATAATTATTACATTTATTATCCTGATGCAAAATTATACAATTAAAATAAAATTTTTAGTTAATTTTTTTATAAATAAATTAATATATTTTGTGAAAATTCAAAATACCAAATTCATCAGACATTCATCCTTTTTAAATTGCTAACTACATTTAAAATTAACTATGAAGATTTGTAACTGAATATAATTATTATCTAAGCACATTATATCCTTTTGTTTTGTATTTTTTTCTTATACATCTTTGCGATTCACTGATGGTAAGAACTTGAATTGATTTTATTTTCTGTAAATGCGAGACGCAAAATCTTACAGAAGTTATTAACAGGTATTGCAAGCGACATTACACCTAAAAATAGAAGAATTTTAAAGCCATACAATATAAAGATTTGTTCTATCTTTAGAAGAGAGTTTTTTGTAGAGATTTTCTCTGAACCGGTTTTCGATAGGCACAGACATTACGTAAAATTTACTCCAAAAAATTTTGTTCAAAACAAAACTTATTTTAAAAATCAAGTTAGACATGCAATTTTTTTTTTACTCACATATTTTATTTTCCTCGAAGAAGGAATTAGTACAGTGGAGTAAAAATTACGTATCTTCTGTGATTGAGTTATTTTTGCTTGGAAGATTTTTTACTTAACATCTGTGAAAGCGTAAGTATTTTTAGGAAAAAATGTACGTTAAGTCTGAGATTGTGATTTTTTTGAAATAGAATAGAATATATTTTTGAAAAAATGGCTGGAAGAAATTTGAATGTTGAAAATTTTGATTTTGAAAAGTAAGTTGGTGATATTTTAGATGATTTTTCAGATGACGATATGGTGGAAGATCCTAACTTTTAACAAAAAACCCGAAATTAACAGAAGTTGATTTAGTAGAGATGAAAGCATTTCTGAGTTTACTTATATATTCTTCAGCATTCAAATCGAATCATGAAGATCTGAACATTTTGTTATCAACCCAAGGCTATGGAAGAGAAATTTTCAGAGCAACAATGCCAAAAAATAGATTGGCAAACTTGCTTATTTCTCTTCGGTTTGATGATATTGAAACCAAAAAAGTAAACATAAAGAATGGTCCATTAATTGCAATATCACAAATTTTTAATAAAATTATTGAAAGTTCGCAAAAATTCTATTGAATTGGTACTCACGCCTGCATATACGAAATGCTTGTTTGTTTTCGTGGGCGATGCAGTTTGTTTTCCACTATTCTTTATTTTTTTAAGGTTTTTTAGACAAGAAATAGAGATGCAAAACAGAGTAAACAGAGATGTAAACAGAGGTTACAAAAAATTCACGTAACCTCTGTGTTTATGTAATTATTTTGAAAATTTTTTTTGGTTCGGTTCGGACTCCTGTGGTTTTGCCTGGCGTTATTTTTTTTCCTTTTTGTTTTTTTTTTGTATTAGTTTGAAGATTTTACTTATTATATAATATCTGTCTAACTTTAAGATTTTATTCAATTTTCTATTTTAAAACTGAATTTAAGTAATGTAATACCGGATTTAGAGGTTTATAACCTCTCTTGAGGTTTCGATTAAAAAAAGTACTTTATTTTTGAATAACTATTACGTTTAATTAATTTATAATCTTGCTAAGTAATTTTTAGATTAAAATTTGATTGGACTGCAAAAGTAAAAACAAAAAAAAGGAGTAAAATTTACGCAAGCTCTAGATAAGTGTAATTTTTTTTCTTGTCTGTGATTAAAGGTTAAACATCGTAGATCCACTGTATTTCAGTTGTTACCAAATTATATTCTCAATCATTTTTGTCATTCATACTGGTATTGGACCAGGTTGAATATCCTATCAAGCATTTTTCTTCATTTCGTCGAGAATTTCACTATCAAGATTTTTCCTTCATTTCGTCGTAGATTTCCATAATGGGACATTACGTAGCATGATTGCTGTACCTGTTGGGTGAATGTTGCTGTTGCTAGAGAGAGGCTTTCGATTGAAGTTGTATAATTTGATGTAAAAATATGGAAGCACAGTTTTTAGACAATATAATACATTAGCGAAGCATACAGTAAATAAAAATATCATTTTAAAAATCGATTAAAAAAAATAAAAATTAATATAAAAAATTTAAATATAGATTATATGTAATAGAGATGAAATACGAGTATGCCATGTGTATGTAACATTATAATTTCTTTTATATAAAATAATGTCGATCAGATTCTATGATTAAATAATGAAGTAAATTTAATAATTAAAGTTTTAATAATATATTATTTGTTATGAATATCTACGTTCGAATATTTATTAATAAAAACAATTTTATGTCTGAATGAAATTAAACTATAATATAATATGATGAAATTAATACAGGACAGTAATAGGAAGCCGCAGATATGCAACCAAATGCTTACAAATAATATTCAGAGTTATTATTGACAAAAATCATTATACTCAGGATAAGTAGAGTACATATTACAAAAATGAAAGAAGACAAATATTAAAATAATGTGTGACCCCTATTAGAAAGATTTGCCTTTATATTTTTTTAATAAAAATCAAAATTTATCAAAAGAAAGCTAGATTAGCTAAATGGACTCTAAGAAAGTACACTACTTTAAAATTTGTTATTAAATTGATGGTATAACTTTCGTTAAAATTAACTATGTTCCGTTACGTGCTGAGTATCTTATTTTAAAACCAAAGATTAATGAACATTTATCAATATAGCAACACCAACTTATCAATTCTTATATGACACTTAAACTCAATTGATTGGATTTAATTTGAAATTATTATTATTTTTTTCATGTAAAAATGGTGTTCATATAAGTCCCAACCGGCAGAAATATGTAAGAATTTTATTTACATTTTAAGAAATTATAAATATTATTTCTTTGTTTTTATAATTTTGCAAATCTTTTATGATGCTAGCATCACAAAAAAAACATGAAAGCTTTCAATTTTCAATTTTTCAAAATCACTTTATTTCTTTACTAACTTTTAGAATATTCATTAAGACAAGTAAAACAGTTGAAAAAATTTGGTAATCGGTCCAAAAATGAAGATTTTGGAGTATTTTTTGTTTTATACTTTTGAAAATATTTTATGATGATAGCATCACAAAAAAACACAAAATTTTCAAATTTTCAATTTTTCAAAATGACTTTATTCTTTACTAACTTTTAAGATATCATTAAGACAAGTAAAACAGTGAAAAAATTTGGTAATCGGTCCAAAAATGAAGATTTTGGAGTATTTTTTTGTTTTTATATTTTTGAAAATTTTTTATGATGCTGGCATCACAAAAAAACTCAAAATTTTCAAATTTTCAATTTGTTCAAATGACTTTATTTTTTTACTAACTTTTAGAAAATCCATTAAAACAAGTAAAACAGTTAAAAAAATTTGGTAATAGGTCCAAAAATGAAGATTTTAGAGATTTTTTTGTTGTTTATATTTTTGAAAAAATTTTGTGATGCTAGCATCACAAAAAAACACAAAAATGTTCAGATATAAATTTTTTCAAAATGACTTTATTTCCTTACTAACTTTAGAATATTCGTTAAAAAGGTAAAACAGCTGAAAAAATTTGGTAATCGGTCCAGAAATGAAGATTTAAAGCATTTTTTTGTTTTTATTATTTTGAAAATTTTTTATGATGCCAGCATCACAAAAAAACACAAAAATTTTCAAATTTTCAATTTTTTCAAAATGACTTTATTTTTTTACTAACTTTTAGAAAATCCATTAAAACAAGTAAAACAGTTAAAAAAATTTGGTAATCGGTCCAAAAATGAAGATTTTAGAGTATTTTTTTGTTTTATATTTTTGAAAAAATTTTATGATGATAGCATCACAAAAAAACACAAAAATGTTCAGATATTAAATTTTTCAAAATGACTTTATTTCCTTACTAACTTTTAGAATATTCATTAAAACAACTAAAACGTTTGAAAAATTCGGTAATCGATCCAAAAATGAAGATTTAGAGTATTTTTTAGTTTTATATTTTTGAAAATTTTTTATGATGCTAGCATTACAAAAAAACGCAAACATTTTCCGATTTTCAATTTTTCAAAATGACTTTATTTCTTCACTAATTTAGAATATTCATTAAAACAAGTAAAACAGTTGAAAAAATTTGGTAATCAGTCCAAAAATGAAGATTTTAGAGTATTTTTTTGTTTTTATTATTTTGAAAATTTTTTATGATGCCAGCATCACAAAAAAACACAAAAATTTTCAAATTTTCAATTTTTTCAAAATGACTTTATTTTTTTACTAACTTTTAGAAAATCCATTAAAACAAGTAAAACTGTTAAAAAAATTTGGTAATCGGTCCAAAAATGAAGATTTTAGAGTATTTTTTTGTTTTTATATTTTTGAAAAAATTTTGTGATGCTAGCATCACAAAAAAACACAAAAATGTTCAGATATTAAATTTTTTCAAAATGACTTTATTTCCTTACTAACTTTTAGAATATTCATTAAAACAACTAAAACGGTTGAAAAAATTCGGTAATCGATCCAAAAATGAAGATTTTAGAGTATTTTTTTATTTTTATATTTTTGAAAATTTTTTATGATGCTAGCATAACAAAAAAACGCAAACATTTTCCGATTTTCAATTTTTTCAAAATGACTTTATTTCTTTACTAACTTTTAGAATATTCGTTAATAGAAAGATTTGCCTTTTAATTTTTTTTAATAAAAATCAAAATTTATTCAAAAGAAAGTTAAATAGCTAGATTAGTTAGATTGACTCTAAAAAAGTACACTACTTTAAAATTTGTTATTTAAATTGATGGAAAGAAGCTACTTGTCTACTAATCGAAAGCACATACGTAATTAAATACCAACTTACATCTCATACTACCTAATTACGTACGTAATTAATCAAAATATTCAAATAATTTCTCTATTTTATATTTTATAATATTTATTATAATTTTCTATGTAAATGTATATTTTTTTCTTTTTTTTTTTAAATTTTAAATTATCTTTAATTTAATTCATAATTATTTTCCTTCCTATCATCTTAAAAATTGAAATTTTTTTTATTTTCAATGAAAAATAATGTCTTGTTGTGTTCCTTCTTTTTCTATACTTTTAATTTTAAAAGTTGATGATTTTATATTTTTTTGTTACATTTTTTGTTTTTTGAATTTAGGTTTTTTGTTTTAATTTTTTTTTAACACCTTTTATAACTTTAATAATAAAATTTATTATTATTCACCTTATATCTTTCATTAACCTGTGTAATAATATCCTAATAAAAATAAGTTTTCTTTTTTCTTTGTTTTTCTTATTATTTTTGTTTTTCTGTTTTTAGAATTATGTTCCATCTCATACTTTAATTTTATTTTTAATACAAAAAATTCGGCTTAATAATGTGTCCTTTAGTGTTGTAAAAGAGAGAAAACAAAAAAAAAAAAATAAAACAAAACAAAAGGAGGCTGGGATAATTTTATTTAATAACTTTAAGCAACTTATATTTAAAATGAGTGGTAGCTATATATACAATGGCTAAGAATATAGATACCATTGCTAAGAGTTTGGGGTATTATATATATATAATAGATATTAACAGTAACATCTTGTTGTTTGAAATAAGACAAACTGTAAAATGAATGAGGTAAAAAATATTTCATTAATAATATTGGAAAACAAATTCGGTTATTACATCATTACCAGAACATTGTCGTCTAATAATGGTCTAATGACCTAAATCGATCAAGCTATTAATTAGTTTAGTTTATAATTTTGATTATTGCAAAAATTGGAGCCTACAGGGTAGTGTATCAAATATATTAAAGAAAATTGTTTTAATGAAATGGTGATAATGTAGTGAGTGCTAAATCGTAAATGATTCGTTATTTAATTTTATAACCGACCCGTTTTTCGTGCTCTTGTACAATAACCAAAATTTCTAGACATTTCTATAAATAATATAAGTACTAATAATAAATGTAGCTTATTTTAGAAAATAAAATTAAATAAAATAAAGAATTAGAGCACATTTAACAACACATTTTTACAAATTTAAAAAAAATTATCTTAAAACATTTTAATTTAAATACAATTAGATAATTCAACGTATAATGATCTTATAATCCAAAACTGTGCTCTATAATTTGACCATAAGCCCAATATTAACATATTATATGACTTAGTTTATTTTAGTTTGATTTAAAAAAGTGTAGCAGTCAAAGAAATTCTTCGCTGCCAAGACATTAGGTCATGGCTGAGCTCATAGAGCTCACAATACTACAACAAAACACGAATTTGAATATTACATTTCCTATTCTACGAGTAAACCCTTAGCTATGACAAATGTAGATATCTTAACAAGGAACCTTTAACATGTCTGTCAGATTTTAAAACATATACCCCTTCAATTATTAGGTACTGGAGCTTAGGTTTTTCTAGACCTAGGCAGGCAATAATAGAAAATATGCTGGATGACTTCCGGAGTTTCAAGATCGTCACAAATTTGACAGTTAGTTTGGTACTGATAAATCTCAATCGCAGTACTGACAAGTCACATCTTTATTAGTAAACAGTGATATGCATTCCATTTTATCCAATATATCCATTGATATCCAATATATCCATTTTCGCCCTTATTTCACTTCTATTAAGCTGAAACGATTTTTCAGTTTTTCCTTTATCAACTTTCGGCCATAACACTCACTGGAATCAAATCTTATGTATATTATTAAAAATATAGTTAAACATTAACTCTACTAAGAGTTTGATGTGGATAATTCTTGGTAAAATTTTAATGGCCTCCCTTTGTATTTAGTCCCTAGATAAAAATTAAACTGAAGTTATCATAATTCGTCATCATCTTATCCCAAGTAACAATTTTAGCATTATAGAAGCATTAATGCTAATTTACTATGCTTAAAACATGCAAAATTAGTCATATCTGCTATAATGCATTTACACTATACTTATATGTACAAAGTGGCGACTTTATAATGCTTCGTTGTTGATGTATGTGTCGAGTAAATGCACAATTACAGCACGGCGTGCTATTAAATGACTTTTACTATGCAATTATAAAGCAATTTCAGAAGCATTATATTAGCACGGTAAAAGCATTTTCATAAATGTAATAATGCTACCGTAAAATAGGAAAAAAAATTTTTTTTTTTATTTTTTCGGATTTTTATTAAATGTTTAAATAATATTTTTTTAAGACTTTTTTTTGCTTTTTATCATCCCTTCTATTTATTAAATTTTCGTTATTTACATTTTTTTTTAATATTTTAAAATTACCTCGCTGAGATTTGAACCACGTACCAGTCGATTTTCAGTCCAACACGCTAACCACTGAGCTATCGCACTTGTTTCCTTGAGTATTAAAAAAGTGGTACACTATATTATAACGCATTACAATTGATTTCATATACATAGTTGTAGGTGTAGTGTATAGGGAAACCATGGCGACAGTGCTGTTATTCGACTAATAAGTCGAGTAATAGCATTAATGCAATTATATTACATTTATAGTGCTGTTATTCGACTAATGAATAATAGTTTTTTAAATGCTTGCTTATGTTCTATTGAACAAATTTAAAGGAAAAATAAATTTATTTGCGTATAGATCTCTTTCAAAATAATCCAGAAAATCAAAACTGTAGGGATAATGAATCCAAAAAAGATTTATTCACTTACAGTTATTCCAGAAGCATGGCACTCTGGAAATAATTTGTTTCTCGAAGTGGTCAACCGAAACTGACATTTATATCACTTAAAAACATTTTAGACTTCATGTTCGAAATAATGTTGATGAAAGGTATATTTTTTTTTACTTAAGCATATTTTATTTCATTTATTTATATTCAATATCCAAATTACACACAAAAACATTTAAAAAATTGGCTCAGTATTCAACTAAGAAATAACAAAACAAGAACGAAAGAAATTTTAAGAGAGCCAGCAACTAAACGGAGGTACATGCACTTCAATCCTAAGCGTTCTTTTGACCTTGAAGATGTTGCAGCTTATGTCGAAGAAACGGAATTTCCTTTAGGCTCCGGCACCGAAATACATACAGCTTTTAATAACATTTAAACGTCAAACTTAATTATGTAATACGAAATACCTGATATAAAAACACTTACTTTTAGATAAAATTAAAATTAAAATAAAAATATTTTTAAGTTTAGAAATTAAAGGAGTTTTTATTTATTAATTACATATTATAATTTCATTTCTTAATAAATTAAATAAATAAAAAAAGTTTAATGCTCACACTAATGTAGTAAAGGGATAAAAACAATGTTCGTTTTATATTTAATCGGTACAAGCTTAAATTTAATGTCATCTATCATGTACAAATCTGGTGAATTTTCTTCTCTACAGTTAGATACGAATATATTCAAAATAGAAGATCTCATTGGTATTTCAAATAAATAATTTGCGCTTTTCAAAGAAGCACCAAAAATTCCTTTTTCATTTTTATAAGAAATGGACCTGATAATTTTTACTATTTGATTTGTTTTTGTCAAAAACCATTGGTTTTCGAAATTATCCCCAATTAAAATAAAATCTAAATTGTGTAGATTACTTGAAATATATTGAATTCCATTACATGTTGATAAAACTTTCGACAAAGTACATTATTTTCAATGTTGTTATTGAAAATTTCATCTTCACCATCTTCAATGTTTGCATCATTAATATCAGGTAATTCCAAATCCCAGTTACTGGTACATTCATCAATGTTTTCTGTTATAAAATTTGTTTCTACTAAACTAGACTGCGGATCAGTAATTGCATCACTTGATACAAAATTTGAAAATTGCGGAATATTATTGTTTTTAACATATATACAATTGTATTCTTCTCGGTGAATTTAAAAACTAACTTTTTGTCAATTTTTTTTGCACGCCTGTATAAAGTGCCACTTTTTTTTGAATTTTTTTCAGGTCGAAGTAAATTTATCGATTTTGTAAATCAAAATTTAGTTTAACTATAAATTAGAAAAAACTCGTTTTTGAAATATTGCGTCTTTATGAAATTCATGCGAGAAAGCACCTTTCGGGTTAAGCGCAATAAAAACACTATATAAAATATAGAATATACAGTTATTCGACACTTATAATTCTGGTACAATAATTGTCATGCCTTTATCATGCTACTTGTTGCTTATACGACAGTTATAATGCTGGTTTTGAATTTTTCGTGCTATAAGCATTATTGGTGTTATTGTATAGCACTACAGCTCTGGGTGCGCTTTGGCCTTCATCACTATACTTCATCTAAAAAGGTCGATATTGTGCCGCTTGTCTCCAATTTGGGATTTATAGGATTTGGGCATCGTTTTTCGCGTTGTCTGCCCATCTGGTTTTCCTCTACCACGGCTACTATCGGGCTTGAAATATAGTTATCATAATTATTTAGATCTAATTTTTGTTTAAATATTACTCTTATTATTCTGTTTAAAGATTTTACATTTTTATTAATAGGATCGTGTATGGCCGAACATGATTTATCACTTGATTTGGTCAATAAACATCTATTTAAGAATGGTAAGCCCAACAATAAGTATACAAAAAAACTGACGATCTCTTTGAATGCGAATGCATTCCCTTCACCTAACCCGAAAAATTAACATTACCACAATAATATCATACGGCAAAGACATATACATTCAATTTTAACCAAACAAGAAAATACAATAGATTTGTTAAGTTCCCATCTACAATAGGACACTTCAACGTCAAAAAAATCTAGAGCTGCCTGTTTACAATTTTTATTTTAACCAAAATCTCATTATTTTCTTTATTTTCTATATACCTATATTATGTTATAATTAACATATAGTTGGTCCTATATATAATATATATTCAACATTCTTACCTTAAATCAGGTAAATATTCTATATAGATATTACAATACCTAATATTATAATACATTATTATATTAAGAAAGTTTTTCTAAAAGTCTTTAATATTTTATTTAAGAATATTCCTGTAGATTGTATTTTATAGAGAAAGAAAAATATATTCTATGTTATCTTATATACACTTTATTCCCAGTTGGTCTCTCCGGCCTTTCTGATATTTTTTAATAGCTTTAACTATGTATATATATGACTGTATGACTATACTACAACCACTACTCTATCTATAGCATTATGAAATGCAGAAAAAAGTAATTTTTTGACTGTGGCAATATTATTATATCCAAATTCTGGTAACAAGAATTTGAATTACCAATATTGTTCTTAAGGGAGTGTTTTGTTTTCACAACTTTTTTTGAAGTATTTTTTTTTTCTCATCTTCTAATTCTGTTCTTGTCTCACTCTTTTTCGATTAAAATAAAAATTGTCTTCATTATATATTATAATGTACTCGTATATATGTATATTATTATGTATATGTATAATATCTATTTACAAGTTTTTGTAGTAGGTACTAGTAACAAAATTATGTAATTTTATATTATTATTTTGAATTTTATTTTTGTTATCAAAATAAGTTTTTGTTAATTCATATATTAAAGGGTTAGAATTTGGAAAAAATTTTACTGAATTCAGAAAGATGTTGAATAATACTTGTAATACATTTAATATGAAAAATATTTCATGAATGATTATAATTTGGGACTTTAAAAGCTTCTAAGTTATTATGATAAATTACACAATATAGTTAGAATTAGTTTGTTATCAAAGTATACTACTCATCAACACTAAGATACATTGTAAATGTGATACGCTTAAAAAATCAATGAAATTGTTTAAAATATAAATTAAAATTTTCACCAACACTACTGCTGGTGACTACTGTATTATGGATAGTAATATTGGATTACATAGACAGTTCTCTGTTTGAATTTGGAGAGTTTGAGCGTTCATTATTATAGAATTAAAACCATTATGTATGTGAGTTATGAAAACCAAATCAAATTTTCAACAACACTACTGTTCGTACATAATATATAATGTATATAGTATTAGACTATAACCAAAACAGTTGTTAGTTGGCTTTTGAAGAGGTTCGAAATTCATATATGAATTTAAAAAAAAAACCAATATGTAAGTTATAAAACCCAAGTCAAATTTTGATTTGGAAAAACATAATTGTTATTATAACTAAAATTATAAAATTAATACTAATACTAATAGTAAAATACTATCTAGAAATAAATAGACTAATTTCTGACTTGTTGAAATTATTTTGATGGCTTTATTAATGGTACAATATGTCAAAATCTTATAATTTAAGTAGTTTTTAAAGAGAAAAATGAACCAAGTATAACTCTTCTCTGTAATGCATGAAATATGTTAAGACACTGTTTTCACAATTTATTGCTTCATATTTATTATTATGCGCAAAAATCCACTAATCAGACCCAAAACTTTAATCGATACATTTATCCCAATTTATACCATTTATATTATTCAATTTGTACATTATATACAAACTAGGGGCCCCTGTTGAGTAATTATATTTCAAGTTGAAGTCAAATTTAAAGGTTTTAAAAAAACAGTAATTTACGTACTGACATAGACTTCTCACCATATAGCAGAAACCACTCGTGTTTAATAAAAAGTTTTGTGGTTAGTAAGTTTTATTTAGGACACATAAATACACGTCCCTCATATAGTGCTTCGTTTCCGATATATTCCCTATAGTAAGTGGCATTTAGTGGATAAAATTACTAAAAATAAAAAATTTTGTCATTAAAGAGGTATATACCGACATACACATACTTTTAATAAAAACTATATTATTACTACAAATAACCAAAAAATAGGTAGGTAGGTAGGTAGTAGTAGCTGCCGACAGTACATCGACACACTTAGACCGGTGAGGTCCATTGTGATACCACGGGAATTTTCCTCGCGCAGTACCCTACCAATTTGAGCTTTTAACGAAGCGACGGAGGTTTTTGATACCAGTGTTTTCAAGATCACCCAGCGAGTCCAGAAAGAAGGCTCCTAAATGGATTTTCCTTTTATAGTAGAGACCAGGGCAGAAACATAGAAGTTGAAATGTTGGACAGTTTCATCCTCCTCCACCTCTCTACAAGTTCTGCAGAAGTCGTTTGAGGAGAGTCCCAGTCTTCTGGCATGTTTACCAATCAGACAATGACCCGAAATGACCCCGAAATGACCTTTTCATGGTTAGTAGGTTAAGGGGTCGCTTCAGGTTCAACATAGGCCAGATTTGCTTGGTGATGTTACAGTCTGGTCTAACTGATCATCTGAATTTGAAGCTTTTATTGCATCATTTCGAAGCAATAAATTACAGGTGGCAAGAGGTGCACCCAGATTGCTCCTTTCCGGAAGGAGCTCTAGTATAGTACCATATCTAGCAAGTAGATCTGCCATGCAGTTACCCGGAATATCACTGTGTCCTAGCACCCATCGTAATAATATGTTGGACCTATCCGCTAGTTCGCCCAAAGAACTGCGATAGGCCAACACGGTTTTTGAGTTACCTGTTACTTAAAAAGATAAAAATGAAGAACTCAAGTGATTTGTTTTTTTGTTTTTTTTATATTTTTTATTTTATATGTATGTATTTGTTTTTTTTTGACATTATGTACAATGTACATTATATTCACTGCAAGTAATTATAATAACTTATTTGTTTGTTTCTGTTTTTTATTTTGATAAGAACTCACTATACATAATTATATATTTTCGAAATGAAAATCACATGAGTAAAAAAATTTCAACAGTGTGCGCATTATTGTTTTATATACAACTTATTTATTATATTAGAAGTTCATTAAGGAAGAATCGAAATAAAATGAAAAGGTGTCAACTGCGCTGGTTCCTAAATGCTTGTCAATTATACTTATAGATAAATGAATGTCAAAACATGATCAAAGATTAAAATTCAAATAAGAACATAAAAATAATGTTAGTTGCAAAAAAAAAAACAGTTCGTTGAAAATAGGTCTTGAAGATGAACTTTATAATGTGTTTCACAAATATCAATCATATTCATAGATAGGTAAATAACTGTAAAGTTAATCAGTACAGAATTATTCTCTTATCTATTAAGACGATGTATGGAGACAGGTGGATAGATTCTTATCGAGTGGTATTATCAAAATAACTTCCATATCCAGTTTTATATTATTCAATTATTTCGTGTAACTACTACACATATTATCGGTTTAAATTTACATAATTACTAACGTTTATTTCATATAATTGTGATTAGAGAATATATTATGTAACTAATAGATCGCTTCACAACAAATTGTGACAGAGCAATATGTATCTTTAGGTGAACAAAATGAAAATATAGGACAGCGAATAAAATTACAGTCATATTGGATTAAGGTGGGTTTTAGCTGATAAATATTTTAAATGTGTTTAAGATGTAGTACTAATTACCCCTACGACAAATTATATTATGGGACAACATTTTACTTTCCTGTTGAATTGATATAGACTTTGAACTACCATCAACGTCTGTCAACAATCAAAAGGAAAAGTAAAGTTATAGTCTTGACAGTTAGTTCAAGATTTGTGAAGAACAGAAGCTGTGTGCTTAAATAAAATCTTTGTGTTAAACATTTTTAATATTATTTATATCTTTTATTCAAACTTACAAATGTAATAATATTTTGTTAGCTCTAAAGAGGGAGTAGATAGCTTATAGAATTTATATATATTTTCAGTTTGGAAAATTTATTTTATACACAAAAAAACATTGTTAAACCGTCAAAATCATCTGTAGAAAAAAAAAATTATTTTATTTTTATATACGTTTAAAATTGGTTAGAAAAGTGTTCGCAGTATAAGGAAACTACCTCTGATATTTTAAAAATGTACTTAATCAAAGTAATAATATCCCGAACTTGTGTGAAAAATATCACCAATTTTTGTGAAAATATCCTCAGTAAATTATATTTACTATTCTTGTGGTACGTATTGAGTTCTCATAGAAAATAAAGTCATTTAATGTTATCTCCGTCTTTGCAGCCAACAAAATATTGTTACACTTGAAGCTAAAACCTACTTTTATTATCAGTTACTAAAAGTATTTGAAAATGCTGTTGTAGTACTCTGGCAAATCAGAAACGATAATGTGACTCATTCTAACTTCCTTTTCCATCATAATATTGTAATATCAAGTATTAATATGTGATTGAAGTTTTTGATTGAAGATAAAAAGTAGTTTACGGTTGGTTGCAGGTTTTTCTAAATTTTAGTTGTTTAACATTTATCTGGTTTTATATAGCTATCTTAGATTATGTAAATTATATTTTGTAATCAGAATTTTAAACATTAATGTAAAATTAGTTTTGTTATTGAAAGTAATCGAATATTTTACTAAAAATGCTTATCATACCGAATATGCATATTTCATCAGTGTTGTGCGGCGTAAAGTACATTATGTACATTACGTTATTTTCTAAATGTTGACAATACTTTGTATTTTGTTCGTACGTAGGTAATACATATAACTAAATCATAATAAATTACCATTAACTTAAATAAAAATAAAGATTTATTTTACAAACAGAAAACAAAACTAAATTTTTAGAGAACAGCATGTGTGTAGCAACATTTTCAACCTTTCAAAAGTCAAACGATTTGAACTAGAAGAATGGACATATGATCATCTTGAAAAAAACTCTATTATATTTGAATAAGATAAGTAAAAAGCCGTTGAAGAGTATCTATTCAACGCCAAATCAATGCATAATTGAACCTTTTTTTCAAATTTAATTTAAAAATTTTCAGGTGGGTATTTTCAGGCAGCTGAACACTCCAACGATTAACAATTATTATTCAATTCACATATTAAATCTTTTGAGCTTTTTAGCTTTATATTTTCTTAAATATGTTCTATGAATTCATTATAAAATTTTCTAATTGTATTGATTTGACTATAGTGAATTTTATTATTATGATAATTTGTGTATCAAACATTTGTAAGAATTTCGATATTAAAACCATCTAGTATCACATGGAAGTTTAATCCCAATCCCACCTTCATCAACAAATAATATAATTTTTCAGATCAACTTGCTTAAATTTTTTTAAAATAGATGTCACATGATCCATTAATTTTGTATTTTAAAAGTTAACTTTTGCAAATACATTACTATATGCCACATGAAATGCTGAGAATATTTTCTTAACCATCTTAACCATCTTAACCATGACATTAATAATTGTCCGATAAAACAGCATAAACAACGGTAGAATACAGATCTTTGCAATATCAACCGACTCTACAACAATTTTAAACAATATCTCAGCTGCTTCAAAATCTGGAATTAAATCCCAAGCATGTAAAAAAGCTTACTCTCCCCTAGCCTTACGCAACATTTAAATAACCGTTTTAGCATTAATGAACAATCCCTTTCCCACCCATCAATTAATAAAACTGATTCAAGTCTCATAATAGCCTTAACTGATGCAATACATTTTTTTACATGTTTTATCAAGCCAATTTAGTTTTTATAAAAACTTCTTTTCACAGCGTTAAGCGTTAAGCCAATTTGTGGACAGTGTTTTCCTACCAGAAACATTGAAAATTAACCAAATCTATTGAAAAAGTAATTATTTTTTAAATCATAGTTGACATTATTTTTATGTATACAGAGTAGTTTACATTGTTTACAGTAAATTTCTTGTTAACACTAAAGTTTACTTTAAAGTGTAGACAATTAAATATTGCATGTAAAAGAACAACACTGTATTTCATCTTTCACTTGTAGACTTCTTCAGTGTTTAATTTAGGTAGGTAGTAGTGACTGCCGACTCGGCATACTGTCCGATAAGGTCAATTGTGATATCAGTGTTTAATTTAACTTTCAAAAGATTTAAAACCAAATTTAGAGTCTCAGATACCTATAGAACAAATATGACATCTCTCATATTTCAAGCAATCATCATCCGTTATCAATATACTATAATAACAGTTAAAAATTACTTTAATGAACTTAAATTGATTTAATTTTTTTTGCATGTAATTAACAAAATAAAATAATAATTTAATTCAATCAATTTTCTTTAATTATGTTAAACGAAATTCTAAATTTATAATAGCCATAGAATATCTAAATTATTTTTCTTCTCAAACATTAAAAATTTTCCTGATAAACATTACTATATTACAGTATTAAAATACGAATTTTCTTACGTTTATATTCCAACCTATAATTTTTATTCAACCCCTTAATTTGTAGGTACACGTATATAGTCATTTATATTCATGAACATCTCTTGTATACTCGTATATTGTAATACTGTTTTTTTTTTATACTAAGGTATATGACTTGTGCTGTTTTCATTTACTGTTATATTATATATTAAATGAACTTACGGTGAAGATAATAAACGCAATTATATCACTAATTGCTTTATTTTTACATAAAGTCTTTATTATCTTTTGCCTATATGCCCTCGAGTGAAAGCTGAAACTTATTAATATTATTCATTGTTTTGTTGTTTCTGAACTAACCTATTTTGTTGTTTTTATTATAATATATTTTGTTTTTATTTATTATATTGTTTTATACTTCTTCTTTATTTTCTATTTTCATAATAATTTTCTTCATTCTTTCCTATATATTATATAGGTTTGTAGGTATATGATGTATGTATATCTAAGAAACTCTATAACAGTCATCGCACTGTTGCTGTTATTTTGTAATTTTATTTGTTTTTCTTTTTTTTGATTATTATTATTTGTGTTGCGTTTTTACCTGTAAGGTGTTATATACGTTATAAAAGTAGACGAAATTTTCATAGAAATAAATATATTATAATGTGTTATATATATATATACATATATATATTATATACGATTATATTATGTTGGTAACTGTTAATAGATAAAAATTTTATATTGTAAATGAGAAGAAAATAATACAATTTTCTCTCTCTTAAATTTAAAGGCTATTTAAAGGAAAATTATTTTGGTTGTTTTTTGGTTTTTTTTTTTTTTTTTTTTTGTTTCAGTTTTTTTGGTTATTTTCATTCTATTATTGGGTTGCATTATTAGCGCTATAGCAAGTGTGTTTTTTTTTTTTTTTGTTATCTAGATTTTCTTCTATGAATAGAAAAATTATATAATATCATTTTTTCTTCTGTTTTTTATTTTAGTTATTATGAAAATTTAAGACAAAAGATGAAGAAAGAAAACTGAAATCCATTTTAAAATTTTAAAAAAGAATGGAATTTTGTTTTGTTTTGCTGTTATTATTATTATTATGAATAAGATAAGTAAGATTTTTTTAATAAATATTTTATACATGAATTATGAGAGCTTATTAAAAATTAGAAAATATGCTACTGAGTAGGAAGATTCTGACGTTTAGTATAAAATTGTTAAATAGCGAAAAAAAAATAAGTAATAATATAAATGGATTGGTTGTTATTTAAATTTGGTTGTAGAGATTTTATGCTTTTAGCTTAAGTGTTGGTAGTATGAGAAGTTATTAGTTTTTGTATGATAAAGTCAGATTTGTATCTACTGAATATATTTTTGTATTACTCAATAATTATCAAAAAGGGAATTCAACTGATCCGAGCAACTACAGACCTATATCTTTATTGTCGTCCATTTCAAAAGTTTTTGAAAAGGCTATGAATACTGAAATTCCGTGATAAAACAAATTTCTTCAGTGATGCCCAATTTGTATTCAGGGTAAAAAAAATCCACTGAAGACGCCCTTTTGAAATTCTGTTGTGAGATGTATAATGGTTTAAATAAGTCCAATTTTTGTAGTAGTCTATTTATAAACATTACTAAAGCGTTTTTGATACGGTAAATGATGACTTACTGCTGAAAAAAAAATTATAATGCAGGATATGTTTTATATTTAAATGGTTTAGGTCTTATCTTAGTGATAAGAAACAAAGAGTCAAACTGAATGTCATTTTGGTGATACTGAGAGTTTAAAAATGGGTGTCCCTCAGGGTTCTGTTTTAGATCCAATCTTGTTCCTAATTTTCATTAGTTCCCTATTACAGCAATCTTTTAAAGTATATCTACAGTCTTTGCTGATGATACTGCATTCTCGTACAGTAACAATAATAATTTAGATTTTTTTTGTGATATAAATTATGACCTGGACTTCATAAGGAAATGATTTTATGTACATAGCTAGTTATTGGTAGTAAAACAAAGATTATGCACTTTGGCAAAAGTATTCATTCCAGTGAAAACTCAACAGTGTTAATTATGATTCTCCTGTCTGTAAAAAATTTCCGTTGATTCCGTCGCTAGATGGCAACCCAAGTAACAATTTTTAGAGCACTCAGCATAATTTGCTCTAAATGACTTCTAAAGCGCCATGAAAATACACTGTAGGCTCTACAATGGAATAATTAACTCTATAAGTGTGTAAAATAAATTTATTCTACTTTAGAGCTAAAATAATAATTTCTTTCTTATATAGAACATTTTGCTTTAGTAATGTATAATATTATGTTGCTTTAGAGCTGTTGGAATAAATATATTCTTTTATAAAGCTACTTGCCCTTAAGAGT